>JAESUZ010005168.1:0-600000 GCA_017311185.1 Proteles cristata cristata
AGTAACATAACTCCAGTCAACAGTATTGGCAAACTCAAGATCCTTCTTCAATGTGGATTTCGATGCATTGACAATACCTTCCCAACTATCCCTGGTGAAGGATTATTTTTCTACCCCTCGATCCACTGCGGACAGATAGATGCTTTTGTAACTACTGTAAAAGCTTTGCGGCAATGTCAGATTGTGTGCTTTCGATTTTTGTACTGACCTTGCTGCAAGCTGGTTACACACTTTGGGAAGCACTACCCAGACGACCTCTCGATGTCTCCTTTTTAAAATCATTTGTTACTTTTTAAATTATTTTTAAAATTTTATTTATATATTTATTTTGGGAGAGACAGAGCATGAGTGGGGCTGGGATAGAGAGAGAGGGCGAGAGAGAGAGAATGGCAAGCAGGCTCTGCGCTGTCAGCACAGAGCCCCACGCTGGGCTCGAACTCACGAAATCGTGAGATCATAACCTGAGCTGAAACCAAGAGTCAGACACTTAACCGACTGAGCCACTCAGGTGCCTCTCTCTCTCTCTCTCTCTCTCTCTCTATATATATATATATATATATATGTATATATTTTTTACAAATAATTTATTGACAAATTAGTTTCCATAACACCCAGTGCTCATCCCCACAAGTGCCCTCACCTCCATACCAGTCCCCCTCCCCCCCATCTATCAGTCCTCCAGTTTTTGTCAGCATTCAAGAGTCTCTCATGGTTTGCCTCTCCCCCTTTCCCCCACCATTTCCCCCTTCTTCTCCCCCTTGGTCCTCTGTTAAGCTCCTCCTAATCCTCCTATACGTGCACACATATGATATTTGTCTTTCTCTGCCTGACTTATTTCGCTTAGCATAACACCCTCGAGGTCCATCCATGTTGCTACACATGGCCAGATTTCATTCTTTCTCATTGCCCCTCTATTTTAAAAAATGTTTATTTATTTATTTATTTATGGGGGGAAGGGGAAGAGAGACAGGGAGACAGAGAATCCCAAGCAGACTCCACACTGACAGCACAGAGTCCGACGTGGGGCTCTAAGGAACCATGAGATCATGACCTGAACCCCAAATCAAGAGTCAGATGCTTGATCGACAAAGCCACCCAGGCGCCCCTCAATGTCTCTGTAGGTTATACACACGGGCCCTTGGCTGTTGTTTTCCGATTGTCTTCTAAGAGAGTGACAGAGGCCTCATTCGTGTACACTTTTTTTCTCCTTCTCGATTTGGGTCTTCTAAGGGTCTAGGTTACGCGGGAGTCAAGACTGGGACATCGACTGCGGGGAAGGTGTTCTTCATCTAAAATTTGCTTCAGGCACTCACTTGTTTCTAAGGAGCAAGGATGAGATTTCATTTTCTTTCAGGAAAAACACTAGACTCAATATTATTCTGGTCGTATCTGAGGGAAGTCAGCCATCCTTTGCAAAGCTAATCAGAGCCCCCCTCAGATCCGCTAGCTCTCGGGGCAGTTTGCTACTGCTGGTGCTGCATTATCAGAGGATACATTTTATAAAAGTGCTGGAATGTCTCTCCTTTGTCTTCAGAAGGATGAGCCCTTAGGTGTCTGTACCTCTCTGCATTCCTTGTGTTTTGTTAGTAGGAAGTGCTGCAGAAAGCAATAAGGTCAAAAACAGATGCCTGAAAATGGTATCAGCTGACATAAAAATGTTGATATTCCTTAATCTGATCATTATCATCTCTGGGGATTTGCTTTAGGAACATTTTTGGAAAGAAAAAAGAACTAAACAATGAAGATATTAATTGAATTTTCACTTGAAAATAATAATAATACTAATACTAATAAAAGAATTGGAAACAACTTAAAGATACCACTGGATGGAAATGATTAGATCAAGCAGAGTTGATATATACAATAGGAAGATGCATAACGATCATGGAAACTATGTAGGATGCCGGTGTTTCTGTAAATGCTAAGTGAAAGCATATTGAGCATCACTCTTTGGTCAGATGTCCGTGTTGGCCCCTGGTCTGGCTGCTCTGGCCATCTCCTCAGTCTGCTCCGAATGACACGGGTGCCGACTCCCGCAGGTCCCCATGTCAGGGAGCTTCCCGCTGAATTCTGTCACTGCAGGCACGCGGAGGCTGGAGCCTGAGAGGAAGGGAGGAGCGGGTGGACGTCGCCTCGCCTTTGTCTCCGGCCCTGGCAGCAGAATCTCTGCTGTGTGTGTCCCTGCCCACAGATGCAGCCACTGTGGCCCCAGCTATGCTGGGGGACAGGGCCACTCTGTTTGGTAATATCGTTTCCTGCCTTGCTTTTCCACCGTAAGGATGGGAGCAATTGTCTCACTGTCTTCCGTTTGACTTTCAAGCTCTGCTATCATTTCTCTGTATTGTCTTCACTGTATTTTAAATATGTGAATGTTTTCCTTCCTTCCTTCCTTCCTTCCTTCCTTCCTTCCTTCCTTCTTTCCTTCCTTCCTCCCTCCCCCCTCCCTCCCTCCCCCCTCCCTCCCTCTCTCCCTTCCTTCTTTCCCTCTTTTGCTTGAATCTGAAAAATACACATGAGGTTTGGAGTCCGGCAGGGGTATTTGGAGGGGCTTCCTGGAGGATAGAACACGGTGAGGGACCATCGTTTTCGGCAATGAGCAAGCCAGGAAATCAGGATTTTGTGATGGGGAGGAGGGATGGAGTGAGAAGGCCACTCTGAACTCGAAACTGAGAAGGAAATGTATTTAATAATATATATCTGTTGTTCCTCATCTGGAACAAAGAATATGCAAGAATGTGGGAAAAACGAGAGTGTAGTTGGGATCTCACCGGAGAGGCCGGTAGACCCGTGTAGTTGTATAATATACACGTGCGGTGGCCACAGCCTGCACACTGGCAGTTCCCGGTGATTTTGTCTCCGTGTGCTTCCTTCCTGCCCCCCCTCCACTAACTAGGGCTGTGCTGCTTGGGAACTACTGTGGAAATGTCAATGTGTGACTTCTGATGTTAGGCATAGAAGACACGGTGGCTCCTATCCACCTTCCACCTCGCTCTCCCTCGCATCACCTGCTCTGGGCCCAAGCCGGCTGCCATGTCATAATGCCATTGTCATTATAACAACCTTATAAGGAGATCCCTGTGGCAAGTAACTGAGGCCTCCTGCTAACAACCAAAACCAATTGGCCAGGGATGCGAGGGTGCCCCCTGGGAAGTGACTCCGCCAGCCCCACTCCAGCCTTCGGATGAGACGGCATGGCCAACAGCTCGGCTTCAACCCCGTGGAAAACACTGAGCTGGAACCATCCAGTTAAGTCGCTCCTGAATGCCTGAACCACAGACACAGTGAGAGATAATAAATGCTCATGGCTGCTGTAAGCCACTATGTTTTGGGGGTTATTTTTGGCAAGCAGCAACAGATAACGAATATGTTTTCCATATATTCATTCCATATAAGTAATGCATATCATTACTTAGTAGTTCAGATATTGAAACTCAAGGGTCACGTAACAGCATGCTTTATACTCTCCCCCATGAAGGTTGCGGTGCCTTGAAAAAAAAATCTAGTTTTTACTGTGTGATTTGAAGGCACCAGCATCATAGGGCAGTTCCTCTCTTATCCCCAAACTTAGTCCTCTAAAGCAAATCGTAGGAGTGCCAATAATCCAAGGCTAGTTCCTTAAATGAAAGGTCTATTTCAAACATCTTGGCATTTAAAATGTTACTCTTTCTAGAGCCGAAGGTTAAACTAGCCCTTCGATTCTTCAGAGATTTTACTGATTCCCTCTGGCTACCGGACTCTTCAGTGTCAAACAGAACCTCGTTAAGACTCCATTGCAGCGGGGCTGACCCCACATCAGGAAACAGACCCCCGCAGCCACACAAGCCACGCAGAGGTATGGGAAAGACCGCGCAGGGTAGCCAGGCAAGCACTTTCTCAGGCAGCGTCAATGCCCCTTTTTTGTTCTCTGTTTTTTTGATTAACTACTTGTGCATTTCCTCTGGGTCCCAACAGCAGCTCCCTCTGCTCCTGTCTCCTGCTGTCCCCATCGGAAAATCCACAGCCACAACCTTTCCCAGCCTTTCATCTGCCTCTGGAGACTCGGGGAAGCCAATGGGAGCATTGATCATCTGACAACCGTGCTGTCCTTCAGGGCACAGAAGCGTGGTGGGCGTCATTGCCCACAGGAGCGTATGGGGAGGGAAGCCATAGGTATTGTGCCTCGCGCCACAGGTTAGTGGCCGCCCCTCCCTCGGGAGGCTTGGCTTGGGATCGCTTCTGTTTTGCGGTGCTATGTGTAACCTTGGCATGCAATCAGCGGGGAAAATATTCATTATTGCCTGACTGTCTGCCGAAGACAATTTCAATTATTCTGGCATTTCAATGGATGAAGAAGCCCTTTAGGCTGGCCCGGGAGATTAGACTTACAGGCTCTGTAAATTAGGAAAGTTACAATCAGTATATTATCTGGCAGGCAGCTGTGGGATACACCACAGCAGGCAAAGAGAGACAAATTGCTATATTCCGGTTGTGGTTTTGATATATCAATTTACAAGTTTAACATACACATTTGTGAAAGAATGATTTTGCATTTCCTAAATCACTTTTAACTGCCTGCACTCGAAGTTTCTGAACCTGTCCCTTGAATAGTCGGCTCGCATTGCTGACGTTTTGTTTTAAAGCCCAATTTCAGCTGGGAAAAAATATTGCTGAGGACAGAGCTTGGGAATTAATGTTTCCTAAAGTTATTCAAATAGCATAATATATGGCAGTTAATCAGAATATTCCATTTGCAGAAATGCGAATAACATCCCACAGGAAGGCCTTTTCTTTAATGGGATGTTTTTCCCGTCTCCCCCTCCCCCCCAGATTCTCTCTGTTGCTATTATTGTATTGACATATTTAATATATAGTATTTCACCATGCCTGTCTGATGTGATACATCTGAAAATAAAAATACTGAGCCGAATAATCTATCAAAATATTTCAAAATGGTTGCATAAATGACATCTATTGGTAAAGAAGTTCTTCACAATTCTTCAAGTTCTTTCTGACTATTTTTGATATCTTAGCACTCACCTATCATTTGAACAATAGATTTACTTTTTACCTTTGTAAATTTTCCTTTAAAAAATACATCTTGGTGCTACTGAATGCTCACAGCTCTGCCTCAAGTAGAATTAACATTTCCTAGCTGAGTTTAAGCTGATTTTCAGAAAAATTGTTTGGCTTCTGGTTAATATGAAAATTTTTTTTTTCCGAGCCCGATGGTTACCTTGAAAACAGCGTTCATCTTTATATTTGCCTGAGTCCTTTATAAAGCAAGTCAAGAGACATAAAGAATTACTAAAATACAGATATTTATATGAGAGCTTTATAAACAGTGTGTGGCTCCGATGCCCCCAGATAACCCCCACTTTCTAATAGGCCTCTCTGAAATTCAAAACGAGCACAGAAAACTCCAGAGGAAGCTTCTTGGCTCTGGAAATATTTACATTCACTGGGTAAAGCAGGAGGGCGGGTTTGGATACATCGTCATTCTCGGTTTATTTAAAAAGAGTTTTAGAATTTTAATGTGAGAAAGTTATACTGGCTATTAGTGTGAAGTTATACTGGGTGTTAGTGTGAAGTTATACTGGGTGTTAGTGACTAACATGTGACCATGGCCCTTGCTGTAGGGGTTGAATTCAACATGCCTTCCACCGGATGCTCCTCTCTACACCTTGTCAGAAAGGGGTTTATCAATCAATAACATGGAATTCATTTTTCGCCCGCCCTGTTTACAGGATGAGATTACCCACGAGGGACAGCGCTGTCTGGTACAATACCCAGAAAGTGCCCTTGATCACAAACACTGCCGTTTGACTGTGGTCTTACTCAGTACATTGTGCTGATGTATTTTCTCATGGGAACTATTGGGCTAGCCCAGGCAAGCATCTGCGATTCTTAAACGGACAGTTTCAGGCTGGAGAATTTAAGAGACAACCGAATAGAGTTTTAATGCCCTGTTAGATAATAATGAAAGACATTTCGGGAAAAAAAAAATTGCAGTTAGTTTGAAAGCCAGGGCCCACACTCCGTATTTTGACAGCAGATGGATGGCTATCCCGATTAATCCCGGTTTACTTTCTGACTTGGATTTGTATCACTTGGTGCAGTGAGATGGTGAGGGCTTCCTCCAATCTGGTTAATGCTCAGAACCCATGTTTGAGTTTTAGACTAATTATGGGCCAATAACTGACATTTTTTCTATAATGTGAAGACTAGTGGCAGGAGTAACTCAGTGAGATTTAACATAAAAGCAAGATAAAACAATTAAAGTGGAAGAATATTTGATTAAGTGGATCGCTGATTTATAGTGGGGTAAATTGAAATTGAAAGGAGAGTGAACTTTTTATGGTAATCATATCTTACGTTCATTATCAGAGACTCTGCGTCTTTTGTGCTTTTGCGATTTAAAAAGAAATAAACCCGTTTCAGGAGGAGTTATCCTGGATGGCATCATTTTTTCTTTGTCTTCTCCTGAGTTATGGTTTCTTTTCGTGGCAAAAGTCGAATAAATCATATTCGAGTAAACTCCTTGCCAAATGTGCAGTCGACATTTGAATAGACAAAAAAAAAGTGTAGTAACAAGGTCACACATGGCAAAACACACACAAACACTTTTGTTTTGGTGACAGCACTTGACATATACTTCCATTGGCATTTATTTGGTATTTGCAAAAATTGTAGCCATGGCAACGTCCCTTAACATCCCTGGTGTGGGGAAGAGCAGAATGCCCCGAGATCTGCTATCAGCCCCGGGACGTTGTGAAAGAGCTACGTGCTGCATGCCGCTTCTTGTTCAGTGGCTGCCTCTGCATCGCTTGGAATTAACTTGTTTCTGAGGCTTGCTTAGCAGGTGCCTGCCGCGTGCTCCCCACATTCCGCTTCACCATAGCCGGCCCTGCCTTTATGTGACCCAAGTCACTTTCGCAGCGGCCGGGTGGTGTGGGTGCTGGCTCAGAAAAAGGAACATTATAGTAGCCAGCAAACGGAGAGGAAGCAGGTCGGCAGAGGTGAGGCCATGGACGAGCAGAGGGTGCTGACTGGGGAAATTCAGAGAGCTTTTTATTTTGATTTTTATCTATTTTTTTTTTTTTACTTTTTAAAAAGTTCACTTATTTATTGAGAGAGAGGAGGGGGAGGGACAGAGAGAGAGGGAGGCAGAGGATCTGATGCAGGCTCTGCGCTGTCAGCACAGAGCCTAGCTGGGGCTCGAACTCATGAATTGTGAGATCGTGACCTGAGCTGAAGTAGGATGCTTAACCACTGAGCCACCCAGATGACCCTCGAAGAGCTTTTTATTTTTTATTTCCTTAAACTTTTAAAATGTTTCCTTATTTTTGAGAGAGAGAGACGGAGAGAACACGAGCGGGGGAGGGGCAGAGACGGAGATACAAACTGAAGCAGATTCCAGTGCCTGAGCTGTCAGCACAGAGCCCGACGCAGGGACGCGGGGCTTGAACTCATGAACTGTGAGATCAGGACCTGAGCTGAAGTTGGAGGCTTGACCGACTGAGCCACCCAGGTGTCCAAAGAGCATTTTATTTTTATTTATTTATTTATTTTTTAAAAACATTTTTATTATTTCTAGGAGAGAGAGACAGAGAGAGAGACAGTGAGCGTGAGAGGGGAGGGTCAGAGAGAGAGGGAGTCACAGACTGAAACAGGCTCCAGGCTCCGAGCTGGCAGTCAGCACAGAGCCCGACGCGGGGCTCGAACCCACGAACCGCGAGATCATGACCTGAGCGAAAGCCGGACGCTTAACCGACTAAGCCACCCGGGCGCCCCCCAAAGAGCATTTTAAAGAGTAGAAAAGAGCCAATAGTTCATGGCGTCGCAACTAGAGTCGTGAATCTTGGAGGATACATTTGAATTGCATTCGTTCCTTTTTACCCAAATGTTACTTTATTGCTATTTTAAAATTGTTTGTATCAGAAGAAGCGGCGCTGCAACAACTGAAGGCTCCAAGAAGGAGCTCTCCCCTGAGTTCTGGCCCTGCGCCTCCGCCCCTCCAGCTGCTGTGTGTGAAAGGCGGGGGTGTCCGGGGGGTGGCCGAGCTCTGACAGATCGGGACTCTCTGACTGTCATTGAGAGCGGGAGAAAGGACGTCCATCCTGCCGGCTGCCGCTGGATTTTACACATCCCCCGAGAAAATGAGATGGGATGGGTAGTTAGGCTGAACTAGGGGAGAAACTGTTGGCTCTTCAGAGGCAGCAGTTGTTAAAATTCCTGTAACCGAGGCATAAACAGATACACAATGGGCATCTTGGTTTTGTTGATGATGTGAAAGGAGAGAGCAGCGAAACCAACCCCGATTTTGTCAGCGTGCTTGCCGTTGCCAAGCGTCCTCACCACGGAGTTAAGGGACACCCAGTGCCATCTGTCCACCCTTTCAGAGATGTGCTTTTGTACGGCTGCTCCGTGACATTTCCTCCCCTTGGTACCTTCGCTCAGGACATCTGCTTTCAAGTCATTCGAAACCGGAGCGCCGAATCAGACGTGAGAAATTAAAGAGAGAGAGACAGAAGTGGGGGGCCCTGGCGGGGTGGACGGTGGTGGGAAGAGAAGGTTGCCATAGACTGGCATCACTGACCTACAGCACTGATAATTCCATAATTTGCTCACAGAACTGCTTTTTCTGAAACAATTCTGCTTCAGCGCTGTTGGACCACGAGTATTTTTTAAGCTTGTGAGATCAAATCCTTAGTCACAGACCTTCACAGTGCTGACGGTCTTAGGAAGAAATATCGAGTGGATTTGTTAGCAGGTGCCTGCTTAATTAATTTATTAAATTCATCCATCCTGGTCACCCATGTATGCAGTCTCACTATTTGCATGGCCCTTTGCCGTTCACAGGGGTCTTGGCAGAGGTGACCATCCTGATGGCCTGCGAGGACCTTTGGGCTGATTGTTTCACCTCTCTCAGCATATAAATCTGGGCAGCAGGATTTTATGAAGCTACAGTGAGGGCAAACTGAGGTGATAAGTGAGAGGGATCTTTCTAAATTGTAATTTGTAATATACAGATGTTACAGAGGAATTTTTCAGATGGGCAGATTCTCAAAAATGTTATTCCACTCCCCCCAACAGTGTTCCTGGAGGAGGTGCTCACCAAACAAAGTGAAGACACTATGAAAGAGAAAGGCCTGGGAACTAGGAAGGAGGGAACAACCCAAGAGAGAAGGGAAGGAAACACCCAGGGGAGTTGCCAGGATGTCAGCTGTGCAACAGTCAGAATAGTCCTCAGATTGGATCAGGAAGACTGTGTGTCCTGTGTCCCAGGAGGGATGTCTCCCAGAAAATGAAATTCATACTAATTTGAAGATTATGAGAGACATTTTTGGGGTTCTCTGGAACAGTTCAAGGTTAGAGTAGTGTTAGGTTCATAGAAAATGAAGCAACTATTGAAACACAAGGCAACCATTAACTCTAGGAAAAAGGAAAACTTGAATAAGAAAAAAATGCAATCGTAGTGCATTGTATGGTTGAGCTTTGAAAATTTCACCTCAGAATGAGGCAAACACTAAATTCTGATTTAACCAAAATTATAATGTGACATCCCTGGAAGGATGAGGGAGGGGAAACAGGGTGGATTTGGGAGGAAAAGTCTTTTCAGAGTAGGATGTCAAAACAGGTGATGACTGAAAATGAAAAATCTCGAGATGACAATGTTTTATGAAATGAAGGTGAATACTAGAACTAACTGCAAAAGAATTGCAAAATTTTAAGTGTTTGGCTCCAGGAAATGGAACGTAACCATGAAAAGATTGGGGCACAGGATGATGTTTCTTTTTCTAGGGTTTGTAGTTTTATTTAACTTTTGAAACACTGTGCATATACTACTTTGATAAAGTATTATAAATTTTATTTTATTTATTTATTTATTTATTTTTATTTCTAGGAGAGAGAGAGAGACAGCGTGAGCAGGAGAGGGTCAGAGAGAGAGGGAGTCACAGACTGAAACAGGCTCCAGGCTCTGAGCTGGCAGTCAGCACAGAGCCCGACGTGGGGCTCGAACCCACGAACTGAGAGATCATGACCTAAGCGAAAGTTGGACGCTTAACCGACTAAGCCACCCAGGCGCCCCGAGTATTATAAATTTTAAAAAGCTATTGGGTGGAAGTATAACACACTAAGGAAATGATAGTTTCAATTTTGGCAACTGTGAATTTATGGGAGAGTGGCCCAAGGCTGTGTTGTAATGGCTATGAGAAGCCAGAGGTTTGAGGACTGCAGTTCTCAATTTTAGTAGTTGAGGTTCATCTCTTGGAAAATGCCTGTGAGCATAGTCTTCATAAAGGAATTTTGGACCAGAGAATCCATCCAACTCTCCCCTTTTCTGACCTAATAATTTTGCACAAGTAAAACCGGGGTACACGGAATATTCTTTAAGGTTAGAGTGCAGCAGGTTGAGCTTCCGCTGCCATGCACAGGCGGAGCACAATGTGTGGTACATAGTAAGTGCACAATAAAAATAAATAGAATGAATAGATCAGTCAAGGGCTCACGAAAGCAGCAGAGAAGTCACAATAGCCTCCTAAAATGAATTTATTACACCATTTCTTCCTTCTGCCCTCGCTTTCTTGTCCTTGTCTATAATGGGAGACAGAAGAATCTTTTCAAATCTAGCTCTGACCAGGCTACACCCGTGCTTGAAACTCAATGGTTTTCCATTACTTTTATGTAAAGGCCAAACTAATGGGACCATCAGGGCCTGTGCGGTCTGCACCTGCCTAACCTCAGCTCATATTGCCTCCTCCCTTACCACTTTCCCTCACTCTCACCGCTTAACCCCTCCTCATCCTTCAGGTGAGCATCAAATCCTCAGGGGAACTCTCCTCAACCTTCCCCAGTCAAAGCCTTTTTTCTAAGTTTCCATAGCAACATCTTCCTCTGCTTTGTTCTGTTACAACTGCAGTGAGGTAGGTACTTGTCTGATACTTTGGTTAATAATGGTCTCGTCTAATGGGATACCAGCACTTGGAGGGCAAGAACCGCATCTGAAGAAGGGTCTCCGTCCCCAAGCCCACCCAGCACCTGACCTCAGGTAGCTGCTTGGTTCCAACAGGTGAGTGAAGAAAAGGACAGTGTGCATCCTTAGAGATGGGGTCAGAGCTGGGGGCTGTCTTCGGTTGCCGATAAGGATGGCCATGGTGGTTTGTGGGCTCATTATGTGTGCAGAATAAGTAGATATTTTTAGAAGCTGGTAAGTGGCTGTTTTCCCTCTCTGCCTCTCTGAGTCACTCTCCACTAGAAGCATCTCGGAGTGTGTGCACGCACACACACACACACACACACACACACACACACACGCACACACCCATATACCTTCTGAAATTCCAGGTGATGATTCAGCAGCCCTCCATTTCAAGCGTCCCTGTCAAAATTCATTTTCTGTGAATAATGATGAGCAGAAATTTGCCAGGGTAGGAGTTGGTGGGAGTTTGAGGGTGGGTGGGGAGGAAGAGGCGAGGTGTCTGAGAGACCCAGCAACACTTTCCAAGCCTCTTAAGTGTTGGAATATTTAGATGCATGTTTCAAGTTCTTGAGGTAATTAGCTGTAAACTGACACAGGTGGCCAGTGTTGAAAGTTTGGGTGCTGGACTTTTGAATTCCTACCTGCTCCTTAAAAGCTACATGCTGGTTTTGAAATGCGGCTATCGTGGGTGAGATACTGACTCATGCTTTTAACATTACAAAAAACCATTCCATCTGAGCAGCTCTGAGAATACCAACTGACTTCCTTATAAGAAGGAACACCAGTCTACGAAAAAGTGAGTTACCGAACAGGCTTGTCTCTATGAACTTTTCCTATCCCTTGCCATGGTCCGGAAAGATCTCCCCCACAATTTTCAGAGGCAAATTTTCTAGGGCATTGCTTTTAGCCCTGTGTGTGGTCAAGACGCATGATTCAATGTTAGTTGTCCAGCTCAATGTGATTTATACAGAAACTCAGTAATTCATCCGGATCAAAACTGTGCGATTAGTTTTCTCAAAGTTGTATGTAGAAATCCAGAGGTTCAAGCAGTTTAGGGGTTCGGGTGTAGCACAAGGACTTGTCCTAGCAAGCTTCACCTCTTCTTTTCCCCAACACAAAGCAGATTGTGAAACCTTTCTTTATTTCTTCTTTTTCTTTGATGCCATGATTGTGCTGATATCAGAGGACGTCAGCTCTGTAACCCCATGAACTTCAAGCTTTTCCTGGGTCGGTCCTCTGTGGTCAGAGTCATAGTTAGAGAGATGCTCCTCTCTTTAGTGACAGCATGCCTGTCATTTCTTTGGCTACGCTGTTATAACTTCAAGTCTTTCCCTCTGGATCTTTCTAGATTCATAACGTGAATAGCCATATAATCAATGACAGTGATAAGAATACATGTGCCAATACCGAGTTCATCCGGCTTCAGACAGTGAAACAAACCTATAGAGATTCTTATTATCCCATTTTACAGATGAGGAAACACGGCTTAGAAAGGCTATACATCTTGGAAGGAAGGTAAGTGTAGACGTGCCTTGGACATCATGACACCATTCAGAGCCTTCCTATCCATCATAATACTGCTTCCCATGTTTCCAACTCACCCACGCGACACCTCTGCCTGTCCAGGAGGAGCATCTTGAGGGCCGGAAGTCTTTATCGCTTCAATCTTGGCTCAGTGTCCAGTATAGGACAGGTGTCTAAGAAACACTTGATGAGTGAATACACAAAAGCTCTAGAAAGGAAAGACAAGGTCTCTTACTCACAGACTTCCTTTTAAAATTGATTCTGCTTTCTTTTATTTTGAAGATATACTTCTTCTTTATTTATTTTTTTATTATTGAGTTTATTTGAGAGAGAGCATGAACAGAGAGGTACAGAGAGAGAGAGAGAGAGAGAGAGAGAGAGAGAGAGAGAGAGAGAGAGGAGAGAGAGAATCCCAAGCAGGCTCCATGCTGTTAGTGTGGAGGCTGACGCAGGGCTCGATCTCACAAACTGTGAGATGTGACCTGAGCTGAAATTAAGAGTCGGTCGCTCAACTGCCACCCAGGTGCCCCATTTTTGAAAGGATATTTCTATTCGGCTCTCCTCAATTATTGTATATGCACAGAAACTGACAAAATCATGATTCCATCATAAGGGCTGAGACCTCTAACTCAAGGAATAGCTATAGTGGACAAAATCTTGAAAATATGAAGAAAAACAAACCAACAAGAAAACCTGTTTCATCATGATCCCCAAATTTGTGAATATTTGTCTTTGAAGCCTTTATTTATATGCTTAAAAGTACCATCAATGTTTAGAAAGATGCTTAAACCCACAGCCTGAGTTCTAACCCAGTTTGGTTCAAACGGAGGAGTCTCTGGTCCTGTAGTGATTTTAGCTGGAGTGGAAATTATGGCAAAGCCAATAAGTGCAGCATTCCCTAGGCTACATGGAACGTCACCTTCTTCAGAGCATCACGTCCTAACATTCACGGCGTTTGATATAAAGAAAAAGGGGATTGGTTTAAACCTTTTCCTGCTTTCAAAGATGTTCTAACATATATGAGAATTAATTTCATCCAGGTCGTACAGTGGAGCCTCTTAGACAATTTGACAAACTCCCCTCTTCACCCCATTTATGTTTTCCTGTTCTGCCTTCTTTGGCTGCTTGGCACTTCGTCACTGCTACCCTTCTCTGCCGCTTCTGCCTCTCCATGTTCCACAGCCTGGGTTCATTACTTTCTTGGGGGTACTTTAGGCAGCCCAGGAATGAGGGACTTGGGTGCCCCCCAAGCCAACACACATTTCCATTTCATAGACAATGAAACAGGATCAGGGAGTTTGAGTGACTTGCGCAAAGTCACAGAGCAAGTGAGCGGCTGGGACTCAGGTCAGACTCAGGTCCATAATCATTTCACTACTCAACCTGCTTCACTGATTACTAAGTCTGCTTCTCTCCCATTTTACTTCACATGTGTATTTTCTTCCTATTATTCTACACTCTTACTGTAAAAGAAAGAATTCGATTTGTATTTGAATCCGTAGCTGCAATAATTGCATAAGTGAGAATATGCCACAGTGATACCAGGCTATACCCCAATTGTTTATATATTACTTTTTATATGCATATACATTAGTGACCATTTATATATTTATATTATTTATACACCACTTATATACTTATATTATTTATATATACCTGACTTTATCTTTGAAATAAACAAACCTTTAATATTTTAAGAAAAAGTTTTAGATATTAGCACTTCACATATTCAATACTGGTGGCAGAGATGACTGTGGTCTTTTTTAAAATGGCTTTCTCTTTATTTCCCCAAATCAGATTGCCCAGTTTTAGCCATCTATGTGGCCATCTAGTATAGAGACTATGTTTTCCAGCTTCCCTTGCAACTTTGTGCGGCTCTGTGTCCAAATTTTAGATAATGAGTCATGACAGGAAGTGCCAGAGTCCTTTCTCCTAGTTCTGCATGTCTTCTGGCTGGGATGCAGATGTAAAGGCTGGGGCTTGGCAGCCATTTCAGATCATTCGGCAAAATGCTAAAGACTGGTAGAGAAGCAAGAGAGGAGGAGCTTGGGACGCTGATGACTATAGAACCCACAGTACCAGCTTCTATCTGCTTCCGTCTGGACCTAGTTCTAGGTGAGATAAAAATAAATTTATTAAAAATCACTACTATTTATTAAGTAATCTGTTATATGCAGCCTGACCAAATCAAAGTAATATGATGAGCTGAATGACTTCAGAATCATTGACTTCAAATTAGAAGTTGTCAGAGAGTTCATTAAAAAGCCAGAATACAGATGGGGGAAGTGAATACCTGAACCCACCAAAGACGGTGAATACTCAGACTTTCTGAATTTCTGAAAACTCCAATAAGATTATGCAATGGTTTTAGAGAATACGGAGAAAACAAAATTTCAAATAAAATGTGGAACGTATTCTAATTTGTTTTAATTTTATTTTCCAAATAAAGTATCTCTTAAAGGAAACAAAAGTTACGCTGTGGAAACAAAAGTTACGCTGTGGTCCTTGGGTCCTTTTTGGGAATTTCAAGTAAGACTGAGACTCTAAACATTGAGAGTGAATGAGGGCATCCTCATTTCTTTCTAATCTATGAGTAATGTTGTTTCACTAATATAAAAACACACAGCTGATAGCTATAGGTGAATAGCAACTGGCTAACGTGATATTAAAATTGTTCTGTTCTGGGCATCTGGGTGGCTCCATTTGTTAAGTGTTTAGCTTCGGCTCAGGTTGTGACCTCATGGTTGATGAGTTCGAGCACCTAGTCGGGCTCTATGCTGTTGCCCTCTCTCTCTGCTCCTCCCCTGCTCGTTCTCTCTCTCTTTCTCTCTCTCTTTCTCTCTCAATAAAGAAATAAATAATTAAAAAAATTTTTTTCTGTTCTAACCACATTCATATCTCAATTATTTCGAGTTTCGTATTTTGCTTTCTTTACATCAGCAGTTCCTTAAAAATTGCCGGTGGGGGTGGAATCCCAAGATCTTCACTAATACTCGGCTTCGGAGCCTCAGAAGCCTGTTTAACAACATCAACTATTAAAAATAATGGTACCTTTTTTTAAAAAATGTTTTTATTTTATTTCTAGGAGACAGAGAGAGACAGCGTGAGCAGGAGAGGGTCAGAGAGAGAGGGAGTCACAGACTGAAACAGGCTCCAGGCTCTGAGCTGGCAGTCAGCAGAGCCCGACGCGGGGCTCGAACCCACCAACCGTGAGATCATGACCTAAGCGAAAGTCGGATGCTTAACCGACTAAGCCACCCAGGCGCCCCAATGGTACTTTTTTTTAACCTTAGTTTTGGAATTTGGCGCAGGAAGATGCATTGGTCGCATCCACGAGATCACCGTAACGCGCTGCACCAAGGCAATGAAAATAGATGTTACACGGCGGGAGTGTGTGGTTCTGTGGTCTCGTGCAATTTAGCGGCCTCTTCATCCATCAGGCAGAACCTGGGGCGAAGGATACCCCTGAGAAAAACTGAGGGAACACAAGTAATTCTAAGGGTGTGAGCGTGGATTCCCGAAAGCACCGTGCGACCCATGCTGCCCCTTCACTTCTTGAGCGGGTGAGGTGGCGGTCACTGCCATCTCCGCTCAATTTACACACAGACTTCAAAGTGGATTTGCTAGGCTGGTGACTCAGTTTTCCGAGTCTGTGTTATGAATTCTTTAGAAGCCCATGAACTCTAAATTGATCTGAGCAAATCACTCACATCCTTCCTCTGAATGATCTACTCCTAGACTCTTAGTGGAGAGAGAGAGAGAGAGAGAGAGTGTGTGTGTGTGTGTGTGTGTGTGCGCGCGCGCGCATGCACATGCCCGTGGGCTCTGTTGGATGAGAGCTAGTTTTCAGGCCCTTCAAAAGAATTAAACTGATTTGATAACTTCTGAACATTTGCTTCCTTTTTTTAATTTTTAATGTTTACTTATTTTTGACAGAGAGAGAGACAGAGCATGAGCAGGGGAGGGGCACAGAGAGAGGGAGACACAGAATCTGAAGCAGGCTCCAGGCTCTGAGCTGTCAGCACAGAGCCCAACGTGGGGCTCGAACTCACAAACTGAGTTCATGACCTGAGGTGACATCGGACGCTTAACTGACTGAGCCCCGCTAGGCGCCCCTAAACATTTGCTTCTTACCTTATAGTGCTGCTCATACAAACTTGGGCTTTTTGTAGAGCTCATTGGAAAGATACTCACCCTGGATTTGACGTGGAAATTCACTTCCTCCCTCGGACTGCTTTGAGTAGTTTTCATTTAAATGACCTTCAGAGTCAAGTTAAAAACCCCACCTCCCTTCCTGGCTTATCAAAATAGAAAACAATACTACTGTTCTTCGGAAAAATTTCATGAAACACATGGTGCATACCTGCAGAGTTCAAATATTTTTTGGATGTAATGCAGGAGGAATGAAGGAGAAAGTCCCTTCTTAATGCTTTATAGTCCCTAATTTTGCAAAGCAGGGAGGAAACTATAGTAAACACACATCAGTTTGCTATTTTAACATTTGTCATGTTCCACTTTCCGAGGCTGTGCTGTTAGTCATCACAGAGAAGCAATTCATGTATTAGGAGTATTTGTTACCCAACAGCCGAGTCTACATAACGAACCCACACCCCTCACGTTAACCATTTAAAGCCAATGGAGTGAAACATTTCACCTGTTGCAATTAGGCCCCTCATGGCCCTAGGATGCTCTCGATGGCTACCGGCACTAATTCTTCCAAGCCATTTTTGACTGTTTACAGCAGCTAAACTATTTTTGTTAAGGGTTATAAAGATTGACATCTACGCATTCTTCTCTCTGCTGGAAGATGTTTTGCTTTCAGCCTTCCTGGATGTACTTGATTTAGCGAACAGATATGTTCGGTCGAGTGCCAGCTGGAGGCAGTGGTGGTAAAAGGTACCCTAGTAGTACAAGGTCCCACCCAGGCCCTCCTCGGTCCTGAACATCTGTGCCTACGTGGTCAAAATCCCATTTATTCTCTTGGAGGCACAGCAAGGACTTCTTTTGATTCCCCTTGACTCAGCATCAAAGGGCAGCCTTGTAATGTGCTTGTGATCTGGCCATAAGGGTCAGACCCGGTGAATGCAGCTTCATGTCGAGGTGCAGGTCTTCCAGTGGGCGATGCATCAGCTGCTCTTACATAAAATGTGTTGCGAAGCTGGCAGCGAGGCACCGCGGCGGTTTCTATGCTGTTGCTATGGATGCCACATTAAAGATCCCAATGTTCTGTGCTCAAAACGAGGAAAAATTGACATTCTGACTTCCCATACAAGAGTGGAATACGTGATTCACCGTCTTTCTGCAGCATTCATCAAGCCGTGTTTACATGGAAAGAAGCCAAGAGAACCAGAGCCAAAGAGGTGCATTTGGAAAGCCAAGTGGTGATGTCATCCGGGCAGAGCAGCTCTGGCAAGCCACTTAGCTGGCTTAGATGCGTTGTATTTAGCCATGGAGCAAATCCCAGTTAAGTGTCGGAGGAACGCCGCGGTGTTTGGCCCTGTCCTGGGGATTTACACGGTTGCATTATGGTTTGTTTATTAAATAGTGTAACATCATCATTTGTTACTATCTCAAGTGAGAAACAGCCTGATTTAATGGTAAAATGGCAATATGAGAGTTCTAAACCTGTGCAGGGAGAGAGCGCACACACACCTCTATACGCTCAAAACATACTGGAAAAATTGCCGTGGGTCCTAGTGAGTGAGATTGTTAGTTACTCCAATCATATTTCTTGGGATATGTGCATTCACATGGCCACGTACTCATCCAAAGATGGGCTTACCCTTACGGTACCACCATAGAATTTCAGAGAACTTCGTTTAGGGATCACTTACGTGTTCCCTTTGACCCTGCCCCTGATTATTATTAGGAACCCACTGCAAAATTCGTCTTTAGTTTAATGTATGGCTCTCCTGTGTGTCAAGTGCTGAGCTAGGTGTTCAGGCCACAGGGGTAAATATGATCAATAATGGTTCTAGTGTTGATAAAGTTTAGTTATGCCAACCAGTCAACATGATAGAGTTTCTCTGAGAAGCACCGTGGAATTTGGCCATTTTAGTGTAATTGTATTATTGCTTATATTATAGGCATTGCTTTTTTAGGACACTCCTGAATTTGTTGTTCAGGATGGAAATCAAATTATTTTGAGTTGGAGTTTTTGTCTATTTTTAACATTTTTGTTGGAGGGTGGGGCAAGAGGGACAGAGGGAGAGAGAGAGAATCCTAAGCAGGCTCCATGCTCAGCGCAGAGACCGCGCTGGGCTCAATCCCACCACCCTGCAATCAGGACCTCAGCTGAAATCAAGAGTCAAATGCTCAAACTACTGAGCCCCCTAGCACCCGCCCCCGCCCAGTTTTTGTCCATTTTTAAAATATCCTTAAGACAAACAAATAAAAGATGTTTTTTAAAAAGTAAACAACAGCAAAACCAAAACCCCCAAAGCCCCAAAGGGTCATGTTAATCTAGAAACTAAAAAACAGCCCTTGAATAATACATTTTTATTCCATTTTGTATCCAAAGACTTGGGATATTTTATTAAAGGAAGCAAAGGATGGACTTGAACTTTTTATTTAACCAGTAACTCAATCCAAGGGAGAAATTGTACTGCTTTATCTTGAGTGGTGTACGAAGCATTTAGCAGGCTCCTCATGTTGCTGTTGGGGTCTACTCAAGGGTAGTCAGTGCAGTAAGGACTTAAATAAAATAATGAAATAGTCTGCAAAGAATAATGGGGCACAAAGATTCTTATCAGATCATTCTTTGAGAGAAGTTTGCTTTCAGGATTGGACAGAAGGAAAACAATGACAGTAGTCTTGAAATAACCTGACTTCTTGGAAGCAGAGACCCTACTTTCCGATAGGAACTGACACAACACTTAATCTGCTGAGGCAGAAAAAATGGAGTTTCAGGCAATTTAGGAGACTTTCAGAACACTTCGTTAAAACTAAGGTGCTCTCTGCTTTCCCCTCGATATCAAGCCATGGCCAGTTTCGGCTGTATCCTGGTCTCCCAGGCCAGGACTTGATCTTGACTCTTCCGTGTATTAAAGTTGCATAGCATGACACCCTTCTTCACCCAACTTCCTAGTTACGTGGCTTGGCAATTTCACCCTACTGTTTTAATGAGAAAAGTAGGCAATTTCCTCACCTCTTGAAAATGTGTTTGCTGACTGCCAGCCCCAAAAGTGTCTGGCGTTTGGTAGGGAAAGACGTGATTGGTTGAAGGAATGTCAGCCTGCTTCATAAATTGCCACATCACTGTATGAAAATATAGTCCCCGTTGCCTTTTTTTTGTCAGAGAATATTAATCGTAAGCCGAGAGAAGTCGTGAACTGTGGTTGCTAACCACTCATGCCTCAAACACTTTTTTTGTTTCGTGTATATGTTTCCTCCTCCCCTTAACATTAAAAATGAGTCTACGTTTCCCAGACTGAAGTGCAGTTTGGTAATCAGCCACCTAAATTGATCAATGAGGATAATAAAACCACAAGCAAGTAGGATGCGAAGGGGAACTTTTTGGCATCTGTATGTGTAAAATTAAAGAGAACACCACCAAATATTTTTCACGTTAGGCTACAGTATGGCTACATAACATTCTTTTAAGAGAAATGTTTTCATTTTTGTTTTTAAAAATATTTTAATGTTTATTTTTGAGAGAGAGAGAGAGAGAGAGAGAGAGAGAGAGAGAGAACATGAGCGGGGAAGAGGCAGAGAGAGAGAGAGGGAGACACAGAATCTGAAGCAGAGTCCATGCTCCAAGCTGACCAAACAGAGCCTGATGCAGGGATCAAATTCACAAGCCATGAGATCATGACCTGAGCCGAAGTCGAATGCTTAACCAACCGAGCCTCTCAGGTGCCCTAAGAAAAGTGTGTTCATTTTTGGAACAGCTAATAGTATGAGCACAGTCAGTAATCAGAAATGCTGAATTCCACTGTATCATTGTAAATGGTGGAAAAAGAAGCTCTCTTTCTTAGATATAATTATGGAGTAGACAGTTTACTTAGCTTTGAAATCCTTTCATTGTCGCTAGGGAAATGTTTGAAGGACGGTTATGGAGTCTTTCAATCTGGGCCATTTGACTTCTTCAAAGAGCTATATGGGTCGTGCATGCCTGCATCAAAGCCCCTAAAGATGCTCATTTCATAGGATGGGAATATAGCATTCGTCTTGCGACGGCTTAGGCATTGCTCAGCTTGGAAATCCATGAAAGATGTACAGATTCAAAATAATACTGAACTGAATTAAAATTTCCCCCAAATGTCTCTCAGCCCCACTGGTAATTGCCAGTCCCATCCTTTCCCTTTACCAGAAATCCTTAGCCCCTCCTCCTGTTGCTGTGTACATCGCCAAGCAGACGCAAAAGGCATCTGAGGGTAGCAAAGGAGGAGTCCTCATACCCAGTCGCAAATTGCCATGAAAATTTAAACCACGTTCCTCTCCTCATGTCTACTTTTTTGAAAAAAAGACTTCGAGTTCTTACTAGTTGACTTACAAAGGTTAGTTTACAAATGCCAGTGTGGGGGAAGGTGAGAACAGACAGGGTTTGGGGTCAACTGTCTTGACCCTGTGTTCCTTTGGGGTGAGGGTGGTGATATTATTAGTTGACAGAAAGCCTCAGACTAGAAACAAAACCAGAAACAAAATAATTAGAAGTGCCACATCTCGGCATAATGAAGAGTTGTGATATGAATAGCCAGGGGAAGAGTCATTTGCCCTATAAGTTTGGGATCTGTTCAGATACAGCTCATCTCACAGCTGCCAGAAGCTACTGGTAAAGCATGAAGTAGACAGTCCAGTTCTTTCTCTTCTGGCGTGGGTGGCCGGAACAGACTGTGGCTAAGGTCTGAAGTGGGTTGTGTCTCACTGTGTTTTATTGACACAGTGCTTTCCCTTTTTGTGTCCTTTAGTCCTTGGGGGCGGTGGTGTTACTGCCACAATACCTGTGAAGGGCTATGAATCAGGCTGGCCCTCCTTTGAGACCTCCAGAACATGAAGCTTCAAGAACAGGCAGAAAAGGGGAGATTGCTTTTTTGGAGGGCGATGGCTTTCTCAGGCTGTAGATCACATCACGAGTGCCATGGAAAGTGTGTGTGGGAGCCCTCCACTGGAGAGCCACTCATTTGGAAAGTACAGGTCAGAGGCTGAATTTCTTGGAGCTTATTTTTCCTTTGCCCCCCTGCCCCCCAATTTTAAGCTTGGGATATCAGGTGGGATGATTCATTCATTCTTAAGTAGAGCCTTTTCTTTTATGTGGAATATGAGGAAAATTTCCAAAGTGAATGGAAAGGAATGAATGGAATAAAAAGAAGAAATGAAAAATTCAATGGTGCTTCAAAATGTTTTACCTTTCCTGCATTTTCATATACATTTATAAATCGTGTTATAAAGGTCACAAAATATCCTGTGGGGATTTTTTTTTTTATTGCTTTTACTTAGAATCCATAGGTTCATTAATTTGAGGAGAAATGACATTGTTACAATACTGAGACTTCTAATTCTTGAGTGTATTCTATTCATCCATTATGTTAATTAAGCTTTTTAAAGTTTTTTCGGGGGCACCTGGGTGGCTCAGTCAGTTGAGCATCCAACTTCAGTTCAGGACATGGTCTCACAGTTTGTGGATTCGAGCCCCGCATCAGGCTCTGGGCTGGCACCTTGGAGTCTGGAGCCTGCTTCAGATTCTATGTCTCCCTTTCTCTGCCCCTCCCCTGCTCATCCTCTGTCTCTGTCTCTCTTTTTCTCTCTCAAAAATAAATAAACATTAAAAAAATGTTTTTCAATGATGTCTCTGCATATATATGCATATACCAACATATGTATGCACACACACACACACACACCCACACACACACACATATATATATATATATATGGGTGTGTGTGTGTGTGTTAGATTTATTTCTAGATATTTTGTTGTCATAAGTAGTGTCTTTTGAAAACTTTTTACATTTCCTAATTATCTTGGTGTAAAGAAGTACAACCATTTTGTGTATTGATCTTTTATAGGATTATTAATCTTGCTAAAGTAATAATTCTAATAATTTACCAGTAGGTTGTTTTCTATTTTCTACACACCAAATCTTATTATTTGCAAACAATGGCAACTTTTTTTCTTTGTGATAATCATGTTTTTATTTATTTTCCTTGCCCTATCGCCATAGTGAAAATATACATTGCAAGATGTAAGAAAAGTACTTGTACGGACACTTCTATCTTGGGTGTGATCACAAAGGGAAAGATTTTAGTCACCCATATTTTTTTTTTTTTTGTAGAAATGTTTTATCGGTTTGAGAAAGTTACCCTTTGTTCCTATTTTACTATGAAGTTTTAACTACAAATGGATATTGGCTTTTATGAAAGATTTTCTGCTTTTTTCCCCTGTAAATGTGAAGAATTAACCATGGTCGCCTTTTTGAATGTGAAACCAATTTTCTATTCTTAAAGCAATCCTACTTGTTTGTGATGTATAATTTTTTCAAACTAGCTCTAGATTTTCTTTGCTAATCTTCTGCTGGAGATTTTTATATCTTGCCCATGAGTAGATTGGGCTTTAATTTTCCTCCGTGCAATGTCCAGTGTCATGTTGTGTTCCCAGAATGAGTTGGGGAATGTTGTTTATTCTATTTTCATGCGGTGATTAAGTAGACTGGACATTATTTCTCCCTTTCAAGTGGCACTAGGGGGCCCAGGATTTCTTTAAACCTTAGATTCTTTTTCTGTTACAGAACTATTCACATTTCTGTTTCTTTTTGGTCAGTTTTGGAAAGTTATATTTCTCTAGTAATTTACTTCACCTAGATTTTAAATTTTGGCATAAAGTTGTTTGCAATATCTTACTCTCCTTGCAATGTCTGCAGAATCCGTTATGGTTCTCTTTTAAATTTATGATGTATTTTTGTGACCTCTCTCTCTTATCCCCCTCTCTCTTTTTTGATCACTTTTGCTAGAATTGATCAGTTTTTTCAAAGGACTAAGTTTTGGCCTTGCTGATCCTTTTTTTAAAAAAAGTTTTTATTATTTTATATATAGAGAGACAGCACACACTAGTCGGGGAGAGGGGAGAGAGTGAGAGAGAGAGAGAGAGAGAGAGAGAGAATCCCAAGCAGGTTCCATGCTCAACAGGGAGCCTGACCTGAGGCTCGATCCCACAACCCTGGGATCATGACCTGAGCCAAAATCAAGAGTCCGATGCTTAACTGACTGAGCCACCTTGGCGCCCCTTTCTAGGATATGATCGTTTCCATTTCATTATTCACAATGAATATTCATACTTTCATTTCATAATGAAATGTTATAATATTCCTGTTACCTATATTGTTTTATTTTGTGTTCTTTAAATTTTTCTTGCTTTTCTTATTCTAACTTTCTGAGACAGATGCTTGATCATTGATTTTTCAGCCTTTTAAAAACTTTATAAATTTATATTATACATTGTTATATGTAGTATTACCAACATACAGTATTTTCTAATTTTGACTGTGAGTTCTTTTTAAACTATGAGTTCTGGGAAAGCATATTTCTTAATTTCCAATTAATGTGAATTTTCAATTGACATTAAAAGTGTTTTCTAACTTAAATATGTTATAATCAGAAAATATAATCTATATAATTCAGTCTACTGGAATCCACTGAGATTTGCTTTGTAGTTCAGCTATGGTCAGTTTCCTGTTAAAATTCAATATCTACTTGACAAGGAGGTGTGTTGTGTGGTTATGGGATTCAGAGTCTTCTGCAGGTCCATTGGAGCACACCTGTAACTTACGTTATTCAAATCGTCTATCTTCTTTTTTATTTCTTTTATTTTTTTTAATGTTTTTATTTATTTCTAGGAGACAGAGAGAGAGAGCGTGAGCAAGGGAGGGTCAGAGAGAGAGGGAGTCACAGACTGAAACAGGCTCCAGGCTCTGAGCTGGCAGTCAGCACAGAGCCCAATGCGGGGCTCGACCCCACGAACCGCAAGATCATGACCCAAGCGAAAGTCGGACGCTTAACTGACTAAGCCACCCAGGTGCCCCACAAATCTTCTATCTTCTTACTGACTTTTATTGGTCTGCTTTTTCGGTGAGCTCCTGAGAAAGGTTTGTAAAAATCTCTTAAAATGATTGAGAGTTGTCTATTTATCCTTGCAGTTCTGTTGATTTGTTATTTGTTCTGAAACAACATTAGGAAATTTATTTTGTGAGTTTAGTAACACCCCACCACCACCTCCACCAATAACAGTACAGCAACAACGGGGCGCCTGGGCGGCTTATTCGGTTGAGTGTCTGACTTTGGCTCAGGTCACGATCTCACAGTTTGTGGGTTCGAGTCCCACGTTGGGCTCTGTGCTGACAGCTCAGAGCCTGGAGCCTGCTTCAGATTCTGTGTCTCCCTCTCTCTCTGACCTTCCCCTTCTCATGCTCTCTCTCTCTCAAAAATAAATTAAAAAAATTAAAAAAACAAACAAACAAATAATACAGCAGCAGCAATAGCCCAAACTCGAATAAACTGTGTGTCATCATAAAGCTTTCTTTAATTAAATAAAGCAATGGAACAAAAATTGAATTGATACATATATATATTTTAAGTATCATATATCATAGGATATCATCAGTTTAACAAGTACAAAAATGTTCTTCATTGCTATAGAAAGAGTAATATCAAAGGTGGGAAACATGTTCCCGAGGGTCTAATTGAGAGCCTACTTATGTTTTATATATGAATTTCATCTAACAACAGATTGATAAATATTTATTGATCATTTACTTACTATATTCACAGCACTCAGCTACCAGGAGATACGAGGGGTAAAGCTCCAATTCTCAGGCACCTTTGAATGTAAATGTGGCTTAAAGACATGAGATCATGCCTGCACATGTAATAAATGAATGATCTTGGGGCACTTCGGTGGTTCAGTCGGCTGAGCACCCAACTTCAGCCCAGCTCATGATCTCAGGTTCATGGATTTGAGCCCCGCATTGGGCTCTGTGCTGACGGCTCAGAGCCTGGAGCCTGCTTCACATTCTGTGTCTTCCTCTCTCTCTCTGCCCCTCCCTCACTCAAGCTCTGTCTCTGTCCCTCTCTCTCTCTTAAAAGTAAATAAACATTAAAAAAAGGTTGTTGTTTTTTTAAATGAATGATCTTGACTTGAGCTGTCAGTATGAAAGCCATCAGCCAGCTATGGCTTTTGAGCCCTTGAAAACTGGCTCATCCAGACTGGAATGTACTGCAAGTATGAAATCACACCAGATTTTGAAGATCTGATACTAAAATAATGTAAGATTAATATTTTTTATACTGATTACAGACCTTTGCTAACAAGTCAGAGTCTGAGAAGCAGTGGCTTGAATGACTTGCTCTTGTGGTATTGAATTGTGGCTGCTCAGAGAAGCTCAGGGATTTGAATAGTGGTGTTTCTTCTCTCAAACACATCAGCTCTCTCTGCTCTCTTTCCTTGCACACACTCTTCTCTGTTCCTAGGACTTTTTTCTCATATGTGTGCCTGGCGAACCCTTGTTTCTCCTTTAAAATTCATCTGTTGGGTCTCTTCTTGTAGATAGGCTTCTCTGACACTTTCCCCACTCTAAGGGGGTAAGCCCCTTCCACAGCTTCCTGTGTTAGCAACTCCTCTGTACTTCTAAAAATCTGTTTACTTTTCTGTCCTCGCCATTGGACTGTAAGCACAATGACTTGTTTATATGTCTTGATATCTCCCATATCTGGCATGTGTCTGGCATATTAGAGGGTCAATAATTGGTGCATGAAGGACTAGTTTGTTTTTCACAATGTGTCTTAAAGGAGCTCTGTGAATTCATACTGTGAGGTCAAGATAGCCGAGCCAAGTGGTGGGAAGCTCTGCCTGAACTCCCCACTGTCTCGTGGTGTAACTCTAACCCTTGGTTTCGCTCATCTCTGAAAGCGATTCTAAATTAGCATGAGGATTAGGTAAAACCATTCGGATAAAGCCGTTAGCAGAGTGTCTAGCGTATGGTAAGCACTCAAAAATATTAACTATTACCTGTGAGGAAGAAAGAAGTCCAGCTTCCTGTGATGTGGTCTTCACATTTTCTATCTTCTTAACTGAAAGGTTTTTTTGTTTCTCATTCGTTCGTTTGTATAAATAGTTGTCTAGAACAGAGTGGGATTATAGGATTATAGTAGATGCCACAGACGTATTATTTTTTCTTTCTTCTCCTCAAATATATAAAAGCTGTTCATCAGTCTTCATGGTCCACTTGAAACATGCCACGGAGCGTTCTGATCACCCTGACCCCTGGATGCCTCTTTCTTTCCTGAATTTCTGTAGCACTTCTGGCTAACATCATCATTTGGTACTTAGCATATATTACCTTTTGCTCAAGTAATTATCACTTCTTGGGCTGCTGTCTTACATTTTACATCAAAGCTCCATGTGGGCTGTAAGTACATCTCCCTATCATTGTATCCTCAATGACACAGCATTTTGTTTCCAATGAATTCAATACATAGTTGTTGACTGATTATTTGTGGCGGCTGGGGAATAAACTGCAGCCTTATGAGGATCAGCCATTTCATCGATCCCTAATAAGTACATGATAAGAGCTAATGCTTTTATATTTTTGCCTTAATGGGTGATCAATTTGTGTTAATTTATTGATACATATCATGAAATCTGTTTATGCATAACTATTCCAATGAAAGCAGACAAGCAATATCTTTTTTATTTTATTAAAAATTTTTTAATGTTTATTTATTTTTGAGAGAGAGAGAGAGAGACAGAGCATGAGTGGGGGAGGAGGAGAGAGAGAGAGAGAGAGAGAGACAGAACCCGAAGACGGTTCCAGGCTCTGAGCTGTCACCACAGAGCCCGGCATGGGGCTCGAACTCAGGAATGGTGAGATCATGACTTGAGCCAAAGTCAGACACTCACCCACTCAAACCAACTGAGCCCTCTCCAACCCCTTCCCTGGCTCCTGAAGCAATATCTTCTTCAAACTCTTGTGTCTGTTCCTATCTGCCATGAGTGCGCAATGATCACTCTGGATTAAAATGGGATCTTTATTTTTAAAGTAAAAATGTCAGTAAACATCATAGAAAGTTGATTAGATTAGAATTTGTCGTGGGCTATACACAGTGTTCTTACCAAAAACAGTGCTCATGGGGGAAGATACCCTTGAGTGTGGCGCTTTAATGCAGGTGGGACTGAAGAGCCCTGTGTAGTTCCCAGCTGTTGTTTTCACCCTATGCCCATGTGAGGATTTTCCTTTGGTTTGTGGTTATAACCAAGGAGCAGAGAGACTGTGGTGTTTCT
Organism: Proteles cristata cristata; assembly: GCA_017311185.1. Classification (NCBI taxonomy): domain Eukaryota; kingdom Metazoa; phylum Chordata; class Mammalia; order Carnivora; family Hyaenidae; genus Proteles; species Proteles cristata. Next base: position 27,756 of record JAESUZ010005168.1, read on the forward strand.
CTCATGAACTGCATGATGCATGAGCTCTAGCCACTCATCTTCTGCAGTTGCTGCTTCTTAACTTGGCCTGCTAGTTGCTTCTATTCCTTCCTGTGGCTCAGCCAGACACCGTGCAGTTAGGAAGCCGTGTTCCTGGACCTTCCTTCGAAAGACATTTCGTCAGAGTAGTATTTAGTGACCGCCTATGGTGTGTCAGGTAATTCTGTAAAATGTAGTTTGTTGCTGCCTCATTCTGCAGACAAGAACATTGAGGCTCAAAGAGCTGAAATAATTCACTCCAAGGAGCTAAGCTGGAAAATGGAAGAGACAGGATGCACACGCGAGCTCTGTGATTTCCCATGTTCTTCATTTTCCATGGGGGGCCACACTGACTGTCAGGGCCAGTGGCATTTATGCCTCAGTTTGAATGGGACGAAACAGGACAAGTATCACATCAGTTATTTGTATAACACATTACTTTTACTTGGTGGCATCCCATCAGTGACCAAATCCAAAATTGTACTTCTTTCTCACCTCTCTTCTCCAGTCCTTTCCATCTCCATGGCCATAGCTTTATTTAGGACTCTCATCAGGTATTACCTACCCTGTAGTGGTCTCAGTCAGTGCCATCCTCCAGCCCATGCCAATGTGCGATCATTTACAAACAGTTTTCTGATCGCCCTTGTTCCCCAACTTAAAGCCCTTTAAGGGCTCTCTGTTGAGTACCAGAAGAAGTCTAGAGATCTTGGTGGAACACACCAGGCAGATCCTTTACCATTTCCTAGTCTTATCTTCCTCATGGCCTCTTTCCATGCAAACCGCCAGCAAGACCTCAGGGTAAACTTCATATCTCTGGGTCTTCACCCACTCTTCCGCTCTGCTTGGTGATCCCTACTCAACGCTCAAGATCCAGTGCAGCCATTTTGAAACAGGTTTCTAACATCTCTATGAGAATTACTTACCCCTCTGCTGTGACTCTCTACTCCACCCTGTCTAGAATACCATGAAAACATGCGTGGCATTTAAGGATATTTTATTTCTTTATCATAGGTATCTCTTTTTGTTTCTTGGACTTTAAACTCCTTGAGAACACAGATGATGCTGTAAATGTCTTTGTGTGGTTGGTGTCTGGTAGAGCACCTACAAGTCAGCTTTTCATAAACTTTTGCCGACCTATTTAATTAACTTTCTCAAAAGATTTTACAAAGGCAGGAAACAATTCTTCACATCCCAGAGCAACTGCTTTGCGCGAGATGAAACGAAGCAAAGGCAAATAACATTACTGTGCATTTGGTATTTTGAAATGCAGTACTTTAAATTTGCTGTGCGTTGAAAGAGGAGAAGGTGAAACGAAATGGGAGCTGGGTGAAGGTTAACCAGCAGGGAATGAAAAAAGCTCAAAAGGGCTGAGTTCAAGGTGGGGGAAGAGACCACTAACAACGAGGAGGTCTGATTGGGCAGTGATGTTGAATTGAACACAAGGGTCATGTAATAAAACAGTAGCTCCTTTATTTTCATTTTGGTCACTTCTTCTCTGTGACAAGAAGATGTGGTGCTATCGGTGTTAGGGTTGGCATGGGGACTTTCAGGGTGTGGAGCAGGAAGAGCTAGGCGATTCGTGTCCAAGTGAGGAAGGGCCAGGGAAGGACCCTGAGGGAGACCACCTTCCAGTGAATGCTGGAAGGTTTTAGAATACTAAGACTGTCTGGGGATTTTCTTCTGTCCAGGTAGGTGTTTAAAAACTAAGAATGAAAGTAAATCTTCTCCCAACATTTCCCTTCCCCTCTTTTCGGATCCAATCAATGTTTTAGTTAATTTACTAATTATTTATTTCGGAGGAAATCCAGTAACGTTTCCACTGCTTTCTAGACTTTCATGTGCTGCATTTGGCTTTCATGAAATATTCTACACATTCACCACAATTAACTTAATTAATTGTATTTTAGGACTTTGGGTCAGAATGCCAGAATTTCCGTGCCAGTTTCATTGTCCTCCTCGAAACCTCCAGAGTATCGTTCAGATATTGGCTTTCAGACCTTGCTTTTTGAATACGTTGCTATTTACTTACTATGTGCCAAAGCTACCATGTCAATGTAATTGAAAACAAGCAAGAAAGAGACTGGATGGCTCAGACGAATGGAAACATGATACAGACCCTTCCACCCACAGCCCATTGGCTGGAATCCAGGCCAGGCTGATGGGGACTAAAAGTAATTACCATCTGATGGCTGGACAATGGTCTGTGTGAAATGAGCTGGTTATCTCGAGTCTGGTTCCTCATGGACAGGTGTTCATGTTGCAGCTTCCTCCTTCGGTGACAGCAGCCCAGAGACTGAATGAGTCACAGAGACCTGACCCATCTTCTCTCATTTGAGATTGGATGCCTATTTGTGATACAAGGAGACTTTTGGCTCCTGCTGTAAACTTTTCAACAGATAAGCAGAGAATGTAAATGTGAGTGTCTGATCAAGCTCTTTTTTTTCTTCCCCCATGAGTGTAAAAGTTACATGCAAAGAAAAAAGGACGGTGAATATTAGGCATTTCTCATTTGTCTATTTCGTGAAACTTTATGCTGTTTTACCAAAGGAAAGAAAGGCAATATTAGAAAAATGAGAACAATATGACTGTTTTTTTAGCACTATAATAATGTGCCGTGGACCCTTAAAATTCCAGTCTGGCCTTATAAACCACCGAAGAAGAAGAATAATGAGAACTCACTCCCCACATCTGTTATGAAAGTCGTAGGAAACAACCAAATTTAGTATCAATATTATTACCCATTCTGCCAAAGCTGAGGATTATTTCCCCTATTCGTTTAAGCAAAAGATTTTTCCAAACTTTATAAATATTGTTATGTCTCTCAGATGCATTACCTCACAGGTCTCTTCTGAAAGGTATCCAAATTCTACATTAAGGCACTTGTGGGAAAAGAAGAAAAAATAAATGGTTTACTTTAAATGGGATTTGGAAAGGGTATGATTACGGTCTGAAATGTATCGCACTGACATAGTAAAACTGAACTTCCTAATGGATTCTTAACTTTTGAGTAAGCATTAAATCCATTTATTGAACTCCTTTCTGTATGTCCACAAGTTACAACAAATACGCGTATTTTCTCCCTGATGGACTTTTCTGCAGGGATGGACGCCCCACATTAGCTGGCAGGCGGCGCTTGAAGGAAGCCCAGGGCACACAGTGTGAAGAGAGAGCCAGGATGTTTCCCGAGCGAACAATGAAGTCTGTGGATAGAGAGAGATTTGCTTTGCTCTGTAAACGAGGACCGCTTAACGAAGCAAAGCAAAATGTCCTTCACTAGACTTACCAATGGACGTCGGCTCTGCCCTGAGCGTCCCCATGCCACCAGGTAACCCGAGCCGCACCCTGTCCAGAAACACTTTCGACCTTGCACATCGGTGGTGCCAGGCAGACCAACACACAGAGGGACACACAATGGCAAAATTCAAACATGAATGGAGAGCCTCATTTTCATTGTTTGCTCACAATACCTTTGGGTGGAAGGAAGGAAACAGGCTGTATTTGCCTAATAACTTGAAATGCCCCCAGAGAAAGAAAAACAGACAGATTCCCGTTTTGCTGGTGTTCTACCTCTTCTGACCAGCCGTTCCCAGTGATAAGTCTGTTAGGGGCTGTTTTGACGTCCTGCTCAGATCTGAAGCCGTAAGACATCCCCGCAGTTGGCGAATCCGTCCACTGTCCGTCCACTGCGGGGGACGCAAGGCTATGATTGACAGTCTCGGCCACGGAGCCATCTAGATGCGAAAGTTTGCTCAAGAGCCGCATACGATGGACGGATGGTGAGAAGCTATCGCTTTCCTGCTTGATTAAATAGGAAAAAGAAAATTTGTTTTGAGCTTGTAAAAAGTTATGTTTGTATACTTGGCACCAATTCTAATGGGAATAAATTTACATTTTGGCATTTGGTCAAGCAGAGCAATAAACCCAGAGCTTTCAGGTAGCGGGGAGTGGAAGTCATGTAACCTAAAAGCACACAGACACGCAGATAAAGGTTAACTGATACTGAGAAAGTAAAATACCGCTTTAGAGGAAGGCGTCCTCTCCCCGACTTAATGAGGGCCCGAAACGAGGCCCTTGCATGAAGAGTTTTTGGAAACTATTGCATGTGGTTTTCCAGCGTTAATGCCCTGGCCATTACACTTTCGTCCATATGGCAGAGGTAGTGCATTGGTGTTCAAACAGTCACCCAAGGCCGAATTTTAGTTTCTACTTTTGATTTTCCTACTCTCCTCTCCACACAACGACTTTGTGTGGCAGACAGAGGGACAGATGCGGATTCCGTGTCTCTCCCCAGGTTTAATTGCTTTAGGGAACAAGCGAATATGGGAGGTAGAAATGGCTGCAGTGATGTTTCTTTGAGCCATAGCTAAATTAACCATCTGAAAATTAGCACTGTATGGTAATACTGCTTTTTTATTCATTTAAGCACATTTAAAAAAAAAATGTTTATTTATTTATTTAGAGAGAGGAAGAGCATGAGAGTCGGGAGTGGCAAAGAGTATCCCAAGCAGGCTCTGTGCTGTCAGTGCAGAATCTGCCACGGGGCTCGATCTCATGAACTGTGAGACCATGATCGAGCTGAAATCAAGAGTTGGACACTTAACCAACTGAGCCACCCAGGTGCCCCAAACACCTAGTTTTTAAATAAAGAAGGTCTGCTCAATAATGAGCTAGATGATAATACATACATTAAGATGTTTGTCATGTGTGCATGTATATAAAACAAGTACAAAGCCATCCTTGAACCCTTATTCAATTTTACAACGTTCACCTCTTCAGAGGTAAGGAAGTACAAGACACCATTCTGAGGTGTCTACTCTTTCTGGTAACGAGTAACAAATTCTTTCCTTACAACCGATACAGGCTTTGCTAAATGAATGGTATTTCATTCACGACAAAATCACAAATAAGAAGAATACTTTGTGTACTGTTTTATAATGAGTTGTTTTTAAAATCCTTAATGTCATTTACAGACTTCATTTCCTTTTAAATCTTCAGCAACTGAATTTTTTTTATAACGGTCAAGAGCTCTTTGGGGACAGTTTGTATCAATGTTTTAAAAGATACATATACATAAGGTACTGATGTACAGATAACAGATGACAGACATGCAGTCAGAACACGTGTTATGTGTATTTGTGTGTACACACTTAGGAAATTGGTTTATGGACACTGAAAAAAACACCAGGGACACCTGGCTGGTGCAGTCGGTAGAGCATGTGACTCTTGATCTCAGGGTTATGGGTTCAAGCCCCACACTGGGTATAGAGCTTACTTAAAAAAAAAAAAATAACAGAAAGATAAATACATTTTAATTTTTTTTGACATTTATTCATTTCTGAGAGACAGCATGAGTGGAGGAGTGGCAGAGAGAGACAGGAGACAGAATTTGAAGCAGGCTCAGAGCCTGGGGTGGGGCTCGAACTCGTGACCTGTGAAATCATGACCCCAGCTGAAGTTGGGTGCTTAACCGACTGAGCCAGCCAGGTGCCCCCCCAAATAAATAAATTTTTAAGAACTAAAAAGTAAACCAAAAAGCAGAGATGGTCTTAAAAAACTAAAAGAAATACCATTCATGACGGTAGACCCCAGAAAAATCCATTGGCGCTACCATTTCACCCAGTAAAAGAAATCTATTTGATTTGCTCATTTTCTACATCATTTCTGTCCTCATAAAAGAATCCTGCCTTTCTTCACTGCCTTGAGTGTGATACTTTGAACAGGAAAAATTAGTGAGTCATGGCCCCATCACTCTTAGGCAGAAGTCAAATCAAGCTCTTCTGAGGAAAGAAATTGTATTATTTTCAAATTGAGTAAGTCTTGAAGCCTTCATTTAAATTAGCTTTCTTTTGTAGATGCCTTCAAAAACACCTTACCTTTCACCCCTCCCCCCTACGTATTTCCAGCTCGAATCTGATCTCTTTAATTTATGAATATTTATGAAAATTGTAAGGTATCTTAGAATAAGGGAAACAATGAAATTTCCCATCTCCCACCGGAGGGGAATCCCATGTTAAATACCTCCTTGCAAACTTGGGTGTTCTACCCTCTGAATCAGCCCTAATACTTTTGCAGCATTGAGGTGGATGTGTCTCTTTGACCATATTTTACTGCTTTGGGGGGAAGCATCAGATTGATTAAAAATAAATAGCATGGGTCAAAGAAATTTGTGAGCCATCTGAGAAACCCCTGAAGTGTGCTTGGTGACATTTTCAATGCTTTCAAATTTAGATTGGAGGAACCTCTTACTGCATACATCTCGTGAAAGTGGTATCGCGGCCCTATAAATATTGCTAGATATCACTCTTTGGCGAAATCATAACACCTTTTTGATGTAATCAGGAAAGGAAGCATTAGAAATGTCTGCTAAGAACACTGGCCTTTTTATAACCTCACAAAGATAGCGGTCTGTTTCTAGCTGGAAACCAGAGTTAGAATGGCGATATTTCCAGACGCTTTAAACAATATTCCACTTTTTCAGGCTTCATTGGTGAACTAGGGTTTTCTCCCTGACCCACTTCTTGACTTTCATTCACTTTCCACCTGACTTCCTCCCCACCCACACTATTCCTAGTCTAGAAAAAGGAGGCTAAACCCACCTTTTTGGAGGTGAGGAATTCCAGGGACTCTTGGTGGACGTCAGGGAAGGAGCAGAAAGCCATGTAGGTCCTCAGGGCCAGACAGGGAAGGGATGGGTCCTGGGTCCCCCCGGCTGCCTACGGGGCAAGTTTCCATGATGGGGGTGGTGCATAGAACCATGTACGGCTGGAATCGGTCCTAACTGCTGAAAGCTGGGAGTGTGGTTTCAAGCGCTGCCCAAATCATCCCCAAGTGTGGACCGTTCTAAACGCGACCACCAAAGGGGAGCACTGTTGGCAAAGGACATGCAGCCTATTTTCTTGGACGCCTGGTCTAATTGCTGTTGTTGCCTGCTCTTAAATACACCTTAGGACTGACTCCCCCCTGCGACCCTCCCTGAATCCTCTGGCCTCCTCTGTGTTTCACTCTCTCCTCCCTGCCCACCTCCCCCCGCCCCGACCCCACCCCGCAGAGGAAACCCACTTCGGATAAGAATCTAGCCTAGTGCTCATAAGCTCTTTTTCTATTGGTGCCCATCTTGAAAAACGAGACTCAGGCACTGCTAGATGGGAACCCAACGCCTTCGAGAGAAAGAGGAGGGAGAGGGGAGAGGAGAGACGCCAGAGGAAACGGACACCGCTCAGATGTCCCCCATGTTTCCATATTCAGGAGGGAGCCCGTGGTGTGGAGCGGAAAGGGGGTGCCGTTGTGATTAGGGGGAAAACAACGGACAATGCCTCGTGTATGGAAACGGCTTGGCCCTTAGGTGTGATTTAAAAAACAGTGAAACAAATGAACTTACAGTGGGGTTTTCCCCCGTTTAAAGTCGTTGGGGCAGACCCAGGCAATGTCAAGGGGCCCGCAGGTTGCAGTGAAGAGCACCAAGGTACAATTAGAGGTTGCAATCGTGGTAAATAAAACTGTAATGGAGGCCAGAAAAAATAATTGGAAATGTAATCGCTCACTGCATCTCCAGATTACATAATAAATAAACTAAAGAGGAAATGATTCAGGGCAATGTCACCAAAGGATGTTCCCGGGATGCTGTGTCATATAAAAAACACCGTCATCCCATAAAAGCCACAAAGGTGATGATTAGGATGATTTATTATAAAGTCCTGTGCAGCTCTGCTTACATCCTCGTGTACACAGCCACCTCCAGCGTGTTTACAAGCCAGGGGGCCTTGGTCCATCCCCACTAACTTCCAGTCCGGCTAAAGGCACCGCCTTGTGGTGCCTTCATCCCAGTTGCTTCCGTTCCAAATGACCATGAAGGTGGAGAAGGCAGATGCCCGTGCAACAGAGAGCGTGGAAGTCTGCACATCCCGTGGCCACCTCATAGGTGCTCTTGGTTACTTGGGCCTCAGTTTCTCATCATGAATCTGCATCACTTTCCAGGAGGGTCTTTAAATTGAGAAAAATGGAATCAAGAATACAAAACTTACTGTTTTTGATCCGTGAATGATGACTCTTTTTTTTTTTGAATGTTTATTTATTTATTTTGAGAGAGAGAGAGAGAGAGAGAGACCGAGCATGCCTGCATCTGAGGGGGTGGAGAGAGGGAGAGAGAGAGAGAGAATCCCAAGCAGGCACTGTTAGCGCACAGCCCGAGTGGGGCTCGATCTCACGAACTGTGACATCACAACCTGAGCTGAAATCAAGAGTTGGATGCTTTACCAACTGAGCCACCCAGGCGCCCCACGACTGTTTTGATATCCTAACCAAACTTTTTGAAAAGCTCAGAAGTTTAACAATGATGGTAATTTAGGGGGAAAAAATGTGAGCTTAAAATCTGTTTATGGTTGCGCCTTGGCCGGTACCTCCATCTGACAGCAGTCAAGATTTCAACTTTGAGGAGGCTTTCCCTTCGCATCAGCTGAACTACACATGCCTTGCAGTGTTTGGTGTGTGGCTGGTGCTGGTCTCTGGAATGATTCAGCTTTCTCACGTGTAGGTTGGTTCAAAGCCTTTCCCTCCCTATTTGTGAACTGGGCTCCTCTGTGTCCTGCTGCGACATCATACTGGCCATCCCGTTAAAGGCACGAAAGCATATGCCTTATCTTCGAGCACTGAAGAAATGCATGCTGCCGGGAGATTCTGAGGGCATTGCAGGTGCTACATGACGTGAGAAAAAATGAAGAACTCACCTACACCATTTAAAGCTGCAGCGAGGTTGGGGCGCCTGGGTGGCTTAGTCGGTTAAGCGTCCGACTTTCGCTTAGGTCATGATCTCACAGTTCGTGGATTCGAGCCCCGCGTCGGGCTCTGTGCTGACTGTCAGCTCAGAGCCTGGAGCCTGTTTCAGTCTGACTCCCTCTCTCTCTGATCCTCCCCTGCTCACGCTGTCTCTCTCTCTCTCTCTCTCCTAGAAATAAAAATAAAATAAAATAAAATAAAATAAAATAAAATAAAATAAAATAAAATAAAGTAAAGCTGCAGCGAGGTTCCCAACTTTGCAGGATAATAATTTGCTCTCACGCCGGGGCAATTCAGCACCGTGCTTGTGTTGAGAGAGCGGACCACATTGTTATATTTGGCTCTCCATTAGGGAGGACATTTATATGTCAGAAGGTTAGTATAATGTCTGCTAGTGACATTGCCTTCTTGCGGCTAAGCATATTCACCAACCATACATAATTGAACAATACGGCCTCTTACCGAACGGGGATCTTTCTAGATTGTATTAAGCAATAATCTGTCCGTCGTTGTTTCCTCGGACCGATTACTTTCTATGGCAACTGCACCGCACGGAAGGGCACATTGGACGGTTCTGTACGGTGGCTTTGGGTAAGGAGTGCAGGAGTTAGCACAATTTGGGGACCCCCTGGAAAGAGACGGAGAATGGAACTCAAAATACAAGGACAGGAAGCCATACATCATCGCATGGAGTCACGCTGTTACTCAGCCTGAGCGAGGCCTTCTACAAAGCCGAAAGCTGCTGCCAAAAATACTGCAAAGAGCTTGAACTTCGCAACTGACTGTAAACTTGTCTTGAATGGCCCCCAGACACCTCGGCCTTTGTTTATAGAAGTCTTTGTTTTCCTCTGACAGTACCAGGAACCTAACATTTTCCGAGTCGAGTATATTTCTGTGTTCATTGTCCCCGCAATGCCAGGGTAAGTTGACAGCTTGACAGCTTGGCTCCGTGAAGGAAAGATGCTTCATTGACAATCTTCCTCATCCTTATTCTCTGCCTATTAAGCTGAATTGAATTCTATTTTTCCTGGCCAACCTGGTCCAAGGCTACTACTTCCTCTAGGAAGTGTCAGAGAACTGAGCGTGGTCTAGGCAACTATATTGAGTTTTGTGGTGAGTCAGGAATATTCCTTTAGGACGAGAGTTACGAGGGTTTGGCTGAAGACAGAATCCACGGGCACCAATTCCGGCCCATTTGTGAGCTTGCTGTGTGACTTTTGGGTAAGTCATAACCTTTCTGTTTTTAGTTTCCTGAAAAGTGGAGATAAAGCCACAGTGCTTTTCATCCATCTACCTCGGAGGAGTTTTGTGAAGGTTAGTTAATTAATTGTCAAGACGTCTGCATACAGGATGCGTTAAGGGAATGTCAAATAATGGGTCAAAGCAGGCAAGAAGGAGGAAAAGAGAGTGATTGTGGAGTAATTGTTAATTTTTCAAAATCTTCAAGTTTCTGGGGCAGTTGTCAGGCAAAGTTCCCAAACGCGATCCCTGTGAAAAACAGTTAGAAGGCAGAGGAGTTATTTCTAGCTTCTTTTCCTTCTATAGGATTCTATGTGGAGTCTATTCAATAATTGTCTTTGAGCCTAGGTAAAGTAGAACAAACTGTGGAGAAGGTTTTGGCTGGAAATGTGAGCTTCATTTGACCATATCTTCAAGGTTATTTTCTGTCAATAGCCCCTCAAAGGAGAAGATGAAATCGTTTTCTTTGGGAATCTGATTGTCCCCAGCCTGTGAAGTCTGGGAGAGTGAAGATGTTAGGACAATAAAAGCTACCAAGACTTGGGGCACTTGTGTGACTCAGTCAGCTAAGCATCCGACTCCTGATTTTAGCTCAGGTCATGATTTCACGGTCATGAGTTTGAGCCCCGCATAGGGCTCTGCGCTGATGGTACCCAGCCTGCTTGGGATTCTCTCTCTCATACTCTCTCTGCCCCCTCTCCTCCTTGCTCTCTCTCTCTCTCTGTCTCTCTAGATAAATAAGCTGAAAATAATATTTTAAAAGCTACCACGTTTTCAGCACTTAATATACTCTGAGAACTTCTCTTACATTGTCTTATTTATCCAAAAAGCAACCAAAAGAGGGGAAATAAAGGTTTCTAGCCCCTGATTCCTCTCTTCGTGGCAATCAACTTACACCTCTCCAAGACAGTGGCCATGGGTAGTGTGGTCGTAGACTTGAGGGGCGTGTCCTGGCTCTCAGCGCTCAAACCTGCGAACCATTCTGACCACATTAGTGTCAGGCTCTGCGCAGCTGTACTAACTGATAATGGACTCAAAACATAGACTCAAGCATTAAGCTCAACACAAATGGCCAAAATATCAGCTGGCCAGATGGGTCCAGAATCTCATTATTAGAAGATAGCATGGATTGGCTTACGTGTTTCAGTTTTGAGCATGTAAATATTCATCAAACTGGAGACATACGGTGGCGGGAGGAGGGTGGAGAGGAGAAAATTATAGGACAGTCAGTCAGAGCAATTGGTATTTCATTTTTAGGTAGCTTTGGTGGAACGAGGAAAAAATATAAGGAAGAAAAAGGGTCTGTGTGTGTGTGTGTGTGCGTGTGTGTGTGTTGATGAGGGTAGGTCTTCTTTATCTATTTTGCTCACATTTAGATAAATTGGAGGAAATTCTCGACCACAAATCTGTTTTCCTTCTAATGTGTAAAATCACCAAGAACCTCGTCTGATTCACAGTGGCCCAAGTGCCCAGTACTCTGAGAACTGGATTGCAACCCATTTCAGGTGGGCTTCAAATGCCCATACAGTGGGTTAATGGCTTAGCTAGAAGTGAAGACAAACTTCTCTGACTCTTGATACCCACACTGCCACCTGCTACCAGAAAATAATTTTCTTTACCGTGTGTGTGTGTGTGTGTGTGTGTGTGTGTGTGTGTGTGTGTGTGTATACACACGTGCAGAATAAAGGTAGTTCACAGAAGATGCAGTCTGGTCGATAAGCGCCATCTCTCCTGTAAAATCAGCCTGAAGACGACTAATGAATAGTTTCAAAACATGAAATTTGGCATACTTTTGGACACAGATAGAATGAACACCCCAGAGGGTGATGTTTTCTTCCTTCGATACAGACGATCTCTTCAAGGCATTGAAGAGGAGGCCTTGCACCCAGAGCCGGCAGCGTGGGCAGAACAGTCTAGAACTCAACGCTAAAACAAAAATAACAACAAAACGCACTCTCGCCATTGCTTCGTGGCACATGCGTGCTGTGGAAAATGTCCGTGTGGGGGCTGTGACTTGAGACACTCATGTGGGAGTTAGAACGGCCTGGATTGTCAGCTACGAGGCAAGTGTAGGTAGGTAACTGAGCCAGAAAGCCGCACACACGCCCATCTATTTATAGCTCCCCGTGGTGAAAAAGTAAAACCAAAGTGCAGCTTTCTACCTGCTGTTCCCAACTGAAGCTGACAAAGAACGGATAAGCCCTCCTTTTGGTTGTCTTTGTAGTTTCAACTGACACACGCGAACATGATGAGCTAGGCTGTCCTCTTCCCGACCCCCTCCGACAGGTGAGGAAGCCGGGCGGGCGGCCCCTCAAACGTTCACCCCCCCCCAAGCCTGGTCCCGAAGGGGGTCTGTCCAATCGCTCCCCCGTGGGAAACACAGGAGACTTTTAAAGAAAAATCGTTGTACTCACCCTCCTCGGGGAACTTACACTTTCCATTCGAGAGCTTTCTCTTTTCAAACCCATCCCAGTTCATACCCAAAACACTATGGAAAATGTCTCCTTCAGGAGAACTGTCCCCCCTGCCCCCTTTCCAGCTTGTGTGCAAGGCACACACACAGCACAAACACACACACACACACACACACACACACACACACACACACAGGATTGCCGTTGTTCACCAAAGAGCCACAAACAAAGCTGGTAGGAGGCGGAATCAGGCCTTATAAACAAGATCCCGTTGCTGGCAGCAGAGGAGGCCACCCCCGCCCCCACCTCTTCTGAAGTCCCCGCGCCCTTGGGCTTCCAGGATCTGGGCAGCCTGTCTGGAAGGCCCTTCCTCCCAGTAAGGGTTCTAAGCTCCCCCTGCTTAAGGACGGCAGCACAGACCCGTGTCGCCGTGTTGTGCACTGCGACAGAGTGCTGGCAAGAGCTTCGGGTGATCTTTTTAAGGAGGAAAGCTTCCTGGGAGCAGGGCCCCTTGGCTGTGGAGGTGGGGGGAGGGTGGCGTCGCCCCCTCCCCGCGTGGTCCCCGCCGGGGGGCCTGGCAGCGCCCCGCGCGCAGGGGAGGCAGGAAGCTGCGGCGAGGCCGAGTCGCTGAAAAGCTACTGGAGCTAATAGATTGCGGTCGTGGGGAGCGGCAGCGTCTCGGTCGTGATGGGAACACTCAAAAGCATCGTCAAAACACTGGCAGAAACATGCTGAGCTCTGCACTCCCGAGCTGCAGCCCCCATGGAGAGTGCGGGGAGCCGCAGCGCTGCAGCCCGGCCCCGGGGGTGTGTGGCCACCGCCCCGGCCCGTCAAGGTCACGGTCACGGCCCCCAGGGCCCCCTCCCTCCGCCTCCCTCCCGCCGCGGGGCTACCTGCTCCCGCCCTGCTCAGCCCTGAGCGATTCCTGGATTCCTGAGGCTGCTCCCAGGCGCTGCGGGTGCAGGGGTGCAGAAGGAAGGTTCAAGTAGGGACGATTTACCTTCTGAAAAAGGACCAAAGGAGCCGTAGGCGAAGTTCCAAAGTGCATGAACTTGAACGTTGCGAAGAGATTTCTAACTATAGCAACACTGCTTGCGTCTTAACAGCTGGGAAGGGCCTGAGGGACCTCCTGGTGCAAACTCCTTGGGCTTATAAAAGTGGTGGTGAGTCGTAGTGAGGCCACGCGGGGCCAGGGGGGCACAGCTCGCTTCCCCAGAGCTGCGGGGTATCTTTCTGGCCCCCTCGAGCTTAGCCTGGGCCAGACCGTCCTGAGCACTTTACATATTAACACAGCTCACCGATCACCAGCCCTGTGCCGTACGTGGTAGCACTATCCACACTTGGCGATGAGGGGGTGGGGGCACAGGAAGTGGTGGCAAAAGCCTGGACTCAAATCCTGCCAGAGTGACCTGGCAGCTCACACCCCTCGCTGGGCCGCAGTCTCCCTGCGTGCCAGGCACCCGCCGATTTATTCATTCTTACAGCTATGTTCCCACGCAGGCCTCTCAAAACCGGCTCCGAACTCTTCACATTGCTTCGCACCACCTCGTGTGCCCTGAGAAGGGACAGGGTAGGCCTCTGGTGCTGGCTGTTTCTTAGAAATCTCTCCTGCGGGCCCCCTCTTCCAAGCGGCAGGGGTATTCTAGGTGTTCGAGGTCTCCGGGGCGGTTCCCGTTTACAAAGCTCTCCATACACTATGCTTGTCTCTGCACAGCTCCGAGGGGGCTCAGCACGACCCCTTCTTGGGTCGCTCGGGGCAGAGCTGGGAGCCATGCCCAGGCCTCTGCCCCCAGGGCTGGAGGCTCACCTCCTGGCCCGAACTGAGGTCAGTTAATTCACAGAGAAACAAACTGGTCCTTGATGGCTGGCAGGGGTCACCGGCCAGGGTGGAGGCCGTCGCATTGTTAACTGGGTGAGGACGGGACACCACTACCCTATAGGCCACTGCAGAGCAGAATCCCCAGCACTTTTCCTGATCCCCCTTAAAATAATTTTAAAAATGTAACCAGTTGAAGATTTATGAAGATTCCTTGTTGGGGAACGTGAACAAAAATAAAGGATTCTTCCCGGGCGATGTGGGGTGTACTTCCTTCCTGCACAGAACTAGAGAGTTTTAGGGAAGAGGATGGATGGATGTGAACCTGAGTGTACTTTCCTGCATCAAACAAATTTATAGGAAAAATGTGGTAGGAAAATGATGAGATTGGTGTACTTGTTTAAAAAAAGCCCAGAAAACCTCTAATGCCAAGGTACAGGCACCATCCACTTCCTGGAAACACATTTGCTGGTGAACAACCCTTCCCTCCCTTCCCTCCCTTCCCTCCTCCCCTCGCTCTTCTTCCCTTCCTCCCTCCCTCCTTCCTTCTATGGATCCCCCTCCTCCTGCCCCGGGACCATTTCAGAAAAAAATAAAAATGTTTGACGGTGTTTCCTTTTCTCCCCATTCAAAAGAAAAGAGCTCTATTAAGTCCCTTGGGGGATAATACATTCCTATGACTATTTTATTGAATAAGGAAGCATCAGTGAGAAATTTGAATGTCTTTTTAGCCAATGAACCCTTCGTACCAAGGCACGTAGGAGAGATGGCAACATAAAGTCACTAACCTCTTGTTCTAAAAGGGAAGCGGGGGCGGGGCACGCAGATTATTCATCCCATGTGCAAATGGCCCACAGGCTGGACTCCGGTGTGACTTGGTTCCGGCAATGGGGCGGAGGCAGGGTGGGGAGAGTTGGGGTTTGGTCTCCGGCTGACTGGGCCTGTATCTCTGATTTCTGCCCCGTGTCCCCCGTGTTGACTTTTACTTATAGCGCCAGTGTAGAAATAGCTCCACCTGTGACCTCGCGGCAGAAAAGCACACCTCTTAGAGAACCATCTAGAACACTTCAGAGCAACAAGAGCTATGGCCTTTGACATTAAGTAAACAGGACTAAACAAACCTCTCCTGTGTGGGCGTGACTTCAGATCTCTTTCTGAATCCTTCAAACTAACCTGAGCCAAGCTCTCAAAACAAGAATGGCCCAAAAGTACCTTCAAATAGGTTTCATTGTTTTATTGACTGGTTCGAGTAATTTCTATTTTTTTGGGTGACAAACAAAACACATAATAGGAGATCTGCCTTCCTAACAACATTTTAAGTACAAGACAGTAGTATTCACTATAAGCACAATGCTGTACAGAACATCTCTGAAACGTTTTCATCTTGCATAACTGAAACTTTATACCCACTGAACAACACCCCCCCATTTCCTCCTGCCCCCCCACAAGACCCTGGAAGCCACCATGCGACACTGCTTTTATGGATTTGATTACTTTAGATAGCTCATGAAAACAGTATGGAGATTTCCCAAGAAATTAAAAATAGGGGCTCCTGGGTGGCTTGGTTGGTGAAGAATCCTACTCTTGGGTTCGACTCAAGTCATAATCTTATAGTCCCACTTTGGTCTCTGCGCTGACAGTGCAGAGCCTACTTGGAGTTCTCTCTCCATCTCTCTCTGTCTCTCTCTCAAAATAAATAAATAAACTTTAAAAAAAGTAATTAAAAATAGAACTACTGAATGGTCCAGCAATCCCATCTCTAGGTGGGAGTAATTTAACATCTTTGTCTTTAACCCTCTGAAAAAAGCATGTTCACTTTCAGTGGACTTGGAATGACCTTTGGGCAGGGCTGATGGGTCTATTTGCAGAGAGCTAAATAGTTTCATGGCTTAGGCTCTAAGATGTAAAACTCCCTTTAAATCATTTTATGAGAGGTTTCTCTTAATAGGAAAGCAAAGCACTGTGTCGTCATGAACACATTAGAACCCAACAGACTGGAGATGGGGAATGATGGAGAAATGACGTGGTTTCTCAAGGAGGAAAAATGGACCAGAAATCCCACTTTATTTATTTATTTATTTATTAATGTTTTATTTATTTCTAGGAGAGAGAGAGAGAGACAGCGTGAGCAGGGGAGGGTCAGAGAGAGAGGGAGTCACAGACTGAAATAGGCTTCAGGCTCTGAGCTGGCAGTCAGCACAGAGCCCGACGCGGGGCTCGACCCCACGAACCGCGAGATCATGACCTAAGCGAAAGTCGGACGCTTAACCGACTAAGCCACCCAGGCGCCCCTGGAAATCCCACTCTAAAACCTCACAAGATTTCAGTGCCATTCAACCGTGATTTCAGTAGACCCTCGAGGGGTATGTAAAGGATGTCACCTACAATTCCATCCACGTATGTTAAAAATCATGTACAACTGGTCTGTTTTTTGGGGGGGGATGGTCCTCGGCTTCACCACCCACAGAACAAGGGGCGTATTCCTATTCTGGCTTGAAACATTTATTTAAAAAGAAAAACACTCCCTCCTCCTCTTCCTTTGAAGAGCAAAAAATGTAAGGGTCCCGTTTGTGAGAGTAAAGACAAAGACACTTTGTTTTCCCCTTTCAGAACATTTTCCACCGATAAAAATGGAATAGACCTTAACCTCCACACCTGTGCTGCCACGATCACATTGACATCATCACGTTTACATCTTTGCTTCTTTGGGGTGTTGAGTCAGGAAGAGAGACTTAACTTTTACTGGTGCTTTCCATTCGTAAGTTTTCTCTTTAATTTCCTTAGAGTCATTTTCAGAGTCATAAATTACTCTTCGACCCTTTCCTGCTCACCTACCACCCTCTGTTTAGAACAGAGGTCTTCTTCAAGAGCAAGTAACAGTTTCTGGTCGGCGTTCTCATCTCATCATCAGCTGCTAATGAGCTGAGTGGCTTTGGACAAGTTGTCGTGTCCTTCTGGGTCTCTGCTTTCTTCATTTCTGAACTATGGGTGTTAGCTGTTCCTTTGAAGCCTAAACGTTGTTATGATATTGTGGGGCCAGGCATTCATCAGAGCTCCTTGGCGATGTGCACCTAGTGCCGACGGCATGGCATCACAGGAACTTGATTTCAACAGCTGGAACCCACGGGTACGTTGGCTAGAGAAAAACTTAGAGAGAGGGTGTGATTAATGGATTTCTGGAGAGAAGAATTCAATCTTAACTCTTCACGCTTTAGACAGTACTTTAGCACAATCAGTTAAAGCAAGGAGTTTCCATCTTATGTTTTCTATAAGTTTATGAAAGTAGCAATCATGTTCAACTCTAGATGTGTCTAAATCAAAACATATTGAAGAGGAAATTCCTCAGACAAGTGTTAGAGAGCATTTGCGATTCCTCTCCTTAATTACAGAGGTGCTCACTGGTAAGGTACATCAACATTATCCATTTGGAAACCTTCCTCTATCATTTCTGAGCCTCACAGAGGTCATCATCACCCTCGGATGGTACGAAGGGAGAACATAAGTGGTAATTACGTTCGGCCTATATCAATACAGTCCCAGCCGTTTTCTTTAAAATCCCACAGAAGGGCTATAGTTCACACTTATTTGGGGTATGGGGTGAGGATGACAGTGGTGGGAGAGGGGCAATTTATTGTTTTTATTAAGCTTCAGCTTATTAAGTTATCGTACCAATTAATTCTGTAGGACTCTGGGAAAGCGAATGGAAAGTTTTGCATAGTGGAGAGACACAAGCCAGCGTTTGGGAAATGATTGGACAGAATTCAGTTCACAGAGTCTTCTGTGTAAAAGTAGATAGTGTCAAGGAATACAATGAAGTTTGATTAATTCCTTAGTCTTAGGCAGAGCATGCCTGCTAGCACACCATCAAGGTGGAAACTTAGATAACTCCTGGCTGCTGCTGGTTTGACATTTCTTTGGGATTGGAGGTGTGATTAAATCCACATACAGAGTTTAACTTTGTTTTGAAACAGCGTGGCAGAGCGGCAAAAGGGTGGGCTTTGGGTCTGAATTTAGGCCATCATCTCGGAACCTCATCCTCTGTCTTCTCTTGTACAATGGGTATAGTCTTTACCGCACAAGGTAGTTGTGAGAGTCAAGTTGCTGATGGATGTCACTGCCCAAAATATGTCACTCTCCTTCACTCTCCCTTTAAGAGGGAAAGCAGCTGGGGTAAAATATCTAGGAAGCAGAAATGTAGCAATGAGAGATGCTAATGTTGTCTCTGCTAATCACTTTGTTCGGGACCTTGTTCTCACGTTGCAGTAGAAAGGCAGATAATGGTCAGACTGATACCACCCTACGTTAGTGTCACTCACCTCAGATGGGCTGTCACAGCTCTGCCATTCCTGGGTCGGCTCACTCTCCCTCTTTCCATAATGATTGTGTTGAGGGCTCACCACTCGCAGATGCTCTGGGCACTCTTTCTTCTCCTGCCCCATCTCATGTTGCTCCTTCTTTCTCAACTGATGTCCTCGATCCCGATGTCATAGCTACAGAGAAGCAACCAGAGGGCAACTTCTCCACTGTCTTGGTGTCCAAGCATGACAACTTCCTTCGCCTGCCCCTATTTCTGTTTCCTTCCCTACAGCTCAACAAAGGAATTCGTCCATTTTCCAGGTAAAACAAACCTCTCCACCTTTGCTTTGCATCCCCTCCCCTTCCGCCTTCTTGGGAAGCTGACTTTTGACAATCCCTTCTTCGTCCTGTGCATCAACATCTCTCCCTCTGGCAGGATCTTTCTGTTGGCACTGACTTATACCCACTTGCCCCAAAATTCGACATCACTTCTGTCCTTCTTTTCCACTTACTTCCTTTGACCTGTTCTCTATACTCCATGTCCACAGAGCCTCACCTCCTCCTCAAGCCCTCAGACAAATCAAATGACCTCACTGAGTCAGCTTTTCTTAAAAAGCTTTGCCTGGGCTATCCGTGTGTGTGGCTAAAGCCAAGGGTCACTTTTCTGTCATCTCTACCTGAATATCTCAAAGGCGCGTCTAACTCCTCATGTCCAAAATCGAAACCCTGGATGTTTTCCCCCAGACCTGCTTGTCTCCCAAACTTACTTGTTCTTAGTGTATGGCATCAGTTTCTCTTAATTTTTCCCTCTTCCTCGCTCTTTTTTTTTCTTTTCAAATTGTTATTTAAATCCTAGGTAGTTAACGTACGGTGCAATATTGGTTTCAGAAGTAGAATTCTGTGATTCATCACGTGCATATGACACCCAGTGCTCATCCCAACAAGTGCCCTCCTTAATGCCCACCCCCCATCTAGCCCATCCTCCACCCACCTCCCTCCATCACCCCTCAGCTTGTTCCCTGTATTTAAGAGTCCCTTATGGTTTGGCTCCCTCTCTCTTCTCCCCACCCCCACTCCCATATGCTCATCTCTTTTGTTTCTTAAATTCCACATACGCATGAAATCATATGGTATTTGTCTTTCTCTGACTGACTTCTTTGTCTTAGCATAATAGAAATGCACTCTAGCTTCACCCGTCATTGCAAATGGCAAGATTTCATTCTTTTTGATAGCTGAGTAATATTCCATTGTAGGTATTTTCCACATTTTCTTTATCCATTTATCAGTTGGTGGACATTTGGGATCTCTCCGTAGTTGGGCTATTGTTGGTAATGCTGCTAGAAACGTTGGGGTGAATCTGTATTTTTGCATCCTTTGGGTAAATACCTAGTAGTGCATTTGCTGGGTTGTAAGGCAGTTCTATTTTTGACTTTTTGAGGAACCTCCCTACTGTTCTCCAGAGCAGCTGCACCGGTTTGCATTCCCACCAACAGTGCAGGGGGTTCCCCTTTCTCTCCATCCTCGCCAGCATCTAGTGTGGCCTGAGTTGTTAATTTTATTCATTCTGACAGGTGTGAGGTGGTATCTCAGTGTGGTTTTCATTTATATTTCCCTGATGATGAGTGATGTTGAGCATCTTTTCATGTGTCGGTTGGCCATCTGGATGTCTTCTCTGGAAAAGTGTCTATTCATGTCTTCTGCCCATTTCTTCACTGGATTGTATGTTTTTTGGGTATTGAGTTTGTAGATTCTTTAAAGATTTTGGATACTAGCCCCTTATCATATATGTCATTTGCAAATATGTTGTCTTATTCTGTAGGTTGCCTTTCCATCTTGTCGATTGTGTTCTTTGCTGTGCAGAAGTTTTTTTTTTTTTTAATTTAAAAAGTATGTATTTATATTTGAGAGAGCCAGAACATGAGTGAGGGAAGACACAGAATCCAAAGCAGGCTCCAGGCTCCGAGCTGTCAACACAGAGTCTGACGTGGGGCTTGAACCCACGAGCTGTGAGTTCTTGACCTGAGCCAAAGTCAGATGCTTACTGAGCCTGCTTCAGGCACCCCCAGAAGCTATTTATCTTGATGAAACCCCAATAGTTCCTTTCCTGTCTTCACTCTTGGATATGGAATGCATCATCTTGGTTCTTACCTTCTGCATTCTTTACGATCCATCCAGTGTTTTCCAGCTTCACAGGCACTGTAGTACCTCACCACTGCTACCATCAGCTTTTACAATGTCTCCAGCCAGTCACTGTGCAGCCCCAAAGCTATTTTCAACAGTGGAGTCTGAAGTCTATATTTCATCATGATTCCCTCTTGCTTCAAGCACAATAGCCTTATACTGCCCTTGGATAAGGGAGCATGATGTCACTTCTACCTAAGATATTCTTTCCCTTTTATGCTTCTTAAGGTGGGTTCTTTTCATAAATCACCTCAAATAGGACTGCTGAGTCTTTCTGACCTCCCCCGACTAAAGTCAGTTACCACTACTCTTATCTCTGTAGTGGTTCACATTTGTATCATTATTGGATTTATTTGGATAGCACTCTTTCCTAAGAGTGGGGAGGATTCATGCATCTTTAGCTTATCATTGAATGTGCATGAAAGAATACCTAAATGGATGAGTCATGTATTTCATGAAAACTGTACACATTCTGAGAACAAAGACAGAAGAGGGAATAGGAAATCTACCTGAGACTTTTATCAAAATGGAGAAATTGCCCTCCTATAGTAAGACAATTCGCTCTCCGCCACAAGTTCCTGTTTCCCTTGCTAACATGGAATGATGGTTGAGGGGGGCTGGTGCTTTGCCAGAGGTGACATTTCCCAGACTCCGTTCATTCAGCTGTGCCTTATGCAATGGGGTCTTGCAAAGGAGATACCACTGGCAGTTCCAAGTGTAATTTCCAGGTCAAAGATTTTAGGAAGCAGCTGTTTCTTTTCTCCTTGCCAACAGCCAGAAGGAGAGGATTCTGGGATACTAGGGAAAGGTGGAGCCACAGAACTGAAGCAACATGAACTTCCAAACGGAGGAAAGATGTCCACTGACCAATGACGCTACATTGACTATCACATAAGCAAGAATTGATCAACTCCTACGAGGAGGTGGGATGGATATCTGGCCCTCTACTTATTTTTGTAAATAAAGTTTGATTGGAACACACAGCTGTGCCCATTTGCCTATTAATTGTCTATGGCTGATTTTGCACTATAACAGCAGAGCAGTAGCAGTGAAGATTGTATCATCTTGAGTGACTACAGTATTTACTCCTCAGTCCTGTATGAAAAAAAGTTTGCCAATACCTGCTCTGTTGTGCTAAGCCATTGTAATTTGAGGTTTAATTGTTAATTAACCTCAGTTGTTAATTGTTAATAAGCCTTGCCCTAACTAATATATCTCTCTAAGCATAAATACTGTCCCTCTCTGCATCCTTTCATTAACTGATACATTCTTTTGAAAGTATTTCTTGAGCATCAAATGCTTCAATATGCTCTTGGTAGGTGTTGAGTATACAAAGGTAAATGAGGCATGCTTCCTGCTCTCAAGAAGCTTGCGGTTCTGATAAGGAGATACAGGGATCAACTGGCAGTTAAAATCTGGGCACAATGGCTGCTAAACGTAGGGAGCTGATGACATACGGAGGGCAGGTACTTATCCCAAAGGCACGTGGAGTGATGTGAGCCATCAGCTCTGAGAGGGGCACGAATGTGCTGGAATGTACTGTGGAGAGCGTTCAGGACCGACATCTGCTAGGAAGGGAAGGAAGCAAAACAAGGCAAAGGGAGGGGGTCGGAGGGCGCCTCAGCCCGACCCCCAGGAAGCTGTGAACCACAGAGCGGGGACCAGGCCGTGGCCTTGTGTGGGAGGCCTTCTTCAGCGGTGTCATTCCCAAAGAGACGGTCTATGGTGCTCGCAGTCACTGGGGGTACATTCTTCAGCCTGGCGGGGGGTGGGGGTGGGGGTGGGGGTGGGGGGAAGGGGGTTCTGATAGTGCACAGAACGACCACCAGAGGACCTTTCTGCGAGAGTCCCCGAAGGGGCGGGGGCCGGGTGTGTCTAAACTTAAACCTCAAGCAGGGAGTTTTACCTCGCAAGAGGAGGGGGAAGCAATGGGTTATGGTGAGAGCCCCAGGCAGAGGGTGTAAAAGGTTCACATCGGTAAAAATGAAAGATGACAGGAGGGGAAAAGAAATGTTAATTCCACGCTGACGGGTCAGTGGTTCCCCAAGGGTGTACTTCCTGCCTCTCTGACGGAGGGGGACAGGGAGGCCGCGGGGGGCTTTGCCGCTGCAGAACACCTGTGCTCCCCGAAGCTCTGGGTCCTAATTCAATGTATCTTCCGCGTTTTAGACCCAGCATCCTCTGTGCAGGTGCAGGGTAAGCCTGCCCCTCGGAGCAGCTTCATGAGATTTCTTCCAGCAACGTGATCTCTTGATTCTCACAGTTTGAGCTAATTATCTTGAGTCAGTGGTTTTTCATCCAAATGGCGACCCTTCTATCTCCTGAAATGCTTCATTCTGCTCAGAAACTTATCTGCGACTTACCAAGCAACCCGGATTGACTGCTGAGGATGTGAGTGGAATAGTCGAATCCTCCACCTGAAAAAAGGAAAGAAAACAAAAATAAAAACTACCCAGCCACTATGTGTTTCATAAACACAAACACAGGGCGATTTTGAACCAATCTGAGGGTAACTAGTAAAGTGATTGAACTTGTGGTTCAGAACAACCAAATGGTGTTCAGTAACTTACAATAGATGAGCAACTATGGCAGAAATGCTTCGTAAAATGTGTTTGGTTTCAACGCACAGGAAAGATCTTAATATTTTAAACCCCACATTGAAAATTCTGTACTCCTGGGGCGCCTGGGTGGCTTTGTCGGTTAAGCGTCCAACTCTTAGTGTCGGTACAGGTCATGATCTCATGGTTTGTGAGTTCAAGCCCTGAGTCAGTCTCTATACTGGTAGCTGGTAGTGTAGAGTCTGCTCTGGGATTTTCTTTCTCCCCCCTGCCCCCCTGCCCTTCCCCCACTCACTCTATTTCAAAATAAATAAATAAACTTAAAGAAAGAGAAAATTCCGTACTCCTAAGTATATTGCTTATCAGATCCCTTGAGTTGATACATTGTGAATTTTTTTTTTTAACTTCTGGTCACCACTTTCCGTCTTTTTATTTACTTATTGTATTACAAGTTCATGATATTCAATTCTGATCAAAATTGCGAGTTTGAAATCATGCATATGTTAGTGTCGGTTTGAGGACAGATAAGCACCGGGTAATAAACATATAGGCATATAAACAAATGTTGGTCATGTGTTATCCACACGAATAGTAACCTAATGTAGGCATGAAGCACAAAAGTTAAAACAAATATTCTCCGAAGCAGAATACCAGAAATCCAAGTTTCTCCATGCTTTTTCCTGATCTATATAGGTCCCTCTCCCTTCTCCCAAAAGCACTTTATCATTTCTTTAATAGTTAAAAAAAAAAAAAACCCTACACATGTATTTAACCTAAATAATAATTTTGCTTACTTGGGGGAAAAGAAAAATACTGTGCTAAACTTAGTCTTTTATGGAATTAAAAAAAATTCTGCCTCATACATGTGTGATTCAGCAATGGTTTTGCATGTAGCTAGAATTTGCTCATTTTCGCCCCTGAATTCTATGGTGTGAAGATACTACAAGTCACCCATTTTCTTGTCGGTTGACATTTTTCCAAGTTTTTGTTTTTTCTGTAACAAACCCTGGTGCTTTGAATGGCTTTTATAGGCTCCCAGAAACATGTAGGGGGAAAGCTTTTAGATACCTGCCTAGCAGCGGAACCAGCCAGCTGAAGGGCATGCTGACTTTCAATTTCACCAGATAATGGAAGTTGTTTCTGCCGAGGTGGTACCAATGTCACCCCCCACCAGCAGGGTTTCAGACTTCTGTTGCGCCCGGACTCGCCAGCACCTTCGCTGTGAGGGCGGTGGTGCGGACTCCAGAAACTGAGGTCCAACCTGTCATCATCATTTACTGGCTGTTCATCTTGGATGGAGTTTCTAGCTTCCTCGTTTGCCTCTTTTCTTTGTGTAAAAGGAGGATGAAGGCAGAATTCTGAGGGGTCTACGAAAATAAAATGAGAGTTCACGTGCGTAAGTGCTTCGAACAGTATGTGGGTTTGTAGCCATGCTGTGTATTTGCTACACTTTTCTTGATTTTTGCCAGTCTGCTAGATGTAAAATACCATCTCGCCGTGGCCTCATTTTGCGTTGCCCCACTCACGAATCGGGCTGTTTAACTGGCCTGTCTTCCCTTGTGCCTATTTCCATCTTTTGACCATTTCATTCACTAGGTTTTTCACCTTTTCCTCCTGTGTTTTGGAGTTCTTTATATGTTCTGGGTTTAAAAACACCTGAGAATTCTGTTTTGTTTTTTTTTTTTCTCAGAATATTCTAAGTTCATAGCTTATCTTTTCACTTCTAAAATGGAATACGTAGTTCTTTTTGTGGTTAGTGGGTTTTCTCTTTCCTTTTTTTTTTCTTGGCATGTTTAAGACATTCTCCCAATTTTGGATTATAGGAATATTTTCCCCAGATTTTCTTCTGATTAACATTTTGCTTTCCTTAGTTAAGTTTGTAATCTACCAGAGATTTATTTTAATGATCAATAAGAGCTATGGAGTATGTCTCACATTTTATGTGTGCATAAATAATTATGTCAGCAGCATTTATTGATTCATCCTTTGATTTGCTATCTTTTCTCCAGTAAACTGCAACGCCACTTGACTCATGTAGCAAATGTTCATACACGCATTTATCTGATCTGGGGTTTCTGTTCTCTTTCATTGGTCAGTTTGCTGCCTCCACACTAATGTCATTCATCCTCACGGAAACGTGGCCGAGATGGGCTCAGGCTTATTATTCAGTTCGTAGAACTGGCATGAGAATTTGCTCCCAGGGCAAGCTAAGTTTCTGTCTCCACTTTTGGTTTCAGGTCATTATGACTATTTTGTTTATTTGTTTGGAGAGGTCTGGGACCCACATTCAAGCCCAGAAATCCATTACGAAGTACGTTACGACTCATCTACCCAGGATTTAGCTGTAACTTAGTAGCCAGGGTGATGTGCAGGATGCCTGGTCTCCAACACTGTTAGAAACAGAAGTTAGACAGCGACGTGCTGATGATGTTGATAATAATTGTTCCACAAGCAATAACAATAACAGTCTCACGCTCTCTGGATGGTACCAGTTCTTTCACAGGACCTCTGTTAAAGGCAGACATTTAGAGATATAAATGCTACTGCAGAAGACATTGAGTGTCTTCCTAAATCACATAAATGGTTACCGTCAGAACCAGGATAAAGCCCCGATTTCTGATTCTTTGTTGTTGCTTTCAATATTCTATGCTGCTATTTCCAGTCTTTATCACATCAGTCTTCCCCTTAACGAAAACATGGTTTTAGGCACTAAAGAACCAGGGTTTATTTGGTCTCCGAAAACTACGTAACTAGAAACGATTGTTTCAGAAGACTCTCAGAAAAGAAGATTTCACAAGTTCCTTAGACAAGCTGCTTAGGACCTCATAATTCTTCTGTAAGTACTCCCGTCACTGCTCTTGGTTCCTTCCTGCTGAAATCTTTGTTCATTTCCTATTATTTTCTTTTCTCCCAAAAGGGGAGTCGTGTTCATCATTCTCTAACATGGCATTTCCTTTCTTCATGATGATCACCTTCCAACTCGTTCAATAATCTTCGCATACGTTGCTTCCATGAAAAAATATTGAGGTCCTCATAGAGGCCTCGGTGATCTCTTCTTTGGACTGAAGATAGTCTCAGTTTACTTGCCATTAAAAATATTCTGCTCTAACCTTGTGAGCCATCTTTGTCATTCTTTTCTGCATATTCTCTAGTATTGCCGCACTTCTCATAAGTTACGAAGAAGAAGACATTTTTTTTTTTTTAATTGCTAAGAGGTCAAGTCTTTCTTGGCCATAGCTTTTCTTATTCCAAGACTAGAAACGACTTGAAGATTATCCCATTTCTGATCTAGCCATCCTTTTCTATACTAAGTATCTGATGGATTAGGCCAGTGGCTAATGGCTCCCTTTTATTTTTTCTCATTTGAGTGAATTCTTGAAAAACTCCTTTTCTCTCTCCTTAAAGGGGCTCTTGGGTGGCTTAGTCGGTTAAGCGTCCGACTTTCGCTTAGGTCATGATCTCACGGTTTGTGGGTTCGAGCCCCGCGTCGGGCTCTGTGCTGACTGCCAGCTCAGAGCCTGGAGCCTGTTTTGGAGTCTGTGTCTCCCTCTCTCTCTGACCCTCCTCTGTTCACACTGTCTCTCTCTCCTAGGAATAAAATAAAAAATATTAAAAAAAAAATATGGAGTGCCCGGGTAGCTCAATTGGTTGAGTGTGTGACTTGGTTCAGGTCATGATCTCACAGTTTCCCCGGTTGTGGTCCGCTGTCCCCTTCGTTCCCGCTCTCTGCCCCTCCCCCACTCACACACCCTCTCAAATATAAATTACATTAAGAACAATAGAATAGATACTTTAATTTGGGCTGATTGACCCAAGCAAAAGTAAGTCAGTGATTTCGATATTTATACACCTGTATCACTCTAAAGAAACAGGATGACGACTCCCTAGCACATGAGGGGATGTGTGCTGATATTTTGCTTTGTAAACAGGATCCTCAGGTTGGAATCCCGTAACAGGGACAGGAGCGACAACCACAAAACCTTCTCAAACCAACAACCTGGACTGACCTGCTGAACAAATATGCTTGGACTTGGGACGAGGAAAGGAGTCCAGAGCAATCTGCAATCTCCCTCGTCACCATTTCTCCTCCTAACCCTATCTGGTTTTGAGGTACTTGTTAAATTCAATTATAAATCGCTTTCTCCCCTCTAGCTGCGCACCCAAGGTGATTTGCCTGAGTTGAATCATATCTTGCTTTCTGCTTTAAATATCAGTTTTATGTAGTGTTACTGGAATTAACCTGACTGTTCCTACTTTAAAAAAACAACACTGTTTGGAGCATTTCAAGCTTAGGTTCCGTCGCTTGCCTCGCTTCCTGCATTTCTAGACAGATTTTCAAATTTCCTCCACCCCCGGCTGCCTGGAATCACAATAAGTTTTATTGTCAAGCGTGTTGAGGTGTCAGGCTACTAATGCCAGAAACGGAGCCTCTGGGGATCTGTTTCTTAAGACATGGGTGTTCTCCTCCGTTCGATTCCGCCCCCCCCACACCCCCCGCACCGCCCGCCCTCCCCAGCCTCGTAGGTGTCTGCAAAGCAAGCACTGTACAAATCTAATCAACCAGATCATTTGTCAGACGTCACTCTCGGTGCAACGGAGCTGAAGGTCATCGCATTTAGTGACATGGAGCACCTCCGTTTCGTGGCTTTGGCACCCCAAACAGAAAAATAAAACGGCCCTGAAGTGTGGGCACTGGTTGGAAGTGTGATGGCAACCACTTCATTGCCAAGGACACAGAGGCATGCAAAGATGGAACAGAAGTGGGGTCTACGAGAAGAGGTGACTTTATTGGAGAAGCTTATCTGAGGGAACAAGGAAGATGCCTCAGGTTGATCTTATTTGAAGACAAATGTTTTCCTAGATACAACATTGAAGTTTAAGTGTCCCTTAGTGTGCGGGGCGGGGTGGGGGGGCATCGGTAGACAGTGTTCTTAAAACATGGCCTATGGAAGGGAGGGAGATACAGCATCTGAGAGGTGTCATTGGGGCTCAGAGGTGTGTGGGGGGGCTTAGGGACGTGAAAGGAGGTGGTCAGGACATTGCGGTCACAGGAAATGTCATGCACAATGGCATGGGACCCAGATATAACTGAGCACATGCAGGTTAAGTAGAGCAAACATTTGGATTTAGCTAGAAAGCAGAGTATGTGCCAGAGACAGGGGCTGAGACTCAAGTTAGCTCACGAATGAGCAGGACCTGATTAGGTAGAAGGTAGGGAGACGCTGCAGAGTCTTGAAGATGGAGTGATAGCACTGGCACTTGGCCTCAGGATGAGTACGACCCTAGAGGTTTTGGCACACAGGCTTATTAACTCTTGCAAAGGCAAGCCCCAAACCTTCCACGACCATCAGAAACCTGGCATATTCTTCCTCCTAGCATTGACTTGAGAGTCAACGTCAGGCCAGAGCTGAGGAGAGCTGGGTGTCAGGGGTGAAATGCTACACTAACGACGGGGGAAGAGTAACTTTCAGATCCTTCCTACAGGAGGACCCCTTCCTAACCCCTCAGAACCCGTCTCGTTGGGAGGTACTTGACTCCCCTGCGACCCCTGAGTTCCATCTGACTTTATTTAATGTGGTTCTTTAAAAATATTTTGATTTCTGGGGCTCCTGGGTGGCTTAGTCGGTTACACGTCCGACTTTCACTTAGGTCATGATCTCGCGGTTCGTGGGTTCGAGCCCCACGTCAGGCTCCGTGCTGACTGCCAGCTCAGAGCCTGGAGCCTGTTTCAGAGTCTGTCACTCCCTCTCTCTGACCCTTCCCTGCTCACGTTGTCTCTCTCTCTCCTAGAAATAAATAAAAACATTAAAAAAAAATAAAATATTTTGATTTCTGTTTCGATTCTTATCCTAGTTTGACTGGGTTTGTTGTTTGTGGTGTTTCTGAGTCGCTCTGCTGGCTGGGCCTCTGCTATCTCTGATCCTGAAAGCCATTGCCTACTTTTGGATAATGGGGTCTTTATCTCAGGTTCTATTTCATGCATTCATTCTGTCTTTTCAGTGCAGAGCTCTGATCTCTGACAAGGAACCATCCACCATTTACCAATGGTATCTATCCCTTTAAGGAAGAATTGGATGCTTTCTCATGTGACTTTTTCACCGATGCATTATTTATGTTAACTTCAAATTTATTCTACATCCATTAAAAATGCTTACTTTGACTTTTAGCATATAGCCAGTTACCATCATATGATCCTGGGGGAAAATAATAATATATGTATAAGAAATGTAAAAAAAAGACCTTGTGTATTAACTTGGGCTTATATATTCACTTGCTTAGTTTACGAGTGAGAAAATAAACAAATTACTTTCTACCCCCCATGTCCGTGTTAGTCAAGATGAAAAGCACTTCGGAGAAAGGGTTCTAGATTCTAAGGATGAATCCTCTACCCTTCTGTTGACTCCTCTGAAAACCTAAGAATTCGGCATTTACCTTAGAGGTGGATGATTAAAATCCTGACTTAGATATAATCACTTTCTTCAAGGTTTGTATGTTGAGTACCTTATTCTTTGGGGGTTTTCCTCCACATTTCCATTTAAGTTACACATCTCTCCCTCCTCCTCTGACCTCTATATACTGGAAAGAAGTAACACTTCCTGCATTAGCATAACTTCCAAACCTGACAGGTAGTATTTAGACATTGATTTATGGCCTCAAACCTACATTAGTTTCCATCCCTGTCCACACATCATGGAGACCCTTGCGTGCTCCGTAGAAGCACGATGTTTTTAATGGATGTGAACTTAACCATTACTGTAATGTCTCTGGTTTAATGCAGATACTTTTGTTAAATGACAATATAATTACTAGTCATCGGCAAACCTCAAAAAGGCTGGGAGGTTCGGTTCAGTTAAACACCCGAGAGCTCAGATGTTTATCTGAAGTTTACCCCTCCGAGTTTGGCAAGCCCGGGCTGGAACATGCACAGGATCTGTCTCACACGTGACACGATCGTCCGCAATACGGCTGTGCTGTGTCTTAGTATCGACACTCTTGTGTTTCAGTCCAGGCCGACTGAGTACATGAAACAGAACATACAATGATTTTTAAAAAATCATCCCCACCAAATGAAGCCGACTAGAGTTTTCACAAGATGATGATGAGAACAAATCCATACAAATTGTACCAAGCTGGAGGAGAAGCATCCTTTTGACAGTGTTAGGACCTGCTTGCCTCTCTCCCGTTCCCTGATTTTCTCGTTTAAGATGTTTACGGCTACAGAATTTTCTATCAGGTTTCCTCTGACATCAGATTGGGGGTGGGCGGTGGGAGTTGATGAAGGTGACTCAAATGGATCCCATTTGAAAACAAGTTTTTTTTTTTCTAGAAAAAGCATTAATGGTTATAGGTCTTTCAGTCTGCTGGGGCAAGTTCGTCAACTGAGAAAAAAATAATTAAAATACTTTTAACACCATGCGTTTTGTGTTTAGTTTAGGAGGTACTTTGCATCAGTGATGGTTTTTCCAGTTTTATGTTTCCCTGAATGACCTTTCTGTCCTTGTCTACTGTTTCACAAGAAGGTTTTGAAATGAGGAAGAACTTTAGTTTCGTGTATACTTGGAGCATCGACGTCAAGAAATGCCTTTTTTTTTTTTTTTTTAAGCTGTTGTAGTTTGGTGATTTTTACTTCCTGTGCAAAAGCAAGACTTTGGACCTAACATGTGGCATAGTTGGACCCATGGTGAGGAGCCAGTGCCGCTTGACCCTCTGTGTGCATATCATGGCCTGGACATGAGGACACAGCCATTTGAAATGCCAGTATGGTATTTATAATGGAAGTTAAAACCTTTCTTCCTATTACCCTGGGAACGTGGACCCCATCACAAGATGGTTTTAGCATCTGTTGAATCCCAGTGTTGGTGAGTCTAAGAAGTCTGTCTTGGTCTGAAGTCTTGTGAGGCAAGTTCTTGAGCTCCCAAGTGAATTAATTCCTCTTCTCCTATGTAAAAGGAGGAAGATGGATGGGTTTAGTCCACTTCCACAGGTACACGTTTGAATTGCCTCCACGGGATTAGGTTGTGTGAAGAACAAAGGAGAAAGAGAAGAGATACATAAGGCTTTTCCAGTAATCTACCCATTGATGTAAATAATTCCAAAATTTTCCTGGCTTACATCATTACACAAGCGAGAGCCAGTCACATGAGCCAGGTTGTTCTATGCCTTTACCTAGTTTTAGCTTAGGGAAAACTCACACTGCTACCTTCAGCAAGATTTTTGAAGATTTCTTTCAGGGTACAGTGTATACATCAAATAATTTTTTAAACCAATGGAGTACCACCGAAACCAAGATTGAAATGAACATACAACCCATGCATAATTTTTTTTAAATATTTTTTAAATTTATTTTTAGGAGAGAGAGAGACAGCGTGAGCAGGGGAGGGTCAGAGAGAGAGGGAGTCACAGACTGAAACAGGCTCCAGGCTCTGAACTGGCAGTCAGCACAGAGCCCGATGCGGGGCTCGAACCCACGAACCGCGAGATCATGACCTAAGCGAAAAGTCGGACGCTTAACCGACCAAGCCACCCAGGCGCCCCTACCCATGCATAATTTTGATCTCAGCAGACAAGTTTAGAGGAAATTCTTAGATAAACACAGGTATTAACCCCTCACATAGTGCCTAGTTCATACAATTATTACTATTAAAGCTTCATCTCCTGTAGCCACCAGCCCGTTGCTTGAATCAGCTTTTAATTCTATGGCTCTGACAGGGCTGTGACATGGCGGCCTCTGTCTATCCTTAGAGATAGTCAAGTGCCTCCTTACACTTAATCCCTCAGACCTTTAACACTCACGACCAGATTAGTTAATGGGGCTTCGCTCCACCAAAGACGGGACAAACCGGAGATCACGGGCCGTTAGGGGCTCATTCGCACAACTATGAAGCGTGTGCATCGTTCTCCTGGGCTCGGGCAATAAATTAGGGGAAGGTGAGCCCGGTTTCTCTTCTGGCTGAGCATCTTTGTTTTCCGTGGCAGGCTCTAAAAGGGCGTTCAGTAATTCAACCAAGGAGGGTTTTTCCAGCCTTTAAAAAGGGCTCATTAGACTCCGCACACCGATGCAGCGCAAACAACACGGAAGGGTCTGGGTTCCCACATAAATTAGCTCAGTTTGTGCAAGATGAAGAATGCTTTGGCCCTAACCGCCGGGACTACAAACAACCGAGCTTGGAAAAACACAAGGTGTGCACACTGCGCTCCTTACATCACCGGCACTCATAAAAGCGCTGTAATTAAAACGTAGCTGACAATTTGCTTAATGAGGTGCGAGGCCCAGAATCCGAGGAGCCCCCACATGTGGTTGGCCGTCGTTTCTGCCGTTCCAGCGGGAGCCGGCGGAGCAGGACGCTTCTGAGCCTGAGAAAATGGTGACGAACTGAGAAGACAGAGGAGAGAAGTGTGAGGCCAGGCCAGCGGTCTTAAATCACCAGCATTGTTTTCACCGTAATGAGTTTGTGTGAGCGAGGAGGTACTTACGGTGTTTTGGAACCATCCACTTATAATTAGCCGGGTTGAATTTAAGAAAATTGCACTATTCCCCACAATGTAACTTTGACCAATTAACAAACTTAATTAGTCCACTATAATAATATGAGGTAGGATTTCTAATTCGGTCCTCTTACTTCAGAATTACTATTATTATATAAGAAAAGAATCTTTTTAAAGTTTGTGAGGCATGAAGCCTTGGTTGGCACTGAACCAAGGCAGTGAGTGCAGATGTCTGGATAATCTCTTTAATCCAAATTCTGCCACAGATTCACCTTTGACCCATGATTAGACGCCCGACCCCATCGTTTCGCGATCCATAAAATTAGGAAGCCACCGTCCGTAGAGGTGATTTCAGTGTGGTCCTGACAGGCATGACATACTCGAAGAAGCTGAAAGCATTCCAGATGGATGCAGCATATATCTAGATGCTCAAATGTCGAAATAAGGATTGGTGCCCAACATTTCTAGAGTTATTCTTTAATAATTTAAAAGTACATCTCCTTAAGTAGGCTTATGCTTTAAAAAAATCATTAAACAGTAAATATCAAGAGACACTCTCCTAACACAAGATGTTAAAACATTTCAGCTAAAAAGTGCATTCTCACGCCATTTCCCAAGGCCAGCCTACCATTAGTTCACAGAAGAACACATTATGTGAGTAAACTTTTGAATCAAAGAACTGCGTCTAGGAACTCAATTCTCCAGCTACATTGCCAAGAAAACCAGGGAAAGGGGATCTTTAATGCAAATAAGAACTCTTGTACCTTACAAAGGAAGGTTTAAAAGTTAAAATCAGCATTAAAAATAAATAAATGACTAAATAAATAAGATACTGACAAAAAGGAGGCAATTCTCAGAAACCGGCATTCACCGGTTCTAGAATTCACCCTTCTAGAAACATCTAAATTTTATAGTATCCATTTATCAAAGCAAACATCTTCTTGAGTCAAAATGACGGGGGTGCTTTTTCCCTTTCATCCCTTGGGTTTCTTAGCAGCATTTATTTGACATCGAAAGCTCGGGAATGTGGAAAGCTACTTTGTTCAGGTGGCTCTTCAGACCACACGCAGGACTGGGCTTCTCACCGGAAACAGTGGCAGAGAATGAGGCAAGGCGAGTAGCCTGTTTCCCACCCAGAAAACTGGGTCCGTAGAGAGTGGGGAGATAAAATGGGTTTTGTTCAAGTAGAGAACTGGATTCGTATCTGCAGAGATTCTCAACAGCTTACGTGCAAAGATCAAACAATTCCAAAAGTTGCTTTACCCTTGTTGGGACTTTCTTCCACAGCCTGAAAATAGTGATAGAGGACACAATTAGACTCAATCTGAGAAGACTACTTGAGTCATATGCTCACAGTTCCTTTATATAATAGAGTCTTTTTTTTTTTTAAGGTTTTTATTTATGTTTTAGAGAGAAGGAGGGAGAGAGAGAGAGAGAGAGGGAGAGAGAGAAAGCTTGGGGGAGGAACAGAGAGGGGAGAGAGAGGGACACACAGTATCCAAAGCAGACTCCAGGCTCTGAGCTGTCAGCACAGAGCCCGATGCGGGGCTCGAACTCACGAACCATGAGATCCTGACCTGAGCCGAAGCTGGACGCTTAACTGACTGAGCTACCCAGGCGCCCCTATAATACATTATTTTAATGTTACTTCAATTGTTAGTCTGTTTAATATTTACTTTGAATGTTTAAGTCTTTTATTTTCAACACGAGGGCAGGTAACTTAATAGATATGCTCACTGGCACACAGACACCGAGATTATGATTCTAGATGATGCTGGCTGGTTGAGATTATAGCAAAGTAAATAGAAGCATATATTTTGGAGTCAAACTCCTGAGTTTAAACTTAGCTCTGCTATGTATTAGCTGAATGACTAGGTAAGTTATTTAACCTCTCTGAGCTTTAATGTTCTCATCTACAAAGTAGAAATAATAAACTACCTACCTGTTGAGGCTCTGTGAGAATTAAGTGATGGATGATAAAGGTAACATGATAAAGAATCTGGCATACACAAGGTACTCAACATATTGTAACATGTTATATCGTAAGCAACCTGCAGGCACTTTTGATTCAACTTTGTGTGGCCCGTGGCTAGCTTCTTACTTTGTGCATAGTAGGCATTTAAAAACTGTCTAGTGGATGATTAAATGAATAGTACTTTATTTTTAAATAGGTCTTAAGTCTTCAGAGAGTACTGTTATATGCATAATATTATGTAACGAGAAGATATTCAAAGTATAAAGAAATGGCCAATACTCAATTCCAAATAAATAAATTAATTCGAAGGATATTAGCAGATTTGATACAATAAGACTCGTGACTGTAATCCTGAAAGTTAACGGAGCCCATCTTCTTATTAATAGAGAGCCTTCAAATTTGATACGTTTCTTCTGACAGCTTCACTAAAATAAACAGTAAAAACTGTGTACGGGTAGAGATGTCTAAGGCATATCACCAGGTTGACGAACGGGCACTTGTTAGGTAAGTATCGACAACCAAAGACCACCTACTTATAAAAACGTAGCCTAGTTTTTCCATATTGCCCTCGAGGGTATTTTCTCAAAGGTCTGAAATCAGAGTGAGGTTTTGTCGTTTGTTTGTTTGTGGGCTAATGAAAGAGGGCTAATGAAACTCTGTTTAGAGTTTGCTCTTTGTGAACCGATGTGGATTTCCAATGATCATCTTTTTGTCCCAGACACACATGATCCATTTTCTGGGTTATATGTCAATGTGCCAAGCAGGGCACGCGTGGGACGGAAGGAGAGCTGTGCTTGAAAGCATTTTCTTAACTAGTGCTCTGATGGTATTGTTACTCCCTGTGAAACCTGCTGAAAAGTTACTCAAATCATTGTGACCGATTTGGTGGAAACTACTGGTTTTCCCACCAGTGATGTGGTGATGGAGAGGGAGATGGAGATGAGGGAGAGGAGAGGCAGTAGAGAGAAAAGAGAAGGTTGGAAGACGCATCTGTAAACTTCTCAGCACCAGGAAAATTTCCCACCCATTTCCTCTGCTACCTCCCACCAAATTGCAGTCTGGAACACTTAACAATTCCTTAGCATTTATGTGTCTCATATTTTTCTTGGGTCTTTTTGTTTTTAATGTTTATTTTATTTTTGAGAGACAGAGAGACAGCGAGAGCAGGGGAGGGGCAGAGAGACAGGGAGACACAGAATCTGAAGCAGGCTGTCAGCACGGAGCCTGCACGGAGCCTGAGGCGAGGCTCGAATCCATGAACCGTGAGATCACGCCCTGAGCCAAAGTTGAATGCTTCACCGAAGGAGGCCCCCAGGCGCCCCTTTATTTGGATCTTAAGAACTACTTCATGGGGGTGGGGAAGGGATGGGCTTTCACGTCTCCTTTACGTCAGCGGGAAGTCAAGACACATGCCTGGTCTATACAGCGTGTCACGGGTGGTGTGTGACGTGCCTAGTCTACACAGCGTGTCAGAGGTAAAGTGTGTTGAGATACGATCGTTGGCCTAGGTGAAAGGCAAGACATCTTCAGGACACCAGACACATTTCTTCTAGAATTTTTCATTCTCGAGCTGTGGGATCTTAATAAAATAGTCAACTCAGGTGCTCTGACTTATTTTTTTTTCCTGCCAGTCATTAGGATTTCCCAGCTGCACTACTAAAAATAAATGGATGAAAAAGAAAACTTTTCTTGGCAAGGTATTTGATGTGATGTCTTCTCGAAGGCCCTTCCTGATGTCGTTACTGAGAAGTGGCGTCAGCAGACCAGCCCCAGGATGAGGCTCCCTCCTCGCCAGCACCCCACCCCCCCTACGTACCTGATATTTAATTTAAGTATGGTCATAAAAGGAGCACAGGCCATCGGCTTGTGAGGTTGAGGGGAACCACACTTATTTTTATGGTGATTATTGGATGGAGAGAATTTTGAGAGGTTATAGCAACCAATTGATCTCCTTTACTTTTTTATTTCATAGCTTACAAACGTGAAGCCACATATTGGGTCTGGATTTTGTAATTTGTGGGGGATTTGTCATTGAAAGAAAGCACCTCAGAAATAAAACGTGTGTTTTCTACCTCGCTATCTCTTTAAGGGAGGAAAATCAGAATTCTAAAGCCAGGGTCTGTTTGTACGCAACCAGAAGCAAATCCCAGGCAGAACATTCTCTTCCCATCCCTCTCATCCCCACACCCCTTCCTTCATTTCCTTCTTTCTTTCCCACACTTCCTTCCTCCCTCTTTTCTTCTTTGCTCTCCTTTCTCTCTTCCTCCCCCACCCCGGTTCTTTCCCTCCCAACTCTTGCTCCTTCCCCTTCAACTCTCTTTTGTTTAAAATTCAAGTATGTATTATGCATCTGCCAGGAGCCAGGCCCTAGTCCGGTCTTTAATGCAATCTCTCCAAGGTGCTTCCGCCGTGTCTTCTTTCTGTGGACAGTTCACCTGAGTCCATGATTAGAAAACACCTTCCATTTATCCGTGTGTGTTCTTCTGCTCCCCACCCCTTTTTTAAAGATTTATTTATTTGTTTTTTAATGTTTATTTTTGAGAGAGACGGAGTGGGAACAGGAGAGAGGCGGAGAGAGAAAGAGAGAGAGAGAGAGGGAAACACAGAATCGGAAACAGTCTCCAGACTCCGAGCTGTCAGCACAGAGCCCGACGCGGGACTTGAACTCTTGAACCATGAGATCATGGCCTGAGTTGAAGCCGGATGCTTAACTGACTGAGCCACCCAGGCGCCCCCTTTTCACTTTTGCTGCCAATGTGCCCCTTTCTCTTAGCAAAATATCCAATTCAAGTTTCAGTTGCCGTGACGACTGAGGTGTCTGTATTTGCATAGACACAAAGCAGAAAACACTTCCCCGTTTGGAAATTGCAAACCTCCTTATTAAAGCTATTCCTGTGCTGTTTTGTGCTGAATTTCTCCAAGGGAAGAAACCTTTCTTTGTGAGCCTCACATTGCTTTCTGCCTTCTTGGCTTTTCTCAGAGGATGACCAGTGAAGATCTGATGGGACTTCAGTCTGCTTTTCTTCCGGGAGCTGCTGAGGTCACAGGCCAAGAAAGAATTCTTTCTGGAGAGATGTGCTGAGCCGATCTTTGTGTGACTTTCTTAGAAGCATTAACCAACTCATCAAGTGACAAACATCATACATCGGATGCGGAGAATGAGTCAGAGTGAAAAAAGATGACGTTGGAGGCCAAGTAAGAGGTGGGGCTGGAGCCCTCAGATGCTCTCAGGACAAAGGGGGTATAGGTAAGGGGCCACCCAAGCAGTTCCTGAGTCAGCGTCTAGAGCAGAGGGTATCTTGGGTGCCTCTACTGCAGAGACTCTCGAGTGAAAGTCGCAGGGCAAGGATCCATCGCTTGAGGCTTATTTTTATTTGAACACCCCCGCATTTAAATATGGAATGCCATTTGGGAAGATACTTCTGTATCAAAGAGAACCAATTTCCCAAAGCAGTAAGAAAGTTTCCAAGGGGGTTGGAAAAGGTCAATGATCTAACCAAGAGATGTGACACTAGGTCATCAATTCAACTGTTCTTTTCTTGATGAGAATATGTGCGTGCTGTGGCCGAGAAGTTTAGGGTTTTTTAAATTGATGTATAATTGACATTTAAGGTCATATTACTTTAGGCAATTTTTACTCATTAAAAATAAATGATAAATAAAGTGTCTCTCTGTGTTTCAGCTGGACATTCACAGTGCACAAATTGCCTTAGACCTAGTGACAGAGCTAGGCTTTACCTCGAGAACTTTCTAGCAGCTTTCTGTCAAGACTCCAAGAAGAAAATGTACATGACTAATTATGGAATTTCTAAATGGGGGAGAATGTTTCACACTTAAAAATTAAGGCAACATTTGCTATGGAAAAGACAGTTTTGGCTACGGAACATTGAAATAAATAAATACATAAGATTCTAAAGATCACAATCAGTTTAGACAAAGTTATAGAATACACAATGAACTGTAAAGATATTCAGAGCCAGTACCATAGTCAATCGAGTGAATCCTAATATATAGTATTCCATATGCAGATTGATCTGGAGAACAGTAAGTTCTCAGTAGATAAATGGGCAAATGTTATACATTTAAAAATTCTGAACATAGTTAAGATGCATGAAGGTCTTCATAAGAACTGCAAATTAAAATTAGAACTAAATGCTTTTCTCTCTCCTCCCCTTTCCTCCCCCTCCTCCCCCTTTTTCCTACATAGCTCTTGGTAATTAAACAAATATGTCCAGTTCTAGTGATGACTGGTAGAATTTTTGTAGATGAAATCTTGAAGATTTTACCTTGTGTTGGAAAGTCGACTCCAATTATTTACCCGATTGATACTGACTCTGCAGATTACCCAGATAAGAAGAAAACACATTTTTGTGATAAGGGGTATTGTTGAGCCAGAGCTATCTGGGCCCGCACATACCTCCAGAGGAAAATATTCTGCTTCTCTTTAGTTGCTAGAATACGTGTGCTTTGGATGCAGAGGTATAATGTTTCCCCCTTTATATGTATGTCTTTTGAAATCATCAGTTATCCTTTTTCAGCAAGCAGCCAAATCGCAAGCTTTTTTTTTTTTTTTCCAACTATTTTTGGCTCCTTTCTTTCCAATATCAGTCTCAAGTAGATGTTTTCAGGTAATTCACATTTGGGCTTTTGAATTTCAGCAAATGTTGAACGTTAGCTTTTCAGCAAATGTTGAACGTTAGCTTCTCCTACCTTTTTATTGACTCTAGCCGATTGGTGTTGTGAGCTGGATATTTCTTCTTGAAATAACGTCACTGGATACTTCTTCTTGAATTCCATGTGAGCAAACATTAGCCACTCCACCCCAGTGGCAGCGGTGTCTGTTTATTTATTTTTTTAATGTTTATTTTTGAGAGACTCGGAGTGCAAGTGCAAGTTGGGGAGGGGAGAGAGAGAGAGAGAGAGAGAGAGAGAGAGAGAGAGACACAGAATCCGAAGCAGGCTCCAGGCTCTGAGCTGTCAGCACACATCCCGACATGGGGCAGGCAGAGCTGAGAGCTAGAACAAACTAGTCCTTAACCCTTTCATGAACTGGGTCCTGTCCCTCACCTTGTCCATTATAAAAGGATATTATTAACAATAACCAAATGAATTGACTGCATGGAGCTAAAAAAAACCAAAAACCAAACAAACAAAAAACCCCAACACACACACGCACACACACACACACACACGCACGCACGCACAAAACCAAAGTACTCTAAAAGTGTTCAGTAACAAAAGACTAAAGGAATAAAGAGTCTCTCTCTAGGGCCAACCCAGCACCTTTCAAGCACTAATTTTATTTAAGCTAAATAAAAATAGCACATGACGGATTGTATTTGAGTGGGAAATCTCGACGAAAACAGCAATGGCATTGGAAAATTGCACTTTTTCAGGTAATTAAAGGTCATCCTATTTAGCCAAACCATAATCCATCACAACAAGCAAGGCATTGATTACTGCTCCGGACCACATTCATTTTTAATTCCATTAGTGAAATAAATGACAGCCTTTGAATTTTCTACTTTGTTGATATACAGCTATAAGAATAGCAAATTAC
Organism: Proteles cristata cristata; assembly: GCA_017311185.1. Classification (NCBI taxonomy): domain Eukaryota; kingdom Metazoa; phylum Chordata; class Mammalia; order Carnivora; family Hyaenidae; genus Proteles; species Proteles cristata. The sequence goes on from JAESUZ010005168.1 coordinate 68,071, forward strand.
TCTAGAATCCAGAAGAGCTGAATAGCTGAGCGTCTTTTCTCCTCTTTGGCGTCCCAAACGACAAAGTTTCCAGTGGCAGGAAACATAATAGCCATCTTCTCCGGGCTGCGGTCATCGCAGCTCTTTGGTGATCCGAGAATGTTCGGTGCAAAGCGGGTTGCAGGATTTACCCAGTGTGGGAGCTGCAGAGATGAAACACGTTGCCACAACTCCAGCCTCATCCCTTGGGGCCCGACTGGCTTTTTCCAGGGCCCTGAAGCTACCGGTTCTAATTCAAACGACACTAGGGTGTCCCGAAGACAGGGCGAGTTCGATTTCTAGGTTCATGTGCTATAATGGCTATCACGGAACACACTCAAGCAGGTTATCTGGCTTCCCCATCTTCTTCAGGTGGAGTGCAGTCATTCATTTTGTTACCTCTCCCTTTGTATTTAAACACAGAGGAGACCACAAACTGAAAAACACACGAGTCTATTTTTGCTTTCTGTTTGTCTGTTGGTGGGAGTAATTGTTTCGCACTCAGTGAACCACAAATGAGTTGGTGTTTGTAGAAGACGTTTAAGAGAACAGAGGGGCATTATTCTTACCTCACACGTTAGGGGGTGAGGGATCCTTGTACTGTGGGAAGATGTACGTATGAACGCGCATGGGGGAATGCTGGCCAAGTTCTACTATGTGTAGGATGCCGTGGCCGGGGATGGCTGTGTGTTGTTGATAATTGCCTCTGTGGTGCAAAACCAGCCTCGTAGAATGATTTCGGCTCATCGCCTGTACCTCTTCCCTGCTCGATCTTTCTCTAGACGAACGCCCCTTTCCGAAGACTTCTTGAAAGACACAAGGTAGAACTGGAAAAAAAAAAAAGGTGACTTTGCATAGTTTAATTTAGGCCATGACTAGGTGATAAAGTTAGCCTAGATCGCTCTTTCAGATGTTGACAAACACTGATTTGCGTAATCAGTTCCCTCTTCCCACGTCCGCACCACAGCACACACGGGCACGTATACACACACGCACACGCATATATGTATGCTCTGGTACCCAACGCGCTGGTGTATAAATGTTCAGGAACAAGCCAGTTTCCCTCCTTAGTATAGCTGGATGGTTTTTTCTTTGAGAAGCCACTCGCAAAGCTCACGATACAATTTTTTGTGTCTTTAATTATTGATCTGTTTTCTTCAACTCTTCTTTGACAGCAGGCAAAGAGGTTTCGCCCGAGAAAGGAGAGTGCTTTACCGCAGAGCGCCTTACTGTAAACAAGGTCCCCAGGAAAAGGCTCTAGAACTAAATTGAACCTAAATTATTGACGTGAGGCTTTGACTACATGGTTAACCGGGGCATGTATGTACTATCTGGAGAGCATGAAAAAAATTGCTGACTAGTCACTGATAACAAGTGTGGCTTGTAAACGGAGATAATGATAAAGGGTAATCACATTTCATGCTTTAGGGCATGAGTTGATCGCTTGCAGGAGTCGGAGAGGAATTTCTCCCTCCCAGCAGGACAATATTATGCAAGGAGCCGAGTTCGTGGAGGAGTCTGGAAGCGCTCTCAGATCTTGCCCGAAGCAGGAAGTCTTGCCTGGGACAGTATAGTTCCACCCAGAGGATCCTCTGTCCCTTTCTGAGCACTTTCTGAGCTTGCGAGCAGATCTGTATCTTCGTCTTTGTGCTGTGGATGGCTGGTTAATTGTTTCTTTGGTTTGGCTCCTTATTGGTCTTGCTCAAAAGTTGCTAAATGTGGTGATGAAACGCAGTGCCTCACACATAATCTTTTGCTTTCCACCTTGGTATTCAGTTATACGAAATGCTATTCTCAGAACGTAGGCAGAAACTACAGAGCACTTTCCCAGTGACTCTCGGACAGGAAAAGAGAATAGATACTGCGCCCAACACACCAGCTTAACTGCCGGTATCCTGCTCCTTTTTGAAAGATATTAATATTCTATATATATTCATTTGCTGTATATATATTCTGTATATATTCATTTTCTCCCATAATGTAAGCGCCAAATCACTCTGCAGACTTAATCTTTAGTTGTATCCACCTTACCCCATGTGTAAATCCCCGATGCTAATGAGATAGTCGAAAAGGAGTAAAGAGAGAAGGTGAGAGGGCTGAAGGAAATCCGGGGGAAGATGAGCCCCGCGTGGAGTGGAAGAAGTACAGACTTGGGAGTCAGAATAAACAGCACTGTGTCTGCCGTTTAGTGAGGTCTCAATAACTCAGCGTCACCGATTCGGGAGTTCCCTTCAGGGTGGAGACTGTGTCTTATTGCCCTTCGTATCCCGGCGTCCAGCACTGTTTCCTGCACCCGGTGTGAGCCCAGCAGTGCACTTGCAGAATGAGTGACGGGCCGTGGCGGAAGCGGGGCCAGAGCGAGAAGCCAAAGGAGGAATAGAGTTTCGAGGAGGGGGATGTGGTCGCATGCCTCCGAAAGGTTATGTCAGATAAGGGCTGAAACGTGTCCATTAGCTCTGGCAATTAGTAGGTCATTTGTGACTGTAGGGAGTGGGGTGGGGGAGCGGGGTGGGGTGTAGAAGCCAGATTGTCAGGGTGGAGGCGTGATGGCAGTGTGTGTCTCCAGTCTCTCTTCTATGGCGTTGGGTTCTCGGGAGAGAAGGGACATTCACGGCAAACGAATGGTTAACGTCCCTTGAATTACACGAAGGAGCCCTCTTGGAGAGGTCACTGGTTCCTCCTACGTCTCCGCCTCAGCCAGGCTGGGCTCGCCCTCGTCAGCACCCATGTGGGTGAAGGCCTTTATGGAACCCCCAAATTCGTTTGCATTCATTGTTTGTACTTCTGCAACTGAGAGGGTTGATTGTAAATGTTCGGTTTTAATGCACCATGAGAACAAAAAAGAAAAAAGAAAAGAAAAGGTTCCTTTTCGGAGACCCATGATTCTCCGGATACTTTTATCCTATTTTCTCTGCCTTTCTTTTTGAAATTATGTAAATTACTTTGGTAACACACTGTCAAGCAAAAATATTCTCTGTAATTTCCAGCAAGTTGGTGATAAATTTGTAAATGGGCATGTTTTGAAGTAATATAAAATCAAATCCCCAAATATATTTCCTTTGGGGGCCATAAGGAATGTAGAGGAAAAATCACCATAAAATCGTGCTCAATGGAACTCATTTAAATAAACTATTTATCGAGGCGAAAGCAAAATTTGCTGCCTAAGCAAAATTAAGCAATATTTCTTTCCCTCCTCCCCTCAATTCGTTTTCATTTTGGAAGAAAAACAAATAAGTTTAGGCCCAGGAGAACTTTTGATTTCAATACTTAAGTTTTTATATATTTTCAAATGTTCATTTATTAAAAATTTTCATATCCGTTTATTTTTTGAAAGAGAGAGAGACAGAGTGCAAGTGGGAGAGGGGCAAAGAGAGAGGGAGACACAGAATCTTAGGTAGGCTTCAGGCTCTGAGCTATCAGCACAGAGCCCTATGTGGGGCCTGAACCCACAAATCGCGAGATCATGACCTGAGCCGAAGTTGGATGCTTAACCGACTGAGCCACCCAGGTGTCCCATTAATGTATATTTATTTTTGAGAGAGAAAAGTGCAAGTGGGGGAGGTGTGGAGAAAGAAGGAGACACCAAATCTGAAGTAGGCTCCATGCTCCAAGCTGTCAGCACAGAGCCTGACACGGGGCTCGAACTCATAAGCTGTGCGATCACAACCTGAGCAGAAATCAGAAGCTTAACCAACTGAACTACCCAGGTGCCCCAACTATTAAAATTATTAAAGCATTGGTTAATTCGGTTTAATACAATACATCCTTCACCACCATAATTTTGTGAGTGGGTAATTTATGATATCTCTTTAAATCAAAGTTTGAGGAGTCATTTTAAACTTAGCTTTCGATACATATCCACTGTCCAGGTTCATCTAGTTGATGATCCTTTGGTACCTACCATTTCAGAAGCAGAAATTACAAGTCCATCCACTTCAATCTGAAAATAGAGGCATTTTTCATGTGAAAAGGAAATATCAGGTAGGATGGACGCAAGAGCAAAGTTTTATAAAAGTCAGCCTGGTTGACTTTTAATGGTAATTGTCTTATAATGGTAATTGTCTACAGTTTTGTAAGATCCAGTTTACATTGCCCTGGAAACAGGTAGATGAGCATGTGGTTAAGTGCTAGCCACAACTCTTACAAGGCCTGATTTCCCAGCTCTGTTCCATTTTTCATTTTTTTTTCCCTCGCAGTTTCTTGTTTGTGGCCACAAAACTCTACTAACGTTAATGCACTTCTTCGGAGATGCGAGTTTCATGAGAAGTCTTTAAAAGACTCAGCGAGAGGCCCCGATCCAGCTGTAGGAAGGCGTGATTCATGCCTGGATCGGGTACTTTCCACAGGCTGAGAGGGCCGGGGGCTCCACTCCCTCTCTCGGCTCTGGGAACCAAGTGCTGTCACAGGGTTCAGAAACCTGCCTTGGTGTGGTTTAGAAACGGCAGGGGACAGGATTGCTCCTGGAGAACTCACTGCCTCTCTGGGTGAGACCTCCGAGCACTTTTTTCCTGGCTGAGACTGACCCAACCTTTTTCCCTATCCCTGGAAGACCAAACCAAGCCTTCTCGCTACTCTTTTACATGAAATAACGTTTGTCCAATCTGGCCACGTTCATGGAGAGGTACACTCTGTGGAGCTGCGTGCTGGGAACGAGCCCCGATTGGATGTCTTCATTTACTCGACAAACGCTGAGGATCTGTTGTATGTCAGGGATGTGGTCGGTGCTGTGGATAGCAAGGTGTGAAAACAGTGTATACAAACGGTTCACAGCTCAGAAAACAAAACTGTTCACCACCATAAACATGAGGCCAATGATTACATGTTGAAAAAGTGACATGCACAAGGTGCCGTTGGAGAGAGAAGGAGATACGGTTGGTTAGTGGGGGAGGAGAGGGGGACACGTATAAAAGCTTCATGGAGGAGGTGACATTTGAGATGATCCTTGAAGGATATGTAGAGCTCTCCTCCCAGAAAACCAGAGCCCTGGCTCTCCAGGCGTTCTGAGAAAACAGAAAGTATGGTGAAAGTGTAGGATGTGAGGTGAGACAGCAGCCAGGGGGATTTAATAGAGTCAGTGTCTTAAGGATTTTGATTAGCAATTGGGTGTCTAAAATAAGATACTCACACGTCATTCTTTTAGCTGACCGACATCTCTCTAGAAAATTCTTTGTGTTTGAAATGGAATTGTCCATCTCTTCTCATGGAATTTGCCACAGAGTTAAAACATAGCCAACCATCTCCGATCACATAAGCAACGTTTTGTTGTTCGAAAACTACAAACCGAGATTATCTACTTAAAAAGGAAGTCATAGGATATAGAAATTGCTACTTAACCAGCGTTTATTACTTTATTTTAGTTTTTCGTAGAATTGTATATGTTTCAGGAGTAAACATGAGGGTGTGATACACACGTACATGATGAAATGATAAATACAGTCAAGCAAGTGAACCTGTCATCTCCTCACAGAGTGATCATGTTTTGTGTGTGATGAGAGCACCTGAAATCTACTCTTAGCCGATTTCCAGTATTCAGTACAGTATTATGAACCAGTGTCACCACGCCATACAGTGTGCCTCCAGATGTGCGTGTAAAAATGCAAGAGCAAACGATTGGCAAATGTATGGGATTTTGACATTTTTATGGGGCTGAGTAAAGATGGAGAATAGTGAGAAGTAAAGTTAGGATAAACAGACTTTTTCTTTCTATTTTCTTTTTCCCTTTCTTTCTTTCCCCCTCCCTCCTTCCCTCCCTTCCCATCTTCCTTCCTTCCTTCCTTCCTTCCTTCCTTCCTTCCTTCCTTCCTTCCTTCCTTCCTTCCTTCCTCCTTCCTTTCTTTTTATTTTTTCTTTCCTTCCTTCTTTCTTTCTTTCTTTCTTTCTTTCTTTCTTTCTTTCTTTCTTTCTTTCTTTCTCTCTCTCTCTCTCTCTCTCTCTCTCTCTCTCTTCCTTCTCTCCTTCCCTCCTTTCTTTCTTACTTTCCTCCTTTGCTTCCATCCTTCCTTCCTTCCTGCCTGCCTTCCTGCCTTCCCTGTCTTTTTCCGACTTTGATTTCCAGAATGAGACTTTGCTGGGACTGCCATAAAAAATTACCACAAAATGAAAGTCTTACAACAACAGAAATGTGCTGCCGCACAGCTGCGGAGCGTAGAATCTGAAAGGATCCTTCCTTGCCTCTGGCAGCTTCTGGTGGACCCAGTGTTCTTCAGCTTGAGACAATATCACTGCAATCTCTGCTTCCCTCTTCACAGGGCTATCTTCCCCAGGACTCTGTGCTCAGCATTTCCTCTTCTGACAAGAACACCAGTTGTTTTGGATGAGGATCCACCCTCATGATGTCATCTTAACTTGATTATATCTGCAAAGAGCCCATTTCCAGAAAAGGTTATGTTCACAGGTACCAGGGATTACCTTTGGGGGAACACAGTTCAACCTGTAACAGAACAGAATGTCTCGTAAGCAATGGGAGAGCCTTATATTTAACAGAAGATGAGTGTTACTGGAACATACAAATAACCGGACCTGGGGACCTCAAGATGCAACGCAAGGATGGAGATCAGCACCTGAGAAGAAATGGAAAGCCCGAGAGGGAACACGACTGTCTACAGAGCTGTCTAGAGTGGAAGAGAGGGGGTCATGGACAGAATTTTGAGGGCTTTCACTAGGAACTAACAACTAATTATTGAGTGCTTATTTTAAACATTTTTTAAAAATTTATTTCTAGGAGAGAGGGAGAGAGAGAGAGAGAGAGAGAGAGAGAGAGAGAGAGAGAGAGAGAGAATGAGCAGGGAGGGTCAGAGAGAGAGGGAGTCAGACTCTGAAACAGGCTCCAGGCTCCGAGCTGGCAGTCAGCACAGAGCCCGACGCGGGGCTCGAACCCACGAACTGAGAGATCATGACCTAAGCGAAAGTCGGACGCTTAACCCACTAAGCCACCCAGGTGCCCCTATTGAGTGCTTTTTTTTTTTTTTTTAATATTTTTATTTATATCTAGGAGAGAGAGAGAGAGACAGCTGAGCAGGGGAGGGTCAGAGAGAGAGGGAGTCACAGACTAAAACAGGCTCCAGGCTCTGAGCTGGCAGTCAGCACAGAGCCCAACGCGGGGCCCGAACCCACGAACTGCGAGATCATGGCCTAAGTGAAAGTCGGACGCTCAACCAACTGAGCCACCCCGGCGCCCCTCCTATTGAGTGCTTACTAAAGCATGCCAGGATCTGCTATCTCTGCTGGGTCGCCATGATCGGAAACGTTCTCAGTCTCAAGGAGCTCAGATGCCGGGACCAGAGGCAGAGGGACCTGGAAAGAGCAGCTTGTGAGAAAGAAGGAAAATTAGGGACAAAGGAAACCATAGAAGAGAAAGGAGGAAGGTCAAAAGGAGAAGAGCGGCCCACAGTGTTAAGTGCTGGACAGAGAGAGGAAGCAAGAGAAGACCCCAGAGTGGCCACTAGCGTTAGCAGCCAAAGAACCATGACTGACCCCAGTGGAGAGTTGGGGTTGGGAGCCAGAATCCCAGTGGGTAACAAGCATGTTTGGAGAGACTGTTCTTGGGGCGCCTGGGTGGCTCAGTTGGTTAAGCGTCCTACCCCAGCTCAGGTCATGATCTTGCAGTCTGTGGGTTTGAGCCCCGCGTTGGGCTCTGCGCTGACAGCCAGCTCAGAGCCTGGAGCCTGCTTTGGATTCTGTGTCTCCCTCTCTCTCTGGCCCTCCCTGCTCTCTCTCTCTCTCTCTCAGAAATAAATAAAAACATAAAAAAATTTTTTTTAAAAAGACTGCTCTTAGAAGATGGAGGGAGGCTTAGGATCCAGGGAATGTGTTTTAAGATTGTTTGTATCTGTGGAATGGAAACGTTCCAAAGGATGAAGTTGTGGAAGATGGAGGGGAGGGAGGGAGGGTGAGAGAAGGCGAGAGAGCTGAGCACTGACGGAGAGAGGTTCCCGAGCACGAGTTCAGGGAGCAGAGGGTGGAGCAGGCAGGATGTGGCTTCGCGCTGAAGGAGAGCCACGGGGCTGCGGGAGGAAGCCTCAGGAGGCTGGGTGCAGGCGGCGATGGATGGAAGGGGGAAGAGATGGCCCACAGGACGTCCTTCCTGTCCGCGAGTCACCCTCCAAATGCTGCTTCTTCGTAACGCCTCGTCTGTGAGGTGTCATCAGTCCCGGCCTCCTGTGGTGCCCATGTCCTCTGCTCCTCCGTCACACAGGGCCCTTCCCTCCCCCGCTGATGGGAGGTGGCCTCGCGCTGCCTGGAACGTGGCTGTGGGAGACTCTGGGGTGGTGACGAAGGCGTCCTGCTGGGTTCTGGTCCTGGTTTGGCCTCATACCAGCTGGGTAGTCCTGGGCATGTCACTCCCCTTCTTCTGACTTCAATTTTCCCCTCTGTAAAATTAAGCAGCTGGACTCAATATACTACACGAGGGTGAGCGGCCTGAGTGGGGGGCCAAGTCTAGCCCCCTGCCTGTCCTTCTAAGTGAGGCTCTACTGGGTGCGATGGTTTGCCCTGTGCCTCTCCCCAAATCCATGTGCTAAAGTCCTAGCCCTCCAGTACTTTAGATTTTTAAAAATTGTTAATGTTTTTTCATATTTGAGAGAGAGAGAGAGAGAACACGAGTGGGGAAGGGACAGAGAGAGGGAAACACAGAATCTGAAGCAGAATCCAGGCTCTGAGCTGTCTGTGCAGAACCCAACATGGGGCTTGAACCCATAAGCTACGAGATCATGACTTGCTCAGAAGTAGGACTCTTAACAGAATGAGCCACCCAGGCACTCCCCAAGTACCTTAGATGTTGATGGGCTTAGGAGACGTGGCCTTTAAAAAGGTGATTGAGTTACAATTGGACCTCGAGGGTGGGCCCTAATCCAATGTGACTGGTGTCTTTATAAATAGAGGAAATCGGATATACCCAGAGGCAGACAAGGGCACCCACGCACCACGTGCACACAGCGCAAGGAGGCGGCCATCCAGAGCCAAGGAGACGGGCCTCGGAAGAAACCAGCTCTGCGTACATTTTGATCTTGGACTTGCATCTTCCAGAACAGTGAGATGATGTATTTCTGTTGTTTCCGCAACCACCCGCCCCCCAGTCAGTGGGCCTGGGGCTATGACAGCCCTAGCAAACTACCGCATTGGAACACGGCCCCAATCTGTTCTTGCACTGTGGCTACTTCTGCTTTATGCTGCAGAGTTTTCTACTTGACGCACAATGTGCCCGGCTATCGAGTCCTACAACTTTTTTGTTTTTTTAATCTGGCCCTCTACAGGAAAGGTTTGCTGACCACCACTCTAGAGAACCCCAAAAGCTATTCCAAAGAGAAATTATAGGAAGATAATAAAGGCTTCTTTCATTTTTGTGTTTCTGTGTTCCAAGTTAGATGCAGACCTTGTGGATGGCACGGATCACGCATTCTCTAGGAAAGGGAAAACTGGTGTTCGCTAGTTGCGGAAACAACCTAAGTGTCCACCGACAGATGAAGGGATAAAAAAATTTGGTGTGTATACGCACAACGAAGTATTATTCAGCCGTTTATAAAAAGAAACCATTTGTGACCACAAATGAAACTCGAGGGCATTATACTAAGCGGTATAAACCAGACAGTGAAAGGCAAAGAGTGCATGGCCTCACTTCTATGTGTATCTAAAAAACAAAAGAGAAAGTCACAGAAACAGAATTGGTGATTGCCAGGGTGGGACATGGGGAAAGGTGGTCAAAGGGGACAAAATTCCAGTTAGAAGATGAAGAAGTCCAGGGTATGTAACACACAGCCTAGTGCCTGTGGTTGACAACACTGTGTATTTGAAACTTGCTAAGGAAGATTTTGAAAGTTCTCACCACCAAAAAAACCCTGAGTGTGTGATGTGATGATGGTGTTAAGTAACCCGATTGTAGTCACCATTTGCAGTATAGAAGTGTGTCAAAATCTCCACAGTACGTACACCTTAAATTTATACAATGGTATGTGTCACTTATATCAATATAGTTGGAAAAAAAAATAGGTACAATGGCAACCAGTAGAGATGCCCTTTTGTCTCTGTGTTTTTGCTTTTCCTTTTTTTTCTTTTGTAAACAAACATTTTTCATTCCCCCCACCCACCCAAATGCTGTTCACTGAGCACCTGCTTTATGCTGGGAATTGTGTTACACACTTTGCTTTCGATTAGTTCCCACAGTACCTCTGTGAGGTGGGCACATATTGTATTCACATTTTACAGATGAAAACAAATGAGGCCAGTGAGATGACTTCCCCACCCTGAGAAGGCACCCTGTTTGTCTTCAAAGCCATCATCTTTTCATTCCCATAATGCCATGCTAATTGCAATCTACATTTTTAAAAATTGATTTATGTCTCCTGTGATTTTTAGTACATTGCTACTAACAGATACTAAGGAATGTTCTGGAATTCATCCTTGGCTTGGTGCTTCTCCCAAGTATGGCAACCCTTCTGTCAGCAAATGTATATTAACATCAGCTGTGGGCCAGGCCCTGCTCTAGGTTCTGGGGACAGAGCGGTTATGAGACCCAACATTCCCGGCTCCTGGAGAGTTTGTTAGTTGAGGACTGGTCACTACCTTTCTCGGTAGCTTTGCACCAGCTGTCTACAGTGAGCTCTGGCCCGAGTATCTCCTCCTGCGGTGACGGGGGCCCAGGTGAATGGCAGCCAGCCCTGGGACTCCGGGGCTGTACCTGAAGACTGTCACTGCCAGAGCTGTTTGTCGTCACCTGAACAATGCCTCCAAACTCACGTCCCCTTTGCCATCTCCTCCCTGTCATTCTGTAAGCAAGAGACCTTTGTTCCCATGCACAGCCCTCTCCTGCACACACACCATTTAGATGCTTAGATAAGTGACTGAATCCACAAGCTATAAAACTCAGTCTTGGGTGGACAGTGCGATCTCCCACAGTCTCTGAGGGAAAAAAAAGAGAGAGAAAAAAAATTTTGGCCTTTCTAGAACTTTCCAGGATTTCCTCTGAAATCAAAACAAGTGTTGGGGCCCAGCCGAACACCTGAGCCTAGTCCGGGACAGCGGGGCCAATCCCAGCATCTGGGGGCTGCGGCCGTCGGCGCTGGAGCGTTACACGCGGCCACGAACCTTGTCGCGGGCACTTATCTGACCTTTGGCTGGTAAGCTGGAATTGCTGAGCATCTGGCTTCCGCCAGACTAATAGCACATTTCAGTGCAGCTTAGGTTATCACCTGACATCCTGAAACCTATTTCTAAGGGAAAATGGAAGTCTAATTGGGGAAAAAATCAATTTTTAATGAAACAAAGTCCCCCTGAAACCTGTTGTCCAGTATTACGGTGCCTTCCCCCTTCACCTGCTAACTCTAGCGCTGAGCCACCTCCTGGAAGGAAAACATGTCTACGGCTTTTTTATAATTTCTGGGCTCTCTGGACATAATTGTATAAGAGATTGTGGAGGAGACACTAAAAAGTCTCTGGCATATACCAGCTATTTCTTCTGTTGTCTCTGTTTTCTCTTAACCTATAAAATTAAGGCATTAAACTAAACAATATTTAATATCCACCAACTTCTACATTAACCAAAAGGTAAAGGAAGCCTTTCTAAGTTTATACCTACAAGTGCTTCGGCAGATAATTTACGTGGTGTAGGAAATGGGATTCTGTCCCACACTGAGTATATTTTCAATAAAAGCGGGTTTCTGGGCTCCTGTCACAGCACCAGTAAATCCTGTGAAATTGTCTCTTGTCTCCAAGCGCTGACCATTGGCGGAGGCCAAAGGACAAGTCCGTTGGTGGGGTGATATCAAGGCCCAGGTTCTGGGCAGGACTCCAGTGTTAAGGTGCAGGTGAACTCTGGGCCCATCAGATTTTTCTTTTATCTTTTCTCGGAGTGTAGGAGACTAAGCTCGCTATAGCCCTTCTAGTAATCTATGGCTTTAAGGATTCCTAGAATTGGCCGATTCCCTAGAAAGTCATCTTGAGGCCAGCTTGGTTCTTGGCATGGCCTTGGTAATGGTGGTGAGGGTGAGGAATAGATCTTACTAGACAACAGTTTAAAAGAACAAACAAGAGAAGAAAAAAGAACAAACATAAAAGTACATCTAACAACTTCCAGCAAAAGCCACATCAGGAATTTACAAAGTTCTGACCCTGCAACTAGACTTAAAGTGATTTATGCCTTCTCTCTCTCTCTCTCTCCTTCTGTTTTTTAATTTTAGAGGGAAAGAGAGCACACACAAGTGGGGGAGGGGCAGAGGGAGAGAGACTCTAAAGCAGGCTCCATGCTCACCGTGGAGCCCAACATGGGGCTGGTCCTACGACCCTGGGATCATGACCTGAGCTGAAATCAAGAGTCAGATGCTCAACTGACTGAGCCACCCAGGCGCCCCTGGCCCTTTCTCTGTTGAAGAACATTCTTATGGAAACCAAAGGTACCAAACCAAGGTCTTGTATAGAAGCCACTGACAGTCAGAGCACCCACCAGCAGACACTCTGAAAAATTCCCATTTTCACTTTGTGACTAGCGTAGCATTCACTTGGGAGATGGCAAAGCTTAAAAGAAGTCGCATTTTTGAGATATGTGCTGTCCCATAGTTCAAAGTAGCCTCAAAAGATTTCAAAGATGAAATGAGGTTTTATTATGTAAATCTCCACTCAGGCTCTGGCTCCTATTAAAAACAAAACAAAGAAACAACAACCAGGAGTTTTGGAAAAGATCCATAAAAACGATTTAAGTTTACTGAGTCAATAAATAGTAGACAGTTTAAAATTCTCTTTGGGGATAATTGAGAAAGTGACTCAAAGAAATTAGAGATGGAAGAGGCTTGTTTTATACGGCCCTTCAGGGAATGCTTTCCTTGGGTTCTTTCCTTTTGGATTAAAAGGTCAAAATGACAATAACACTAATAATAAATTATATGCTCTCAGTGCCTTCTTTTAAGCCCTTTAATAGCCTTGTGAAGAGTGGAGACATGTAGTGTTCATGTTTAATGTGGCTCCCGTTGAAATTATGACTTCCTGTACGCGAGCTACATCTGATGCAGAGACCCCGGAGAACGGATTATGACACTTGACCCAGAGGGAGGGAGTCTGGTCCCACGATCTGTTCTGAAGACAATTTCTCTTACTCTGATTCAAGCGGAGGCCTAGAGGACCAATCAAAAAAAATTTTTTTTGGTGGAATAGGAAGGTCACTTTGTAGTTTAGAAATTACAGAGATGAGGGGCGCCTGGGTGGCTTAGTTGGTTAAGCGTCCGACTTTTGCTTAGGTCATGATCTCACGGTTCGTGGGTTCGAGCCCTGCATCGGGCTCAGTGCTGACTGCCAGCTCGGAGCCTGGAGCCTGTTTCAGTCTGTGACTCCCTCTTTCTCTGACCCTCCCCTGCTCATGCTGTCTCTCTCTCTGTCTCCTAGAAATAAATAAAACATTAAAAAAAAAATGACAGAGATGAATAGAGTAAATTATACGATAATTATATACAAGACTATATATATATTCATAGTTTATATTTAAATATATTTATATATATTATATTTCTATATTATAAAGTTGCACTACTTCTTTCTTTTTCACCTCTTACCCAACGGAGTCTCTTTCCTATCCTTCGTGTGAGCGCCTTCCCTGGAGAGCAGGGAAGGATAAGGGATGGAATGATGCTAACCAATGTGTCTACCGCGGGTATCAGCCATCACGCCTTCTATGGACCGAATCGCTTTTAGGATTTGGGTAGAGTATTTCCCACATAGTTCCCGGCCTGTCACATGTCGCTAGCTCTCAGAGTACTTTGCAGGGAACTCAGTATATATGTGCATGTCCAATGGCTCATGAAGAAAATGGAGTGTTTTGATGGAAGAACATGTATATACAGAGGCTAGAGAAAAGTTGGCTATAAGTCAGTGTTTCTAAAACAAAAGTCTATAAGGCAAGCTATTTAAATGGATGAATGTAAATGAACGCACAAGCAAAAATAGCCTTTGGATCATTCACTTCCCTCATAATAAATAAATTATCCGGAACCATGTAGATAGCCATAGGACTTTGTTTTTATTTATTTCATAGCCTGCCTTTTATTGCCTGAATAGTACCAGGAGGAATCAAAAGCAACCTTTCCTTTTGTTCCTCCTTTCTTTTTCTCCTTCCTTCCTTCCTTCCTTCCTTCCTTCCTTCCTTCCTTCCTTCCTTCCTTCCTTCTTTCTTTCTCCTCTGTCCTGTTATGCCATGTTTGTTTCTCTTGTGTGCTTGGACTTCTGTATATTTGCAAAGCTTATTTTTCAATACAGCAGTCAGAGTTTACAAAGTAAAAGAATTTCCATTTCCAGCCCTGTTCTGTTGCTGCCGAAAGGGCTGGCCTGTTTGTTGTAAGATGGGGGGACCCATTGGTTACGCACATGTGTTGCTGCAGTCCGCTAAAGCAAAACGTTCTCAGCCCCTGGCTGTGGCTGAATTCAGGGACGTCTCAGTGTCATTTAACTATCTCAAGGCTCAAGTCACTCATCCTGCTACTTTCTGTGCATTCCCCCATGGGGACTTCCTCTAAATCTTGGCTAACGCACAGGAATCTGATGTTTAGAAAGTCACTTTCCTGTCCTTATAAACAATTCTACCATAATAACCTGGCTGCTGGCACCAGGGTTTCATTTAAATTTTGCTCAGCTTGGTTTACAATTAAGATTTAATTAGTAAACTCATTACAAACACAGGAAATCTCTGACTTTCCCCTGATTCTCTTGTTGGCCTTAGCAGGGACCCAGCCTGGCGCTCCGGCTTCAAACATTTGCAGAAAATTTTCTGTAAACATTGTTAGTTATGTCAACTTTAATTTTAAGATAAAATATTGTCTTTTGCTTTTGAAAATAGAGGGAAGGAACCCAGTCACTTAGAATTTAGGGTTAAAGTTCTCCATTTAGGAAATAGGCCCTGTGCCTATATTTAAAACTTCTAGACTCTGAGAGGCTGTTTAGATCCGGCCAGCTTCTCTCAAACAGCAGAACTAGCTACCGAGGGTGGGGAATGGGGTGAGGAGTGTCAAGAGAGACAAGGAAGGTAAGGCCACCACACGGTGACATCCTCAAAGTAATTGAGGATGCTGGGCTATTTTGCTGTCCCTCGTAGAGCACAGAAGAGGGGTGGCAGGAATCTATAAAACAAAGAGAAACTTTCATATTTTGTTGAAAAAGAACACTGGGGAAGTATTTGCCAAGGAGCTATAAAGAACTGGGGTAAAAAAATCATATTTTCGGGTGGCTCAGTCACTAAGCGTCTGACTTCAGCCCAGGTCATCATCTCATGGTCTGTGGGTTCGAGCCCCACGTCGGGCTCTGTGCTGACAGCTCGGAGCCTGGAGCTGCTTCGCATTCTGTGTGTCTCTCTGCCCCTCCCCTGCTTGCACGCTGTCTCTCAAAAATAAATAAACATTAAACATTTTAAAAAAATCTTTAAAATAATCAAATATTCAACTAAGACAGAGGCTCTGTGATATTAGAAGCCTAGGACTAAAGCATCTTAGCTGACAATATTTGTATTGGACAAAAGCTAGATAAATTCATCTTAAGAAAATGAGGTCCCGAAGGGAAAATGATGGAAAAATTTTGGGTAAGAGCTTAAGTGTTATTGATATACTTGATGCAATACAACTCACATTAAAACATTTACTTTGACCACACAAAGATGAGTCCAGGACATTTAAAAGAGAAATTTCTTTCCCTTTCAAATTCCTCCTATTTAACTTCAGCTTGTTTCCTGTAAAATAAATAAATAAACAAACAAATAAATCAATAAACTGAAGCCCTTTGTGTGGTCTTTGACCCTTAGGAAAACTTTATGTGGGTAGATAAGTGATCCCGTTTTGGAAGTTCAGTGCCTGAAAACTTAACTCGTTAGAAGTAACTGTAAGGGGTCTCCAATTGTAAATAAATATTTGAAGTGATCAATTACATTTTTTAAAAAATCAATTCAACTGTTATCATAGGGGCTATTCTCTGGTGATTTCTGACCATACTAGTTGTTGTTGTTGTTGTTTTGTCCTAACAAAAAAGCAAGTCTGGATCAGAAAGGTTAAGTGGCTTCCCTGGACTCACACAGCAAACGTGCAGGCAGGGGAAAATAAGGTTTGTTTTGTTTATTTGCTTGCTTGTTTAAACTATGTGCGGAGCTCTGAGCAAACTCAAAGGGAAACGTTATTAGTAGCTGTAAAAATCAAGAACCGTGATACTTAATGGTGTTTTTCTTGGGCAGTCTCTGACTGCTTTTATGAGGCATTGGAATGTGTCAGTAGATAGCACCGTGACCCCCCTGGCAAGGAGCAACCCAAACCTTCTTTCCTCTGGGAAGTCTCAGTCCAGTTTGCTCCTGAACGTCCTCAGTCGGAAAAGGAAATGCCAACTTTATGTTCAAAACGGCCCAGAAGAGTTTGGGGAACACAAGACTTAAAAGAATATCGGTCACATTAAAGAGAAACCTATAAAGCCATCAGATGGTTTCACTGTACAGTCTTGAGGGATCCGGAAGCAAAAATAAAGCTTCCTCTCCCCGTCTCGTTGGCCCCTGGTTTGGAAGGTCACAGTCAGCGTGGGCCAACGGAGCCCAATTCCAGCTCCCGGATGCCGGCCACGGGGCTGATGGGAAGAAGCACGAGGGAACAGGGATTTCCAACATAACGGTTGAAGAAAAGAAAATGGACGTACTGAAAGCATGAGGGACCATCGAGCTCCCAGGAAGCTTCAGCAGCGAGGAGAGTGGGAACTGGGCTCCGGAGGTTGCTGCTTTCAGTTGAGGTTTTATTTAATGGAAAGACGACCATTGGAAACCACAACAGATATCCCTCGGAGCCCGGGGAAGAGCAGCAGAAGGAAACAGGAAGAGATCTGAGGCAGGGGTTCCCCAACTCCTCCACACAAGGAATTCTATTTGCAAAGGTACATTTACAATTTTCACTGTGGAGGAGATTTTAGCCGTTAATCATCAGCGGCATTAAGTACGAAAGCCAATGCGTGAATCTTGACTGAGTCCTGTTTGGAAAACAACAGCTATTAAAAAAAGAATTCTTGGTACAATGAGGGACATGGAAACGTGGATATTTTGGATATAATTTGTTATAGATATATTTTCTATATTATATAATTATATATATAATTTTATCTTTGGGTACAAATTATTATGGATAAAATATGGAGATCCTTATTTAGGTATTTTGCTAGGTTATATTATAGAATTAATATAAACTTTCCTGGGTATGATTATATTATTGTAGTTTAGTAGTTGATCCTACTTTTAGGCAATGTATCCTGAAGTTGGGTTGAAGTGCAGTTATGTCTGAAACTCAAAAAAGTGTGCGTGTGTGTGTGTGTGTGTGTATACATACATGTATGTATGTGTATACCTATGTGTGTGTACACACACACCTAAGCAGACGATGGATGGAACAATAACGAAATCATGAGGCTTCTAGAGTTGGTTAATCTCTGTCTATTTGACAGGACCATTAGAGTGAATAAAAATAGCAAACATTTATGCGGTGCTTGCTGGATGCCAGGCCCCCTTTTCTAAGTGCTTTATGTGCATAGTACACCCTCACAACACCCTCTCTCAAAGCCATAGAGAGAGTTAGCTATCCGAAACTTACCTTGAGTGGAGAGGTGAGCACAGCATCCATGCACTTGCATTTGGGATCAAAGTGCCAACAGTTGATGCCAGACTTTGTTCTTAAATTTTGTACGACACATCTGTGCACCTTGATACATACAGGTGACTTCAGAATAAACGTCGTTATGTTTATTGGATCGAACTCTAGAATTTACGTTGGTCAGAAGTCCCAATTCAGAAGCAGGCTGGGAACCGATATATAGAGAACCTTGAGAAAATGAAATGAGACATTCCCAGACCAGAGTAGGGCTCTTCAGGTGTAAGTTTTGGGAAAGTCAAGCTACCACCGCCCGTGGGAGGAAAGCTATGAGTAGATGCCAAGGAGACAGACCAATAGGAAAAATGTTCTGCCAGATCTACTCTCCACTCAAGCCAGTGGGTGTTGGTTTTGCAATAGCCTTTGTATGTGTGTTTCTCAAAAATCCAGAGAGAGAGAGAGAGAGAAGTGGTGGCCAAATTGGAAAAATACAGAGAACTTCATAAGAATAATATATTTGTGTTA
The DNA here is from genome assembly GCA_017311185.1 of Proteles cristata cristata. NCBI lineage: Eukaryota > Metazoa > Chordata > Mammalia > Carnivora > Hyaenidae > Proteles > Proteles cristata. The sequence goes on from JAESUZ010005168.1 coordinate 86,184, forward strand.
AATCCTTAAAAATCTACTGGAAGCCCCAGGCAGTAATCCGCCCCCTTTCCCTGGGAGCCTGCCCTCTGCATGGTCTGTGTGAGCTGGATGGACCGCGTCTCTTAAGTTCTGTCTAGATTCACACATTGTTGTGTTGACCTCTCTTATGCTCTTGTGTGTCCAAAAAAATCCTTCAACTCTTGACCCTTTTCTTTCTTTCTCCTCTCGTTAGAGCGTATTGAATGGAGTGGAGATTCAGGAATCTTTGCCACTCATCCTTCTTTTGTTTGAGCCCCAGAGTTAGAAGCTACTGAAACTTTGAGACTCATAGTGAGACTTAAAAGTCCAGATTCAGAGCAAAATTTCACACAGGTCCTCCTTCCATCTTTCCAGACTCCATCTCATTGAGCATCGTGGCTGTGGGGCCCGTTTCCAGTGGCAGCTTCAGCCTGTAAATCCCTCAGTGTGCAGGCTGAGGCCATGCACACGGTGAACCTTCTCACATGGGTTTTATCTGCACTGTGGTTTTCGGTGAAGGCTTACCTTCAAGCAAAGGCTGTGCTGGACTCATCTGATGCTCTGAACCCATAAGAACAGTAACGCTTTTATAGAGCTTTGCAATTCTGTATCTAGTTTGATGCTCCTGACAGTTCCAGGGGGTAGTAATAGTACAGATACCATTTCTCCTTGCAGAATGTGATTCCACCTTATACCTTCAGGTTCGGGGGGAGATATGACACTTCACAGTAGCTCAATGATCCCAAAGTCAGTCTCTTATCTACTTAGAATGTTATCGGTGTTTTTTTCCACTGGGTTAATTAGTAAATACGTATTTCTTGTTCCTTATGAATGTTATATAAAGTACAATGGAGGCTAAAAAACTAAAAAGGAAACTGTTCTCATCTGCGAGGAGGCATGGTATAATTGGAAGGGCAGCACATACAGCCTTTAAGAGAAGATGAGTAACGGAAGGTGAGTCGGGTGAGTGATGTATATTCAAGAAATTTATTTGGGTCCCTACTACGGTCCAGGGGCTATTCCAAATGCTAAGGATTCAAGAGTGACCAAAACAGATAAAAATCTGTTACAACTAACATTCTAGGTGGGAATAAAGAAACGGTAAATAAACAAGACAAAAAAGTAAAACATATTCTATATTTGTGAAAAACAAAGCAAGATAGGACAGCACTGTTGAAGCTGGCGGTGGTAAAAATTTTAAGGAGGATTGCATGCAGAGGCCTCATTAAAATCAGTCAGGTGAGGGGCGCCTGGGTGGCTCAGTCGGTTAAGCGTACGACTTCGGCTCAGGTCATGGTCTCACAGCTCATGGGTTCGAGCCCCGCGTCGGGCTCTGTGCTGACAGCTCAGAGCCTGGAGCCTGTTTCAGATTCTGTGTCTCCCTCTCTCTCTGCCCCTCCCCTACTTCTGCTTTGTCTCTCTTTCCCTCAAATATAAACATTAAAGAAAAAAGAGTCATGTGAGTAAAGACCCTAAGGAAATGAGGACACAGTTATACAGCAAGCTAAGGGAAGAGCACTTGAGGCAGAGGGAACAGCCAGTGCAAAGGCCACAAGGGGGCTTCTCAGCTGTGCTGAGGAAGACGCAGAGGCCCATCTAGCTGAGGCGGTGGCTGTGTGAGGCAGTAGGAGGAGAATGAATCAAAAAAGCTTCTGGAAACCAGATCCCACATGGCCCCATTGCCCCCGAGGCAAGGACTTTGGATTTCACTCAGAGTGAGACGGGGAGCCACTAGGTAATTCTGAGCCGTGCACCAACATACGTGGCTTGACACTTGGCAAGAACCGAAGCAGGGAAGACTGCTGCTGTAGTCAGATAATCAAGGCGGAAATCACGACCGCAGACACAGGGTGAGAGCCCGTGAGCCGGGACTGGGTGGATTTGAGGCAGAGGTGAGAGGAGTCAGTGATCATGCCAAGCTTCTGTGTCTGAAAAATTTTTGGAATGGCATTGCCATCAGCTAAAGGAGGAAAGATTACCAAAGGAATCTGCTTTGAAGAAGGCCCCGAGAGCTCAGTTTTGGACGTGCTGAGTTTGGAATGCTCTATTAGATCTCCCTGAGTGGAAATACCAACCAGGAAGCTGAATGCACGAGTCTGGATTCGAAGGAGAAGTGCAGACTGGGGTCCTCAAGTTGGAATCACTGAAATATACATGGTATTAAAGCCACAAAACCAGACGAGTGCACCAGGGAATGTATAGAAGCACAACCCAAGGATTGAGCCTTGGGATACTCTACTATTCAGGGGTTAGAAAAATGAGAAACACCAGCAAATAGACACACAAACAAACCCGCAAAGGAGACTGAGAAGCAAGGGGGCACGCAACTTTCAGGCGGCAGAAAAATGCTTCTCGAAGAGTGATCAATTGCGCCAAAGGCGGCCACCGTGTCAGAAAGGATGACTAACGATCTGTGGTTGGATTCAGCAAGGTGAGGGCCACTGCTGAGCTCAATAAAGTTGTGCCGGTGGGAAAGGATGGGTGTGAAAGAGTCCGAGAGAAAAAGGATGGAGAGACGCTGTAGATGGCCAGTACGGAATTTCAAGCAGTTTTCGCTGTACAGGACCAGGTAGAAACAGGGGTAGCTGGGGGTTCAAGTGAGACCAAAAGAAGTTCTGCGTTGTTGTTTTATCAAGGTCAGAGAAGGGCATGTTTGTATGGCGATTTGATAACGCAAGGGATTTTAATGACGTAAAGACAGGGAGGGAAGATTTCGAGCCGCATGGTCCTCGAGTCTGTGAGGCACTGAAACCCGGAGCCCAGGCGGAAGGCTTTACCTTGGAGGGGAGCGTCAGGGGTTCAAAGCCAGCCGCAGCACAGCAGGTGGGCTCTAGGGAAGCAGGTGCACGCGGGGGAGTGTGTGCATGTGGCAGCGTTAGGGTCCTGCTTAATGTTAGTGATCACGGATTTGAAATCAGTAAGAGAGCAGTTAGCTTAGCTGTGTGCTTTCCCACAGGTGTGCCCAGTCGCACGGGAGCAGGGGCGGGAAGGCTGGGTTCTCCAGGCTCCCGATGTTGCCAGGGAAGGATGAGGGTATGAGAGAGAGGCAGGAGTGCAGATGTACGTGAGGTAGTGGTTTCAGTGGGCAACCGTGGACTCAGAGTGGGTTCAGGACAGAAGCCAGCGTGCAAAGGGGGTGGGGAAAATAAGCAGGTGGTGGCATGCACGGCGGCGCCCCTCACCTCCGGCCCGGCGGCACAGGTGGGCAGGCTGTCGCTTCCGCAGAGCGTCAGAGGAGAGCCAGGTTTCTGTTAGAGCAAGAGAGTGAAGGAAGAGCTCGGAGGAAAGCCTGGAGAAACAGAGGTTTGCCGGTGGGTGAATGTAAGCGTCAGAAGGCACAGTGAAAGGGTTTCAGAAGCTGGTGGAGGATAGAGGAAGCCACGGGCAAGCTCGGTGGGAATTAGCCTCTGGGAATAGGCATGGCATAGCAGTTCTGAGTTTCCAGCAGACCCTAGAATCAGGAGTGTGGCAACATTCCTCCTGAGGGGCTCTAGACAGTGGGAGCATGGCGGGGGGGGGGGTTCTGAGGTTTCCAGTGGTTTCCTCTGGGCTCCTGGAGATGCAGAGAGAGGTCTAGTCTTCTGTGCTCCCAGAAGCATCCTTTGACTTATGCCATCAATGGCCTGTGGGGGTATTCACCTTCTCTCAGCTTTTGGGCAAATGCTGACAATTTATCCTACATGCATCAAGGGCTCCCCACCGACCAACCATTCCCTCAGCTGCCTTGAGCCCGGCTGAGTTCCGAGGTCCAGATATTGCCCTGATATCAAGCACTCCTTAGATGACCTCTGACCACCTCCAATTTTTGAAAGAGTTTTGTCCACCCGATTAAATAAGCAGCATCTTTTGCCCCATTGGACTCCAAGAACTGAGTTATCGGACCTGATAGACTCGGGTGGGGAGAAGGCATGGAGAATCCCCTGCCTTATCTCGCCAGTAGTGTTCCCTCTTCAGTGTAAGTCTTGGTCCTAGAGAACCAAATTCCCAGAGCCAGGAAGACGATCCTCTGTTGAAGGATCTCCAAGTGACGGAACCTTCATGGCAGCTTTTCACATTTATTTACAGGCGGTAACAATTCATTTGCTCACTCTTATTACTCAAAGCAAATAAAATGGAATGTGCAATGAGAGCCAACAGTGCTTGGCCAACAGCGAATGATGAGAAGAAATAGTAAATGGATTTGTTTCATAATAAGGCAAATGGCTTCAGTTGCATTATATTTCTTCTTCTAAAGCCACACCATTTCTTTTTTTTTTTTTTTTTATATATATTTTATTTTTATTTCTAGGAGAGAGAGAGACAGCGTGAACAGGGGAGGGTCAGAGAGAGAGGGAGTCACAGACTGAAACAGGCTCCAGGCTCTGAGCTGGCAGTCAGCACAGAGCCCGACGCGGGGCTCGAACCCACGAACCGCGAGATCATGACCTAAGCGAAAGTCGGACGCTTAACCGACTAAGCCACCCAGGCGCCCCTAAAGCCACACCATTTCTAAGAAGGTTTTTGATCTATTGAAAAAGGTCATCAAATTCTCTCATTACTATTCTTGGGACTCAAGGACCCCAGTTCAGGAATTTCTGTAGTATAATCAAAATATATGAATAAAATGTGCCCTACAGAAAACAAAACAAAACAAAAAACAAAAAAAAATAAAATAAAAACAAAAGAGCTACACTTCTGTTGCTCAAGATTTCACAGATCAATATCAAAATCAATCATTTGTATTTCCTTACCATGCACCCCGAATGAATGTTTAAGAAGTACGGTTAGAGTCCTAAAGATTATCGTTTTCTTTAATGTTTTATTTTATTTTATTTTGGAGAGAGAGAAAGAGACAGAATGTGAGCAGAGGAGAAGCATAGACAGAGTGAGACACAGAGACTGAAGCAGGCTTCAGGCTCTGGGCGGTTGGCAAAGAGCCTGATGCGGGGTTCAAACTCACCGACTGTGAGATCGTGACCTGAGTTGAAGTCGGAAGCTCAACCGACTCAGCCACCCAGGCGCCCCAAGATTATCCTTATCAACTGTGAGTGCCTTTGGAAAAGCAGCAATCCAGGGAAAATTTCCCAAATCGGACTGGGTTGTAGGATGGCTAGTGAATATCAGAATATTCTATTGAAGGATGGTTTGGAAAAGCATTTACTCATCCCCAATCTCTTATTTGAAAAGGGTAAAAAATATATTGTTTTCATAGCACAAAGAGCACAAAATAAACCTTTACAAAATGGGCTGAGCTGTGAGTGTTTGAAGAAGTGATTCTTCACCCTCAGGACATAATGCCAGCAGAGTGGAATATTAGAATCTCAGCAGAGGACACGGAGCCTGGATGGCTCAGTCGGTTGAACACCGACTTCAGCTCAGGTCATGATCTCATGGTTTGTGGGTTCGAGCCCTACATCCGGCTTTGTGCTGACAGCTCAGAGCCTGGAGCCTGCTTCGGATTCTGTGTCTCCCTCTCTCTCTGACCCTCCCCTGCTCATGCTGTCTCTATCTCTGTCTCAAAAATAAATAAAATATTAAAAAAAAATCTCAGCAGAGGAAAGGTACGAGATTTTTATCCTTATAGAAAGAGGGCAGGTGTGTAAAAACTAGAAAAACAAAAGCTCAAATAGCTGAACAAAATAGATCTAAAGCATAACAAAGTTTCCTATTTGCATATTCAAGAATCTGCTTTCAGAAAAGGGAGTAGCCTGTTTCGCTGACTGGTAAGATGAAGCTGGGGGTGGGGGTCCAGTTTGTCGTATCCAGAAAATGGCAACATCAAAGTCAGAACGTTTCCTGAGAGCAGGATAAGTTATTACAACTGTCATAGTTTGTCAATTTGTCCACCACTTGGAAGCCACTGAACTCTTTGGAGAACAGAGGATTTCATGGACTAGAGGAAAAAAATTTGTTTTTTTAAGTAAATCTTTATTTTTTTTAATTTTTTTTTTAAGTAAATTTTTAAAGTAATTTCCAGCCTTTTCCTTGAATTCCGCTGTTTGTTTCTTTTTTCTTTCATTTTCATTTTCTTTTTCTTTTTTCTTTTCTTTCTTCTTCTTCTTCATTTTTTTTTTTAGCGACGTTCACCAGTGACTCAAGTGTGTTTAGCCTTAAGTGAAACTCTTCATTTTTCAAATTGCATATGCTTGTGTCACAGAAGTCTCTGGAAAGAACTTCACCAGATCTCGAGTCCACACACGTTTAGACTTGGCCCATGAAAGCCTTCTTTGTTGTATCCCTTGGCCTATATGCTTTGGTTTATATTTGCTCTTGGGATCAGAAAGGGTATGCTCTCAAAAACTGCTTCCCATCCGCGTTATCAGCATTTAAAACATTTTAAACGGAATTCTGTGATGAAATGGGACTCTTCTACACTGATTACTAGTAACTGCAGGATCACCACGTTTTGGTGTTCCTCTCAGAATGAAAGGATTTGTGGCAAGAAGACAGAAATCACCATCTGAGATATTGGAAGTGGTGGTGGGTGGGGGACCGTGTACATTTCTTAAAAGTGGTGAAGAGCAGAATTAGAATTTTAGGGGCCTTTGCTCCCGTTTCCCGCCTCCCCCTGCACCCCCAGGATGTGGGGCTAACTCTCGAGAAAAACAACCCCATGCCTGGAGTCTCACAGCAAACAAAGCCTGCCCAGCAGTCTCCTGATTACTTTTGTCTTCCTAAATCTAATCCCGCGATAAACCTTGTTTCCTACACTTGACGTGCACCTCTTTCACTAACCTAACCCCAAATCCATCAGACACATTGTGGTTGGCTCATTGTGAACAAACAGAACTGACAGTTTCCTTCCTCAGAGTAAACAGTACTGGTACTTAGCCACAGTTCAAAGGGTTTATCACCCCAACGTGGCCGTCCTTTTAGGTGGGCAAGTAGGCTCAGCTTCAGCTTCTAATTAACTTGCTTTATTCCTTGCTCACAGTCCCAATTTTTACTGGTCCAGAAGTACTGTATGATTACCTGACAGGGGGCCTATTTTCACAGCCCTCCTTTTCTATTTTCTCCTGTTCAGTAAAATCGCCATTGACCCCCATCCCTGTTTAATTTTGTTGCCGTTTACGAACAGGGCATCGTGGAGCAAAAGGGCCACCTCACCCTTCTTGTGCCATTTCTGTGCTAGATTTCGCTCTGCTTTAACCTCGGATCGATTACTAGGAATCCGGTCAGCACGGTATTTTCTTTGGCCTCGCTCCTTCTCATTCTTATCCTCGGTTCGCTGGAGGAAAGGTCTAGAAGTGCGGGGCGGGGCGCGGAAGGGGGGGCTCTGCTGGCGGCGTAGAAGGCCTGCAAGTGTGTGCTGTCATGCCAGGTTCGTGGGGGGACGCACCCCGGGCCCACGCCGTGGGGCCTGCGCCAAGGCAGGGCACGCTCTCGGGCTTCTCAGAAGACAAACCGTTCACATTTCCTATTGTTTCTGCAGGCACTTGCTTCCCTCTGTTTATTCCAGTCTTTGTAAACCAATGAGTCATGTCACTTGCTTCTGAGTCCAAGTGACTTCCCTCCTGGGGGTCATTCCGGAACGAGCCCCAGCAGAGGTCTGAGCAGCAGCGGGGGCAGGGGCTTGGTCCGGGGCTTTGTTCTGTCCGCTGGGCTCTGTGTTAGAATCTCAGAGGAAAGTGCCCGGAGGAAAGACCTCCACGTGCCCGCTTTGCCGCAGCGATAGCCAAGCCCTCACTCAGAACCACTGACCCGAGTCCCCCGTTGCTCAGCGGCTCCCAGCAGCGCGTCTGGGGCATCACTCCTGACCAGTAGTGTAGCCGCCGGGGGATCCTCCCGAGGCAGCCTCACTGTGACAAGCGGCCCTCCGGCGTTCTCTAGGTAAGTGCTGCAAACGGAGGGCGGAGGGGGCTGCTTGCGAAGCTTCCACAGGGGGTGTGCCTCCCAGGGGCCCTGAATGTCCAGGACCCCCGGTGCCCCCCTTCCTAAGAGGCAGTGGGTTTGAGCAAAGGATCCTGCTGCTGATGGAGGGGTTAGGGGGCTGGCGTCGCACAAAGGTGAGCCTGCGGCCCAGGCCAGCCGGCTTGCAGAGGAGAGCCAGCTGTCCCCATGGCCCATCGCTTTGGGAGGGGGATTCCTCTACAGGAAGCGGCCGGTGGAAGGGAAGGAGGAAATGGGCATTTTATCTGCATGGATACGTGCACATAGGAGACCTCTGCCACTTTCGGAAAGGTAGAGTTTTCATTTGTTTGTTTTTTAGGGGTACAAAGGATTTATCCAGATTTACAATGAACCCACCAGGGGCATCGCAAAAGCTTTCACGTATCTCGCCTCTTGATGGGAGGGAGCTTTGAGAGGGAGTTCAGAAGAGGTGTGAGCAGCTAGTTTTGTCTTGGGCCCTTCCCTTCCAATCTGTCACCTGCTTCCTTGTCTCCACAGGACACCCCACCCCTCCCACCCCGCCAATATCAGATCTTATCTGGGCAGAGAGATTCTGCAAAGCCTTTTCTATTTTAATATTAGGAAATCTGGGTTGCAGACCGGTCTCTGACACCACCTTTGGGAAAACCACATGACTTTGTATAACGTAATATCTCCCTTCTGTGAAGTCGGGGAAAGATCTTAGGGGGCCTGGCAGAGAGCCGCAAAGAGAGGGCATTTCAGGCAGAGGACTCGAATGAAGGCTCTGAACAAAGAGGCGGCCTGAGTGTTTGGGGAAACAAAGGAGGCCTCCGTGCCCAGAGGGGCGGGAGCGGGGGTGGGGATGGGGTGGGGTGGATTAAGCAAGGTTGAAGCCAACATGGGAGACGGAAACCAGATCAGAAGCTGCTTATCTGAATATTTTAAGGATTTTGATATTAACCCAACCAAAATGAGGAACCAATGAATCATCTTAATTAGGGAATTGGCTAAACAACGGCGTGACACTGGCCTGTTCTCAACCCATTGGCACCATGGCAGCTGGACTCAGGCATCGGCGTGTGAACCTCATGGACCTAATTCGAGGCTTTTAGATTGAGAGATCCACACGCTATCAGTTTTTGAAAACATTCGGTCAAAAAAGGGCATTTGCAAAAACAACAGAAAAGTCTATCATCATCATGGTCTCCATCATCAACGTCATTATCAATCATCACCATCAATCATACTTTCATTAAAAAAAAAAAAAGATGGGGGACAATTTAACACCAACCAAAAAGAAAATAAAGGAAGGACAAGTTCAGAATAATGGAAACTATTTAGATTTGACTCATATGCCTTGATGAGGAAAAATGGTATTGTTACTATTATTTTGTCTTAGACCTGTGAACGCTTCTTCACAAGCAGCACTTGTCGGAGTCCTGACATTTGGAAACAAGCTGTCAAGGTAAGTGCCACCATCGACTGGATGGTGAAGAGAAGTGCTGGCCTCATGGGCGGACCTGCTGGAGGAAGAGATATTATGTTGAGTTTGGGGGCAGTTAGGGATGAAGGAAAAGGTGACGGATATGAAGGTCCCTGAGCATGCCTGCAACACAGTAGATACTCAGTAAATGTCAGCAGACACTTGAGTTGAATTTGGTAATAATAACAGCCAGTCTTTATATAACGGAAGTTTCATAACTATTGTTTTATTGATTACCACTTGAGAGGTAGCTAAACGAGGTATTAATTCCCCTATTTTATTATCCCCCGATCAGAAAATTTTAAATTACATCTAAGTTTCCCATCATGTTTCTTCTGTTGGACAGCGCTGTTCCAGACCGCACTAGAAATATTTCTTTCCTAGGAATAGAATTGTCTTTTAGGGTGTGTTTACATAGAGATAGAAAAGCTACTTACCCACGGGCCACAGCACAAGTGCCTTCAAATCCTTTGAAGCATGTGAGACAGCCCACCTCACCCATTTTGTCAATGAAATTGAAATGGGACGATTGTGTCTTAATTAGGTACAGATTCTCTCTTGCCAGCATTTGCCAAACAACAGGAAGAAAAAGAAGTAACGAGATCACAATGTTAAAAGGCGAAAGGGAAGAATGACCAGATTGTCAGTGTTTTCGTGACTATGTTTGGACCTGAGGATTGTGGGGAAGGTAACAAATGAGATTCGAGTCTTTTAATGTGGGAAAGTCGGTGGATACTGTGTTCTAATTAGTCCTCTATGTCCCAGATACCGGCTGGAAATTAGTACATTTCTTCCGTGACCTTTAAATTTGATGCATAACAAATTACTTTGTCAATTAAAAAAATAAGGAGTTGACATATGCATTAGTCCCCATATCTAATTTATCATGGGTTTGGCAATAAGTAATCCATCCATTTAATTATTTATACATTCACTAAGAAACCTCTGGAAAGTCCATATGCAGGTTTATCTGTTTTAACAGAGTATGCATAGTGAGAAACTCCCTGTCCAATTTCCTGCTCCCTGTACCTCCAGGGTAAGGCGGAGGGCTTCAGGGGGCCAGGTGAGACCCCTGCCAGCTCCTCGGAGGTCAGCCCTAGGTCGGGGGGCTGCTCAGGGGGTTCTTTTCGGGTACCTTTTTCCGGGGCGTGTTCCTCCGTGGCCACATGACTGCAGGAGGGAGGGTCGCAGGAGGTGGTGGTGGGGCTCCTCCCCGCGCAGTCTGGCCTCTGCAGTGCGCTGGCCTTGGGCGCATGGCCGTCTCCGGATCACCTGCGGAGCTGTGTGGTCTCCAGGTAGGCGGCCTGCGGGTGCGGAGAGCATCGCTGTGCTGCTGTGACTGTACGAGTGAGGCGGGGTCCTCCGCGACACAGGGCACATGGCGCGCTGGCCCAAGGCCGTCGCCTGGTGCACATGCCTCTCCAGGTTTTCCTGCCGGGGAGCCAGGGCCTCGGGGTTGGGGGTGGATGTGGGGGTGGGGGTGGGTCGTGCCCCAGCAGGGAGCGGACAACCTCCTGGCGGTGATGCAGACGGGGAGGGGCAGCTCCACGGGCCCCATGCACAAGGTGGCCCCCTGCTCTGTGCAGCTGACATTGCATAAGCTGTTCCTTTGGGCAGCCCCGGGCAGCTCTAGGGGTGCAGCGTCCCTTGGCAGGGACCGGGCATGTGTGAGCAGGGTGAGGCAGGGAGGAGGGATGTGGGGGCTGGGAGGTAAGGCCCGGGAGATACTCCCAGGTGCTCTGGACCCAGGGTCTGAATCGTGTCCTGTGCAATCCCCGTCACATGGTAGGTGTGGCCCTGGTCCGGCCCTATCTGGTAGGAGCAGCTGGCCTGGTGGCACCACGTGGGGGACAGCGCCTGGGAAGTCGAGGACCGAGCTCCGGCACCTTTGGGATCCTGTTGGAGCATCTCTGTGCGGCCGGCAGGGCGCTGAGTCTCTCGGGAAGGCGACTGGGCCTCCTGGAGGTGCCCTTCGTCCTAGTGCACAGCCTGGCCGTGGTGCCTGCGGATTCCGGTCACCTAGGGCCCCAGCTGGTCCCCCACAGCCTGCCGCTCACTGTGCAGGGGGCAGTACTGGTGGCCTGGTGGCCTGAGTGCGCAGGGAGACGCCAGCGCAGGCTGTGAGCTTGCAGGGCTCCCAAGCACCTGCTCCCGGATGGCCTTGGACGTGGTAAGGATCACCTCACGGCACTGCCTCAGTCACTGGCCATGCCTACCCCCTTGCGGCAGTGCCTGGACATCAAGGTGAAGCCAATGTCAGGCAGTAGCCATCATCACAGCCCTGGGGGTAAAGGTTGTTGTGCTCCCCGGGGTGGCCCCAGGGCATGGTGTCCGCACAGACATTGGGGAAAACAAGGTAGAAGAGGGGTGCCTGGGTGGCTCAGTTGACTGAGCATCTGACATCAGCTGAGGTTATGATCTGATGGTTCATGAGTTGGAGCCCACATCTGGCTCCAGGCTGTCAGTGCAGGAGGCTGCTTGTGATCCTCTGTACCACCCCGCCCCCCCCCCGCCTCTCCCTTGGCCTGCGCTCTCTCAAAAATAAATAAACATTAAAAAAAAATTTTTTTTTAAAAAGAAAAGCAATGCACTGGGGTTTCACGTATTAAGCACCAAATTCTTCTGAAAGACTCCAGATGGGCAAAGAATAAGCCACAGATCATAACTATGTTTTGACGTTCAGAGTCTGGTAAGAGGATTAAACACCAAGTTCCTGATGAAACTCTGAAATTCTAAAGAGTTTTTTAAAAAAATTTTTGTGATGTTTGTTTATTTTTGAGAGAGAGAGACAGCATGAGTAGGGGAGAGGCAGAGAGAGAGGGAGACAGAATTTGAAGCAGGCTCCAGGCTCTGATTTGTCAGCACAGAGCCCCATGCAGGGCTTGAACTTGCAGACCACGAGATCATGACCTGAGCCAAAGTCGGACGCTTTACCGAATCAGCCGCCCAGGCCTCCCTGAAATTCTAAAGAGGTTTAGGTAATATGGACATTTTAACTTCTCTGCTAAGCTTTTGATACTAAAGTAATACTACTGTTTGGCCCAGCCTGCAGGACGCCTCCATGCAGGTCCTGGTTACCCCTTGTGAGCAGCACAGCCGTGGACTTTTTATCTCTGTTGAGTCAAGAGGGTTTACAACAGGGTCTAAGGAGCTGCATTTCACATCATCAGAAAAGTCAGGAGCTAAAGTTGCAATGAGTCAAATGTCCCGGTGACACAGGGTAAATGTCATCCACCCACACCTGTCTCTTGAACTAACTCCCTTGACCCAGGTCACCCGGGGGCTCCCTCTTTGAGGTGCTAAATCCAGGGGGCTCTTTCTGCTGTTATTTGACTTCCTTCTTACATTTGACACTATATTCCTTGAAGCCATTTCCTCTCATCTCTGTGTGCTTCCTCTCGGTTTCCTCTTGAGATGCTCTTTCCACTTCCCATCCCCCGTGTTGGCGTGTCCCAGCTTCTGACCGTGTGGTCTTCTCTTCTCTTCCAGTGTGTACTTTCCATGTGAGCTTCCAAGAGAGGCAGGTGCATCCCAGCTGCTTCTTTCTTTTTTTTAAAAAAAAAAAATTTAATGTTTATTTATTTTGGAATGAGGTAGGGTGTGGGGAGGGGTTCCAGGCTCTGAGCTGTCAGCACAGAGCCTGACGCGGGGCTTGAACTCATGACCTGCAAGATCATGACCTGAGCCCAAGTCAGACACTTAACCGACTGAGCCACCCAGGTGCCCCTAGCTGTTTATTTCTGCCTTAGAATCCTCTCCTGAGACCCAGCCAACTGGCTGCCTGTACTTTCATACACTCTAGGACCTTGAATTCAGATCAGACTGAAGTCATCTTCCTTCCATTTCTTCCTTGGTGAAAGACCTCATGGTCCACTCACTTTCCAGGCAGAAATCTGGGAGTCATTGTTAACTTCTCCATTATTTCCCACAGTCCTTCAGTCAGCCAGTCTTGAGAACTGCGGTCCCCTCGAAACTTCCTGAATCACTGAGAAAATGCCTAAAGGAATTGACGTGCACTATTCTCATTCAGGGGACTAAAATCATGGAGTATGTTATAATTTTTGAGTGAAAATGAGACATTTTCCAGCACGTGCTTCAGCGGTATCCCTCACTTCCCACCCCTTGCCTTCAATCATGCTGTCTTCAGAGTGTAGTTTCTGAAACTGAAATTTGATTATATCGTAATCAAACAGTAAAGTCTTACTGTTTTCTGGAGATAGTCTAGACTCTTGAACAGGTCCTTCCTGAGCTGGCCTGGCTTGTTCTCCCCTTTGAGCATCCAAATTCTCCCCCACTCTGGGAATGACGCAGAGTTCTCTTTCTGAGCTCCTCTCGTCCCTGGGCTTCCAGACTGTCTCCCACCTGCAGCCCCATGTGGTAACCCCGAGTCACCCTTAAAATCCACCTCAGGAGTCACTGTCTCTCGGAAGTCTTCCCTCACCCGCCTGCCCCTCGTCTGGGTTCTCTCTCTCCACACACCCTGACCAGAATTTGTTTTGATGCACAATAAATGCCTGTCAGGCTGCTCCATCCATGAGCCCAATGGGCAGGCCTCGAATCTTGAGCGCCATCACGGAAGCACAAGACACGCAACAAGTAGCCACGCCATGTTACTGAAGGCGTCCGTGGTGTGCGGCCCATGCAGACTTATGGTGACATGGAAATGGAGTGGAGAAACGATAAGAGATGTGAGAAAGTTAACCCAGTCTCCTCGTTTGCATTAATGAGAGGCATGAGTAGGGCTCTCCATTCTGTTCCGCAAATCCCTTCCATGCAGCACCCAGCCCTGGCTTCCTCCATGGCTAGAGGGCACGTAAGGGGGCGATTTGGACCGAGGAGCCATCTTGCATTACTCCGTCTGGGCAGAATGAAGGTCCAGCTATTTCTGGGACTCTGGAGTCCACTCCAGGCTGAATTCAGTTTCTCAGCTTTGTCCTGATGTAACCCCCTTCCTCCAGGACTCACTTGTGATCAGCCTAGGATTGGGGTTCGGGAATGCCCACACTGGCTCAGCTGTCATTCTCTAGGAGGTCCATCCAGGTTCAGAACTCGTGTGTGTGTGTGTGTGTGTGTGTGTGTGTATGTATGCGTATTACATGGGAAGAAACAGAGACAGAGAGTAAGAGGGGGGAGAAAGAGAGAGACAGGAGGTGGGAGGAGAGAGGAATATGTGGGGGAGAGGAGAGGAGACAGAGAGATGACTTACAATGTCTTCTACTCTCCACAGAGGGAGTGCTAATTAAACACCAGGCGCTCTGCTAAGCCCTTTAAATGCATCCTACTATTGAGCATACACTATTTAATCATATTCCTCACACGGATTTAATCCTCACGAAGCTGGCGACCCAGGTGAAGAATACCGAAATCGGTCAGACGGCTAGCAACCCGCAGCGCGGCCCTGAAACACAGGCCCTGCTCTACCCGAGTCTCCCTACTTGGTGTGAGCGTTGATGTTAAACTGCTTGTAGCACGCCATCTTGAAAACGATTGCTTATGGATGCCATTCTAGCTGTTTCCTTTTTCTTCCCCCCTTTTTTCCTGGAAATGGATGGTGGGACCAAAGACCAGCAGGATGTGTGGCCGCAGAATAAATCAACGTCTTAGGTTTCCTCCCAGGAAGCCAAACGCTGCCTCTGAGCTGGGACCGACTCACGCGCAACCGGAAACTCAAGGGAACCAGAGAGCAGGTACTTCTTCCGTGTGTTTGATGCTCCGTCCCAGGCCTGATGGACACGCGTTGAGACTCAGCCAGACATTTATGCTCTGAGTTCCTAGCCAAAATGATCCCGCCCCAGTCGGTCTGTTCCCTTTTCTGAGGCTGTCTGCTCTGCTCCCATCCATGCCGGGCCTTATTTTCTCATCCTTTTATCTTGTTGAGACTGTGTGATGGGAATTTGCTTTGGAGGGAATTACAATTGGTTTAAAAAAATGTGGACTTGGGTCCCCTTGCTTTGTTACTGTAAGTGTCAAATGGGGCCGGGGCGTGTGGAAGGGTTGGGAGGGGGGAGATTGGGGAGGGGGGTCTTGCACACGTAGGTGTGCGGGGGTCACTTTGCTGTGGCTGGAAGTCCTTTGTCTGGGGCTGCGGAGGAGACAAATGCCAGTGGCCACCAAATGAATTACAGACCTGCTGAGCCGTCCAGTCTCCACAGGATAATGTGTGGCTTTTGCTCCACAGTCTCAGGGGCAGCGACCAACTTCCCTCCTTTGTGCTCCTTTAGGCCTCCGGTTAGAAGTAAATAGCCTGCTTAGCCAAGCCCTCCAGTGGGGGGGTGAGGGGGGCGGGAAGGACTGTCTAAGGACATTCTGAATGACTGAGCTATTTGCTAGAGCCTAAGAGGAGTGAAAATCTGCTCCCTCATCCTTGCAAATTTGTTTTTGTTTCTTTTGAATTTTGAGTGACTGGAATCTCCGGCTCCAAACATATTTTGTTATGCAAATACCCCATCAGCCCCGGCCCCACAAGCCCCTTCCAATCCCCTCCAAAATACCTTAATTACAGAGCAGGTGAACAGGACTCAGAAAGGCCTAAAGGGATCTGCGCGTGTTACCTTGTTCAAGGGGCGGAATCTTGGTACGTGCTGTAATTTGTGAGCACAAAGTGGGGGCGCTTGTATGCATCAGTGTTTGGGGAAGCCCCCCTTGGATTCTTTGGTTGCGTGGTTGAAGCAGCCTTTACTTTGGCCGAGTGCTGGCTCGCCTGAGAACGGCCCATGCTAGGTGCTGAGCAGGGGCAGCAGGAAGACACAAAGACTCCTGGCCCCGAGGAGTGTTCAGACTCGCAGGAGCCATGCTGTTTTCCCCCAACAGCCTCTGGACCACTCAGAGACAGGGTCTGTGTTTATGCATCCTTGGCTTCCCGGCTCCCCCCGGCACCTGGCACCTGTTAGGCTTTTCAGAATGCAGCGAGCGCATGAAGAAATGCTGTCCCAAGGTGGAGAGAAGGCCTCTGTCTGGGTCCCCAATGAGCACTGACTTCTAGAGAAGCTCTAAGAAGGAAGCGATCTGTGTGGGGTGACAGGCAGAGGCTTCCCCAGTATTTGAGTTAGTTCTGGCAAAAGGAAAAGATTCAAGGAGTAATGTGGGAGGGCCTGTTCCCTGGGGCTGGGAGATGGTGGCTAAGCTGGTCTCCATCTACCGGTCTGGGCTTCAGGGAGCTTGTGCTGGAGAGAGGGCCTTAACACACTGGAAACCTGCTGAATACTAAGTGCTATTGACTTGGGGGAATTGTAATGATTACTTTTATTCTTTCTGTTGAAGGTCAGTTGTGTGATGAGATCCATTAACATCGCCATTCTTATTTACTATATGGATCTGGTAGGGTTCTAGGTCTGGTTGAAGGGTGCAGAGTACATACAGGATCCAATAGCAGTCATGGCTGTTACTAGAGAGACCAGAAGCCCACGCCCCGACCGGGGGTGTGAATGGCGATGTCTTTGTCTTGAGGTGTTCATTCCTTTGACGTGTGTTAGTAAATATTTCAGCATATTCCCTTCTGCTTTGACTTCTTGGCTATTGGCTGTTCTTGTCGTTGAATGGTTAACTGATCGGAGGAGCTCATTTGGTGCATTTGCAATAGGAAGTGGGTATTTTCCACATCCTTAAGCTGTGAAACTATCTTGGAGCAGTATTCGCCTCCCATGTAAAATGTGTGAATTTGCAACCCGGACAGAGGTAACGTAAAGGGCAAACCCGTCTCTTCCTAGTGCCCAGCGCTGACCTGAGGAGCTTTTGGGGGGACTTGAAATCTCCTGGTCCTCTCCGGCTCCCCAAATAATGAGGCTATTTTATGAATGCAATGAAATAGACAAATGCAGATGACAGACCAAAATCCAGATCGACAGAAAGCACCAAGTGAATCCCTCCTTCCAAGGAACTCATAAATACTTGGGATGTAGCGTACCTCATCTGCACAAGGTGGGAAAATCCACATTTCTAATGGAGTAGTATACTATATATATATAGTATTATATAGTAGTATACAAATATAAACAGTCAGGTGCAGATGAAGCCATAATTTCTGAAGGAACACAGAGAAGAGGAGATAAAATATGTGCTTCGGGGGAAAATATCCCAAGCATAACATGGCTCGAGTGGATGCATTTTTGTTAGTACGACGGAGACTGAGAGGTTCTGACTCACGGTGGAAAATGAATAATTTTTGTACGAGTGAGGATAAGTTACAGCCACGTCACCAGATAGGGCCCTGAGTGATTGAGAGGAAAGGAAGTAGGTTGTATTCTTTGCTCTGCACAGCCTCCTATGCAGAAACACAGAGGGATTTGCATGAAGCTTTTCTTTTCCATTTTGTTGGCCGCTTTCAGTGTGTTAGATGAATCAGTCATGCCAGCCTTCAAAAGTTCGGGAGAAAAAGGTTGGAAGAGAGAACAGTGGCATATCTAAGCCCTCCTGAAGCTTGTTGGATTAGAAGAGCTTCAAGGACAATAGTATTTCTTATTTTGATTCCTTGATGCCTTGCAAGGAGCACAAAACCTTTTATAGACACTATCTCATTGACTCTTTTCAACCCCCTGGTGAGAGAGGTGGTGCCAAGAGCAATTTATTATCACCTTATGGATTCAGAAACGGGACCCAGCAGCTTTCCAGAAACTGATTATGAATTTGGGCTGTTTCAAGTAAGTCACTGTAAAAGTTTCTGGTCCGTTTCTAGAATCTTAGTACAGAACTCTAATCTCCATCCCATGTCTCTTTGATCAGATGTGAGACAACAAAAGCAAAGAGGATATAAGATACATTTTGGCAGATTCTAATCTTCTCATGGTTTCAGCTTCGGGCTTACTTTATACTTAAATGCTTGCATGGAAAATCTCAAAACCCTCAAAAATTGTCTAGATCATTCTAAAACCCCAAGATTCATGAGCAAGCCTTTCTGTGAATTGCTGCATCCTAGTTTCACATTCGTACCGAAGGCCCTCTCTTTCCAATACAACTCTCCCTGTCCTCTGCTGGACTGTGGGCCCTGGGGGTACGCACATCATGGGGTTCTTACCTTCCTGTCTCCTCCTGCCTGGCACACAATCTTCCCAAGGCAGGCACTCATGATGGTTGTGCTTGTTGACAGGTGGGGCCCAGCTGATCTCCCAAGTTGGTGTGATTTAACTTCAGGCTTGTTGACTTTGCCCCATCAAAGGCTTGGGGACATTCTGTCCAGAGTAGGGCGCTGTCCTCTGTATTCCCTTGTAATGGGTACATGTTTGGGGGCCCACCCTTAGTTAAGGAAAGAGGAAAAAATTGGAGCTTCTGCAAGATGGGTTCAGTTTCTGATTTGAACAGAGACACGCCAGGTCCCCTAATGTGTACTGAATGCAGACAGGCCATCCGTCATTCTTCTAGAAACCTCCCCCCACCCCACCCCCCATCCACACCAGGTGTCTCATTCAACTCAGTCAGCAAGCCTGCACTCAGTGGGTATGGACGGCCTTCAGTCTGTCTGCAGGAAGCTGTCACTCTTGAGTTAGCTTGGCTTGGTTTTTCTGACTGCTAATGGCTAAGAATGTCGGTCTTTCTCTGGTCTCTTTATAGCACAGGCTGCAGCCGTGAGAAATAAAATGGGCTTTTCCTGGTAAAATCAGCAGGCAGAAAACCCATTTTATGCCCTCTGCTCCCATCACAGATGACCCTTGGCCTGGTTAGACCTACAAGGGCCCAAGCAGCTGGGCCTCCCTTGGACATTCGGGAGGGCACCTGCACTCCATCAAAGGGCAGTAAAGGGTGGGGGGTGGGGAGTGGGAAGATGGGGGGCAGGGTGGGGTTGGTTCTTCGGGGTCCCTTGGGCTTTGGCCTTGGGCGGCTCCCTCTCTCCTTGTCTTTTCCTAGTCCTTTAAAGAATATCTGAACTCAATATATTTTCTGGGCCAGGGATTTTAAACTTTTGGTGAGCAATAGAATTCATTTAAATAAGGTGAAAAAAGAAGTTAACGGTGCAGGGACTCCGTATGTTTAAATTTCTGAATGCTCCTGGCCTCCTGAGGAAACTTCCCAAAGCTTTAAAGAAGCCCCAGTGATATTAAAATGCAGAAGATTGCTCCCTCTTTTTTTTTCTTCCTTGGGCATGCAAGATTCAAATTCCATCCCGGAGTATGGAAAACTTGGCTGGTTTCAGCTTGTCCCTCCAGGAAACTCAATTAAATTGTACTAGGCAGGGTTTTTTCTTCTTTTTCTTTTCCGTTTTGTCAGCAACTTCATTTATGGGTTTGTAGTGGACACACTGGCCCGATAGGACCAGGGTCCTAGAGAAAACTTCTGCTTCATTGGACGGTAACTTTTTTTTAAAAAAATGACATTCTTTTTTATGTGTGATGTCGCCTTCCCCCCTCTCTACTGTATTTTTCATATTTTTAGTTTCACTTGGAATCTACCTTTCGAGCTGCGTTGGTTTCCCTTGACTACCTGTGGTTTGTACCACTTTTGTGGCTGGGAGGTCACTCTGGTCACTTAGCAATGTGAACTCTTTGCACAGAATAAAACAAGCCTCTACCTTCTTTCACATCCTGTTGAGAGAAGATGAATTTTGTACATAACCTGTCAAAGCCAGAAACATCTCTTTCTCATCCTGCCATCAGGGGACGAATTGTCCAGTGCAGGGACAGGGAACGTTTGTTTACTCCCTGAAAAAATCTACGATGATTTGTCTAGTGACCTTGTTCTAGTCTGGGCCAAATGATGCCTCCTGGTCCCTTTCCCTTATTTTCCATCTTTTATCCTATCTTCCTGTCTCAAAACGATTGTTCTCCTCCAAACTCCGCAAGAATTGATGGGGGGTGGGGGAGGCAAGAATTATCTACAGGGTATCATTCATGTGGGCGGACATGTAATAGAGTGATCAAGAGTGTAAATTCTGGAGTCAGAATGCCTTCAGTTCTGGCTCTGCCACTTGCCAGCTGTGTGACTTTGAACTCGCAATTTAACTTCTCTGAGCCCGTTTCCTCTTCTGTCAAATGAGTATACATAGGACCAAGGTCGTGTGAAAAGCTTAGCACTATGGCCTCAAGTATGGTCATCATTGTGATTATCGATATTAGTCCGAAGGGCATTAGTCCCACCAGGTACTCCGAGAAAGGAAGCCGTGGTGGCTCAGGTAGGGAGATGGTGCCTATGGGACCACATCTTGATGACATGACATTAGCATAAGAAAGGCCCTGAGAAGACTAGTTAAGCAAAATATTTAGTCTGATCCCATGTTTACTCAATTTATTTGTCTCTGCAAACTCTCTTTTCTCTTCTTGAATGTTCCTTGGAACACACTTGGAGAAATGTTAAGCCAGTGTGATTTAAAAAAATTTTTTGTTTTTTGACAGAGAGGGAGAGTGTGAAGGAGGGGCAGAGGAAGACACAGAGGGAGAGAGTGAGTCTTAAGCAGGCCCCATGCCCAGTGCAGAAGCTGACTCTGGGCCCCATCTTATGACCATGAGATCATGACCTGAGACAAAATCAAGAGTCCGATGCTTAACC
This sequence comes from Proteles cristata cristata, assembly GCA_017311185.1. Taxonomy (NCBI): domain Eukaryota; kingdom Metazoa; phylum Chordata; class Mammalia; order Carnivora; family Hyaenidae; genus Proteles; species Proteles cristata. The sequence goes on from JAESUZ010005168.1 coordinate 106,966, forward strand.
AACTGAGCCAGTGTGATTTTAAACCACCCCTTCACAATCATTACAGAAGTTTGTATTAACCCTCTGTGGAACTGATCACATAGATGTGTAGTAGATAAACACCACGATTTGCCCCAAAATGTATGCCAACCAGGGAAACACGAGAGAACATGCGTTGAAGGCCACCTGGTGATATGATGCGCTAATTGGTCCAAACCGCTTTTTCCTCTTCTTCTTTGTAAAATTACCAGTTTATTATAAGCCACATATGCCTAAAGTGAAGAGCTGATCCTCCCCAGTTTCTGCTGATCGGTCTGCTCAAGTCTAACACTCTGGAAATAAAGACGTAAAGGATAGAAACAAGGTGGCCTTCTGGAAGATCCACAGGTATTTAGATAGCGGATATGTGGACATCTTTGTTAATCCTGTGCACTGACCAGGTGAAAATGCGACCAAGCGTTGTAGTTATTATAATAAGGACATGGTCGTGTCCTGCGGGTCAACTATCTGGTGTGACGAACACAGTACGCAGCTGCAGAAGCAGTGATGTCTTCCCACTGTTTCTTAGTTTCCAAATCCAGGTCCTTGGGGGTGGTGGGCACATCCTGGAAACAATCTGAAGTTAGGAAACTTCCTTATCTAGAAAGGCTTAGGACACGGGCTGTGAACTCTGAACCAAGGTTAGATTTGGGACGTGCATGTGGCTTAGCAGCTAGAATAGGGTCAGAGTGAGCTGCAGAGAGGGTCGGGGCATGAACGCATCATGTGTGTCCCGGGGAAGGAACTTCCCAAAAGGGACTTCTGTCTCAGGCTCGGCTCTGAGTCATGGCTGAGCAAGGTGTATGCTCCTGTTTGGGGCCCTACACGTTTTGGGACAGTCCTAATCCTAATCCAAATATTGCGCTCCATCCTCTCTCTCTACACACTCTTGAATATATTAGGATCACATCCTGATCTTAAATTAAGGCCAAGGTCACTCATAGCCCCACCCCACCCGCCCCCAGGAAAGACCAGCCAAGCCGGCCCTGCAACTCTCTCTCCAGCTGCGTAGCCTCCGGCACTTATTTCTTTCTTGAGCTTAGTTTTGCTTATTTAGAATCCCAGGGTTTGCAATAGATTATTTCTGGGTTCTCTTCTGGAACAAAGATTCTGGGGCTGTATGACTCAATGCAAAGGTTATGCCTCTGTCTTCAGGAATTGTTACCATTTGTTCAGTACTCCCTATTTTCTCTGAGGTGATTTCTTAAAAATGTTTATTTATTTTTAGAGAGACTGTGTGAGCAAGGGAGGGGTAGAGAGAGAGGGAGACAGAGAATCTGAACCAGGTTTCGCACTGAGAGTGCAGAGCCCAATGTGGGGCTTGAATCCACACACCGTGAGATCATGACCTGAGCTGAAGTTGGACGCTTAACCGACTGAGCCCCCCAGGTGCCCCTATGTTTTAAAAATTTATTTGCTTAACTTAAGTAAGCTGGAGGCCCAACACGAGGTTCAAACTCATAGCCCCAAGATCAAGAGCCACACTCTTTACTGGCTGAGCCGGTCAGGCACCCCCAAAAGCCATCAGTTTAGTTCTTCTGTCTAAAACCCAGATTTAACCCTGGATCCCGGTGTTAGACCAGAGCCCGTGTTTGTATCCAGCCTTGGGGGGCAGGGTGGGAGGGTGCGGTCTTTTATCAAAACGGGGCCACATCTTGGGAGATGATGCAACGATCTCTATTCCCCCCTCCGCTGCCTGTGTAAGGTTTTGTTAGTCCCGCAGTTAAGGTCAGGCAAAGGCTTCCTTCACACAGTGAAGACTGTGTGTCCCTTCAGGGGGGCCCGAGCTTCCGAACAGAATCCCGGGACAAAACAAGCTTCCCGGAGCCTTGGTCAGTGGGGGCTGGTGTAGCCCCCATGGCCCCAGGAGGTGACCGCCTGCAGGTGTTAGCTTTCTCATGCTAGAAGGGGCTATTTCTTGTGTTTGCTCTGACAGTGGTTGTTGAGTTAAATGCATCATTTCCCGAGTCTAAAATCTGGGTACAACAGGCTTTCTATGCGGGATGGTTCTAGGGGAAGAGACACAGCTATGCTGGAAGTGCCTGGACATTTGCTGGAGGACTTACCCGAGTTTTTTGCTGTTGTTGTTTAATTGAGATACAAACATATAACATTATATTCGTTTCAGTTGTACGACATGGTGATTGGATATTTATATACATTGGAAAGGGATCACTGAAAAAGTCTAGTCACTGCCAACTTTTTTTTTAAAGTTTATGTCTAAGAAATAAATGAGAAAGTTTATTTCTAAGTTATTAAAGTCATTCTCAGGACGCCTGGATGGCTCGGTCAGTTAAGCATCTGTTTCTTGATCTCAGCTCAGGTCATGATCTTGTGGTCTGTGGGATCGAGGCCCTGCCTCAGGCTCTGTGCTGAGAGTGTGGAGCCTGCTTAGGATTCTCTCTCTCCCTGTTCCTCTGCCCCTCCCCAGCTTGCACTCTTTCTCTCTCAAAATAAACATTTAAAAAAGGCAAGATATTCTAGTTAGAAAAATACATTAATCTTTGTCATATTCCCCTCCCCACTGTTTGAGTATAGAATAAAATAAAAGAATTGTTGAATCACTGTTGAAGAGTGAATGAAGGAACTGGTGAATAAAAGGAATAGATGAATGAATGAATATCTGTGGAATGAGATCGATCTTGCAAGTGGTGGTCCAGAGGCATTGAGTTTGTCCCGATTCTCAGTGTGGTGGCATTTGACCCATTTCTACTATATTCACACCACTGACTACAGTACTTTAACCTCTGACCAATCCAGGGCAAGTCAAGGATCTCCTACTCACTTGGCCCAGGTTCACGATAATGCTTGTAAAACACACACTAGGATGGAACGGTAGAGATACAAGTGGGGGCGTGTTTTATTTCTTTCAAGCTTCCTGGCATGGCTTTCCCGAGGTCCTGGCCTGAGTTTCTTTTATCCCTGGTCACGTAGCCCAGTAAGCTTTATCATAATTGTATTCAGGAGATTTCTCCTGTACTCCGAGAGTCCCTTACTATGTTTCTTTCTTTTTTTTTTTTAATGTTTTATTTATTTCTAGGAGAGAGAGAGGGAGACAGCATGAGCAGGGGAGGGTCAGAGAGAGAGGGAGTCACAGACTGAAACAGGCTCCAGGCTCTGAGCTGGCAGTCAGTACAGAGCCCGACGCGGGGCCCGAACCCACGAACCGCAAGATCATGACCTAAACGAAAGTCGGATGCTTAACCGACTAAGCCACCCAGGCGCCCCCCTTACTATGTTTCTAATTCTTCTCCAAATGGGAATGTTCAACTAATCACCAGCGGAGAAGTAGACTATCCGTGTGGGGGGTAGAATTTAATTCCATATCTGTCTTAAAATTCTCATTCGACGTAGGAAATGACTCCTGTGACTCCTATGGTATGAACGACATTAAGAAAGAGAGAGATCATGTGTTCAGGACACATATATATATGAAAGAGGATCTGATCCAAATTGTAGACTAAAGCTTTTGGACTGTAGGAATTGGACCCCATTAGAGGTGCTCAGTTAAGACTTTTGTGTAAATGAATAAACAATAAAATTTTAGATAACGCCTGCCTTTGGTGTTTTAACTGGCCATCCTGACTCCTTAATATTTAAACGTTTAAATACTTTAAAATTTGTGTTTATTTTGGGGACCCCTGGGTGGCTCAGTTGGTTAAGTTTGTCAGACTTCAGCTCAGGTCATAATCTCACGGTTTGTGGGTTCGAGCCCCTTGTCGGGCTCTGTGCTGACAGCTCAGAGCCTGGAGCCTGCTTTGGACACTATGTCTCCTTCTCTCTCTGCTCCTCCCCTGCTTGTGCTGTCTCTCTCTCTCTCTGTCAAAAGTAAATAAACATTAAAAAAGAGAGAGAGAGAGAACAAGAAAAGACAGAGCAAACAGGAGAAAGGGCAGTGCAGGCGTCAGGATGAGTGTGTAGGAAGGGCGGACACAGGGAAGAGTTTGGGGCATTTGGGCAGCAGAGAGCCTGGGTGGCTGGATCACAGAAAACAAGGGTGGGGGTGGGGGGAATAGAAGGCAACATAAGACCAGAGAAGCAACGAGGGACATCTAGGGGGGCACCTTGTGGGCCAGGAATGAATGTGAGTTTTATTCTAAGTGTGGGGAGATGTCATGGAGGGCTTTGCACGGGGGCTCCACCTCCTCTACTTCATATTAAAGTGATTTCAGAGTGCTCCGTGGCTGCCGTGTGGAGATCGGACTGGAGAAGGGCAGGCATAGGAGCAGGAAGGCCACCCAGGATGGGTGGGGGTGGCGCCATGACTGAGTGTGGGTGACACAGCAGCTGGGCAGTGGAGACGTGCTCGGAAGAACGGAGTCGGGGTCCAGACTCTGTGACGGAGTCTTTGTAGATGCCTGCACAGATGAGATACACCAGTAACCTGACTGGAATCCAGGTTTAGAGTAATAAAAACAGGGGCACCTTTGTGGCTCAGTCGGTTGAACGTCCAACTTCGGCTCAGGTCATGATCTTGTGGTTTGTGAGTTCGAGCCCCACATCGGGCTCTGTGCTGACAGCTAGGAGCCTGGAGCCTCCTTCAGGGTTTGTGTCTCCCTCTCTGGCCCTCCCCGCCTCTCTCTCTCTCTCTCTGTCTTTATCATCTCTATCTCTATTTCTATCTCAAAAGTAAATAAACATTAAACAAATTTGAAAAATTTAGAATAACAAAAACAGTCATCGGTGCATTGAGATTCTCCTTTTCTTCTTCTTTCGAAGACCCTTCTCCTCTTATTCATCTGGAAAACTCCAAACTACCCTTCATCGCTAGCTCATCACATTCTCTTGTGGTGATTTCTCTTATCCCAGGATGTCTGCTGCTCTCACCATATCACTTCCAGCACTGGGCGTAATTGAAAGAATTTTTAAAAATCACTTTGTTTATTATTATTATTGTTATTATTCTTTCTTACTGTTGTGATTTTGTCATCTAAACTGTATCTGCTATGTAGAGAGCCTGGTTTAGCAATGATTACCATGAAAAATAATTGCTGATTCATTTCTGGCAATGAATGTTTATCTCTACAAACATTTTAAATATGGGTAAGTTTTGTTACATACACATTCTTATGTCCTTGATTATTTTGAGTGGAGGCTGTACTGCGGTGCACATTATTATTTTAAACATTATTATAAAGGTTCTAAACATTAGTTTTAAAAGTCTACCATAGGATTCTTGGGGAACAGTGTTCTATTATTCTTTCTCCAAAATTTATTTAAAAAGAATGCACGGATTAAGGTTAAGAAATGGGATCCTGGGTAATAGCAAAGGTGGGACCTAGGAATTTACGGTTTGTAATGATGGCTCCTTGTAGACTTTCTGCTGTTATCTTGGATATCCCTCAGTGCTCACTTCAAGCCCCGTGTTCTCCACAAAGCCTTCCTGTTCAGTGGCTAATATTTCACCGAAATCTGTTGAGCTGTAGAATCGGGTCTGGGAATGTGGCTGCCTGATCAGCAGCTGCACTGCCCAGGTGCCGTGGATGGCCATCGAAGTTCTGCCCCTTGGAAAATAATTGGAAGTCAAGCGGCGCGCCCCTCTCAGGCTTCAGCCTTAGACTACTGCACATGTGTTCTTTTATACTCTTTTCCCTTTGGACTAGAGCACTGAGTAGCTCATGACCAGCTCTGACCGCTCAGATGAAGAGAGTCCCCTCCAGCATTGCAGAGAAACAACATGGAAGGAACTGGGTCCATGAGTGGCCACTTACAGTAGAGCAGGTCACCTACCTGGGCGCCGGATGATCACGTGAGGGAGACCTAAGTCTCTCTGTTATTGGAACCACTGCGTTATCAATTTTTTTTTTCAGAGTAGCTAAGCCTTTAATTCTGTCTATATAAGCACTGGGACTTGAAGTGGAATGCTATTGCAACAAAAATCTAAAATATGTGTCATTGAATGTGGTGGTGGTAGAGCAGATATCATAGTCTGGAAAGCTCTGTTCTAGCATATGAGACATTTAGATGAACGAATCCATGTTCTAATCTTCATTTTGATCAATGCTTGCCTCTGTTGAACTGTCATACATTTGATTTGAATCTTACTTAGTTCTCTATGTGCTTAGTCAGCATGTTGAAGGAGTACTTAGTGTGTCTTAATAATAACCCATTTGCATATTGTTTTATAGTTTACAAGGTACTTTTACATTTCTCTTAGAAAATTTTTATTTTTTTCATTATTTTATTATTTTTTTAATGGTTTATTTCTGAGAGAGAGAGAGACAGAGACAGAGACAGTGTGAGCAGGAGAGGGTCAGAGAGAGAGGGAGACACAGAATCCGAAACAGGCTCCAGGCTCTGAGCTGGCTGTTAGCACGGAGCCCAACGCGGAGCTCGAACCCACGAACAGTGAGATCATAACCTGAGCCGAAGTCAGATGCTTAACTGACTGAGCCACCCAGGCGCCCCCAGAAAAATTTTAAATATTTATTTATTTTAAATGTGCGCATGTGCATGCGAGAGAGAGAGAGAGAGAGAGAGAGAGAGAGAGAGAGAGAGAGCACACAAGTAGGGGAGGGTCAGATAGAGAAGGGAGGGAGAGAATCCCAAGCAGGCTCCGCACTGTCAGCATAGCCCAACATGGGACCTGATCCCATGAACTGGGACATCATGACCTGAGCTGAAATTAAGGGTCAGACGTTTAACCGACTGAGCCACCCAGGTGTCCCAAAGTGCTTTTATATTTCTTGGTGCATTTACTCTTCTCAAAAATAACGAGATGTTGGGATTTATTTATCTAGTCAACATTTATTAGGTGTCTTTTATGTGCCCTACAATGGCCTGAGTTTGTAGATAACTTATCAGCCTGGGGCTTTTGTCTTAAAAATGATTTCGCTTAAGGACAAATTAGAAGGACAAATAGGAGTCTCAGGTGAGGGGCACCTGGGTGGCTCAGTCGGTTAAGTGTCCGACTTCGGCTCAGGTCATGATCTCACGGTTCATGGGTTCAGGTCCCGTGTCGGGCTCTGCTGACAGCTAGCTCAGAGCCTAGAGTCTGTTTCAGATTCTGTATCTTCCTCTCTTTCTGACCTCCCCTGCTCACACTGTCTCTTTCTCTCTCTCTCAGAAATAAATAAAACATAAAAAAATAAAAAAATAAAAAATAAAAAACAAAAAAGGAGTCTCAGGTGAAAATCACAGTCATGACACAATCATGGTAACCATCATGGCTACTTTTGCATCTACTCTCTCCGACCTGGGGCATTAAAGCTCCATTTATTGGACTAGCACTTCTGTATTCAAATGGCGAACTATCCAGAATCTCTTGAGGTTTGTAAAGTGTATTTATAAAATAATTCAGGGAATAATAATTTTTATTTATATATTTCCATCCATTAATTGTAACCCTGAAGTAAAAAACAAATTATGTTGATTGCATCCAGTGGGGCTGTAAGTCAATTTGTCGATGGTGAGTTCATCATATTCTGAGAGCATAGAAGGTAAGTGATTTTGGCGGTAGATGTTGTAAACCAGTACCAACCTGAGAGAGACTGGAAGGGGCCCCTGAACAGAGGTTGGATTACATTGTTTCTTAGAGTACCTAATATAGCACTTTTGTTTTTATCATGTTATGACTCAAAGGCTGATGGATGATTTGATTTCTTCAGGGTCACTTTGCCCAGACAAAGAAGCAGAGGCTTGAAGACAGGCAGTGAGGGTGAGAGCAAAATAAAATATATAACAGAGGAGGAAGAATCACCGGGCGGAGAGGGAAGGGGCAGGGTGGGTGGTGGGAGGGAAAGAACATGATGGGGCCTGAGCCGGGTAAAGGATAATTAGAAGGACTCGGGGCCTGTGGGGAGAAAGGAATAAAAGAAAACAAAACAGAAAAAGGAGAAGAGTTAGAGACAGTAGCTTTAGCCCAAATCAAAGTGTGGAAAGAAGAATGAGAACAAAATGAGAGATTCTTTTGGGGCTAGGTGCCTTTTAAGTGGAGTTTGGAAATGCATCGATGTTGAGACACTGAGATTTAATTTTTTTAAATGCTTATTTATTTTTGAGAGAGAGAGACGGAGAGACAGAGAGAGCACGAGCAGGGGAGGGGCAGAGAGACAGGGAGACACAGAATCCGAAGCAGGCCCTGGGCTCTGAGCTGTCAGCACAGAGCACGACGCAGGGCTCAAACACACAAACCTTGAGATCATGACCTGAGCCGAAGTTGGACGCTTAATCAACTGAGCCACCCAGGTGCCCCAAGGTACTGAGATTTAAAAGACAGGGAATTGGGGCTCTGGGGTGGCTCAGCTGAATATTCGACTCTTGGTCTCAGTTCAGATCATGATCTCAGGGTTCGATCCCTGAGTTCGAGCCCCAAGCTGGGTGTGCAGGCTACTTTTAAAAAAGGAGAGGCAGGGCCACAAAGAGGAAGTGAAGTGGTCGCCTGAGATGTCAGCTTCCCTCTGTCAGCTCAGCACAAGGAGCCCTTGAGCGTGAAGGCTTGGGCTTGACTTCTGTCTACAAAGCGTCCCCCAGATCATCACTATGGTTTCAATTGGTTTTGAAGTGTGACTGAAAGAATTCTTTTGTTTTACTTCAGGCCGGCAGGTTTGCACTGTAACTATATCTGCTTTTCTACATCTCTGGTTGACACTGGGTTGACCTCTGCTTACCTCATTCTTGCTAAAAAGAAACATATCTAGTACCATCCACCTTTGTGATAAGAGCACAAGAAAACAAACAGTGGAAAGGCCCTTTAGAAGCAGATGACCTAGTCTTCGCCGTAAGAGCCACGCTACTAGAGAAGAGCCCAGGGACGGTCCGCTGTAGCTCTGTCACGAGAAGGGGGGACATAGTGTTTGAGCTCAGGGGCTGAGAGCTTTGCTCTGGGCACAGTTCTACACTTACCCTGACAAGAGCTTGCCGTGTGTGGTAAGTTCAATGAATAAATAAGGTGAAATGTGATTTCTTAGCCTGTGATTCTGTTTCCACCCATAATTTCCATGCCCAGCTGAGGATCAGTAGCCCCAGGCAGATAGGCCACGTCATTAGAAAGAGCCTCCAGGGATATCCAGTTGACAGTTCTGTCTTCTCCTTGAATAATTAACCTTCTTCTCCACCTCCATCTTCCTTCTCTTGGTTTGACACAAACTACCCGAAGGTCACCAAAGCCCTCTAGGTTGTTCTAGGAATAGGATTTTGGGCCACCTCGGTGATGTGAGGCTAAAATACAGTCTGTGCCAGCGAAATATCAGGCACCCAGCATATTTTTGAGAAGCGTTAGTGACTGATGATTTTCCTTGTCTCTCACTTGCACAAATACCGTTGTCTTCAGTCAGGGAGAAGAGGAGATAAAGAAACAACTTTGAGTTTGGGAAATAAATCCTATTTAATTTATGTAATTGTTTTAACGTATGTGTCATAATGAATTAACTGACACATTGACGGAGTTGAAAGACTTTTGAAGATGGTTTTGGGTCTAGAAAGCCAAGTCTGAGGATTAGTGAATGTGTTGGAGGAAATAACGGTCAAGGAAGGAAATTAGACATGACTGCAAATACGCAGAAGGGGGCTCCAGAAATGCGGATTTCTGAAAGTAGGTGAAATCCAAAGATTTGAAGGAGTGGAAAGCCTCCCACGAGGGAAGTCTTCCAGATGTCATTTCCATTTCATACCTTCACTTCTGTGCCGTCTTCTCTGTGAGCAGGCTTTCTCAGGTGATCTCACCCAGATGCATGGCTTCCTCATGCCCATGACCCAAAGTCCTTGAGCCCCAGCTTTGGCCTCTCCCCCATCCACCAGGCTTCTTCAATCACTTTCTGATAGTTCTCCTTGGGTAGCTAAAAGGCATCTCAAAATTAGCATTTAAAAAACATCTCTTTGGGTTTCACCTTCCTTGCAACTTTCTCTGCCCCTTCTCTCCAATGAACCGCCTACCATTTTTTACCGTATCAGCATTCCTGTCTTCAAAGGTGATGCCTGATTCCAATTTACCATCAATTCTGTTGGCTCAACTTTTAAAATATCCATCCATTTCTTCCACTTGTTCCTGCTTCACTCTGATGTGAGTGTATCAGATGTTGCTTTACTAAAATATTTGTCTCCCTAACTTTTGTCCCCTTTTCACTCTCGTTCATTCCCACATAACAGGGAAATGACACTAAAACATTGGGGCGCCTGGCTAGCTCAGTTGGTTAAGGGTCCAACTCTTGAGTTTGGCTCAGGTCATGATCTCATAATTGTTGAGATGGAGCCTCACACTGAGCTCTGTGCTGACACCGTGGAGCCTGCTTGGGATTCTCTCTCTCTCCCTCTCTCTCTGCCCCTCCTCCACTTTTGCACGCATGTGGTCTCTCTAAATAAATAAATAAATAAATAAATAAATAAATAAATAAATAAATAAATATTTAAAAACTCATCAATCAGAATCCATCATTCCTATTTGAAACCCACCCAAGATACTGAACCCAATGACCGTGTGCTTGGAATAAATCTCCAAACTCATACAATGACCCATGGGTCACTAAACTGATTCAGCTACCTCTTCATCCTCATTTCCCGCACTCCTGGTCACTTCTTAGACTGCTGAATTTGTTAGCACATTCAACAGATATTTACTGGAGCACGTTCTGTGTGCTCAGAGCTTTGGCACTGGGGATGGGCTGGAGAACAAAGCACAAAAGAATTCCTGCACGCTCACAGTTTCCATTTGAGAGGGAAGGTGGGCGCTAAAGTATACACCCAAAAAGTCAAGCTAGGAAGTGACAAGTGCTATGGAAAGAGCTGCATAGGGCAATGGAAGGCTGCGGAGGTGTTCTGGTAGGCTAAGGTCAAAGGTGAAACTTGGGCAAAGAGTTGAAATCGGTGAGGGAAGTACCCAAAGCAGGTGTTTGGGAGAAACGTTCTGGGAGGGACAGGATCTAGAATAAAGGTCCTAACGGAGGAGTGTGAGTGCTATGTTATGGAATCTGCAAAAAGGCCCGTGGTCCAGAGGGTTCGGTGTGACTTGCTTCGCATTTATTAAGGATCTCTCTGGCTGCCATGTTGAGAATGGACTGTCGAGGGGCGAGGAGGGGTGTGGGAAGAGCTCTGCAGGTACTGCAACACTAGGCAGTGGCTAGGGTGAGTAAGGGATGCCCCACCGTGGCCCCCCTCAGTGGAAGTACTTGAGGAAACACTCACAGAGGGCCACGTAAATGGCCCTGGGACTGAATGCCTCTCTGAGTTTTGCAGTACCCCTGCAGACCTTCGTCAGCCTCATTCTAGCTCTTTGCCATAATCTGACGCTGCGTTGTTCATGCCGGACGTGGTGAGAAAAGATCACATTCTAAGCTTATTGAGAAAGTTAAGTCACAGTTTCTTGCCTGATCACGTGAGGTGGGGGAGGGAAGGAGAAGTATCCCAGGATGACGCCCAGGGTTTTGGCGTGAGCAAGGATGGAGGTGCCATGATTTGGGGTGCGACCCTACCAAGAAAAAACTTTGTCATCAGCACAGTACTTCATCTGAGGGTCTGGAATGAATCCCAGGACAGTCTGTAGTGACCCGAGGCCGTCAGGATTCAGTCCCGAGCACAGCCAGGAATGAGAATCCAGTGCTTTATTAACTCCTTTTTTAAAAAAAATCTAGCCTTGGATATTACCTACAATAAGCATTATTATGAACATTAGAAGAAAAGACTCCTGTTAATGCAGCTCAGTGGAATGGTAAGAAATCTGGCCTTCGACTCAGAAATCTGACTTCAAATCCTGTTTCGAATGCTTCAAACTATGTGATCTTAAGTAAGTTACTTGACTTCTCTGGTTCTCCTTATCTAAAAAAAGAATGATAGCTATCTTACATGGAATTATAGGAATTTTAAAAAGGTGAGATATGTATTAATATGCTTGGAAGATAATACAGGCTCAAAGGTTACTTAAGTGATATTCTAATTGACTTAAAAGATTCCAAATGTTCTCACTTGTATAAAAGAGTTTCCTAAACATACAAATCCCCAATGTAATTCATTTCAATTCTATTAAAGGAGATGCCTTTTGAGTTGATTAGAGGGTTTTTAGCTGCAAATGAAAGAACACTCAGTTAAAATAGATTTCAACAAAGAGGAAACATTATCTTATATAAGAAGAGATGCCGTTTAGGGTGATGGTATGGTTTCTTTGATACATTCTTCGGGGACCCAGTGTCTTTCTACATTTGTATTCCACTGACCCTAGGGTGCTGACTTCATCTTTGGGTTCTGCGTCTCGTGGTCCCAGGATAGCTGCTTTTTGGTTCTGCAGATCCCACTTGCAGGTAGCCTGAGGCACCCCAGGGAGAAAGACCTCTCCTGAAAAGTTCCTATCAGACTTTGTGTGTGTCTCTCGGCCAGAGTTTCATTACACAGCTGACACCAACCCTGTTGCTGGCAAAGGGGATTGCATTTGGCATTGATATCTTGGATTCAGCAACTTTCTCCCCAGAGTTGGGGAGGGGCCTATTTTCCACAAGCGTATGACCCCTGGTGCTTTGAACAAAAATAGTATTCTGTTAGCAAGGAAGAAAGGCGGGGGAGGGGGAGGAAATGGTTGTGGTGTAGGTAACCAACAGCGTTTTTCACACCATCCTCATCTTCTCTAAAGGGAGGAGGGAGTCAGTGGTTATTGCCAAACTCAGATCAAGAATATGGCATGATGGCGAAGACATTGGAAATTACAGTTGTGTGGCCTTTATGCTCGGGCATTGACCATGCTTTCTTTTTTCAGTGTCATTGGTGACATGGCCAAAATACGTCATGAGCACAAGGCAACAGCAATCTTAGAGAAATCGCTTTGATGAGTCTTCTGGCTTTGTTTTTATTTGGCTGGGTTTTTTAGACCAGTCCATTTGTCATGTGGATTGGACTGAAGGGACATAAAATTAGATCTTTACCCAAGGAAGGAGAGAAATTTTAATATATAGAGAGGGAACTAAAGAGCAAGTAGACACTCAGGATACCAATCCAGTAGAAGGAGGACTTAAAAGATTAGTTTTCAGAGTAACCAGAGTGGACAAAATGCTCATCAGTCTGCGATTTTCCTGTTACCTGGTGTCATTTTCTTTACTTCTAATATTAGCCCCTTATTCCTTAGTGTCACTTCATTTTATATCTGAAGAATAGCTTGTGTTTAATTCGTTTGATGTTTTTTTTAATAGTATTTTAATCACTGTATATGATCATGCAATGCCCCAAGCACATTGGCTGGAAAATGGTTTATAAATAAAATTATTGTTATTATTGTTATCTTTATCTCTCCTAACAATACTCATTATATTAAGATTATATCTAGGCTAGAAATAGTTCAACATATGTGATTATATGTAATCAGTCTATTTTTTCTGCTTTTTTTTTTTAACACTGCTCTTGCACTCAGCTTTGTTCTTATCGCTAAACAAAATATTGCTTATAAGTTGTAAGTAACTGCGATTTGCTTTGAACAGTAATTCTTAACAGGTTTCAACAAGAGTCTGTTCCTGGTAGGACTGGGATCCAAGGAAACTCCTCGTTCCCAATGGACATGTATTGATGCTGGGTGTAGCTGTACGTGGAGACTGAACTTCTACTTGGAGCCCAGAATCCTGAGTATTTCCAGAGGCTAAAACTATGATTGATAAAAATATCAGAAAAGCCAATATTAGCTTGATAATGGAAACGACTCATACTTGTTAGTACCGTTTGCACACGGACTAGGCTGTACTTGGCTGTGAATTCCCTACCATTGTCGGGGATCTAGTGGATTGTCTATAACGCCACTGATTTGGGATGTTGAGAAAAGAACTCGTATGTTCAATAGAAGATACTGTTCAGTGGCCTCCCAAGCAGATTCCCTTCCTCAGACTCTGCGTGCCTCAGTTTCTCTCTGTGAGTTGAGTAACAACGCTGACCGTAGGACCACCCATCCAGGGCCCTTCAAGGCCATAATGCAGTGCGCTTTCTCATCAGCACATTTTGAAATGTTACAAAGAATATTATGATGCTTATCAGTGTTAAACAAGGAGTAATAGATGTCTGGAGGTGGCAGCTGGCTGGTTTTGGGGGAGGTTCAAGTGCAGATCAAGGTTTACGTATCTGATTCTCTATGTGGGTCAAAGTGTCTCCCTCTTCTCTGTGTATATTAACCAGTCTATATTATATAACATTTTTATAAGTGGGAAGTTATAGTAGTTAAAGGTATTACTGTGAAGGCCACCACCTGTGCTTCTTCACCTGATGGGTGATTTTGCCAAAGCAGGTGTCTGTTGGCATCAGAACTGGCCAGATAGGAGCATCAACCATGCAAATGCATCCTGTTAGTCAAAGACGCACAGATGCAACCAGGCAGCAGCCCACCGAGAACGGTGCAGCAGTAAGAGGTGTTATGTTGAGGGCGAAATCTGAGGCCCGAATGGGAAATCTGAGATCACTTTGCCAGACTCTGGGGAAGGACAGAGATGATGGTGACATTTGAGAGGACCATCATCAATTAAGCAAACGAAGAAACAAAACAAACAAAAAAAAGAAAAGTGTGTTTTTGGTTGTGAAGTTTCCAACCCAGCTCAAGTCCAGCTTTTCCCATGAACTCTCCCTGGGCCATGCCTTCCAACGTTGAGACCTCTGAGTTTTAGATGGTCTAGGAAACCCATGTGGTCCTGAAGTATTTATTTGATTGCTATTAAACTATTGCAGTCTTAGAAGGGAGCTAGCTGTCAAAACCTTTAAAAATTCAACAAGTAATTTTTTTTGCAGTTATTTATTTTTTTATACAGTTTTTTTAAATGTTTTATTTATTTCTAGGAGAGAGAGAGAGAGACAGTGTGAGCAAGAGAAGGTCAGAGAAAGAGGGAGTCACAGACTCTGAAACAAGCTCCAGGCTCTGAACTGGCAGTCAGCACAGAGCCCGACGCGGGGCCCAAACCCCCGAACCGCGAAATCATGACCTAAGCGAAAGTCAGACGCTTAACCGACTAAGCCACCCAGGCTCCTCTGCAGTTATTTTTTTGTAGTCATCAAATTCTAGAAAGGATTTTATGTATCTGTCTATACGCATATATTTTTAAAATTCGTTTTGTTTTAGGAGCGCCTGGGTGGTTCAGTTGGTTAAGTGTCGGACTCATGGTTTCCGCTCAGGTCATGGTCTCAGGGTGTGTGAGACTGAGCTCCACCTTGGGCTCCGCGCTGATGGTGCAGAGCCTGCTTGGGATTCTTGCTCTCGCGTTGTTTCTGTCCCTTTCCCACTTGTTCTGCCTCCCTCTCTCCCTCTCTTTCTCCCTCAAAAATAAATAAATAAACTTAAAAACTGCTTTAGGGGCCCTGGGTAACTTTGTCGGTTAAGCATCCGACATCAGCTCAGGTCATGATGAAGCGGTTCGTGGGTTTGAGCCCCGCGTCGGGCTCTGTGCTGACTGCCAGCTCAGAGCCTGGAGCCTGTTTCAGAGTCTGTGACTCCCTCTCTCTCTGACCCTCCCCTGCTCACGCTGTCTCTCTCTCTCCTAAAAATAAATAAATTAAAAAAAAAAAACTGTTTTAAAAATGAAATTTGTTTTGTTTGTAAGTCAAAGTAAATGCCTTCTGCACCTCTTTCTGTAATTTTTTAACCAGACCTCTACTACTCTTGTTTGAGTTTGCTCACTCCTACGAGATGCGGTCTGTTAAAGCGGACAAGCCCCTGCGTCCTAATCTCTCGTGCCTGCAGTTTTCTCTGCAAGGCCACCGTCGCCTGGGGTAGCTGGCTCTAGGCAGACTCACGGTAGACCAGATGACCACCTTCTTTTTGTGGCTCTACCTTTTTCAAGTGTATCTGGAAGAAGGCAGTTGCTGAGTTCTGCTGCTCAGTGTGTTTGAGGTCATGCCAAGTATTATCCTTGTTCTCAAGAAGAGTGTAAGTGTGCAAACAGGGGGTGGCTTAGCACCAGGCAGCACAGAGCTGCTGACACACAGGAGCTGTGAGATACCCCTTTGGCAGGGATGCAGTATGAAGCACCCACCTTCTCATCTTGGACCAGCCATGAACAAAGAGGCCACAGGATGGGTGCTGACTTAGGTAAAGGGCTTCCTCCCCCCAGTTCCATTCCCTCAAGCTGTTATTCCTCTCCTGCTTGATAGATGGGGAAGCACGGGTGATGGACAAAAAAACAAAGAAACACACACACACAAATGAACAAACAAACAAATCCCAAACCCTTCATTGGTCCAACACTGTTGCATGGCTCCTGGAACTTCTCAGATTTGGTCTGTCACCTGTCACTTAACTCCTGAATGTCAGACCAAAGGAGGAACCACAAGCCAGGTCCGCCCCCAGCCCGGCTACCTTATGTCCCAGGAGCCAGGAGAAATGAACAGCTTCATTTCTTCTGACTGAAGACTATTTGCTGTAAAATTCTTGCCTCTGACCGGGTTGAGCAGTGACAACGTCGGGGTAGAAGCGTCAAGGAAGAACGGTCAGATGCAAGTTTTTAAATGGTGCTCTCGCTTAGTGGTTAGGGCGCCCCACACATTTGTTAGGCCTGCAGAAGTTCCTTTTTTTTCAGTCCAGTGGATTTTCTCTTACGTATCTAATTTTTATTTTTGAGTTCTTTTTGAATTCAGATTTTTCGAAGTTTCTTTTTCACTGTTGAGCAAAATTAAGCTAAAAGTTTTGTGTATCTATATTGAAAAAGACTTTCCCTTTGCCACCTAGTTCTGTGCTACTTTCTAGAATAATTACAAATCTTTGATTTTGTAAAGAATGATGTGAGTCGATTTATCCTAAATTTGATAACTTCGTTTTCTGAATAGTTTCCTTCTCATAATTTCTTTCCTGAAAGTTGTCCTGGAGCTATAAGCTATAACTTATTTATTTATTCGTTTGTTTATTTATTTCATTAGGTAAGTAAAGCTGAGCCAGTTTAATCTTTCAAGGGCCTTCAAGTGGCTTTGAAGAAAGGATCCCACTTACTAACTTTGAAAATTGAAAATAATGCTAATGGACATTCCCTGGTTTGCAAAGCAAGCAAATTAATTGGTAGTTATTGAAATTATTACTTGTCATTAAACTTTTAATTTCCTTAAAATGGTTAGGTATAACATAAAAACTTGTTAATTCTAATAATTAGCTAAGTGTACAGTTTATTAGATTTTCTTGTTAATGTTTTCTATATCATAGTTTAATTTTCTGTAAGTGTGTTCCTTTTTTAGTTTTAATTCTACTTGGGCACCTAGGTGGCTCAGTCTGTTAAGCATCCAACTTTGGCTCAGGTCGTGATCTCGCAGTTCATGAGTTCAAGCCCTATGTCGGACTCTTTTCTGACAGCTCAGAGCCTGGAGCCTGCTTCAGAATCGGGATCTCCCTCTCTCTCTGCCCCTCCCCTACTTGTGCTCTGTCTCTCTTCTCTCTCTCTAAAATATAAATAGCCATTAAAAATTTTAATTCTAGCTGCGTGCTATATCTCTGTGTACTCACTACTGCAGCAAGCTCTGGGCTGGCCATGTGGTAGGCGGCCAACATGTTTGTCGGTGGGCTCATTGACAACAGTGTCCAGAGAAAGAAGTTGCGGCATATTTCGGAACATCTGCTTTCTGCCATTGGTGATTAACTGCTGGTCTTTTTATTTGAGCAGCTCGTGAAGATCCTGATGTGACCATCCTAGACAGGATGACAGAAGATTTTTAACACTGGAACATTCCTTTGTAGAGTTTTAAAAACTTCAAGTAAATCTTTAATAGGATAAAGTAGAGACTTGAACTTTCATTCCGTTCTCTACGGCAGTGTCTCAACCTTGGCAAAATCACCCTTTGGGCCAGATCATTCGTGGTTGTGGAGGGCAGCCTGTGCGCTGAAGGAATTTCTCCCTGTGTTCTATTCTCCAGGTGCCAATAGCAGCTGTGACAACCAGAAATGTTTCCAGATGTTGCCAAATGTCCCCCTTGGGAAATGGGAGGCGGACCATGATCACCCTGCTTGGGAACTACCCTTCAGGAACAGAGTCTACACTGGAAGCGTTGAGATGTAAAGGGCCAGCCGGAAGCCCCTAGATTCGTGCTGTCTGCATGGAATCTTTCTGGCCTTGGGGGGAAGCAATCCCAGGCTGCGTGGATCTTAATCCGACGCGATGGGGTGGAAGTAACGGCAATGGATGAAGGTGTCGCTGTGTTCTCCCTGCTCTCCTGCCTCTGTCTTCCTGGAGGAGGAATAGTCAGGGCTCTGTGCTGAGCGTCGCCAAGACTTGCCTGGTGTAAAAGCTGTTTTCCCAGAGCTGGGCTCGCTGCCTGAACTCTGGCTTCCACGGATCAGGCTGCTTTGTCCAGAGCTCACACTTGGTGTCCCTTCTATGACACTTCTATGGGAAAGCATCATTTTTCCTCCTGGGGACCCTTCAAGAAGAAGCAACAGATGCAGCTTCAAAGCAACATTCAGAAGTTCTCTTCTCTCTGCCTGGCAAAGTCTACTTTCCTTTTTCCCTCTGGTCCCCAAGTCCTAGAGTGGCAGGTGACCGTTTAACCTGGGGGAAGATGACACCTCTCATCAGTGGGACACTGGACCAGACCACGTTGCTGAGCCCCTGCCGTGGGGGTAGAGGCGGAAGTGTTAAGGGTGCAGCTGAAATTCTGAAGAGCTGCCGATCAGAGGCACATTCGCCGAAACTTCCCACTGACCCAGATACTCTGCTATCTTGAAAGCTTTATCTTCTAAGACAATGTTGACTAACAGCTTTTCTTTTATTCTGCCTCCTGTTTTAAAAGAATAACAAATAAGCTTAATTCTTCACCAAATCTTCAGCAAATGTCTGTTAATCCAACGCAATGGTAGTTATTTTAAGAAGGCTGGCAGAGGACTGTGGCGGTTTTCTATTTTTTGGTCTGGGTTTTTTTTTGCTGTTGTTGTTGTTGTTTTCCTCATACAGAAGCACTCAATCACATTTAACCTTGGCTTGCACCCAGCCACATTGACTTTGTTTGCACAGAACTGATAGAACTGCCTTCAGCTCTTCTATTCTCTTTTCTGTCTTCCTACTAAGCCTTACAGTTTAAATAACAGATTAAAACACTCCCCGCACACACAGAGGAGATTCATAGATACCACGGATCTTTGCTCCCTATAACTTCGAGGACTGGATTCCACACCCAGGCTGGGTCTGTCGGAGGCAGAGAGTGGCTGATGAAAGCACCACTCTTGAACGGAGGGAGAGTGCGCCTGGGGAAACCACCTGATGCTTGAATGGAATGGCCCTCGGAGGGGACTCCTTGGGCAGCCAGAGAGAGAGACGCGCTCCCGGGGTCAAAGGGATTGGGGTATTCCTTGCCCAGCAGAGGTGCTGGCGACTCTGTTCTCCAGAGATAAGAGCAATCTAGAGATTCTTCATCTATGTTACTGAAGGGACGGGCTCTCTGCATACCTCCCGTGGGGCCCCCTCTGGTTATTATCTGCCCTGTAAGACTGGAGTTTTGAACCGGTTCTCCAATGCTCTGGTGGCCCCGAGATTATTTTTCTCACCCCTCGGCCCCACCCGACTTCTTTTATTTTTTTATTTCTTTTTTTTTTTAATGCTTTATTTCTAGGAGAGAGAGAGAGAGAGAGAGAGAGAGAGAGCATGAGCAGGGGAGGGTCAGAGAGAGAGGGAGTCACAGACTGAAACAGGCTCCAGGCTCCGAGCTGGCAGTCAGCACTGAGCCCGACGCAGGGCTCGAACCCACAAAAGATCATGACCCAAGTGAAAGTCGGACGCTTAACCGACTAAGCCACCCAGGAGCCCCCCACCTGACTTCTTTTAAACAAGTTTTTTATTAGAAAAACATCTTGGGTTTAGAGAGAAATTGAAAAGAGAATGCAGGGTTCTGGTCTACCCCTCCCTCCAGATCCCCCAGTTGACATTTTATGTTACTTTGGAACCGCCCCCACCTCATTTTAAGAGCTCATTTTCCTTTCCACTTGGAAGGAAACCACAGAATTGCCTACTAATACGAGTAACGATTAAGATCCATAGAATACATTCGTGTTTTACCAGTTGTTTGACAACGTTTGACTGGGGTTTGTTCTGTTCTTCATTTTAAGAGGCAAAAGTCTGTACTCAGACCTATTGTCAGGTGGGCAAACTGTGACACACGAGACAGAGCTGGCTTTACTAATGAAGTGTGGGCAGGGGGAGATCAGACCTCAGTCACTCCTGCCAAGTCCTGGGGTCCACGGATGAGGCCATCTCTACAATCCAAAAATCTTAGCAATTTCCTCCTGGGTGATCGGAGCCATTTTATTTCAGATTGCCTTCTTTTGCATCAAACGGACATTGCTAAGGCGAGTAAATGATTGGACGGAATTCATAGAGTTCCTGTCCATAAAATGATTTAAAAGACGTGTTAGAGAAAGAAGCCATGAGAGGTGGGTAAAGCTTGGGCTGATGTCTGGTGCACAGTAGTTATAAATAACATTGCTTTATCAAGATCTATTTCTGGATGTGGGAGAATAAATAATGAAGCCTCTAGAGAACGCTGAGAGGCAGATTTATTTTGCTAACAAAACAAAGCGATTATAGAGAATTAGGAAAGACTGAGCTGGGAAGGCCTCCCTGCCATGGATAGACTCCAAGGAGGTCAATGTTCTGTTTGTCTTCTTGAAGGTGCAGAAATAAGGGCACGGATGAGGGACAGCAGTTATCAAGGAGCTGTCCTCTTTCACTAATAGTGCATTTTTGGACAAGGAGAGAATGGTTCACAGGAAGCATTTGGTTCACAGCCATGTCCATTTCCAATCTGAGTCCACTCTCCATTTCAGATGGAGGTCTTAAATATGGGACACTTGTGTGTAGGTGTTTGCTTATGTGCACCTTGTGGAGGTACATGTCCACCCCTCCCTCTCCTTCTTCCTCTTCCATCTTTCCAGTCCCAGGATCCCGCCTCTGAAAGATCTTGCTTCCGCACCTAGGAAAAACCCCGTATGAAATAAGAGAACTCTGCTAAGGAGGAAAGATGAAGTTGTGGACTTTCTCCATTACCCTTGGATTATAGTTAATAAAATGATTCTTTTAATCCCTGAAAGGAGGTTTAAATCAATAGCAATAGAAACTAACCATGTGGCTCCTGGTCATAAACCTTGTCTCACCCCAGGAGAAGAGTGGGAACCAGTGTACTATAGACTTTTGTGCTTTTCGGAGGAAAACAAAACAGAAAACTTAGCTTGTCATTCTTCTCAAGGAGCTTTCACTGGGAAATACATCTGGACAGAACATTCTCATTTCATGTGTAATGAGATCATCACACAGATCTTAGGTTCTGTAGGAATCCAGGTAGAAGCAAGTTGAGATGGTAGCTAAATGTGGCTCAACTCAAAATGAAATTGGGGGTCAGACAGTGACATGTGAATGAGGGCTGTTAACTGAAATGGAGAAACTAATCTCTACAGTGAATGTTTATCAGAGTGGATCAGATTGATCTTCAGTTGGGTGAAAGGTACCCTGTCTCTACCAGTTCTCCATTTCAGTTACTGCTGTGTGAAGTAAGGGCCACAGTCTAACGCTGCCTCTCTGTTTTAGCCCTCCATGGGGCTCTCCAATGCCTCGCCTATTTAATCATTCTGTGATTGCCCGTCTTCAGGGCCACGCGTGTTCCCTGGCATCATGGCGGCCAGCCGGGTCTTTCCGTCCGGGTCATTGTGGTTATCATCACACTGCAGTTTGAATACTGGTGTTACTGGTTAGTCTGGGATACACTGCGAGTGTTGTAACTCTAATGAAGACTCACGTCTCAGCTTGTTAGGTGGTGGGTAGCGGGGTTGCTTAACACAGCACTTCAGTTCAAAGTGAAGGCGAGAGGGAGTGGAGATCGTAGATCATAGATCACAGAGCAGATGCGAACCCAGAAATGCCAGCGTTCCCCACTTTGCAGAGCAAACTTGCAGGCACACGAATTATCGATGGGACTCACCAACATGTGTGCAGGGAAAGTGAAGCCGACAGAGCCATTGGAGGACTCCAGCCAGCTCATAAGAAGCTTATAACTCCTTGGCAATTTGTTTAACTTGGGAGTTATTGCAAAGTCAGAAAGGTATTGGGCCCCAGGGATATTGGCAAGGTTGCTGGGAGTCTCCCACTGTGAAAAGCAAGCTTTGCTAATGGGATTTTTTTTTTCTTCAGGTGTTCAGTGTTGAGTTTTTCAGGCCAAGACTTCTGGAAAAAGCAACATTAATCACCTTGGCATGTTAGGTTAATGGGACTGGTGGTTACAAAAACTCCCCTATTCTAGTATGTTCTACTAAGATCTTCCCATTTAGAGGATCAGATTCATTTATTCACTTATGTGTCAGTAAACAAATATTGATGGAGGTCTTGCGTGTGCCAGAGGCTGTACCAAATATCTGAAGACAGACCTTTCTTCTCTGGTGCCTGACCTTGTGTCCTGTGTGCCGACCTTCTACTTCTGTGCCCTCACGTTCCCTGTTTCTTTTCTCAACTCCTGATTCTGGAATTCTGATTTGAAAGGTATGGAGAAGATCCTTCCAAAGAGAAAGAGGTTGAAATTATTTGTGGCTTATGTATTTATTCATTTGAAACATATCCATTAAGAACCTAGGATAGGAATAGGTAATTGGGGCAGACTTTCTACAAAGGAAAATTTGCCTTATCCGCATTCCACAAAATAAGCTGTTTTTTTTTTTTTTTAAGAGAGAGAGAGGGCGCAAGTGAGCATGGACAGGGAAAGAATGAGAGAGGGAGGGAGAGAGAAGGAGAGGGAGAGCAAGAGCGAGTGAGAGTGAGAGAGAGAGAGAGAGAGAGGGAGGGAGAGAGAAGTGGGGCTCACAGGGTCTAGTGTTCTACCTGAAGTGGGTCTGCAGCTCACCAGAAGTGGGGCTCAACCCCACCCGACGCGGGGTTCTAACTTACCGACTATGAGATCATGACCTGAGCCAAAGTCGGATGCTTAACGGCTGAGCCCCTCAGCTGCCCCACAAAATAAGCTTTCTTAGGCTGAATTTCTTGGACATTACAGAAATAATAATTGATTGCTGTGCGTATCCTGGGGTCCAAGAGACATCTGAATTTGTGGGATTCATACTTTAGGGTGAAGAAAAAATTCAGAAGAGTCACTCTTTTATGCTTCTGGACTGGGAGGTTGGATGCGGGCAATGCCTCTGATTTGGGGGGTGGGGGTTTCCCAAGGACCAAACACACTTTCCCCCTATTTTCACCACTTTCTCTGTATCCAGTCGCTAGTTGAGTCCCTGTGACTTCATGTCTACAATGTTTGCATATGTGTCTTTTTTTGTTTTCTTTTCAACTCCTGATTGCTTCTGTCCAGACTTTTTATTGCTTTTGCATATATATCATTACAGTAGCATTCAGGTCAAAGATCTCCTTATCTCCAAACTTTCCCAGCTCTGGATCATTTCCCACACCGCTGCCGGACTTTTTTGCTGCATTAGATCAGCCCTCTCCTTCAAAACAGTACCATTGCCTCTTGAGCTAAGAGGAGCATCCCAGCAGAGCATCAAATACTGCATCTAAACAAGCCTGGTTGTTCAGAACGTGCACTCTGGGGGCCCCTGGGTGGTGCAGTCAGTTAAGCATCTGAATCTTGATAGGGGCTCAGGTTATGATCTCACGGTTTGTGAGATTGAGCCCTGTGTCGGGCTCTGCACTGACAGCATGGAGCCTGCCTGGGATTCCTTCTTTCCTCTCCCCTGCTCACGCCCTCTCTCACACTCCCTCTAAATAAATAAATAGACTTCAAAAAAAAAAAAAAAAAGAATGTGGACTTTGAAATCAGAAACACCTGTGTTAACACCCCAGCGGGGCCTACTGAGCTTCAGCGTTACCGTCTGAAAAATGGGGATGACACCCATACTTCAGTGGGTGGGAAAGGACACTTGGGGGCTCGTATGCCCTGAAGCCTTCTTCTTCTTCTTTCTTTTTTTTGATTCCTCTATAAGCAAACATTTTCCTCCTTTTAATTGGCACCTTGTTTGCATCTGTCTCAATGCTCTCTGCTTTGTACTGGGCTTGTAGTCAGTGCCTCACTGTCCCTCCTTCGCCTTCCCCCACCCCCCAATCTGGCTGTGGACTCCTCAATGGCAAATTCACCTTTGCCTGTCTTCTCCTAGCGCAGTCTGCAGCGGAGGATTCTGGGAGTCGGCTTGTTCATTTGCCAAAGGTTGGCGTGGACTCCTCTGTGGCTGGTTGAGGTATGGCCATCCACGATTGCAGCTGTTTTTGTACGTAAGTGTTTGCCACAGTGCAGCTTAGGGTTTTTAAAGGCAAGGCGGTGGCTTGTTTGCCTTTGTATCTCTGGCACACAGATGCTCAATACACAGGAAAGAGTCAGTAAATATTAGCTGAATGGAATCCGCAGGGGTTAAATGACAGACTTATTGCATTGTACATCCTGATTCCCAGGCTATGACCTTTTCAGGGCTCCAGGCTGGTTCACTTCCTCAGCCTACATTCTTCATTCTGGACGCCTGAGAAAAATGCCGGCTGATAACTGGGTAGTTAAAAGGACTCTCGGGGCGCCTGGGTGGCTCAGTCGGTTAAGCATCTGGCTTTTGGGTTCGGGTCAGGTCATGATCTCCCAGTTTCATGAGTTCGAGCCCCCTGTTGGGCTCTGTGCTGAGAGCACAGCCCAGAGCCGACTTGGGAGCCTCTCTCTCTCTGCCCTTTCCTCATTTGTGCTGTCTCTGTCTCTCTCAAAATAAATAAACTTTTTTTTTTAAATTTTTTTAATGTTTTTTTTTTATTTTTAGGAGAGAGAGAGACAGCGTGAGCAGGGGAGGGTCAGAGAGAGAGGGAGTCACAGGCTGAAACAGGCTCCAGGCTCCGAGCTGGCAGTCAGCACAGAGCCCAACGCGGGGCTCGAACCCACGAACCGTGAGATCATGACCCAAGCGAAAGTCGGATGCTTAACCGACTAAGCCACCCAGGCGCCCCTCAAAATAAATAAACTTAAAATAAACTAGAAGGACAAAAGCATACAGAAAAGCTCTGAGCAGGAGAAATCACTTATCCCTCCTGGCAGGAAAACAAAAAACAAAAAACAAAAAAACCCAACAACACGAGAAAAAAAAAAGGGATTACATTGATTACATTGGTAGGTGGCAAAAGCCACAGGACACACATACAGGTGTACCAACAGTCTCTCCTTCCTCAATATCAGCTCTGCGGTACTTGAGAGGCGAGGAAACTGGGTCCCATTGCCATATCCTGAGCGTAGTGGTTAGAATCGCTTGCAGGGTTAATAAAGGCTGTTGAAGTTAAACTTCCGTTAGTGGTTAACTCCCTCCTCTCTTCAGGTTCCTGTGAGACCCCTGACAGATGCTGTGAGCTGCAAACGTGTCCAAGCTCTTTAATTCTGTGCATGGTGTCTACACTCGGGGGTAAGGCGGAGGGCTGAGGGGAGAGCCAAGTCCACGAGGAGATGGTTTCGCAGTCCTGTACAACTCAGAGCTCCTCCGGGCGTGTGAATGAGGCTGGCCCCCGAATGAGAAATGCCAAGTACGGACCCGACATAGGAATTCACAGCACTCGAAGCAGGGACCAGTGAATGAACCCGAGGGGGGAACAGACTCACACTTTCAGCTGTCGCTTTGCCCGAGTCCGTCGTTGTCCCAGATGGGACGTTTTCTGGGTCTTGGCATCCTTGAAGTGATGGAGACCCTTCACGTCCAAGGCTCCTTCCTAAACTCCACGGGCCAGGCCACATTAGCAGGAATGGACCGCGTCCTTGCCAGAGACACACAATTGTGGGAGGGAATTCTGTTTCGCGCTGCGGTCAAGTGTTGCCAAACGATATTCCTAAAAGTTTTCAAAAGTCTGCAGTGGGACTACAGGGCTCGCAGAAGCCCCTGCCAGACCTCGGACACAGTGGGTGGGAGGCGAGAAAGACCTAGGTTTGAATAAAGGTCAGTTGTTTTCCCGATGAAGGACGTTGAGGGACGTCAGTGAGGTAGTCACCAAGGACCCCTGTTGGAGACACCCTCTTTGAAGCTTTCTTATCAGTAAGATAAGGTCGTGGATACTTTTCTTACTGAGCAACTGTGAAAAAATGTTTTATGTACTGGATTTGTCGGGATTCTCCCGAGAAATGGAACCAAGTGGGGGTGTAGAGATTCATTTTCAGGCACTGGTGCAGGTAGCCGTAGGCGCCGGCCAGCCTGTACTTTGCGGGCACGGCAACCAGGCAGAGCCCCTACGCTGTGGTCCTGGGGCGCAGTTCCTTCTTCTCAGGGGGGAAGCTCAGTCTTTGTTCGTAAGGCTTTCGACTGATTGGGTGAGGCCCACCCACATCTTGGATGATAATCTGCTGTACTCAAAGTCTGCTGATTTAAATTACATGTAAAAAAAAGAGAGGTGGGAAGACAGAGACAGAAACAGAGAGAGAAAGAGAGAGAAACACAGAGAGAGAACATAAGGAGCCAGAGGGAATGAGAGCTCTCGGGGGCCCCTGCATCTGGCTCAGGCATTTTCACACACAGTATATTTAATGGGTAATTTTATATGTCAGTTTACTAGACTGTGGAATCCGCTGTTTGGTCACACAGCCTAGACCAACTCTGCATCTTTCTGTCCGTCTGTCTGCCTCTCTCCTTCCCTCCCTCTTCTCTTTTCTCTGTCTCCCTCTCCTCATCATATTAGTTTCTTCTATTATTTTGGTTTCACTTTCCTGACCGTGGTCACGATTTTCTGCCTCCTTGTTGCCTGCTGACTTTGCCTTTTGTGCTGGCCTCCTTTCCGCCCAGTCTGACCACAGCCAGACCTTCCCTGCATCCTGCAAAACACACTCCCAGAGCACCCCGCTGTCACCAGGACAGCCCTGTCGCTCGGTCCTCAGCTTCTCGGTGCTTCTCCTCCCACCCGGAGCTCAGCGTCGTGACGAGTCTGCAGTCTTGGGTGTGGTTTTGGGGGGGGGTCTCCCCTTCTTGAGATGGGTGACCACCCAGCCTCAGAGCGCAGCCCAATCCCAGATCAGACTCTTGCCGGCTGCCATCCTGCTTGGCCCACGGCGGCAGGCTGTGTAGCTCATGGGTTCAAGTGCGCAGAGGGGCAGTCCACGTGGCCAGGGCCATGGCGTCGTTCAGGGTCACGGGGTGGCGGGGTGTGCTGGGGGCCCCCAGTGACACTTGCAGATCATGGACGCAGTGAGACCCTGTGCTGCCAGCGGGGGGAGTGAGTCTTCAAAGCAGCAGCAGCCTGCACAGTACTGAGCGATACTCAGATAATAAGAGAAGTATTCCCTGTAGAGATTTGGTGGCCCCTGATCTAATTTTACATCAGAGGAAAACTACCCCCGAAAGAATAGGGAGAGGCGGGGCACCTGGGTGGCTCACTCAGTTAAACATCCAACTTCAGCTCAGGTCATAATCTCACAGTTTGTGGGTTCGAGCCTTGTGTCGGGCTCTGTGCTGACAGCTCAGAGCCGGGAGCCTGCTTTGGATTCAGTGTCTCCCTCTCTCTCTGCCCCTCCCTTAGTCACATTCTGTGTCTTTCTCTCTTTCTCTCTTTATTTCAAAAGTAAATAAACATTAAAAAGAAGAAGAAGGAGAAGGAGAAGGAGGGGAAGGGGAAAGGGAAGGAGAAGGGGAAGAAGAAGAAGAAGGAGGAGGAGGAGGAGGAGGAAGAAGAAGAAGAAGAAGAAGAAGAAGAAGAAGAAGAAGAAGAAGAAGAAGAAGAAGAAAGAAGAAGAAGAAGAAGAAGAAGAAGAAGAAGAAGAAGAAGAAGAAGAAGAAGAAGAAGAAGAAGCACACATCTTGAACACGTGTGCTGGAAGCAGCTTTCCCAGAGCAGGACAGGACTGAAGTCTTTGAGCCCAGTGAGGACATTTTCAGAGGAAGAGTCAGAAAACCCAAGCTCAGAGCGACACAGCTAGGACTGTCAGAGTGCACCCTAAAACTAGGCCTTTTTCTTTCTTTTCTTCTCGTAGTCTGAGTCTTTTTCTCAACAAGAAACAGAAAGCGGATATGTCTGGTAGGCAGGGAATAATTCCACCGGTAAATCCCTGCTGGTGACTTCCCTCGCACAGCTACGTATAAAAACATCCAGCCATCCAAGGAGAGGGAACATAGAGCCGGGTGCTTGGACCCCATGGCTGGTTTGAAGGGACTCTCTTTTCTGGCCCCCAGAGCCCCTCTGACACCGCCAGAACCTCCTAATGCCAGATTTGGTGGCAGAGGTTCATCTTTTTAAACCAGAAATTGTCTCTCCCTGTTTTCCAGTATATAAAATTGAATGGCAGTTAAACATAACTTTTTTTGGAGAGAGAGAGACAGAGAGAGAGAGAATCTGAGCAGTAGAGAGGGGACAGAGTGGGGGAGAGAGAGAGAGAATCTCAAGCAGGCTCTAAACTCAGCACAGAGCCTGACACAGGGCTTGATCCCACAACTCTGGGATCATGACCTGATCTGAAATCAAAAGTTGGATGCTCAACCGACTGAGCCCCCCAAAATAATTTTGAATAAGCCCAACTGTTAGGCTCTTATTTTTCCCATAGTTGTTTTTTATCCTGTCTCCCTGGACATTTACCCGCTGAGAATTGTCAGGGCCATCCTAACTTTCCCTGGAGACCGCTTTCTTGTTCTCCATTCCCTCCTCTGCTCTCAGACGACTGCGCATCGCTGGCAGCACCCACTCGCTTGCTAAGAGCATCTTCTAACTGCAGTCGGTGCTTGCGTCTCGCCCTCCCTGCAAACAACAACAACAACAAAAATCCCAGACCAAGCTAATAAAAAACAAAACAAAAGCCTCCCCACATTATTTTTGCTCCAGTTACTTCAGACATTTTGCTAAATTTCACCTCGGTTTGAATACATAATAGGGTGGCAAGTTTATTTCATCAAATCTATAAAATGTCTAGCTCTACAGTCTTGAAGATTTGTTTCCCCAGAAACCCCAGATTTAATTTTACTTTAAAGAACTACATAGAATAATTTCTTTAGAGTATAGCTTTTTTTTCCCCTGTAAACACTGAATTACACTCTGCCTGCCCTTCCCACTGAAATTAGTCCGATGTGCAGGGATGATGTGCAGTGTTTTGTAGAATTTGCTATTGGCAACGGGTTAAGGCATCACAATAATGTAAATCGGCCGCAGCAACAGTATTAGCAAACGCATGTGTTGAGCACCTACCGTGAGTCAGGCTTTTACATCTACTGTTTGTACTCATTTTTATAGGTTCAGGGATAAGCATGATTCTGATGTACGGGTAGAAAGACTGAGGCTCTGAAGCCCAACAGCAAACACCCAGGACGGTGCACTGGCTCCCAGGCTCGCTCACAGCTGAGCCTGAGCTCCGTTCCCGAGCCCTCTGCTCCCTAGTGCTCACTGCACTTGTCACGAAGGAGCCGGTTTTACCATACTGCATATTTCTTCCTTTCCAGTGTGGGGCACTTGTCTCCAAGGCCACCTAAGGCAGAGCACTGTGTGAAGATGGTCGGACAGAGAAGGGCAATTTGGGAGAGTGTGGAGAAGGCGAGGACTTTGGATTTGGTCTGACCGCTTCCCTAAGTGACTTTCTTTTAAAAAAAATCTTTTTAAATATTTATTTTATTTTTGAGAGAGGGAAGGAGAGAGAGAGACAGAGAGACCCAGATAGAGACAGAGAGAATGAGTGGAGGAAGGGCAGAGAGAGGGGGACACAGAATCGGAAGCAGCTCCAGGCTCTGAGCTGTCAGTGCAGAGCCCGGTGTGGGGCTGGAACTCATGAACCATGAGATCATGACCTGAGCCAAAGTCAGATGCTCAACCCACTCAGCCACCCAGGTGCCCCAGGAGGACTTTCTTATTTGAAGTTGCCACTTGACCAACTTCTGTTGTCACACACATCAAGGCAGTTTTGGGGAGAGAAAATTGAGGACTATCTACAGAAGGTGGGGGTGAGGGGATTTTGAAGAAAGAGGTCTCGCTTCCAGTTATCTATGGCTGGGTGACAAACTCTCTCCGAACTTAATGGCCTAAAATAATGGCATCGTATCATTACCTCTTTGGTTCTGGGCCCTGTTATGTGGTTCTCACTCGGGGAATGTCATGAGAAGCTGTACCACTGCCGTGCTTGCGCACAGAGCTGGAGAACTCAGCATGGGGCCTGACGCCTGATGTCTCCTCTTTGGTCTCTCCAGGTTGTTGGCTTCTGGAAAATCAGAATCATCTCATGGTGGCTCAGGGCTCCCAAGAGGTGCAAAGAGATGGACAGCGATGAGGAGGGAGTGAGACAGGGGGAGAGAGAGCCATGTAGACCCACATGGCCTATTGCCATCTAGCCTCAGAAGTCATGTGGCATCACCTCGTCCCATCTGCTTCCTCGCAGCTGTCCCCAGGAGGGAGATGGGAATAGAGACCCCACTTCCCATTGGAGGTGCGGCGAGGTGCTGAAAAGACCAGGTAGAATCAGAACTACCGCCACCGACGTGTTGGGGAAACACACTCTGCTAAGGGCAGTGTCGCTTCGGAACGAACTGCCTGGCACGTGGGGCTCTGTTTTCCACTCAGGAGAGAAGATGAGTTCAAGCGGCTGAGCTCCAAGAGCCTTTGCGGCTCGCATACCCGGGGGTCCCTGCGAATGAGTCCGTGCATCTGTCACAGTACAGGCCGTAAGGCCGCCGTTGCTGACAAAGTCCCCGGAAACCACAGGCTTCACAGCGGCCACTGTGCAATCCTAGTCGCATTTCAACAAGTCTGAGCCGAAGACCGTGCCCTCCGTGGGTGTTCCTGGAGGTCTAGATGCAGAGCAAGTCTGTTCAAATCAGTGCCTTTAAGGATGGGAGGATACGATCATATGAATGTCGCCTAACCCTCCCATCTCCCAGCTAAGAGGATGGAGTCTCACAGGGTGAATGCATAGACCCGCATCGCCTTAAGTGAGATGCTTAAAACAGGAAGGTCCTTACAAAGAGCCCATGAAGAAGGGGACTGATTTTTAAAATCTGGGCATAGGGGAAGTGGTTAAAGAAAACTTATCCTAGAAAAAAGAAACATTGAATATTATTTTTAAAAATATGTGACTATGCTTCACATGGAAAAAAAAAGAGATTATATATTTGTTTAGAGATTTAAATGATGATTTAAAAGCATGTCTGAAGTTTGGCCTCTCGATACGGTCCAGCTTTTATCTCCAAGGATTTTGTCGTATGTTACTTGTGCCTACAATACGCTCCAGAGTTTTTATTAAGTGAACCATGCACTCTTTAAATGTAGAGAGAGTAGGAAAAATGTCTCATATTTATTTTGCACGGCTTTCTAGCACCAAGTAATGTTCTGGGCACAGATTAGATATATCACAGGTATTTATCAAGTGATACTTGGTCATCGTTTGATTCTTGATGGATGCTTCTATGTGCTGAGTCCTCCATGCTGGTTGGGACCCACAAGGCAGAGCCTAGGTGAACACGATTGTGGCACTAATGTCCCCCCAGTGAGACCTTTTATCCATCCACTGCTCTCATGTGAATGACCGCACCTTTGCAGATTAATAGAAACGATATCCTTGTTGCCTCTGATGCCAGCAAGCTCCTTCCAGAAGCTGTGCTCTGGTCTCAAGGGCGCTTGATGCTTGAGGGTATCCTCAGTGCCTGTTTCCCAAAGGATGCTTCTCACTCTCCAGGAAGGAAGATGCATCAGAGGATTTGGTCTTCTGTGATTCGGGTCTCCTTTACTCAGCTCCATCCTCAATGTGGGGCTTGAGAGACCATAGGAGGGGATGGCGGGGGGCACAGGCCAGCAAATAAGTGGGACCTGTGTCCCAGAAGTTGGGCTGTAGAATGCCACCTCCCAAGGCAACCAACTTCCTGGTGTGGTAACACCCGCGTTTTCATTGCAGAGAAAATACAGCCACCCTACGTGTGGTTAACGGGATACAATCAGGACACCTTCGGCTTTCCAAACTGAGTGCGACCCCGGAAACACCATTTCACTTGACCTGCTCTCCATCTTCTGTTTTCCCTTGGCCGTGGGCATGTCTAATGCCGAGAGTCCGCTCTCCCTCTGCACAGCTGTCCTTGCGCCCAGTGGCAGGGATTTCTCATGGTTCCCGAGCACAGGTGAGCTCGGGGCGCAGGTGCGGCAGCTGTTTGCGGCTATGCTCGAGGTAGTGCAGGTGCTTCCCGCACGAGAGACACAGCCGAGGCCAAGGATGTCCTTCTAGTGCTGTTTGTGGCCAAGGTTGTGGCCCACGGCAGCCAGTTCATACCGTTCTCCTTTCTGTAGACCTGGGGCTTTCGGAAAGATACACCTGCCAATTGTGAAAAACTAAATAGCTGAATGCGCCTCGATCAATCAACCGTCAGAGTACCTCACAAAGAAGTCCTTTCCCACTTAGGACGCTCGTCACTACCATTATCATCCACCTTAAGTATTCATATAACGACAGCAGTATTAAGAAAGAGTGGATGAGCACAGAGCCACATTTAAACTGCCGTGTTTGGTTATAATTAAAGCAGGCTATTTAAAGGGACAACTGAAGAATATTATGGCTATAGATTACCTTGTCTCTCCTCTGCCCCCGAAATAGTCAGTTCAATAAATTAATTTACAAAATGATCATGTAATAAAATCTTAAACCAAGTAGTTATGATTTAGAAGCGTGTCTGAGATTTTGGCTATCGATTGAGACCAGTTTTTATTTCCAGTCATCTGTGTGGTTTAGTTTTGCTTACAGTACATACCCAAGCATTTTTATAAAGTGTATTAGGTACTAAATATTGACTAGAGATTTGACTTTGCTCCTTGTATGGTCGATGTTAGGTAGATGTAATGCAAAGCTCCAGTTGGGTCTTCTTAATGTGGTGAAAATTGCAGTGATTTAGTCATAATGTTCCTTCCAATTTGCCAGCCGTATTTTATGGGCACACGGCGGGCTTCACTCTGTTGGCTGTATGTTAAAACCATATTTTGTTAATTAGAGGCCTATAATAAATACATCACTCATTTTTATGGTATATGAGTCCCCTTGATTCAGAAAAGTTTGACATCTGGCTCCGATTAGGTCTCACGGTGTGGCTGTGGAAATTCCCCGACCCTTTCTTCACCTGTTTGGGGGAAAATGAGGATGGAAACTTACATTCTGCAGAGAAAAGTTGAAAGGGGGGGTTTGATCATTACAAACAGGGTTATTTGGGATGAATATAGTAAGCTGAGCAAATATCCATGGCATCAGGACCCTGGGGAGGATTTTTCAGGGCTTGCAATATATTTTTCTTTCTTTCTTTCTTTCTTTCTTTCTTTCTTTCTTTCTTTCTTTCTTTCGTTGGGCCGGTGGAAAATATCAAGTGATACGCTCCCTTTAATTCTTTGTGGCATGGGGCAGAGTATAAATAAATCAATACACTATTTGTTCAGCAATTTGGGGAGAAAGTATTATTTCTCTTTAGGGAGGTCCAATTAGAGCAATAAATTGTATTTTATATACTGACCTTCTTTATTTTTTGTTCAAATACAAACTAATGGCCAATATGTCATTGATTATATTTGCGCAACTTCTGAAAACAGGAGCTTAGACCTGTGACCTCTGGGTTTGTGTGCCTTTATGTGCGTCAGGTCTCCCTTCTGCACACTGAGCTAGGGGACAATCATAGGTTGTGGGAACCAGTTCTTTGTTTAAGCTTATCTTGGTGTGCATGTCAACCTCAAAATGCAAAACAAATCTGTTGTGATTATGAAGAATAAAGACAGGCGATTCTCCTAACTGGAATGGCAAAACCGTGGGAACTTGAGTCTCTTCCTACACAAGAATCCATAACGACCTAAAAAGCTTCCCTCACTTATTTCTTAACAAATATCTAGTCATCACCACTAAGTGCAAGCTTCTTTGCTTAGCGTTCCAAGAGGTACCATGATGTATACAACACTGCCATCACTTCCAGATGCTTCTGAGCCTGATTTAGGTAGATCCAGGATGGAGGGACCAGGATGCATCTTGTTTATAATGTGTGTTCAGTCCTTCATGTAATCGTGATTCGACAAATATTTATCGGATATTTGTGCTAGATGCTGAAAATTGAGAAATGATGAAAAGATACCTATTTTAAGGGCTTAGGATTTGGTGAGGGAAATAAGATGAACACCTAACCTTAATACAGTGGTGGGAGCAGGGCGGGGGTTGGGAGATAGCAGGAATCTGGCTCAGTGGTCTCTTTCAGTTCACAGCCTCCAGGGGGCGCTCCAGGGAGCACACACCATTTCTCTTCTCCATTCACTGGCCTACTTTCTCTTAGCCCGCTTGACACCTTCTCTTTCTTAATGCGGTGGCTAAAGATCCTGTTTCCTCAATCATTAAGAAAGTGAGAACAATCGTAAAGGAACTTCCTCCTGTCATCACCAGCACAACTACTACCCTATTGTGAATACCTTCTGTCTGGACAAAAATGGATGAACTGTTCTTTTATTTCAAAATAAGGTCAATCTCTCTTTTATACACTAAAGCCCACTCCCTCTGATCCGCTTGAGAACATCGTTTCAGCGTCTCTCTCTCCTGCACCATCAATTTTTTCTCTCCCTTGAAAAGAATTTTTTGTTCATTTATTTTGAGAGAGAGTTTGCAAGTGCGTGTGAGTGGGGGAGGGACAGAGAGAGAAGGAAAGAGAGAAAAACCCAAGCAGGCTCCACGCTGACAGTGCAGAGTCCTATGTGGGGCTCAGTCCTACAAACTGTGAGGTCATGACCTGAGCCTAAACCAAGAGTCGCAAGCTTAACCCCTGAGCCACCCGGGCTTGCCCCTCAAGCTTTCTTCTCTCTTCTAATGGATCTTTCCCATTTTCATCAAACTTGCTGAGCTATCAAGTCTAAGAAATACCTTCTGCTCTGGTGCCGCTCCACGTCCCTGCATCCCTTTGTAGCAAACTCTTCGAAAACATCTTTTACAATCACTATCTTTACTTCCTACCATCTTGTTCTTTCTTAAATCAATGCTAGTCAGGATTTACCTCCATCACTTGACTAATTTTTTTCTCAAGGTGATGAATGGCTTTCATGTTACTAAACCCAGTGGTTCTAGATTCTCTCCTTACTTGACAGCCCTTGGCCCATTTTGCATAGCTTTGTGTGGTCTAGGACACCACCCTCAGTTCCTCTTCACTAAGCCAACTTTTGAGTATTGCAGAGTCCTAAAGCTCAGTCCTTCTTTCTCTCTTCTATCCTACTCACCCCCACCCACTGATTTCACTTAATCTTATGGCTTTAAATACCTACATAACCTGACAAGTCCCCCACACTTGTATCTCCAAACAAGACTTCGCCTGTAAACTCCAAACTTGAATATCCATCTGCCTATGTGTATGTCTGCTAGGGTGTCTACTAGGTGTCTCTGGTGTGTCACCTAAA
This sequence comes from Proteles cristata cristata, assembly GCA_017311185.1. Lineage (NCBI taxonomy): Eukaryota > Metazoa > Chordata > Mammalia > Carnivora > Hyaenidae > Proteles > Proteles cristata. Next base: position 142,176 of record JAESUZ010005168.1, read on the forward strand.
AAAAGGGACCGATCCTCCCCTCTTCCTCCCCTTCTGCCCTGCTCCACCCATTCTTCTTCATCTCAGTAAGCGGTTCCTTCATTCTCCACGTTAATCGAGCAGAGACTTTCCGATGCATCTTCTGCTCCTCTTTTTCTTTCACCTACATCCGAAATGTTAGCAAAACCTATCAGCTCTATCTTCAAAGTCTCTCTTGATTTTGACACTTCTTGTCACTTTCACCTTTTTTATTTCACCCACCCACATTTTTCTCCTGTATAATGGGCATATCTGCTTCCTTCTTAACTGCATCTCTGCATCCATTATCTTCCACAAGCTCTTTGTAGAGCGATTCTTTGATGTAAATCTGACCGTGTCACTCTTCTGCTCAACGTGCTTCTAAAGGCATCTCATCTCCCGCAAAGAAAAAGCCTTTCTTCTGCCTTGTCTTATCTGCCCCCTATTTCCTTCCTAAACTCATCTCCTGCCACCATCCATTCAGACCCTGCCCTCCGGAAGGGTGTTGACCATGGCCAGTAGGTCTCACCTCAAGCCTTTGCATTGTTTTCCGCTGTCTGGGATGCTCTTCCTGAGATGTTTTATAGGATTTCATCAAGTCTCACCTCTTAAAGAGGGCTCTCCTCATCAGCCTAATTTATATATATATTTCTTTAATGTTTTTATTTCTAGGAGAGAGAGAGAGAGACAGCGTGAGCAGGGGAGGGTCAGAGAGAGAGAGAGAGTCACAGACTGAAACAGGCTCCAGGCTCTGATCTGGCAGTCAGCACAGAGCCCGACGCGGGGCTCGAACCCACGAACCGCGAGATCATGACCCAAGCGAAAGTCGGACGCTTAACCGACTAAGCCACCCAGGCGCCCCCTCATCAGCCTAATTTAAATCGAAATGCCCTCACTCTACCCCTGGCCCTCCTTATCTCCCTTACACCTACTCAACTTTTCTCAGTAGTGCTTATTGACCTCCCACGTATATTTTCTTAGAGGCTTCTTCATTGTTTGTTTCCCTCCACTCAAATGTAAGTTCCCTACAGGTAGGGACTTTGTCCATTTTGTTGAATGCTGCATCCTCAGTGCTTAGAACAGCACATAGCTTGTAATGGATGTTCAATTAATAATTGTTGAGTGCATGAATCAATGAATGGCCAAGGTACTATGAGAACATAAAGGGCCATGTGATTAGTTTTGTCTGGAGAGATCTGTGAGGGCTTCACAGAAAAGATGGCTGATGGGTTGGGGTGGGTTGGATTTTAAACATTGCAGAGGTGGAAGGGGGTGTTTTGCTGCCACATGGGATGAATGTTAAAAGCAAATAACAATGTAGACTGGGGAGAGTTGTTGATGGACTGTGAGCTCCATCAAGCCCGCTTTTTAGTGAAAGTCAGCAGACTCCATTTTGACAGAGAAATGAGCTGATCGGATCCGATTTACAGTTCAGGTCGTTTGATGAGAGTGTGGAGGGTTAATGAGTATGGTGGGGGAGGGGTGGGAAAGTGAAGCTGGGGATATATGAGATGATCACAATTGTTGGGGAAATAGTACCCTTGGGGAATGGCATGGACTTAACTTCCCATGTTCAGCATATGTACTCATAATAGCTCTGCTTAAGGGTAACAGTTCCAGAGCTAGACAAAGGACTTACCCTCTTGAAGTATGAAACCTGGGTTACAGCTGGGGGTATTTTGATCATCTGTCATGTGGGTGGACAAGTCTGAGATGGTAGGGCTGAGGGTGGGGACAAGATCTGTTCCTAATTAGGGCAGGTGTGGAGGTAGTGTGCAGCTAGTTATGATGGGGTTTGGGGGGAGAGTGCATCCCTCCCCCCGACTTATCGTAGAACATGAACAAACACGGAATCCTGGGTTGGACAGATCCTTGGGCTGAATCAGTATGGCACTTTGTATATTCATTGAGCTCCATGCTTATTGTCATGTTTCATATTTTGACATATAACTGGGCCAATACATAATTCTTTGCCATATCCTGTCAGTATCTTTTATTTATCAGCTGAGTTCCACACAGCTGATACAATCACTTGTTTACCTTGTCTGCCGATTGTAGAATGGATCCATGCCAATCTCCATGGGTCTCAGAAATGGAGGAAGTGGCCGGCCTGGCTACGACACAGTCCTGGTCATTGTCAAAACCTTACTTATAGTTTTAAGTCCCTGTAGCTACAAAGATATAGAGATAGAGATAGATAGAGACACATTTGCATCTATATATGAGCCTTTGGTACATTTTTACAAAAACAGAAGCTTCATAAACAGTAAAATAGCTCAGAAGATTGGAAAGTCATTTCACAGATGTCAGGCTCAAATTCTATACAGGAAGTAAAAGTTTTACTGGGAAAAAGAAGAAAGAAAGAAAGAAAGAAAGAAAGAAAGAAAGAAAGAAAGAAAGAAAGAAAGAAAGAAGAGAAGAGAAGAGAGAGGAAGGAAGGAAGGAAGGAAGGAAGGAAGGAAGGAAGGAAGGAAGGAAGGAAGGAAGGAAGGAAGGAAGGAAGGAAGGAAGGGAAGGAAGGAAGGTAAAGGGAAAGGCAAACATGAAACGTGTGTGGTGTAAAGAGAAGAGTTACCCCCTTTTCTTCTGCCTGGTAAGCTTGTTCTAATTTTCCTGGATGTCAGCGTAATACTGTCTTCTCCTTTAACCTGACCTACTCAAAGATGGCTTCTCACTTTCCTCTGTTTTTAAGAAAATATTTATTTATTTATTTTGAGAGAGAGAGCAAGCAGGGGAGGGGCAGAGAGAGAATGGGAGACAGAGAGGGAGACAGAAAATCCCAAGCAGGCTCTTCTCTGTGAGTGCAGAGCCAGATGCGGGGCTTGAACCCATGAACCATGAGACGGTGACCTGAGCTGAAATCAAAAGTCGGATGCTTAACAGACTGAGCCAATCAGGTGCCTCCCCACCCCCAACATCCCCTACCATTTTTAAAGCCAGTATTTTTTTGTTTGCTTGCTTTCCCCCTCTCTGTGACTTCCTGGTGTGGGTACTCTTCCCTGCTAGCAAATGGAATGTTTTTTCAGCCACTATGGTGGGCGGTACAAGTTTCTTTTCTTGGAACAACTTGCCTATTTATTCTCATCATAGCTTTGTTAGCGACACTGGCATCTCACTATCACCCACTGCTGTGTTCATTGTCTTCTTTCTGGTTTTCTTTTTATTCAGACAATTATCTTATTCATAGAGGAAATATTGAAAGCAAGATGATGTTTCTCCCACCCCCTTCCTTTTCTCATGCTTCTATCTTTCCTGTGGATGCCCGAAGTACTGAAAACAAAAGGCACTTTGGGAGAGTGATGTGCCTCGCACTCAAGCTTTAAAAGGGAACACTACCTGTTTCCTGCTGAGTCGAGAAGACGGTTGAAAAGGAGGCATCGGGTCTCAGGAAAATATTCCTCTAGAAAGTCGTCTATGAACATTCAGGCAGCACTGGGCCTCTGCCAGCTAATGCAGCATGGCAGCCAACAGCACGGCCCCAAAGCTGGGGTGCTGGTTTGGAAGCCTGGTCTTGCCGCTGCCCTCAGGCTTTCACTCAGCCCCCCTACCCACCCCCCACCCCCTGAACTCGGGCTTTCTAACTGCGTGATGGCAGTAATAGCACCTACTCGGTGACACTGTCGGGAAGCTCAAGTGAGCTACTACACGTGATACGTGTGTGCCCGATCCATATGGCAAGAGCTCTTTGCTCTTCTGGTTACTTTGGAGTTCACACGATGGCTGGGAGCCTCGAGACCCACTACTCCTCTCCATCGTAATGGCTTTTCATTTGGTAACTCAACATCCCCAGCTGTTGCTGTTCTCTGCCTGTCTGTCCGTTTCCCCCTCCTATGGCTTAATCCTTTCCGCCTTTCCCACTCTCTTACTGTGCCACCTCTTTCGCTTACTCCCAGAGCCCCCAAGGATGGCGGTCTGGGTTACCATGTGCGATTGTTTCCAATTCTCTCCACACACCATGTTCTGCCTGTTGGAGCAGATGTTCTTGCAGCCCCTGAGGCTGGTGCTACCTCCCTGGTTGCCACTCCCCTAGCTGGCCTGCCCCATGCTGGGTCACGTTGGCCAGTGTCTGAGATACAGCGTTACCCCTTCCCTCTTTTCCTGCCTCATCTCTTTCTATATGAAATGGCTTATTCCTTCTTGGAATCTCTTGATTAACTTGGGTAATTCCTTTCCACTGGAATGTACAGTCTTCTCTCTTATATCCGTGATTGGCCCATCTTTTCTTAATGGTATCAATTTCATGAAGGTATGAACCTTGCTTTAAACATTATGTTCCCCTAGATACCTTGGCTGTTGTGGACCCCAGAAACTGTGAGACAGATATGAATTTCCCTTTCTGAAATTAGCAAAGTTAGCATCTGTGGGCCAGCACACTCTGACCACATTAGTGATGCAGAACCCAAATGTTCATTGTCAGCTTTCCAGAGGACCCCTAGAATCTGCCTGTGGAATTCGTTACCTATTGAAACCAAGGTTGTAATTATACTTTTCTGTCACAATTTGAACTTCTCAGGATAAAGGTAAGCCAAAGTTGGCGAAAGAAATGTTCAAGCAGTAAGGAAGCAATGTTTCAAGCGTTGAAAAATTGGATTATTAAATACAGGTGAAATGAATGGACTCGTTTACATCAAAGAAGGCTGTTGAGAAGAAACTTAGATTTGCTGAGCTTTGTTATAATAAACAGAACTTTGGACCCAAGTTCATTACTGTCTCCACCGAAGACAAGTAAAGCAGTTTGCTGATATTTTAAAAGGGAGAGTGAAAGTCAGTTATAAGGTAAGTGGCAGTAATTACTTGCTGGTGGGTGGTAAGGATGCAGCCACCTTAGAAGACTTATCCATACGATAGATTCAAATGTTCTATAGCATTTGAAGGGCAGTGTTGCTCAGGGCAGGAGAGAGCGGATGCGGTTTGGAGGTCCCTTGCAATCCCATTTGCTTTATTTTTTTTAGAGCTGCCTTAGTCATATACTTGCAGATTAAAAGACACTTCATACCTAGTGGCTCCACATCTAGCCTGACTCGTAGGGGCCCTGAGTATTCTCAAATACACTCTGATGTCTGAAGGAATCCCTCAGCCACCAAAGCTATCCAAGGCATTGGGCCTTATTTTTAAACACCTCACCAACAACACTTGGCCTTATCAACAGTATTTATCCCACAGAAGATTTCCCAGAGTTATCTTAAAAACATTACTTCCTTTTTTCCCAACCCCCTACCAACCTCAGAAGGACAAACAAAACCCTAAATCTACCTCAGACTTTTGAGAACTGGTGTACCAGGACAGACACATAAAAAGCTGTGAGGTAGAGGGAGTTACAGAGTGAGAGAATGAAGCACTGAGTCTCACGGAAGTGTGCATTTGATACATTTTCTGGCTTGGCTTTGTAATTTTCTTTCTTTTTTAAAAATGTTTGTTTATTTATTTACTTATTTATTTAAAAAACACATGACCGAAAGAGGGGCAGGGAGCGAGAGAATCCCAAGCAGGCTCTGCACTGTTAGTGCGGAGCCTGACGTGGGGCTTGATTCCACGAACCGTGAGATCATGACCTGAGCTGAAATCAAGAGTCAGAGTCTTAACTGATGGAGCCACCCAGGTGCCCTGGCTTTGTGACTTTTATAACTCTCCTCTTAAAAGGTTGCATTATTTTGCACTGGGCTGTTGGCCTAAAGCCATGACATAAGCTCTGTTCGAGATCTGTTACTTGTCAATAGTTCATTAACTTAGTTTTCAGTTATGAAGAGGATATAAATAGTGATACATATATATGGGTTTTATGTTTGTGTTGGTTCATACAAGGCTTAGTTGGTTAGTATTTCAGCTCCTTGGGAGTAGAAATGTATGATATAATTTTTTGTAGTTTTCACAGTAATGAAGATAAAACGTTTCTTGGTGGACACTCAATTAGTAGAACTGAGAAAAATGGGTTGTCTTCAATAATGTAGAGGGTATATTTTACCACCAATACTCAAAAGTTTTATTTATAGAAGTGAGAGAAACCCAGATGTCGTAGGGATTGTTATAGGGTATCAGAAAGGGGAGGGAGTTATGGCAAAGAAAATTATAATTTAATACAAACTAAAAATACCAGTCATGCTTGGAAAACAGAAAACATGGGATATATCTCTGGAAAAGCTGATGACAGGGAGAAGGTATAACAGCCAAGAAAATGGGTAGTAAAAGCAGACAGAATTAAGGGGAATCTTCTCGAGGAGGAGACAGGCTGCCTCAAGAGGGATATAAAGCCGGATGTTCGCACTTTCTGTGCAGAATAACTTTTGAGATTAGGCCGACTGGAGGCGGTCAGGTGCCAGGGTCCCTTCATTAGGAGGAACGGGAAGAGACTGTAGGCCATTCTTTCTGATTTCCCCTCTCCCCTGTGCCCCCAATAAGAAAGTAGTCCATTCACAATTAGAGTTTGACTTACACTTACTCTTGTGTCAGGAATTCTTCAGATGCCTTCCTGGTGTCTGTCCATCTGCTTGTCGTCAGAAATGCTTTGAAAGGAGCATGCAACCTTTCATTCCACAGTTAAACACTGAAGACAAATGTCTAGTTAGGAAAATACTTTGACACACATCCAAGCTCAGCTGAGTGAAATGAACCAATGAGTGAATGAATGAATGAGTGAAATATTGGTATCTCTTTTCTGTGTTGACTTAGAGGGGTACTTAAGCCAAGGTGGGCAAAGGAAAGTGTACACGACAGAGAGGCTGGAAAAGCCCAGCAGCAGTTCAGTAGTTTGGGCTGAGGTCAGTTTGTGCTTTTCAAGAGGAAGCTGCCCGTGGAAGTGCATCGCTGACCAGCTGCACAGATAGAGATCCTAGAAGGAGTGTCTCCACGGAGCTATAGCCCTCACGTGTACCCTTCTCGCCTTACGTGACTGGCAAGGCTCCATTTTATGAGGCTAACGCCACTGCAGAGGGGCTTCGTTTCCAGACGATTGACTGATTCATTCATTCACTGCTACTTTCACAAACACTGGGCTCCTTTAACATAAGCTTTCCAGGTTTCCCTCCCTATGAACCACAGAACTTTGGAGAAGTAGGGAGCTACGTTGACTTGGGTAACACACACACACACACACACACACACACAACCAGTTAAGCATCTGGTTGGGACTAAAGTCCAAGTCCCCGGTTTCCTCAAACACAGAGGGTCCTGGTGATTTCCAAGTCCTGCTGCCATATCAATGGGCTTTATCTTTACGCTTCCTTTCAACAAATGCCTATATGGTTGAAGTCTCTGAATTCCCATTCCTTCATGTTGTCATTCAGTTTGATTTTTGGCTCTGTTTTGGCATTATCTGTCATTTCACTAACACGTAGCACTCACGCCATTAATGAACCAATCTTTCTTCCCTTTGTAATTTTTTCCATTAACTTAGTGACCTTTTTAAAAATTTTTAAATTAATTTTTAAAAAATTATTTGAGAGACAGAGAGAGAGCAAAGAAGGTCAGAGAGAGAAAGAGAGAGAATCTTAAGCAGGCTCCATGCTCAGCACAGAGCCTGATATGGGGCTCTATCCCATGATCCTGGGATCACCTACTGAGCCACCCAGGTGTCCCTACATGACCTTTTCTGTAATGCTCTTTGCTCCAGATCATTGGGTAATGTTTTTGAGTGTGATGCAGGTATGTCCTTCAATGTGCCACTACAGTGGGGGCCTGCCTGGATAGCTAGTCAAGGTACAAGTGAAATATAATTTATGTTTTATTGAGTGTAGAATACGCAATTCATATCAATAAAATGATAGTCAGGTTTTTTATAAACATGAATCTCATAAAGGATAAGGCCAAGGAGACTTGGAGAACCTTTAGCGGAGGGCTGTCCCTTATGTAGGTCAAATTCCTTGGAAGACAGAACTATCAGAGTGGTCTCTAATTTCTGGGTGACGGGAACCTAAGATTTTGCTGCAAGAAGTGTGCCTTACCTGATACAGACCTTTATGAAACGCCCTCACAAGTTTTAGTAGGTTTTTAAAAGTTCTCAATGACATTTTTGAGTCTAATATATGCAATCGGAATTTGTCTTTCTAATGGACTATCACAGATAGGCTTCTTCCTACAAAGCAACAGTAAAACATAAATGTGATCCTGACTATATGAGGAAATAAGATCACAGCTTGCCCCAGGTTTGTACGGAGACATTGAGTGGTTTTCCAGACGAGTCGATGAACACATTCCCCAGGCATATACTAAGCAGGTCTTCCTCATCCGATTGGCAATTTTATTGCCGAAGAATTCTGATGTCTGACACATAAAGCGTGAGGACTCATTCCTGCAGAGAAAAGTCTTAAAATCTAGTAAGTAATGCAAACACCATAGTAAACAGAGAAAAAAAAAATCCAGCTTCCGTTGTGATCATCTGAAATTAATTCATTTTCCTGTCCCTCAAGATCTTGTCTTGTAACATGTAAACAGTGTGAAAAAGAAAGCAAAAAAAAAAATTATGTATCATTTCCTCACCCACAGATAACATTCGTTACTTTGGTTGATTACCTTTTAATTCTTTGCCTTTTTCTGTTGTCTTGAAATTTTACATTGTGCATAAGAGCAATGAGTTGTTGATAAAGTCACTCAATGTCCTACTGGTCAGATTCCTGCTCCGTCAGACTTCTTGCCTTTGGAGCACGTGAGGACATTCTGGAAGGTCTGACTCTTGTACTCCAGTGCCAGCCTTAAATAGGGCCAGAAATACACCAGTAAACTAGTAATCTTCCTCAACTGTCTTGTGGGAACTATTAAATAGTATTCAATGGTCTTTTGCAGAACGTAAAGTACAACCACACTCAGTAGGATGATTATTACAGTAAAAAACAATGTTTGTTGACTGCTTACTACATGTCATCTTGCTGAATCATTTTTTTAAGTGTTTATATATTTTTGAGAAAGAGAGAGAGAGAAAGAGCGAGCATGAGTTGGGGAAGTGCAGAGAGACAGAGAGGGGGGCTGAGGATCCAAAGCTGGCTCTGCACTGACCGCTGAGAGCCTGATGCAAGGCTCGAACTCACAAACCGTGAGATCACGACCTGAGCCAACCAACTAAGCCACTCCGGCACCCCTCATCTTACTGAATCTTTACAAAAACCAATGAGACAGGACAATGTATTTTATCCAGATTAGCCAGGAACAGAGAGAATAAATAGCTTTTGCAAAGTAACATAGCTGGTAAGCAGTAGATCTGGGATTTGAATGTAGGTTGTCTGATTCCAGAGTCTGTTCCCAGGAAAAACTATGAAAAATTGCTTCTTAGCGTACTTGACATCCTATATTTTTAGGGGACATTCCGAAATAGCTCTTACAGAGAACCTTTCTGTTTCTACCTGGGGAGGACCTGGAATGTTTATTTTCAAATGCCACCGGGGTATTTATAATCTGGTGCCAAAAACTTCATTAGATTTATTCTGTTGTGTTGGAGCTCAGAAAAATCCAAAACTAGTGTACGGACAAATTTAGTGTATATATTATATTCCAGTAAAACTCCTAATCCCTCAGGCACCTGAGGGGCTCAGTCAGCGAAGCATCCCAGGCCTGTTTGTGGCTCAGGTCATGAGCTCATGGTTTGTGAGATGGAGCGAGCCCTGTGTGTCGGGCTCTGTGCTGACAGCGCAGAGCCTGCTTGGGATTCTCTATCTCTCCCTTCCTCTCTGACCCTCTCCCTTTCTCAAAAGTAAATAAGTAAGCTTTCATGTAAAAAAAAAAAAGAAAAGAAAAGAAAAAAATGTCTCAAAATTTCCTATAATTGTTTCTAATTTTTACCCCTCAGAGACCAGTGTCTATTCCAGCATCTTCTTTCTGTTTTACCATAATTACCCTTTCTTTTTAGTCTTTATCTAAATACTGTTCCAATTCCCATATGTCTAAAAGCACAGAATTCTATCTCTGGTGCATTCTGCAGACATTTGTTGAGCGCTGTCTAGGCCATGAGAAGGCACAGACGGACGTTCCTGTCCTAAAGGAGCTCTGTGTCTAGTGGGAAGGCGGGAGGCACGGACGGAAATGAAAGCGCAGCGTAACCGGTGCCCGACTTGTACCACGTGCAGTGTGACCGCAGCTCAGAGGACACGCTCACAAACACGAGAGGTATCGGGAGAGCTGTTTTCTTTGGGTAGAAAAACTCACCCCTTAAATTGTATTCGTAACACGACTTCCACTTCTATTCTTGAATTTTCTTTTCTCCCAAGCTCCGTCACCTCAATGACAATAGCATACATGCCAGAAAAACGCAGAAGGGATTGAAAACTGTGAACCAGCCAAGCAGTTCAATGTTTCTTTTGAAAATAATGAAAAGAAATCTATCCCCAAACTCAGCAAAACACATTTTATTAATAGAGATGGCCCTCGGTGATTCAATATCAAACAGAAACAAAAATCCTACAAAGGTCTGACATCACTAGATGATGCTAATTTGGTCTGGCCTGCAAACCCGGGCAGGCCCAGTGCTGAAAGTGAACACACACAGCCTGGAGGGGAGCGACCCAGGCCCTTCTGCTAAGGGGGTGCGCTGGGCTGTAATTTCATATTGTTACATAGCCCTTTGAGATCTTTGCTCCCTGCAGAAAATCCGTGGGAGCTGCTATTCTGGAAACTTCTTTCTTCTTCCTTCCATCCTTCCTTCCATCCTTCCTTCCATCCTTCCTTCCTTCCTTCCTCCCTCCCTTCCTCCCTTCCTCCTTCCTCCCTTCCTCCCTTCCTTCCTTCCTTCCTTCCTTCCTTCCTCCTTCCTCCCTTCCTCCCTTCCTCCCTTCCTCCCTCCTTCCTTCCTTCCTCCCCTTCCTTCCTTCCTCCCTTCCTTCCTTCCCTTCTTATTTTATTTTACTTTATTTTATTTTTTTAAATTTACATCCAAGTTACTTAGCATCTAGTGCAATAATGATTTTAGGAGTAGATCCAGTGATTCATATCCTATGTATAACACCCAGTCCTCATCCCAACAAGTGTCTTCCTTAACCCCCTTACCCACTTAACCCGTCCCCCACCTCAACCCCTCCAGCAACCCTCAGTTTGCTTTCTGTATTTAAGAGTCTCTTATGTTTTGTCCCCTTCCCTGTTTTTATATTATTTTTGCTTCCCTTCCCTTCTGTTCATCTGCTTTGTATCTTAAATTCCACACATAAGTGAAGTCATATATTTGTCTTTCTCTGACTGACTTATTTCTCTTAGAATAATACACTTTAGTTCCATCCATGTTGTTGCAAATGGTAAGATTTCATTCTTTTTGGTTGCCAAGTAATACTCCATTGTATGTATATACCACATCCTCTTTATCCATTCATCCATTGATGGACATTTGAGCTCTTTCCATGTCTTGGCTATTGTCCATAGTGCTGCTATAAACATTGGGGTGCATGTGCCCCTTCGAAACAGCACACCTGTACCCCTTGGATAACTACCTAGTAGTGCAATTGCTGAGTTCTGTTTTTAACTTTTTGAGGAACCTTGGAAACTTCTTTATTCTAACTGGAGCAGTCGGAACGGTTCTGTGTAACAGTGGTGGTCTGTAAAATGAATTCCGTACAACTACTAATTTCTGTTTTCCCTATAAATGTTCACATCGCAAAGTGACCTGAAGTCGTGTGGTTCATGATATAACATATGCTTTGTGGGGCTCTATTGTTTTTTGTTGAGGTGTAGGTCTGCCCAAGTGAGGGAGATGCACTTTTCTTTAATTTTTTAGTCTTTTTGATTTGTTCCAAGCCGTGTTCTCTGGATGCACGACTTTTCAAGGCTCAGTAATCCTGGAGCATTGCTCTCATGTTTCCTACTCCTCAGAATCGCCTTGGAACGAGCAGCCTTTGAAGTTAGGAAGAGTCACCAAATCCAGGTCAGCAGAATAGCACACACATAGACCGTTCCAGTGGACGTTGGTGTCAAGTCCATGGGTATTCTTCATTCTGTCTTGAACATAAGATGCAATTTATAATCTACTTGATGAGATTTGTCATCTAAACACTAACTTTAGCCTATCTCAAGTCTTGCACTGAACTTGAAAAACAAGTGCCCTTTGTGACAGTGGCCTTTGTAGTTATCTTGCTGGGCAAGATATTCCAGCAGAGGTGGGATCTGGGTGAGCAGCGAGGACAGAGAACACCTCAAGGATGAGTGAAGAAATAAAGGCCAAAATGCTCCTGGGCATCGTTGGGAATGTAAGATTGGATGGGGAGTGTAAAATCCAGGGATGATATCTCTTGAGTAAAGAAGATGGAGTTTAGAAGTGGTAGAAAGTAGGGTCACTTTGGAGTTTGTAAATTGGAAAGTGACAGGATGAAAATGAGACTCATGTAAGTTTTATCTGTCAGTGGTGTTCAAGGAAGAGATAAGGATGATAATATTCAGTAATTAATGGGGTGCCTGGGTGGCTCAGTCGGTTAAGCATCTGACTTCGGCTCAGGTCATGATTTCGTGGTTGGTGAATGCGAGCCCCATGTCGGGCTCTGTGCTGACAGCTCAGAACCTGGTGCTTGTTTCAGATTCTGTGTCTCCCTCTCTTTCTCTGCCCCTCCTCCATTCATGCTCTGTCTCTCTCTTCTTAAAAATAAATAAACATTAAATAAAACTACAATCATTAAAAAAGTATTCAGTAATTCACATTGGGAAGAGAATGAGGATCGAGTACACTACCTTCTTTTCTCGGTGATTTTGGCTCCTCCCCAAGGTCAACCATGGTTCAGAAGCAGATGATCCTCCTTCAGAAGGAAAGTCAGAAGGTCACGAGTAGCCTCATGCTGTGTCACAGTGCCCACATCATTCACGTCATTTCGTCTCATCACAGAGGCATTTTATCATCTCACATCATCACAAGAAAAGCGAGTACAGTACACCGTGGTATCTTGAGAGAGAGAGAGAACAGAGAGGCCACATTCACACAGTTTTCTATTAGTCTGTTGTTATAATTCTTCTATTTTTTTTATTAGTTATTATTGTTAATGTCTTACCATGCCTCTTTTATAAGTTAAACTTTATCACAGGTGTGTGTGGATGGATAGACAGATAGGCAAGAAAACAGAAGAGGTAGGGTGCAGTCTCAAGCATCTGCTGGGGCCCTACAGTGTGTCCACGTGGATGAGGGGGACTCATGTACAGTGTAGTCCCTGGGGGTACAGAGGAAAGCGTGGGTGTCGCATGTGCGTGGGAGAGAACATCACCACATGATTTCTAACTTGATCCAAGAAAAGGAAAGCAATACAAAGGCTTTGAGCTTGGGCAGAGAAGTAAATGGAGGCACCACTCCCAGAGCCGGTGAAATTAGAAGGTTGAAATGATTTCATGTGAGCAGAGGACGATTTCACTTTGGCTGTGCTGAATATTAGGGCAGATGGAACATCGGCAGAATGTAAATGCTCAATATTTGGAAGCCATCAGCAAGGGAGAAAAAGGCAGCAAAAAAATACAAGGCGAATCAAAAGCTCCTGTGTTTCCTGGAGCCTCCACAAGATTTCAAGCATGATTTTTTTTTAAAGCTTGAACTTTCTGCACCTGAAAATTTTGTGTAACAAACGTATTAAGCTTTCTCCGTAAATATTGGATTTGTGCTCAGTCTTAGTTTGTAGTTTAATTTGTTTAATTGGTCTAAGAACACATTTGACTCAGAAAGCTGTGGCCAAAAGATAAACTTCTCTTCTCTTTTACAATCTTGGGGGCAACTATAGCCCTTCTTTGGAGTTTTGTATTCCTGAGGGCCTGGCTGTTATTCTGCCATCAGCAAGCTCCTTCTAAAGAACTGCACGAGGGGCGCCTGGGTGGCTTAGTCAGTTAAGCATCTGACTTTCGCTTGGGTCATGATCTCACGGTTCGTGAGTTCGAGCCCCGTGTCGGGCTCTGTGCTGACTGCCAGCTCAGAGCCTGGAGCCTGTTTCAGTCTGTGACTCCCTCTCTCTCTGACCCTCCCCTGTTCATGCTGTCTCTCTCTCTCCTAGAAATAAATTAAAACATTTAAAAAAAAAAACAAAAGCAAAAAAAAAATAAAGAACTGCACGAATACAATGACGGGTGAGGAATTAGTACCAGTAGTTCTTAACCCTGGGTGCCCATTAGAGTCACCGTGGGAGTTTTTAAATATTCCTGATTCCAGACCAATGGAATCGATCTCTCCCAAGGTAATATCTGGACATTACTGTTTTGTAAAACTCCCTGGATAATTCAAATGGAGACGCATGGCCGAAATCACCAGACAAATGGAAGCAATGATTCTCAACCTTTAACTTCACCTTAGAATCACCGTGGCAACTTTAAAACATATAGAGAGCGTGAGTCCGAACCCCAGAGCATGAGGAGTTCTTAAAAATCTTCAGGTAATCCGGGGCACCTGGGTGGCTCAGTTGGTGAGGTATCTTATTCTTGACTTCGGCTCAGGTCACTATCTCAAAGTTCGCGTGAATTCGAGCCCCGCATTGGGAGCCTGCTTGGGATTCTCTCTCTCTCTCTGCCCCTCCTCTGCTCACATGCATGCTCTCTCTTTCTCTCAAAATAAATATCCTTTAAAAAAAAGTTCCCAGGTGATCTGATTGTGCAGCCAAATTTGGGAGCCGCTGAGCCAGCCTCTGGTCGTCTCAAGGAGCACTTTCCAACTCCACTATCTGGAACAAGTTTTTACATCTGTCGAGGAGGCCGACCTAGCCCGGCTGTGGGAGAACGCGTTTGATATTTTTGCCGCAGGCACCATGAACTCTGCCATCAGCTAACTTCATATTGCCACCTCCCCATGGCCGATCGTAATGATGTCAGCGGCGGAAAAACATCACGAGGATTTTCAGATCCCAGGTTGACTCTGTGCTGTTGACAGTTGGAAAGTTCACGTCTTAACTTGTGAAACTGAACCGATTTGCAACCAAAATAACTGTGACAACCAATGTCATTTTATAGGTGCTTCTCAGGGCCAAACTCGCTCTAAAACTCTGTGCCACAAAGAAATGTGAATATCTGCCAACCGTTGCCTGCAGCTCCAAGTCCGCTACAGAGAGGTCCCGGCTGGAGGGCCAATTCTCTCCCTGCCCCCCCCACGATGTTCCAGACAAAGGGGTAAACCTGGGGCCCTCTCACAAGTTCCTCTTTCTACCCGCACACATTGCCACCTCCTTCAATCTGTAACTATTTTAGCTTTATTCTGAGTATCTTTAAAAAAACCACATGGCTATTTGTTTTTCTCAAGTTTAATAAGAAATCTTGTCTAATATGCCCTATGCCTATGGATTGATGTGTTGTTAAAACATACCTCCCACTGCCAGAAATGCCCCTTGGTTTATTGAAATACTGCTTCTGCTGGTTTGCTCACACCACGCTGTGTGCTGTCTAGGTCTGCTCGGCCTGCCCTGGCAAAATCCCACCGAGTCAGTGATGTAAACGATAGACTTTCAGGTCTTGCAGCCTGGTGGCTGGAGGTCCTAAGAGCCAGGTGCTGGCTGACTCTGGTCCTGGGGAGAGGGCTCACTTCCTGCCTGGCTTGGGGAGAAGGAGGTGCAGGGGGTAGGGGAAAATTCCCTGGTGTTTTCTTCTGAGGGCCCTAATTCTGGGGCGCCTGGGGGGCTCAGTTGGTTGAGTGTTGACTCTGGATTTCACCTCAGGTAATGATATCATGGTGGTGATCGATCCCCGCATTGGGCTCCAGCAGAGCATGGAAACTGCTTAAGACCCTCTCTCTCCCTCTCTCTCCCCTCTTCCCCATTCATGCTCTATCTTTCTAAAATAAAACAAAACAAAATAAAATAAAATAAAATAAAATAGGGCCCTAACTTCATCTTAAGGACCCTACCTCATGACCTCATCTAAATATAATTACGTCCAAGGGTCCCACCTCCTAATTTCATCACAGTGTTGGGATTAGAGCCTCAACATTTGAATTTGGGGGGAACACAAACCTTTAGTCCACAGCATCTGTGAACTCTTCCTGCTTCCATTTACGGTGATTCTGCCTTCCCTCATGTGCCCGTGGCTCTTGCTGCTGCTCTTACCATAGAATCTTCTTCTCATCTGGATTGGAAGGTCCTTGAGAGCAGAGGCGACACATGGTGGCCCCATATGCCCTCAACCGGCAAAATGGTGTGTGCGAGGTGGATGCTCAGGCAATTAGTGCTGGTTGGTGACAGATGACCTGTTTTGCTCTGTGATTTGGGGCAGATGACCTAACCTCTTTAGGATCAGTTTCCTCATCTATAACATGGAGGTGTTGTAAACTGATTTTTTCAGGCGGTGGTGAGGATGTAGAGGTAGAGTTGCCTAGCAAATCTGACACACAGGGGGCATTGGATGAGTGCTTGCTAACTATTATGTAAACTGACGGCACCTGAGGGAGTCAGATTTGTCTGTCTCCATAGAGCAGGGAAGGTGGCCAAGGAGTGCCGGGTAGGGAATCTCATCCAAGACAGGACCGGAAGGAAGTGAAGCCGTAAGCTTTGCGAAGACCTTGCTGTCCAGATGAGGGGACAGCAACTGCAAAGGTCCTAGATAGAAGTGGGCTTGACACACTAAACCAAAGGGATTGATGAGAGAGTGCCAGGGCCACCTGGATGACTCAGTCGGTTAAGCATCTGACTCTTTGATTTCAGCTCAGGTCATAATCTCACACTTCCTGAGACTGAACTCCACATCGGGCTCTCGGCTGACAGCATGGAGCCTGCTTGGGACTCTCTTTCTCCATCTCTCTTTGCTCCTCTCCAACTTATGGGTGGGCTCTCTCTCTCAAAAGAAAAAGAGAGAGAGAGAGAATGGGAGAAAATTTACTGGCTCTTGGAGCACTTCTGAAGGGAAGAAGGACCATCTGCGGTGTGTGGTACAGAAAACAGCCCCGCTTCCATGATCCAAACTCTAAGTTTTGTGTATGTATGTTACCTCGACATTTTTCAAAGCGATGGCGATGGAGGCAGGTGCGTGTGAGAGCACTCTGACGTCAGCATCTGTCTCCTGTTAGTGCCCAGAATATATTTGGCTGATTTCACTCTATTCTGGGCACGTGTCACTTCCTTCTCTAATACCCGGTGCACTTCTCTGGAAACGGTGTCCTACTTTGAGAATGATACTTTCATCAAATGAAAAACAAAGACAAACTTCAACCAACTATGTTGGAACAGCTTTTTTTTTTTGCACCCCTCCCCCCACACACACCTTGGGCTTTAATTTCCAAATAAGCTCTCCTAATCCAAAGAGTTAGGTAGAATTGCTATTATTATCTCTATTTTACCGATGAGAAAACAGATTTCACAATGTTTCTCGGAAATCAATCCAAGCATAAATGTTTCTATGTAAGTGATTTGTAGAGAAGCATCTGTATATGTGACAAATGTAGGTCAAACCGTGTAAGCTTTTGTCATGAGATTCTATAATTTTGAGGCAAAAAGGTCTTTCAGAACTTGTCTTGGTTGTTTAGAGTTTGTCTCTTGGGAATTTTTTTAGGATGCTTTATCAAGCTCCTATGTGAAGATGGCCTATGGTGAATTTGACATGAGTTTGAGAAAATTTGTACCGGCAGTGGTATAGTATATAGATCATTCAGAGAGAGAAAATACATAACATCGTGATTTATTTTATGTATTTATTTTACTTGTGGTACCTGCAGAGAGTTAATTGTCACAGTTCTGTTACTATGAACTTTCAAAAATAACATTAGACTTATCTTCTTAAAGCCCAGCCTCACATACTCTTTTCTCACTACAAGGGACACCTCCAGAGAGCAGGTCACCAATCACAAAAATGGTTACGACCCACCCTCCTGGATTGCAGCCACCAAAGGGACGCTCCATGGGAGACTGTTTACAGAATTTCAAAATGCGTTTCTGTTTTATCTTTCTTTTTTCTTCCTCATCTTTTATACCTTCTGTATAGAGTCCTATTGGTTTTCATTTCTAGAATGAAAGTGATCCTCTTTCTGTTGGCATCAGTAAGAAAGTATATAGTGGACATACTGGGGCCACAAAAAGACACTGGACTTGAGGGTTGACTCTGGAATCTCGAGTTCCAAGCTCGACTGCAGTCAGAATTCTGCCGGACTCTTCAGTCCTGGAAGGCAAAGTTCCACTCACCACAGTGGAAATCCCAGCAATGACAACAAGAGCAGCCACTTTCCTTAAAATTGGTGCCATGTTTCCAGTTTTCTTAGGCTGAGTCTGCACTACATTGTATGGAAGTTCTAGAAGCAATTTTTTTTCCCAGTGCCTTTTCCCACAAAGTCTAGCACTTGATGGACTTTTCTCCTTTTGGTACCAGTTATAACTAAAAGTTATCTTTAAAAATCAGTTATGGTGATTCTTGCGTTTTTTAAGGACAGGTCAGAGTCCATGTATTTTGGATTTTTTCTTAGTTATTGATCATATTCTACATTGGAAAAAAAAAGTCTAAATCAATTGGGGCAGGTCACCAAATAATTCAGTGATGCACGGATCACATATCATGGTTGTTGATCAACGTATGTAAATAGGATTATCAGTTATATCAAGGATTAAAATTCTCAAGGTGACAGTACAGTGGTAGTTATTCATGAGGCATTCTGAAATTTCTCTCTGTTCACTTGCCAGTATAAGCTGCATCACCTAAACAATGTCCTGGGGCCAGACCCTCCACCTGTGCAGAAAAAGTACATCATTATCTCCAGGAAACTTCGTCCAGAATTTCTAAAGCCGATAATCCCTCTCTCACCGCTCACCCCTCTCCAAACTGTTCACCACACAGACACTCCCCGAATTAATAGGGAAAAAAACAAGAACATCATTCAGAAGTTGAGCAAGAGTGGAATATATACTTATGCATGTAAACAAAATATTTATTAGGCAAACAGTGTAACTCAAGCTTTTAAAAAAATAATTCCAAAATACTACCATCATAATAGATTTCTGCCTGTATTCAATCTAAATTTTCCAGTTTTTTCATAAAGGAAATGTAAATGTCATGTTCTGTGTTCAAACCAAGATTGCTGTAAGCGTCTCCTGGTGCCTGGGTGACGTGGAGGCAGGCAGTACAGGAGGAAATCAGTTTAGCAGATGAAGTTTGGATTCATACAGCTTGGGTGTCTACAGATGGCTCTGCCTGTATTCTGTGTGACTTTGGGCAAATTACCTAATCTTTTTGTTGCTCACTTCTCATCTGTAAAATGAATTTTTTTAAAAAGTCCTTCAGCGAAAGATGTGCCTACGCCAAAACAGTTCAACTCAAAAAGTTGAACACAATCCACTCAATGATAGGGAGTAGAAGAAAGTACCAAATGAGTTCATTTTCTATCACTGTGAAAAAAAGAGGGGGGGGGATTGTTGAGTGGATTTAATGAAATAAGACAAGGCAATCAATAGCACTTAATTAAATGCTCCATGCATGTTGGCTCTTATTTTATTGTATTACATTCATATATATAAAATAAATATATTTTAATTGTATGCATTTTAATATAACTATAAATTTATTTTACATATTTGTTTTTCTACATTAATATAGTCTTTATGCTATATTTTAAAAAATATAATGGAAAATACACACTTGGCGATATACTATGTGTTATTCAGGAAGCCAATGTCAAAGCTTGTACGGATGATATTCAAATTATAATGAAAAATAGCTATGTCCTCCTTAACGCTTCCATGGGTCTGGAGAAAGTGCTAGTTGATAGTGTTGTTTCAACAGGTAAGCGTTGGAAGATATGACAGATGATCCCGAGAACACAGCTAGGACTCGCTATAGATCCAGACGGAAGAACACTACCTGCTGAACATCAAATTTGAAAATTTATCCCTTCATCATGGGAACTTAATGATCATAATAAACTTAATAAGATGTAACACTTTATAATCATTAATTAGTTAATCTACAAAACATCTTTGTGAAGTAGAAAAGGGTCATTATGATGGCTCATAGGATTTACAGATAGAGCAGTTAAGACTTAATGCCATGACCACCCAACATCCAATGTTCAACTTCCTTAGGTGAGCCAGGAAAAATTTCACCTGGTAATAAGGACTGGAATTCCGTGCTTGTCCTTAAGCCCCTCACGGCATTTCCCATCGTTCTGATCTGCCTGAGAGATCTGTAGAGCTTTCAATCTCAGTTCATACTTCGTTCCTCCCCTCGGTTCTCACTGAAAAGAGAACCCATAGGGGGAAAGACTTTCCTTTTTGTGGTCCGCGTGGATGATCTGAGAAATGATGGATGTCCTCAGCTGGTTTGTACATCTGCTCTCCTTTTTCCTGAAGGTAAAAGGAGTTTGATTCCTTGCAAGTTTCTTGATATTTTGCCAAAATTCGTAATCATGAGACAAGTTTACTGCAAATTACTTTATGTTTCAAGATATTCTTCTTGAGCAGGTCTAATTTAGAGGACTTAAAATATTCACCCTTCTTCCTTCTGTCTTTATGTATGCCTTTGCATATTGTAGTAAATATGCAGAAAGAAATTTGACCTGTGGCATTATCAGACTGATATTCATATCACTGAGTAAAATTTACTTTTATAGCAGCTGATTGGACGTGACCTCTGCTTTCTCTGAGTTATTTGGAGTCCATCTTGAAAGGCAATTTTACAAGATGCACCAAAATCAAAGCAGACACATTTAGAGTGTATTATGCTTTGGGGCTTGCCGAGATAGCTCAGTTGGGAGAGCAGTAGACTGTAGAGTGTATTATGCTTAAAATACCCTACTTTTCCTTTATTTAGCCTTTTTCAATTATCTATTCCCTCAATAAGCATATATTAAGGCCTTCATATGAGGACATGTACCAAATATGGAAAAAGCAAATAGTGATTTCAGTTTCTAAACACGTTCACAGGGGTAATCAGTGGTTTAAGATGGATGGGGCAGAATGGTGGTGGAGAAAACTGGTTTAATACTCATCGCAGTGGCAGTTCGCATCTCCGCTTTGTCCCATACCAGCTGTGTGGCACTGGACAGTTAGCTCTGCCTTCCTGAATCTGGACCTCGTCATCTCTAAGATGGAAAGTGGAACCTCTCCATCATGCTGTTATCAGGAGGATCTCATAAAATAATAGATAAACCAACTAACGCATTGCTTGAAATACTGCAGTATTCGTAGAGTCTAGTTATTTTTTTTACTTAGGGATTTCCTTTAGATTGAAATTTCCTTGGAAGAAAATCTTTTAACCTGACCCAGTACATCTTTAGGCCCAGAACTTCAAGCTCTCTTTCCAACTATGATGCAGGAAGAAAATTATCTGAAATGATAATTCAGCTGTTTTTTTCTGGGTTGGCCAGAAAGTTGCTTGGGGACCTAGAGGTGGCCCCTTTCCGGCAGAAGGGACTGCACTCAGGCTCAGAGTCCCACTAGATGTGAGGGGCCTCCAAAGGTGACAGTACTATGAAATTCTATTTGCTGTATGGACTTTGAGTGCAGGGCAGCTAGAATTACCAGACAAATCCAGTAAACAGCTGGAACCCCATCTCTATGCTGCTGATGTCTAAGTAGGCTGAGTATTGCCCCACTGTCAAGGTTGCTTTCTTGCTCTCTCTTGCTCTCTCTCTCTTTTTCCCTCTGAACATAGTAATTGATGGAACAATAGTCCTCTGGCGGACACAGACCTACACTACAGGAGAAGACGCCATCTACACCTTGCATCCCTCTCTGTTGGGACCTAGTTATAAGGATTCATGCCTTCTCTTCTCTTGATGACCCACCCGCCCCAGGGTCACCTGTTCCAGGTAAAGCCCACACCAGGTGATAATGGAGAGCTCTTGTCAAACCCACAGGCGGTGGCCCCGAAAAGACTCACCTGACACCACACAAAATTCATCTTTCACTCTCATCTTGGATTCCTTTACAGTTTGCCAAGACTCCTAATGGGAATGATAACAAAATTGGCCGCAATCCTGGGCTCATCCCATTTTGTATTTTACTATTAAACCATTTTCTTCTGTCTTTTGAGGAATTAAGAAAAAGCAATTTGGTTACTATTATCGTTTTTTAAGTGTTCAGTTAAATGAAAAGGGTTTTTCCTTCACAGAAAGTATCTTGATTCATAGATGATGGAGTCTCTTAATGTAAACAGTACAAGTAACTTAGATTTAGGAATGTAACCTGTTCTTAGTTCTGTTAGCCTGTATTAAAGTGATAACTCATTAATCTCATGAGTAAAATAAAGAATATGATTCTAACCGAGTTTGCTATTTTGTTTGGATATATAAATAATCAAAACTATTGTAACATTTTTCTTGTGTTACAAAGTTAAAACTAATCATCTCTCTAACTCGGTGAAATATTTGTATCATGTCTATACATGTTTTCTTAGGTAGATAAGAGAAACACAATAGTGTAAAAAATATAGGCCCTGGAGCTATAGCATGTAGATCTGAATTCTGTCTTTGCCAGTTCCTAACTCTTTCAACTTTGGCAAGTCATTTAGTCTCTTTTTGTCTTACTTTCCTCATCTATAAAATGGAGATAAAAAGTGGGGTAAGAAATAACTCAAGTAAGTACAAAGTGCTTAAAATTGATGCTATGCATCATTAAATAATATAATTATGAAGTTGGAATTTGAATTCTTTACTTCAAACTGGAACGTCTAGACTAGTATCTTCCTTTTTTAATTTGTTATTACTTGTACATAGGAAAACTATTCATTCCTGTGTATTTTACTAGCCATCTTAACAAAATTTCTAATTCTAACTTTTCAGTTGGTTCTTTTCAGTTTCCTAGGAAAGTAATTATCTGTTTACAATGATAATTATATCCCCTCTCTAAAATTTGTGCTCCTTATGTACTGTTCTTGTCTTATTGCATTGTCTGGAGCTTCTATAAGATTAGATCATAATAGCATCAGACATGTGGGGCTGTCTACATGTTCACAAATATTTGCCGCCTTTCCCTAGCCACAATTGTACTTTTCCTCTCCAATGATTTCAGACTTAGCCATAGGACTGTTCTGGCTAATGATATGTGAGACATTATTTGAAAGAAGTTCTAAAAGCCAGATTTGATTCTCCATGCTCTGTTTTCCTTTTCTCACGCATTTATCAATACTCCGGACGGAGACTACGGATTAGTCTGGCTCCTGAAGAGAAATCAGGTAGAGCAGAGTTGGAAATGACCCGTAATAGGCAGGTAGCATCAGCAAGAAGCAAACTTTGGTTGCAGTAAGCCATTGAGATTCTGGGTTCATTAGTTAATATTAGCATACATCCTTGATTTAACTTTTCTTTTTAGCAATCTCAATTTTGTTCTCTGTAGTGCCTTTTAACTAAATTTTTTCTTGCATTTCTTCTTTCTCACCAGATTAAAACTCTTCCCAAATAATAAAGTAAATGCAACACCATTCTTTCCAGCCAGTAGGGCCACATGAAGAACAGACACAAAATTGACGTGATGAGAAGACTGAGTGTAATTTATCATAAGACTAAATGCTCTGAGCAAGCAAGAAATAGTCTCTATCCCAATCTTATATTTTTATCTAAATTAGATGATGAGCCACACTAGAGAATCAATGCAGGACAGTTAGCCACCTCTACAGCCATTATTAGGCAGCTTCACTGTTTTGCTTTGAAAGGTTTTTTTTTAAAAAAAAATTAGGGGTTATCTTTTGGAGGTGTAATTCGGGGGTTAAAACATTTTTGGGTCCTTATAATTTTCAGATTTCCCACAGTGAGAATACATGTGACTTCTACAATAAAAATGCTTTAATTTTTGCAAACGGCACCAAGAAAAGTTGGGTGTGAGATGGGTGAAATGATGGGGGTTTAGAAATGAATTGACAATAACACATGGAAGCTTGGAGAACATTTATGAAGTGGTGGCAATGGTACATGTGAGAGATGGTGGGGCTAAGGCAGTGTTGGTGGGGCCGTAGGATGAGCAGGCTGGAGTGTTTTTATATACACTTGTGAGTTCAAATCAACTGTGACAGAATCTGGTGATGGACATCAGACATTGGTGAGTTTAGAGGAGGGGTTTAAAGGACAGACAAGAATTTGAGATTACACTCTTGTTTTGATTGAGGTCATTAGGTAAATCTCATGAGTAACCAAATCACAATGAGGCAATTTTAGTTTAAGGTGACTATGACAAATACACAAGTGAAACTGAATAATTTTTTCCTTATCAGGTTACGTGTTAGAATTTCCGTGGGATGTAGGCCATTGGTACTTCTTGCATCTAACCGCAGCACTGGAGAAAATGGAGTTTATTTTAGTGATATGTTTCTGAATATTTTCTGGAGTTAACTTCTCCCGTTGTCTAGCCTGTCCTAAAAAGATTAATTTTACATCTCTATAGGTTAAATTGACAGCAGCAGAATGCACACCTCTGGGTATATTTTAATATTCCCACATTTTATTGAAATGGAAAGTAGGGAGAAGATTGGAATTTATTGGTTACTGCTTTTGGCCTCTATGTTTTCCTCAGCTGCCCATGCAGAATCCATAGAATTTTGGCCATAAAAGCATTTTCTTATTCAGAGCAGGAATCTTATCCTTCATTTTACGGGATCCCAGATGGTTGGTTCCTTCTGTTTTTAGGGCTGTGGGAGAGTTTTCACCAGGATCGAAGTGAAGGCAGTTTTAGATCATTTGAGTTTAACGGTAGAGTTCTGTATGGCATATACTTAAAAGGATAGTAAAGAAGTATTTCCTCAGGCTTGGCTTGGTAATTAGAAGCTGA
Source organism: Proteles cristata cristata (assembly GCA_017311185.1). Lineage (NCBI taxonomy): Eukaryota > Metazoa > Chordata > Mammalia > Carnivora > Hyaenidae > Proteles > Proteles cristata. The sequence goes on from JAESUZ010005168.1 coordinate 166,754, forward strand.
CCAATTATTGTTCTAAAATCTCATACTCCAACTAAGGTTGTTATGTAGAGAAGGCAGAGAATCAAAGATCTCTTCTTGGGTTAGTCGCTTGAACTCTTGGCTGCCAAATTCCTTTGTCTGTGAAAACGAGACCTTTATTTGCCCTTCCCAACTACATTACACAGGTGCTATTGAATGTAAGTGTGATTATATGTCTGAAACTTTCTAGAACTCCAAAGCACTATACCAATACTGGTAATGCTTATCATTTCTCAGTTATCTCCTAATACTTTCTCTCCTTTGTGGCCTGTTTTAGTATGTATAGCAATTAATTCCTGACTTGGAGAAGCACCATCTGGCTATAGAGAAAATTAGAGAACAAGAGAAACATATTTTCACTACTGGTTTGTGTAATAGTTAAGGATCTAGTTGAAATCAGAGCTAAATGGGACAGTTGTTCATGAATCTGTTCAAAGAGGAAGTGTTTTATTTCTTACATGATAGAAATAATTGGTAGATGTTTACATGGTAGATGTTGTCATGTAGATTATATATTAATATTTAACTAATAAACAATTTAAATTTAATATATGATTTAATAATATAATTTTAATTAATATATGTCGCATAAAATTCTTTAGTGTTATAATACTTAATATATTGACATGTTGATTTATTATAATAATTAATTAAATATAATATGAAGCCTCTAAGATCATTGTACATAAAGGCCTCCAGACTTATAATTTACTCATTTTTAAAATGTTCATTTTATCAGGGACGCCTGGGTGGCCCAGTTGGTTAGGCGTCCGCCTTCAGCTCAGGTCATGATCTCACAGGTCATGAGTTCGAGCCTCACGTCAAGCTCAGTGCCTGGAGCCTGAGCCCAGCTCAGAGCCTGGAGCCTGCTTCAGATTCTGTGTCTCCTTCTGTCTCTGCCCCTCTCCCACTCAGGCTCTGTCACTCTCCATCTCTCAAAAATGAATAAACGTTAAAAAATTTTTTTAAAGGTTTACTTTATCATCCATAATTCTTCTGCCAAGCGATAACCATGGTTATTATTTTGATACAGAAATGTACAGTCTTAGTCTTTTTCTAGACACATTATTATCATTCGGTACATAAATTATAGATTTTTTTTCCCTAAAATATGATTGGGATTGTATTGTGTATACTATTTGTAATTAAAAAATATATCTTTTGCAATTAATTATAGATGTTTTCCAAATCATGAAGTATAGACCATATAATTACAAGTAGCTTTCAGTATGGTCATGTGGTTATTTAATCAACTCCTTAATATTGAAAATTCGGGTTATTTCCAATTTGTATGTAAATTTGCACTATATATATATATAGTTCAAGATGTATGTACATACACTTCTTCGGAGCTTCTTTGCAATTCAAATCTTACTTAAAATGTTATCATATTAAAGAAGTGCAAGTGTATCTGCTCTGATTGGCACTAAAATCTCACACAGACTTTCCTACTCTCCTCACTTCCCCTCTCATATTCCACCTTGAACTCCGTGGCTTTGGAGAAACCATAAGTAATGCATCAGTATGCTTGTTGGTGAATCTTAGTTTGCATACATGAATATTTCCTTAGGATGCATGCATATATATGGTCAATTTGCCCAGCGGGCTGTACTGTTCCCCACAGCAGTGTCTGAAGTGCCTATTTTCTACCCTATATTATCTCTAAACACTCTTGGTCAACCTGAATGGAAAAGGATGGCATATCCATCCTATTTTAATTTTCATTTCTTTAACACAAATTAGGCTGAACTATTTTGGCCTGTATTGATGGTTTTTATTTCTCCTTTTGTGAATCGCTCCTTAATATTATCTAAAATTTCAGACAATATTATTGTCTGAAAGTATTGTTTTTAATTTGAAAGTTCTTTATATATTGACATTTTAAATCTGTGTATTCCACTATCTTATCAGTCTGTCATTTCTTCATTTATTTTGCTTACAGGTCTTTCGAGCATGCCAGAATTCTGCATTTTTTTTTTTTGTAATTGAAAATTGCTTTATCTCTAGCATTTTCTGTTTTGCTCAGATGCTGAGCACATCCTTCCCCAACCCAAGATTACTCAAATATTTACCTATATTTCATTGCTTTAAAAAATAATTGTGTTTATTTTACATTTAACTAATTTCAGCCATCTGGATTTAACTTTGCTTTAAAATGGATTGAAACATCTTTTCTTCCCCCAAAATAATTAAGGCTTTATCCCCCCCAATGATTTGTTGAATAATCTCTGTATAAAATTTTTATAGTTGTGTAACTCCTTCCTAACTTTATTTTGCTCAGAAATCTCCTTCCCGATGGAGTATTTTTGGATCATCCAGTCTGTCATAATTCTTCTGATCGTGCCTTCTTTTTTTTTTTTTTTGCTTATTTTTTTCTACATTACACTTTTCATTACTTGACATTACACTTGTTATCTTGTATACTTGTATTGTCCATCTTGCTCATGAGGATGTAAGTTTCATGAGAGCAGGGACTTCTGTTTTTGTTCAATACTGTATCTCCATGCTTTGAAAAGGTCTTGTATATAAAAAACACTTTGTATATAGTTCTTGAATAAATGAATACTAAAATAAAATGTAGATTTTCTGCCTTTCATGCTATCTGACCTTGTAAATACTTTCTCTCTTATACTTTATCTTTCTTCATACAATCCATACAGTCAAAGATGGAATAAGTAGCTCTTTGACTGCCTGTGCTCTTTTTGAGCCACTGAGTTCCATGGTTACTTAATCTGGATTTCTAAATGAAACAAAAAATGTTTTTGTAGTGATAGAACCTCTGAAGAAGTTATATGTTTCATGTCGATTGTGACTGGACGTTCTTTTAGTATAGATTGGTAAACTAAATGATATTAAGTAACTGACTTTGTGATTTCAGATGCTCTTAAGAAAACAAAAGCAGTAACTTCTGTAGAAGCAAGTTTAACTTGTTTATATGTTTTGTCTTTCGAAACCCCTGCAAATGTAGTGTTATCCTAAGAGGGCCTGACCTTAATCATTTTTAATTTCATTTCCCACGGATGCTCTCTGTCCTTAGAAACAATTTGGCAGGTAACAGCACTTTTTCACCCCACTGCCAGCTCTCAGACACATAAGACCTAGATAGAGGGAAAGAAGGAAATCAGTCTGATAGTTTCTGCAGTGTTAACTGATTGCCAAGTGGAAACTTAAATCTATCCTGAGTTTCCATAGACTTCTTTGGAGTGGAAGGCTAGCCTGTAAGGAGTTTGCACTTGGAATCCCAATTTACTGCTGTCTCCTAGGCTAATTGGCTCTATATTACCACAGTACCATGTGACCACAACTGAATACCACTTAGGAAAGGGTGGAGAAGACAATATCGCAAAGACTTGTATGCAGTTTATTAGGGGTAAGGCCTAAGTGTCAACTGCGTGGACCTTTTCAGTTGTCTTCTAGATTCGTTGAGGATTGACTCTGTAATTCATCTTACTAATTCCTGGCTTTAGTTTAATTGTTGCAAGTTTAGTTTTGTGCAGGGACCTGGAGACCTTAAGGCACTGTACATGTCATCCATCCATCATGCAGATACATCAATGTGACATTTTTGAGCTGCCTGTCTTCCCAGAATGACAGTCCACCTGGGCCATCATCTCAAAACAAAGTGACTGTGTCATCAAAGGAAGGGTTCATTTATTCTTTCTCAAGAAATATTCCTTGACTTGAAACAAAACTGATTGAATCATAGGCTGAATCTGTGCACACCCAACACAATTTCATCTGCATTTCATCTGTTTTAAAATTGTCTTAACCTTGCTGTGGCAAGTTTTGGGTGACTTTCATAAATCTTGTCCTATTTCCTTATTGATACAGAGCCAAGGAATCAGAGACAAAGTTTTCTGGTGGGAAGCCATTGAGCTTTGGGTTCAGGAGCAATAAAGTTCTTTTTCTTTTCTTTTTTTTTAAATTTAAACTTAAAAAATGTTTACTTTATTTTGAGAGACAGGAAAAGAGAACACACAGGTAGGGAAGGGGCAGAGAGAGAAAGAAGGAGACAATCCCAAGCAGGCTCTGTGCTGTCAGTGCAGAGCCCGACACGGAGCTCCATCCCAGGAACCATGAGATCATGACTTGAGCTGAAATCTAGAGTCAAACACTTAACCTACTGAGCCACTAAGGCACCCTACAGAAAGTTCCTTTTTATGTATGAGGTCTGGGAGGCTTTCAGCATTTCTTGCTCTGTGGATGCCAATATCCATCTCTAGGGGGACATTGCAGGTGTAAGCCTTCATATTTGTGCAGGAAGCCAGGATATAATCAGGACTGGACAAAATAGACCAGTTCCCAAGACGGTAGGGCCCATGGCAGACTGCTCAGAGCCGAAGTATATTCCCACACCTCACCACTTTGAAGAAGTCTCCCAGAGGAGCAGGAAGACACCGAGAAGTTACCTTTCTTTCTGCCTCTTCTTCCTGTGTTCATGTCACTCTTCTCCTTCCAGAAAGGGCTCATGTAGACAGATAGTATAGATAGGGCACTATTTCCATCACTCCAACTAGGGAGATAAATGGAGAGCCCCCAAAGCTGGACAATGTCTTTATTCTGTTGTGGCTCACGGGTCACAGGAGACATGTCTGGTTGCCATTTGGAGTAATCTAAAAAGAGGGAGGAAAGTACTTTTGCATAGAGCCAATGCTTAGTCTGGACTGCTGACTGAGAGACATTATTTACTTAGCTCCCTTAGCTCATGGGACATGTGACTTTTGGTTAGGGGAGTTAAGCTCTCAAGCCATTCTCCAAAAATGGTTCCCTTAATGGTACAGTTGAATCAAGCAAAGATTCTTTCAGCACTTTAGAAAGTGCTTAATAAAACATTCTCTAAGCACTTTAGAAAGTGCTCAATAAATGTTTTGCTGTACAGTTCTATGAGTTTTAACACATGTATAGATTCTTGTAACTACCATCACAAAGAGGATATAGAACAATTCCAACACTTCCTCAATATTCCATCATGATGACCCTTCGTAGGTTCTTCCCCATGCTCGCTTTAATCTCTAGATTTGGCAAAGAGTTCTGAGCTGTGACACCAGAAACATTCTTTATAAAAGAAAAAAATTGATGGATTGGACTTCATCCAAGTTTAAAAGTTTGCTCCTTGAAGAATCCAGTGAACAATGAAAAGACAAACCACAGATTGGGAGGAAATATTTCCAAATCACCTGTTAAAGGACTCAACGTTCGAGGCACTTTGAGAGAGAAGACTGAATAAAGCATGATCTTTTCCTACAAGAAGCCATCGTGGAATGGAGATAAGAGATCAATATGTAATAAACAACATAGGAAGAAGGATGTGATTGATCTTAACAGAACAATGGTAACCAATAAGGCAGCAGCAATGGAGAGGGGGAGGGGGCTGAGTGCCAGTCTGTGGAATTAAGGGTGGCTTCCTGGAGGCATGCACACTGATGGGAAAGGGTATTGTGGAGGAGATCACACAAGGAAAGCCATGGAAGTGAGAAAACTCAAGGCAGAAACAGGAAAAATGCAAGGTGTCTACACTGGTTAGCTCCCAGTGTCACATCTGTGTCACTGATAGCAGGATGAGATCAAACATTACCTTTCTAATACATGTGTGAATCCATGCTTCAACAGTCATACCTTCTAAGGCTGTCAGGGGAAGAGCAGAATGGATTCACTGGCTCTGCCAGAATGTAGAAAACCATTAAGGGTCATTTAAAACCAACTGAAATGTCAGGGTGGTCTATTAGAAATGTAAATGTTAACTGTGCTGTGATAAGCACAAAAAACAAAACAATGAAACCAATTAGAAGGTACTTTTGAGAGCTTCAGGCTTTGATTAGTTATAAAAGGGGAGAAAAAGACCAAATTGTTTGATTTTGTTTATCTGCAGGTGGGTCAATAATCTGAATACATTTTCTTAATATTTTATTTATTTCTGAGAGAGAGAAAGAGAGAGAGAGCATGAGCAGGGGAGGGTCAGAGAGAAAAGGAGACACAGAATCTGAAGCAGGCTCCAGGCTCTGAGCCAGCGATTAGCACAGAGCCCGATGCGGGGCTCAAACCCACCATCCGTGAGATCACGACCTGAGCTGAAGTCGGACGCTGAACCAAATGAGCCACCCAGGCACCCCTAATCTGAATACTTTGGGAAGGTGCTACATGTTTTGGGGTCCCTTAGACACCTGCCATCAGCTCATTTGTCGTTGGATGGTCGACACCTGCCCTGGTCTTCTCCGCTTCCTTTCCCTGTGTGCCATCCCGCTTGGATGAAAATGAAACATCAGCATCTTTTCTACTGGGCAAAATTCCTGAAAGAATTGATTCTTTTGCTATTGGCCAACAATTGAAAATAGCATACAGTTAACACATAAGTTATGTTAAAAGATGGCGGAGTGTCAGAGTTTAAACTTATGCCACTTTCATGTTCTAGATACATCAGGCTTAAATCTGCTTTTTTATTGTTTTGTATCTGCTTTAATAAAAAATAAGATTGTATGCGTGATAAAACTCTGATACGTGTCATTTACATTTATTTTCCCGCACATGTATTAGTTAGATGTGAAAGATTTTTTTAAATCTTTGCATTCACATTTTTTGGTGTATAGTTCTGTGTGTCTTCATGTGTGCAGATTTGTGTAACCCCTACTACAAACAGGATACAGAATGATCCAACGTCTTTAAGGAATTTCTTTATTCTGATAAGCTCTCACCACCCTTGGTTGGGCAAAGAGTATCCATAAAGGAAAAATCAATAAGTTGGATTTCATTAAAATTAAGATTTTTTGCTCTTTGAAGAACACGGTTAAGAGACTGAAAAGACAAGCTGCAGATTGGGAGAAAACATTTGCAAATCACATACCTACCAAGATCTTGTACCCAAAACAAAGAACTCTTGGGGTGCCTGGGTGGTTCCGTAGGTTGAGCATCCAACTCTTGATTTCGGCTCAGCTCATGACCTCACAGTGAGTGAGTTCGAGCCCTTCGTGGGCTATGTACTGACAGTGTGGAGGCTGCTTGGAATTGTCTCTTTCCCTCTCTCTCTGCCCTTCCCTCCCTCAAAATAAATAAATAAACATTTAATAAACAAAATGAAATGAAGAACTCCTGAATGCAACAGGAAGTAAACAAATAATCCGATTAAACAGGAGCAAAAGATTTGAACAAATCTTCACCATGAAGATGAAGAGTAGGAATATAAGCCAATGAAAAGATCATAAGTCATTATAACATATAAGTTAAAACCACTCCATGCCTATCAGAACCATTACAGTCGAAAATACTGATGGTTATGGAGCCACTGGCATTCTCGAACATTGCTGGTAGGAATGCAAAATGGCCCAGCTTCTCTGGAAAACAGTGCGAGAGTTTCTTCAAAAAGTACAGAGATATCCTGTATGACACAGCAATCCAACTTCTAGGAATTTATGTTCCAGAAATGAAAGCTTAGATTCACACAAAGACTTGTACATGGAAGTTCATAGCAGCATCATTTATAATCACCAGAATCCGGAAACAACCCAAATGTCTGTCAGAGGGTGGATGGAAAACCAACCGATGGCACCTTATACAGTGGAATGCAAGAAATAACATAGCTGAATCTCAAAATAATCATGCTGAGGGAAAGAAGTCATGCTCCTTTTAGGACTAAGGAGCAATCCCTTCCTTTGAGAAATATCTCTTCTCATCCTGCTTATGAAATATCTTGTTTTCCCTCACTCTCTCAGGTCTCAAATGCTTTCCTCCTTTTCCATCCAAGGTGCTTGCAATCTGACAATTTCATTGTTCATGTTTCTGATATCTTTTGCTGCATAAAACCCACCCCCAACTTAATGAGATAAGACAACCACCATTTAATAATTCTTGTGGATTCTCTAAATTCGAAATTGTCCTCACCCTGAGACCATGTCTTCCTGACCTAGGATTTGATCTTTGCCCTGAGGCCATTTCTTATCCTGAAGATGCTGGCTAGCTATTACACTGCCTCCTGATTTGTTAGCTGTTATGTTTCCTCCAAATTATAATCAAAAACAGAGTAATTAATTCTTTAGTTTACTTCCTTACTCTCTCAATTTATTTTGAGGTGTTAAAGGAGAGATACCACCTTCTGCGTTCTTCCTAAGATTCCCTTCATCTTGATGGTTGAGTTCATCTTGCCTTCACTGAAAACATCCAGGGGGCCCATTGGCTTTCTGTCTATCCCTAAAAGGCCACACATTTTAGATTTTGTTAAAGCACAACTCACTTTCAGGTACCAGTTGCTGTTCCAGTTATTGCCATATATCAAACTCCCCTAAACTGGGAGTTGTGAAGCCTTCATCATTGTATTACGGTCTGGTATTCTGTGGACCAGGAATTTGGACAGGGCGTGGTGAGGATGGCTTGCTTCCACTCCATGTTACCTTACCAGAAACGTGGGGTCCCTTTCAAGCCATGGGAGGCAAGGATCATCCAAAAGGTTCTTCACTTGCAGTTCTGGGTCTTGGGCTGGGATGATTTGAAGACTGTGTCATCTGACCTTCAACCAGAGCATCTGTGTGTAGTTGGAGCTTCTCCCAGCATGCAACTGGGAACATCCAGGGAATGAACATGCCAGAATAAACAGACAGAGGCTATATAATGCTTATGATTTAGCCTCGGATAGTGTTGTCTACTCCTTGCCATTTGAGCCACCCCCGCTTCCCTCCAGCCATTAAAGCCTTTATTTCAAAGCGTTCACAATTCCTTCCAGACTCATGAGTAGGGAACATAGATCTAACATCTATTAGAAGAAGTGTCAAAGAATTGGGATTAGGAATCATGTCTGAAAACCCCCACATGATAGTACCCATTCCCATATCTGCATCTCTCCTCCCAGATCTGGCCTTGACTTTCTCCTGAATGGTAGATGCACAATGCATATGTCCAGTCAATATTTCGTTTGAATTCACCAGCCTCAAAAATAAATAGAAATGGACCCACCCAGCATCATATTTCAGAGCATTTGCCTTCAGCGAAGTACATAAATTTCCTCAACGCAAGATGTTTTAAAGTAGCAAAAAGCCACAAGTAAGCAAGATGCCAACGGTAAAAGAAAACTGTGAAGTCAGCTATATGGTGTATCCACTGGATGAGACGGGATCCAGGAAAAAAGATAAATGTGAAGATTATGTAGCAATGTCTTTGAAATAGCCCATCGTGAAAAAGAAAAAAGCACCTTGCAATGTACGCTTCCACTACAATTAAAAGCAAAAAGATATACTACCAAAAATTGGAAGAATAAACTGAGGATAATTGTGTTGGCAGAGGTGACGTGATGCATGATTTATTATTCTTCCTCACGTCTCCTCCCCATTTTCCTTTTATTGCATTATTTTAATAACCGAAAACTGTATTTTACAAACCCAAAACAAAGCAAGCTGTCCCCAACCGAATTTGTCATTTCACACTTTCTGCTAAGCCCTTGTCTGTTTTCTTTCTTTTCCTGACTCTCCCATAAAGCCACTATCATGTGCATAGAGGTCCAGGCTAGATACTTCAGAGTCATCCTTCTGTCTTTAAAAAAATTTATGTAACCATCATTACATACAATCAACCTTTGCATACCCCGAATTCTACTTTCCAATATCTTTGCAATGGATAATTGTTAAATAATTAATGGAAACGAGGTAAAATTACTTTTAGAATTCTATAGAACTACACTAATGTATATTGGATTCCAATCCCTACTTCTTTGCTTACTCTCTAAACTTGAGCAGGTTTCTCGATCTTTCTGGACATCAGTTTCCTCATCATTAGTGTAAGGGTAGCATACTTGCAGTAGTTATAATTCTGTGAAAGTTAAATTAGGCTCTATGTGTAATGGCAGATCCAGTGCCTGGAATATAGTAGGCACTTAATAAATGGTGTTTATATGGAACCTAAGAATCTTTACAACCATTTATATCCGCATGGTCTCCTAGCACTTCAGTGAGAAAACCAAATACACAAAACCACACAGACATTTAAAAGCAGGACGATTCATTGAAACAGCTGTATCTAAATATTCTCACTCACTCACCAATATAATCACGGACCGACCGACCCACCGACTTCAGGTGGCTGCATGACAGGTTTACCAGCAGAAATAAGATACAGAGAAAGATCAATAGCTTTTGGTCAATATTAATCTCCCATCAATAAAGACCCATATCTTTCCCTCTTTATGGTAATTGCCCCAGTGATCTGCTTAAAGTCCTTTAAGTACTTAGAGGGGACTGCTGATCACATCTTATCAGGGCTCAGAGCAGCAGTGTCAAGGAGCACCCAGGAGCTGGGGCTGGCGGTCCTGAACGTACCTTTAAGTCTGACAAAGGGTCCTCTGGTGTCACCGACACTAGCTTGTGTTTGCCAATGGGTTTGCCAACGGGTGTGACTCCCCTCCGTCCTCTGAGAGATGAAGGTGGCTGTTCACGGACACAAAGTAGACTCGGCTCACGTAAGCCAGTGACACAAGGACTCTCACTGTATGTGCTCTGGAGGGTCTTTCACATGAAACAGATCACTCTGCTGGTAGCCACCCCTCTTCTCCTAGGAAGTCTACTAATACGCACACTTAGAGCTTATTGGCTCTGAGGCCTGTTGTCCAGACACCCTTGTTCACCTTGTAGTAAAAGCCTGCTATTCCTATGGAAATCTTACTTCCTTCAGTGACTTGCGTTGGTCTCCAAATTACCATCAAGTTTGGGAATTTAGCCTCCGCTGCTGCTGTGAGTTTGTGTCCTTGGAGAAGCCATGCAGAGCACGAGGGCGTGGCCTGTGAGATGCTCCGCCCTTCCCTCTCTACTCCTCCCTTTCTCTGCAGGGACCCTCCTGCCTCAAGTCCATGGTAGGTTTGAAGCTATGGAATCCTTCCACAGCTCAGCAACCGTTTCTGAGCTCGGGACTTCTAGTAACAAAGAAGCACACTTACTATGGAACCTGTAGGAGGCGTTTGTAACAGAGCAGTGACGCCCCACGCGCATACACACACAGTCGGGCAAGGATGCAATGTCCAATGGGCTCGTTCACTTGCAGAATGTCCTTTAGACTTTTTGGGAGCCAAGTAATTAAGAAATTTACAGGACATCTCACTTTCTATATGCCTGTATAGTCTACCACATCTTTGTTAAAAAAATATTTTACCCAAACCTTTCCAAGTGGCGCATGCTGTTTGAAATCATAATGACAGACATTACTTTGATGTTACGTTTTATTCTTAACTTAGCCATCATTCACAGCTGCTTCTGCTTCTGCTTCAGTTGAACGAGGCACTTAAAAAGGGAAGATACTATTTGAATTAAATTTTCATTGCTCTGTAACATATCAAAAGATTGTACCATTTCTGATTTACAGTTAGGATTGGAATTAACTTCAAAAGGCAAGAAATGGAAAAGTGGAGGCATTTTCTTTCATGGTTGTTACTGAAAAGGGAGAAGTGATATGATGATAACATAAAGGTTTCTCCTCTCTCACAAAAGTGGAAATATCCATGTCTCTTGTACCTGTGTGTTTATACCTGCTTATAACGTTTGTCTACCTCTTAGCCCTTTGGACTCATATCTATGATGCAGATCACTCTTCTTTTTTAAAAAAAAAAAATGTTTTTTAAATTTATTTCTAGGAGAGAGAGAAAGAGACAGCATGAGCAGGGGAGGGTCAGAGAGAGAGGGAGTTACAGACTGAAACAGGCTCCAGGCTCTGAGCTGGCTGTCAGCACAGAGTCCGACGCGGGGCTCGAACCCACGAACCGCGAAATCATGACCTAAGCGAAAAGTCAGATGCTTAACCGACTAAGCCACCCAGGCGCCCCTGCAGATCACTCTTCTAATGCAATCTGGTTGCGCCCGGGCTGGAGCAATGGAGCCACAGAAATAAGAGCTTGGGACGCATCAAGGGATGGGAAGTGTCCAGCCTGTTGCTTTCAGGCAAGCGTAGTATTAATAGAACCGTTTGGAGACATGACACGCATCACACTTCATCTGTGCTGTGCACACCTGGCTAGTGATGAAGTCAGCCTGGAACCAAGCCTTCTCATCTGTCCTACCTCCGTGTTCTTCTGGCTGCCGCAGGAGGACTCGACTTTGCAATATCGGTGCAAGAGGCTCGTTGGGAAATGGGTGCTCTGGTGGCCCCCAATTCTGAGAGCCTCTGGATCCCCTGTGTACCTGACGTTGGCTGCCCCATCCAGAGCCTTCCCCCTGTAATTGACCCCTGGCACCTGCATCGTGTGCCCAGCAGCAAGCTTCCGTACCCTGATACCACCAGACACCGCTCCTTTGCTAGGGTCTCCAACCACACCCTGTACTTCTCTCTTCCACTTCTCTCTACCTGCTTCCGTTTTCTTTTGCTCCTTCTCAGCCTTGTCGCCTTTTGATTCTTCTCTCTTGACGAGACTCTGCCTTACAATCCATGCCATCGGCCACATACGTATCACCTTCACTAACACCCAATACCTCCATCTTTTACCCTCTTTTTTATTTTTTTTTTTAATGTTTTTTATTTATTTCTAGGAGAGAGAGACAGTGTGAGCAGGGGAGGGTCAGAGAGAGAGGGAGTCACAGACTGAAACAGGCTCCAGGCTCCGAGCTGGCAGTCAGCACAGAGCCCGATGCGGGGCTCGAACCCACGAACCGCGAGATCATGACCTAAGCGAAAGTCGGACGCTTAACCGACTAAGCCACCCAGGCGCCCCCATCTTTTACCCTCTTAGACACTGTTTTTCTCCCCTGACGACCCCTACCACTGGCTTTGTCATTCACTACCCTGAGAGCACACATCCTCATAACTTCCATGGGCCCTTCATTACAAAATATTGAAAAAAATGAAAAATATTTTATATTTTAAATATATTATAAACATACTTATTTAAAATAATAATAAAATGCTAAATGATTATAATACAATAAATAATATAAAATAATAAAAATTTAAATACAGTATATTTATATTATATTTAATGTAATGTATAACAATAAAATTTAAATATAGAATATTTAAATTGATATTTAAAATATTTAAATATTTAAAATAAAAATAGTTTCAATATACTTAAACTCCTATTTTATGACTGCCTTGGCAGAAAGATGACTATAATCGTCCTCCCTGAAATATTCATTTTTTCCCCTCTAATCTTAAAAAAATTAAAACATTTTCAGAGCTCCCTGAAAGTATTAGAGGCAGAACATTCTGTATCTACTCAGTCTGATGGATACGACGGACCTAGGGTCAAGCCACAGTGAGGTGCAGATTCGATCCTGTTCAGAATTAACTTTAAATGGACTTTGAGAGTGTCCAGGTGGTCACCTGATGCTTATGTCCTACGACTCCCTGTTGATATCCAAGATTTCTCCCATTCCCCCAACAGTATGTGTGTGCCGTTCACAGAGCAGCACTCACCCACCTTCCATATTTCTTTTTACATACAAAATTAACCCCCCTCAAAAGGTCAATTATCCCCTCATCTGATTCCTGCAAGTCTTTCTTTATACTCATCCCCTTACCTTCCCCACCCCTCTCGCTTTCCCCAAGGAGGAGGTGTCTGTTCATTGCTTCTGGGTCAGTCCTGACTTTTAATTCTTCCTACATCCTTCTGAAGGTAGCCCTTTGCAAAGATCTCCTTTCCCTTTATGGGTTACCATTGGCTCTGCCCTTTCTGCTCCCAGATTGTTCTAGATCCTTCTTGCTGAACAGTGTCCCTGGCACCTACCTCCTCACATTTCTTCTCTCTCCCTCTCTCTTACATTCGTGTTTAAGCTTCCTATTTTTTTTTTTTATGTTTGGTTACTTATTTTTGAGAGGGGAGGTGGAGAGAGAGAGACGGACAATCTGCACTCTCAGCACGGAGCCTGATGTGGGACTCAGTCCCGTGAACTGTGAGATTATGATCTGAGTGGATGCTTAACCGACTTAGCCACCCAGGGGCCCCTTTAAACTTCTAGTGTATTCCATTTGTTTTTATTTCATTTCTTTTCTTGGAAGTGAATTTATTGGTTCCCCAAAAATATAACGCAAGCTCACTCTACAAACCAGAAGATACTGGAAGTGTAATGAAGGGAACACGGACTGCCTAGCATACCACACTTGTGTTCTCTCTTGAACTGTCCCCACTTGGTTTTATCACTTACTACTCCCTTCATAGTTTATTTTCAATTTTTTTAAATGTTTATTTATTTGAGAAAGAGAGAGAGAGAAAGGGACAGCAAATGAGCTGGGGGGGTGCAGAGAGAGAGGGGGGCATAGAATCTGAAGCAGGCTCCAGGCTCTGAGTTGCCAGCACAGAGCCCGACATGGCCTTGAACTCACAAATTGTGACATCATGACTTAAGCTGAAGTCAGATGCTTAACTAAATGAGCCGCCCAGGTGCCCCTCATGGTTTACTTTCAAAGTCAATACTTGCTCTTTGTTTTCAAAGAGTAGAGACTGAGTTCAATTTTGCCCAAGTCTGTGTGCCTTCGTTTCTACTGTGTTACTGCTAAGAAACATGGACTGTGAAGACAAGAAGGACTGAAATTGCTACAATCTCTGTTTTGCTCATGGATTTAATTGAATCTCGTAGCTCATGTTGTTTCCTCCCCCTCTTTCTCCTGGCTCCTTCCGGAATTTTTTCTTCCTGCGTGCTGGTTACAAATGTCCAGTCCTGACCCAGGTGGGAACTGGGGCTTCAGTCCACCACCAACTGATGGGTCCTGATTCCTAGTCTTGAGGAAAAGAATCTGACTGATTCTACTCCAACTTTTCTTGGTTCTTTATTTGGAGGAGGGGGGCAGTGAGGGGGGCGATGTCCAGGTCACGGCGTGAGCCACATTTTTCGTTTTATCTTCTGACTCACTCCTACCCTGTCTATGGGATTGCCTCAGATTCAATCTTTGGTATCCTCCAATTTCCTCTTTATTCTCTTTTCCTACAGAACTCTTTCCATCTAACTACTCATTTCACATTTTTCATTTTCCAAGTAGTTTCCTAGATATTGAGGCAGAGCTACATTCTCAAATAACCCCAATTGTGAACTTAGGAGTCATTATGATATTTCCCTTTCATTCTCCTTCATGATGCTCTATTTTTTTTTTTTTGTAATTGGTATCTTTGGCCTTTCTCTCTCGGACACATGCACACACGCATGTACATGTTTGATTGAATGGCAGAACTTGGAGAAAGAAAACTGGCAATAAGTATTTTTTTATTTTCTGTATGTGACAAGTGAGTGTGTCAAGTTGTTCATGGCTTAATAGGAACATTTGGTTTGGAGCTAGAAAAACTTGATTTTACTTCTCAACCTCCCATCAACTAATTGGGTAACCCTGGGAAAGTTATGCATTCTCTGGATCTCAGCTTTATTATCTCTGAAATGAGCCCAATAGTATCTTAAATTTGCCTGAAGGGAAGAGGTTACGCAACATAATCTCTTGAAAACCCATCAAACATCATCTGATGCAATGATGACAATGAGTGGGTGAATATTTTTAATTTACCAAGACTATTTATTAACAGCTACATTATCACTTGAAAATATATCATCTCCTCATAATGTCCCCTATGGGACTAATTCTAATTCTAATTCCAATATATATACATGTGGACACATGAATACATATGGATAAATGCAGATGGATATATGGAGATATATAAATATACACACACATATATTCTATACAACAATTTTTGTGTGTGGTACATGTTAACTTTTGGGTCACCTTAGATATTTTTAAGTTGCTAAAATCTGTGAAACCTTAATGTGAGAAGGAGCAATTAAAGCTGAGTTGATAGTGGTTTGAAAAGTGTTTACCAGAATGTTGGGTCTGTTATAATGTGCTTTGGCTTCTTGGTTGTAAATATCAGATTGTTCCTAAATTAAAGATTGTCTGTACTTTGGAATTCAGTTATAAAAACACTTAACTGGTACCTACAGTGTGCAAAGAACATAGGAAGTTTCTCACAGAAAGACCAGATGCACATGTGAAATAGGACTAAACATAAATTGGAGGGGGCGGGAAGACCTGAGAGTTCAAGGATTGAGGAAAACTCATCCTTTCGGAAGTATCACCTAAAGTCAGGACACAAGGGGATATTTGGTGATTTCTGCTTTTAAATTTGGATTTGTGTTTATTGTGAAGAATGTATACCTGAAACATATTGTCAAAAGTACTTTCGAAACTGGTTTTATTATTTTATAGCCCCCATCACTGTGTATGAAATTGTTCGTTTTCACATGCTCTCTCAACATTAACGGCTCTCTGGTTTTTATAATTTCAGAGGCTCATCTCCCTTGTTGCTTTTACCATTGGAGTGTTGGTCTTTTATTTATTGATTTATGACTATTTTGTATCTTGAGGCTGCTATTGTGAACAAGAAATTCTTTCCTTTACACTTTCTAACTGGTATCAATAGTCTACATGGATGTTGTGGCTTTGTTCTTTGTTTCTTGGTTTTTTTGTTTGTTTTTTAAGCCTTTTCTTCGGAACTGTTTTAGGCTTACAACAAAATTGGAGGGCAGGACAGAGATTTCTTATATTGCCCTCCTCCCCCTCCCCCCAGCCTCCCCCATTATCCACATCACGTGAGAGAATGGTGTGTGTGTGTGTGTATACATACACAGGTTACCTGTATATATACAGGTTGCTTTTATTATTGGTAAGTTCCCCAAACCCTATATTACTCCTATTTTATTCTCCTTCTTTTATATTTTTGTTTCTTAAATATTACTCTTTATTCGATGGGTTTGAACTTCGACGGGTGAATATAACGAAGAAAGAAGTAATAAAAAGAAAGCACAAATAAAAGGCAACATGTGGGAATATGTAAGGCATTTGGGGAAATGAAAATAGGCTAGATCGTGTACGTAGGTAACAGCTGATCTTGAAGAAGGAGATGTAAATAGAAAGGAAGAGATTCACAGCCATCTAGCACAAGGGAAGGTATTTCTAGATTTTCTAGTGAGCTTCTGATCTGTATATCTAACCGCATATCTGTTGTATCCACAAGAATGCCCCACATCATACTTATATTAACTCTCATACTTGTATTTAGACTGACCCTTATACTCAGAGCAACATGAGCCAAACCAAAAGCCTATAATCATCTCCCCAAGCCTACTTTTATATTTGCTATGTCAGTGACCACACTCTGCAAGGACTGCCCAAGCCGAGAGCCCCACTGCTGTGTCCTTGGCTCTTGACTGTCCAGCCCACATTACCTGTTGATGTCACCTCCTCAATAGCTCCAGAACAGGCCTGTTCTCTCCGCGGCACCATTGCCACAGTGGAGGACCAGTTACTCCCTGAAGGCTGATTACTTTCCGCTCTCTCATCCAAATTAAAGCAACTGTTGCCCACTGGGTCTCACAGATTTCAGTCTTGTTCCTTTCCAGGTTATTCTTCTTCGGGCAGCTGTGGCAGATTTCTAACATGGTAACCTAAGGGACGCCTGGGTGGCTCAGTCGGTTAAGCATCCGACTTCGGCTCAGGTCATGATCTCATGGTTTGTGGGTTTCAGCCCCAGATCGGGCTCTGTGCTCCTCTCTCTCTGCTCCTCCCCCACTCAAGTTCTGTCTCTCTCTGTCTCAAAAATAAATAAAACGTTAAAAAATAAAATAAAATGGTAACCTGATCGCTTTTTTTTTTTTTTTTAAACCCTCTAGTTGTTATAGTTGTTACCAATTTCCCTTAGGATGAAATCCCTTAAATCTTTCCTGGTCATTGATCTGAGCTAGACCTGCAGTCACTTTCAAGCCCATCTTTGCAGTTAATTGTCTTTATAGTATTTACTCATTTTTATGTGGAACTGTAGATTTGGTAGCTTTTTGGAAAATTTTTTTAATCGTAGTTAATGTACAGTGTTACATCAGTTTCATGTGTACATTGTAATGATTCAAGTTTGCTTTTTAACAAATGCTGGGTTGGGGCTCTCATTATTTTTTTTAATGTTTTTTATTTATTTCTGAGAGAGAGACAGCATGAGCAGGGGAGGGGCAGAGAGAGAGGGAGACACAGAATCTGAAGCAGGCTCCAGGCTCTGAGCTGTCAGCAGAGAGCCTGACGTGGGGCTCAAACCCACGAACCGCGAGGTCATGACCTGAGCCGAAGTCGGATGCTTAACTGACTGAGCCACCCAGGCGCCCCAAGGGGCTCTCGTTATGAAAGCTAAAAGAATGCAAATGGAATTCAGCCCATTAGCCAAAGATCAAATTTACGTTATTAAAATGTAATGTTCGTGAGAACCAGGACTAACTACCTCTTTCATGACTGTAGTCCGGCATGTAGAAATGCGGTTGGCATAATAGATGCTCATAAATATTTGCTAAATGCTTTGAATATCCTGCTCCTTACAGGTATTATGATATATTGATGTTTCTGCTTTCTCAACTCCAAGAGCTCTACTCTTTCTTAACATAGCTACTATCGATCCTGATTCCCTCCTTATCAGTCAGTGGGTTTCCATAACACCCAGTATACTCCCTTGTCACAGCACTGATCACCCTGTGTGGTAAATGCCTCTCTTCCTTGTTCATATGGTAGACAGGAGGCTACCTTAGAGGACTTACGTCTTATTTATCAGTGTGTCCCAGGACTTGGCAATGCGTCGGGCTCATCATGGAAACTCCATACATACTTGCTGAAAAAGTGAATAACCATATGTAATATTTATGTTATCATTATTTATGATCTACGAACATACTTACAGTATTTACTACGTGGCAGAAATTAGCATTATGAGCGACTGAAACAAAAATGGTTAACTGACACAGAATTTTTTTAAAGAAAGTATAAAAATAAAAAAGTTACAAGTAAATTTCTACTGTAGGTGGTTACAATACTATCAAGGGATAGGACTTCAATTATCTAGAAAATCCCTTGATGATATTGGGTACCTAAGGCATTATATAATAATTCACGTGATTACTTTCTTTTGTAATGAATGTCACATTGGCTCGTTTCTCTGTTCTGCCCTTCAAAACGAGGACCAGACAAGGGTTTCTGTGAGGCAAAATGCTATTTCCGAGAAGTACTTGCCTATTGGAAAGATACTTCCTTCCTGGCAACATTCAGTTGAAGCCCGTTTTATGCATTTTGAGATGCGGTTATTTCTGTGATTTAGCCGTAACATTTTTCTAGGTCAGGATCTCTACCTAGTTGGTGAAATTTGATCTTTGGCTAATGAGCTGAATTCCATTTGCATTCTTTAGCTTTTTTTAAAAAAAATTCTGCTCTGTGTTGGTCAATCACACCTTTGTTTGGGAGGCAGGCAAGCAGGAGCCGAGTGTCCCCTTAGCCATTTGGGGTGACTTTCATGGCAGCTTGGAATCATGCACAGAGATGGATCTGCAGAATAATAAAATCAATGGCAATGGGGATAATTCCATCCGACAACATGGTGGTAACACCGTCCCGTAAAACTATAACCACTGATTTGTTTAGTTTTTTAAGATACGGAAAAATATCCCCAAACATCTGTGATTGCTGTTTCCATATAATCTTTCCCTTCTTGGAGACATCTTTCATCACCCACTGGCAAAGGTTGGAAATCTAGTTTTATTGTTCAGGACAATTAATGTGCCTTCTCTTTTAACAAAGAGAGAATGCTCCCCCCCAAGAGATATTTATTTATTGACAATTTACTTATCAGGAAACAAAAACGCGACTTGCTTGTGATTCTCCATTCGATTTGGGAAGAAATATCGGGGGAGAAGACAGATAAACAGATTGATAACATCTTTTAAAATAATAATTGCAGTCATCAAAGTTAACATATTTTGACAGGTTAGTATATTAAAAGCCATTAAAAAACAGCTGTTTCGCTGTAGGGAATTTCACTCCCAGGCTGAATCCGAAGATACATGTTGGTATTTATTTAGTAATCAATCACAGAAAGAAAAGAGCTCGAATTTTAGTTGGAAGTTTTTATTTTTATCCTTTTCCTTACTCCTGGTCTTTAAACCCGCTCTGAGGAGAGCTATACATGCCAGCCTAGTGCTCATCAAAAGCGAGCAATCACAGCTAAATCAGCATGCAAAATGCCACTCAACCTTGGGCCTTTATTAAAATTTGCTGGGACTCAATTTGAGATAGCGATCATTCTTATTAAAAAGCAAAATGTAAGATAGTTTTTTTATATAAATCTCTGGATGGAATGGAATTGTTAATCAGCATAGGCTGATGTGATTTCTCTGTTGCAAATCCTGCCGAGGGCTCAGAAGTGGCACATTACCATAATTCGTAGGCTAGAACTGGCAGCTTGAAAAAGACCTGCGAGAGTCTTTAAAATGCTTTAGCAAAGCTGCAAGTCACAGCAAAACAACACAGTAAGAGCTGCTACCCGGCGCTTCTGCCATTATATAACCAAGTTCTGGCCTCTTCCTCATCACCCGCTTTTTCTCGATGGTTCCCCGGTCTATGTGGCCGGGCGGTGTTTATACACAACGCCTCGACATAGCTTTCCTGGGCCGCATGTGCACCTGCTTGCCCTGTTCTGGGCCCGCCGTGAAGCTTCGTTGGAAGAGCCTGCCTTCTTCTCTTAGTGCACACAGTGCAGTTCATCAATTAACCACATGTACTTAATGCATTGTCTGTCTCCCCGGCCGCTTCCTTTCTCCCTGTTTGACGTCACCCTCTGTGATTTTTGTGCTGTAAAAACTAGAGCAGCTTCCAAAAGGTACAGAGCTCTGGCTGGAGGCCCATGGCCTGTTTATCGAATGCCTGCTTTTCATCTCAAGAAAACATCGTTGGATTGGGGGGGTCCAACCCTTAGAGGGAGGCAAGTCAGAAACTTGTATCATTTTTTCCCCTCTTGAGGGAGGGGTAGAGCCTCTTCTTCGGGGACAAACTCCTGGCGTACCCACTAGGGGGTGTTGGCATAAACTGCACTAAAAATGACTGAGTAGGTTGTGGAGGAATTTGCCGATGAAGTCCGTCCACTTGGTGGACGTGAACTAATGGCAGCCTGGCCTCACTAAGGATTTACAAGAATTTCGGATGTGTCTTCTGTACATGCGACCCATGCGCACATCCTTCTCATGGAAAGTCCAAGCAGCTCGGTCACTCGCGAGCCAAATTACTATCACATAATTGTGTTTGCTGAGGACACGGGGGCCCTGAAGAAGAGAGCCGCTCGGGGTTCTGGGGCCTAGAGGTGCCAGACGGGATAGGGGAGTATCTTCAACTCTGTCTTTTGGGTTGTAGCTTTGTAGTCAGTGTCTCATTGGAAGGCCTAACTACAAAAAAAAAAAAAAGTGAAAGGCTCAAACTTTAATCAGGAATCAATGATAGATGTCAGTGATACAGTCCAACCTCTTTATCTTCCATGAGAGGCCAATGGATACGCTTCCAGATGTGTGACATTCTGATAAGGACACTGGGTGGCCTCTGACTAGAGTTGCAGTGCTTTTGAGAGTGTATTTCAACGCACAGGTACTAGTGGGCGGAGCACACGGGGTTCCATGTATCACATCCTCCCTTCTCCCATGGCGGCTCTCCCTGCTTAGGCTCCTCAGGTATACTCGGAGCCCATGAGCCTTTGATGTAACCGGATGATGTCCGATGTTCTGGTAGAAAATCTGAATGGTTCAAGTCTGACTGGACGTCGGTTTAAGGTGGTGCAAATCTATCGACTAGAGGTTGGGAAATCCGCTGGGCAGATCCTAACCGCAACACGTTAGAAAACTTCAGCAATGAGAACAAAATGAACCGAGAGCCAGGGAGGAGACCGGAGCCAGATTCGAGTGGCTATTCTACCTGATGTCTCCTTTTGACACCCCTTTGGCATCCTTCATTAGAGCCAGAGAGCTGGAAACGCTTTTCTCGTTAAACACGGCGATCAGATTAAACAGATGAGACGGTTCACGTGTTTTTCGAGCCCCCACACCCATCACGAGGGCATTGTTTCGGAGCAGGGGCACCCGGGGCTTGCGGCACACAGCACGCCTCCCCCACCCCCAAGTCCATCTTGCCCGTTGCCTCCTCTGCGAGGACGGTGATTGCTCGGCGGCGCCGTCCGCGTGCACAGCTGGGCTTCCCATCCCCATTGGCAGCGGTGCTTCATCTGAAATGCTGGGAGTATTTGTCAGCCTGGAAGTGTCTTGAGGCTGCTTCTGGGAGATACAAGGAGGAAACTGATAAGGAGAGCATCAGAAGGGCAGTTAATTGCCTCCAGTCTCTCGGTGCCGGGAATATTTAAAATCTATGGGATTAAAGGCAGATTAAAAGCTGTGGAAGCAGGGGCCCAATAGCGCTGAAAGATCGCAATCAGCAAGGGTAATGGCAGAGAAAAAATGAATGTGGCAAATAAAATGACAGATAGGAAATTCAGATCCGCGTCTAATGCTCCCAACTCCATCTTGTAAAGTACAATTCATCTACGTGTAAATCATTTTTTGGCTTCAAGCTTATCAGCCAATCGGTGAATTAAAAATGCTCTTTCCTTGGAGGATTAAAGAGGTTGATTGAAGTCAGTGTGAAAACCGGCTAATAAGTCTGGAAATGTCAGGAGGGGGCTTCAGAGGAACTCTGTGTCCTTTCCCCACCTCCACGGCCCCCCTCTCTCCATGCTTGAAACGGGAAGTTTGCAGAGCTGTGGAGTTCTGGGACTTTGAGAAATGTGTTTGCATTTTCTGTGGGGGGCAGATGTGTCGGGACGGAGCCCTTGGACTTGAAGCGTGAACCGGGGTGTTTATATTGAAGACACATAGGAAACTATGAATGAAAACCATTGCTGTGTAGAGGAATCAGTTCTCCGCAAGAGAACTGGATACAAACCTGGGGCCTGTAAAGTTACCACCAAGTCTCTATATTAGATTGAAACACTGTGGTGGGGAGTATTTGAACCTGGGACCGGCAATTGGAAAATGACGTTTATTTGCGTTCCTGGGTTAAAGACACTATACTTTAAAGGAAAAAAAAAATACTCCCTGTACCTCATTTTTCAAAGCAATTTGAATACCAGGCCTGGAATAAGGAAGCCTTCCTTCCTAAGGCAACTTTTGTTTTCAAATATGTGGCCACTTAATATTTGAGTCACGGTTTTCTTAGACGTGGTCTTTGCAGAAGAGTGGGTGCTCATGGGTGATCCGGAACCTAAGGATTCTCAGGAGGCTGGAGGACATTGCAAACGCAGGTGTCCCCTTGTTTCCCAAATGCCTAGCTGAACAAGGGAACTCCCGGGAGCCGCCCCAAACCAACACAGGTTTAGGACTCTGAGAAGAAACCTTCTTTGCTTGTCTGTGGTTTGTTTTTAACCCCAGCTGCACCAGGCATTGGGTGCTGCCTCTGCACTAACCCTTGTGTTAGGGGGGTGCTCTGCCTCTGATGCCTACGTAGGAGCATCGTAAGTAGGTTTTATAAACCCTGTGTTCCGGAGGAGGAGCTGTGACGTGGAGAGGGGAGCAGCTCTCTCAAAATGCCCCAGGAAGAAAAGAGAGAGATGGAGACTCTCCCCCAGGTCGGTTTGATGCCTGGAGTCTTTCCTCTTTCCGCCCTTTGGAACTCTCCTTCCTTTTGCACTTTGAAGAATACATACAACACCCACTCCCGTACATGCTCGCATACACCCCCCCTAATAGGGAGATGTGTTCTTAGGAGACAAGACTGATGGATACGGGGGTCCTGGGGCATACCTGAAGCGATAGATCGGCTGCCTGATTTGAAGAGTGTTGGGACAGTGACTTCAATCCTTTGCATCTTTGATTTTTAGGAGGCCGCCATTAGCAATTTGTGTCATGGCATTAAGATTTTCCTGTATACTCAGCAGGATTCACAAAATCCTAATCTCCCTTGGTAAATTAACACATTCTGCTTCTAATACTTTAATATGCACACGTTTGCTAGATTGGAGCTGGAGGTTGGAAGGGGCACCAGAAAGGATGAGCGTCCCCTCCTCCCTGTTGTCACCAAAATAATCACCAGGAAATGGCTCTCTTGGTTTCCATTCTTGACTCTGGAGCAATTTACTGTCTTTATTTTGATGGGTTCTACTTTCCTTACTTATGAAATAAGGTTACTCCCCTTTATTTTCGTCTCTAACTTCCTCAGAAATGCTAAGAGTAAGAACGGTCCCTTCAGTACTTTGGTTTGCAAATGTGTGTTTGGTTGGCTGTAGGCAAAATTGGTAGGAGACGAGTGTGGCTCTGCTCTTCAAAGCTTGCCCTGGATGGCAGTAGGGAAGTTCTTATCTGGAGCTCCTGGTTGGCTCTAATCTCACATCTTGAAGCCTCTTCCAGAATTTTTCTTTCTTGGTTCTAACAGTTCCTCAGTCCTTAGACATCTAATTTGGGGATGGCTCTGTGCCAAGTCTGAGCAGAGGAAAGGCAATGAGGTGAACAGGGTTTTCTACTAATTTCATTCCTTGCTTCAATCTCGACTTTGCTATTTCTTGACTAGAACTCTGATGATTCATCTTTATTTATTTTTGATAACAGTTGGTGTTTTCTTCTGTTTTAAAAGCATCGTGTGTTTGTTTTTGAAGATTTGGAAACTGTCAAAACATCCGGAAGAAATTAAGAGTCTCTGCAATCCTGTCATGTGGGAATGGCCATTGTCAAGACTCGTGTGTGTGTGTGTGTGTGTGTGTGTGTGTGTGTGTGTGTGAAATATACATGTTGTTATTTTGGGTCAAACAAAACTATATTTATTTTCAGTAAGGTAGGAATTTTTATTCAGTGTTGTTAATTTTCTGTGTACTGTATCATGAGGTTTTCCTTATGCCAATAAACATGCCTCAGTGTGATATTTTTAAATTGTAGGTGCGTAATTTTAATGTACGTATACTTTATTGAACTAATCCTATTAATGGACACTGTTTTCTGTTTTGAATTTTTTGTTATTATATACATATAATACTCATGATTATCCTTTAACACAAAGCATTAATTAGTCTTTTACGTATTTTTATGGCCAAGCTAATCATATTTATTGTAGGGGTTTTAGAAAATGCAGAAAAACATGAAAAGAATCAGTTGCAATGTCTACCATGGAGTCGTTAACACTCATCGTGTACTCTTCCAACCTTTTTCTATAATACATGCATGTGTGTTGACAAATGTGGGACCTTTGGCTAGTTATTGATTCTCGTCCCTAACACTTAGTATTTCTATTTGCCATGCACTATTCTAGGTGCTTCATATAGGCTAATTTATTTAATTAAATCGGTATTTAATTCAATAGCCCTATGAAGTGTAGGTACCGTTATTATTCCCATTTTGTAGATAAGGAAACTGAGGCACAGTAGAGGTTAATTTGGAAAGTGGTAGAGCCACCACAGAGTGCAGGCTTTGGACAGCAGTCAGGCTGCTGGAGGTCACGGGGCCCGGGGTCCGGGGCTAGCATCTGGGACTAGAACCCTGACAAACCCGTGGGTCTCTGGTGACTTGGATTTCTGGGCTGGTAACTTCCTGCCAGAAAACTGACTTGGGTCCCCATTGTGTCCTCCCTGAGGACAGTGCGCCTTGTTAAAGTTACCAGTCCTGTGTTTCTTTTCCTCAGGGCTGTGCTCTGCTAATCTGATAATCTGCTAATGTGATAATGGACTAACGTGGGTCCCTTTAGGGTAAAAGCATATTTGCATGTTAAAGGAGGCTTTCTGGAGCCTTCTCCATTGTATAAGTATTTGGGAAACTGGAGAGAAAGATATTTAGGGGCAGCAGAACTTTTTTTTTAAACTCTGAAATGCCACAATCTAACTGACAAGTGTCAAAAGTCTGGTCCTTGTACACACAAATAGATTTTATTGGCACCTGAGTTTTCTTTTCAGATAGTCCCTCTTGAATAGGTTTCTGCATGGGTAAAACTCATTTTACTGAAAGGAGTTGGGGAGTGTTTCCTATAAACGGAAGTGAAACACTCAGAGTAAAAAGATTCATGCTTAGGCATCTTAACAGAGGGTTCAAGGTTGAAAAAAGACGAGGTGGACAATCTCAGGGGTGCAGAGGGTATTTGGGGACCTCAGGCTACGACAACACACACTAGACTTTCTTAAAGAACAGAGCCTAGGAAATATCTACTCGTGGCTCACCTTCCTCTTTAGTGCCTGTGAGATTCATAACGGTCATTTCTGTTCGGCAGTTCGTAAATGTGAGGTCCCCCTCACTGAGACGGACGGGGGACCAGGTCTCTCCGAGGAGGGACTGGCCTCCTCTGCGCAGTGCAGTACGTAAGGCGGGTAAGAGAGAGGCCCGCGAGGAGAAATGCAAGCAGCCTCTTTGCTGTCTTTGCTCTCGTTCACGCGGACATTTGAAGGTCAGCTTTCGGAGAGATCGTAGACGTTAAGTGAAGGAGATTACAGAATGCCCGAGTTAGCTGTTCTCCCATGAAACACCACTTTGCTTTCCATTTGCCTTTAATTGTAACCTCAGGAGGAAGGGCAGGGATTGCAAGGGCTAGGAATTCCTTTGTATTTGCATCACAAACATCTTAGGATCTCAGGAATTTTCCATTTATTTATTTATTTTTTACATTCTGGTCAAGGAGTTTCTGTCACACCCCCAGGCACCAAGATCAACCTTTATCTCTGTTAGTCCCCAGGGCAAAAGCCCCAACTCATACTACTGGTTCTCAGAGAAGGGGGAAATAGCACCCAAGGTACCAACTTGGCCAAAACATTAAAAAAATATTTTAATGTTTATTTATTTTCGACGGAGGCAGAGAGAGAGAGAGAGGGAATGAGCAGGGGAGGGGCAGAGAGAGAGAGAGGGAGACACAGAATCCGAAGCAGGTCCCAGGCTCCGAGACAGAGCCTGACGCAGGGTTCGAACTCAGGAGCCATGAGATCATGACCTGAGCCAAAGTCGGACGCCCAACCCACTGAGCCACCCAGGCGCCCAGAACGTTTTTACTTTTGAGGTAGGCACTGCATCCTGCATTTGCAAGGGGACCATCCACTCATGCCCATGAGCGTATCTCCGAAAGCAAAGGGATAGCACCGGACTTGTCCAGAACCGAACCCCCACCCTCTCCCCGAATCTGCATCTCTCCTCCCAAATTCGAATTGTCAGCCTTCCTAGGCCGAATCAGGCAGACACGTCCCCGGTTTATCTGCTGCACAAAGTCCCGTGTCGCTCCCTGTTTGGGTTTCTCATCATCATAAACTTGCAAAGAGATTGTTCTCTCTCACCCAAATCAGAGTACCTCTCCCCATCCCTTCCCTCACTCGCTGAGCAGAAACGGGGAATTTCCGATGCTGAGACCCTTGGAGCGCCCCTCCCTGTCTCCGCACGTTGCGGCTCAATCAGATGCCCTGTGGTCCCGGGGGTAGGCTCTGATGATGGGGATTAGGCGGCTGGCTGCCCCATCTAAGTACACTGCAGGCTGTACACCACCTGTCTGCCCTTTTTTACTTGCAAAATGGAAATCTCTCTAAGCTCTATCATCTTTGACATTGCTGTAAAAAACCAGTTTTAGTGATAAGATGAACCAAACAGAATGGCAGTATGGGATATGTGGCGGGGATATATTTTTTTGACCCCATATTTTAAAACTTTGGATGCAACAGACATATCTAAGCAAAGTTGTGCCTTGCCTGCTAAAAGGGAAGATTAATATCCAATAAATTACTTTCCCAAGTCCTTGGTCCTGAATTTCAGTTCTTAATGCACAATCCTGCACCTCATCATGGAAAATCAATTCATCTTCTTATTCCATGTTTTCTCTCTTTTTTGATTAATGTGTTTTTATTTTCACAAATGTCTCAAAGGTCCTTGCATATTATGAAATTTTAAATATAGTAGTAATGTTCGATTTTTTTTTTAACCAAAGTCACAGAACTTCCCTCTCCAAATATTTAAAAGTAGAATAGGGTAAAGGATTATCGTTTGAGAATTATTTTGATCCAATCCTTTCTGGAGGCGGTAGAATTAATTTGACCTTTAAATGTCTATGCTTTAAAAACATAATCTGAGTTAGGTAGGGGAGAGCAAAATCTCTACTAAAATGGAACCTAAAACATACAGTAGGTACTTAACGAAAAGACAAAATAATCTTAATGTAAAAAAATTGTCACGAGTCAAAATTAGAGATACTTCTTTCTTCCCCTTGCCTACGTCCTTCTGCATTTGGGTTTCTCCTAATGAACACATTACAGGGTTGTGTGACAGGATATGGATTATTTTCTAATTTGGATCCTATTGTGTGATCCTAGGACATATTTTAGCTTCCCTGACTTATTTCTTTATGTATGGAATGATAGGCTATTACATCTCACCCCTAAGACAGTAGAATATGGTGGAAAGAACTTGGGTTTGGAGGTCAGGGGTACTTTGTTTTTTCACGTCCATATAGGGGTAATATCAGGCAAACTCCATAATACCTCAGAGTTTTATTTTACTGAGTTGTAAAATGAAATAATTATATTTTGATCTTAGTTTTTTTATGGGAGTTTAATGAGATTTTATAGATGTATACAGTAGGTATTCAGCAGATGTCCGTACCCTTCCTGTCGCTCCTCCTTCTCTTAGATTGTTACATTTGACAAGGGTTTGTGATATCGCAGCAGTAATGTTAACACTTGTACTGCACTTGCTAGGCGTTAGGTAATCTGCTAAGCATTTGATATATTTTATTAACTCATTCAATCCTCATAATGTCCTTATGAAATAGATCACATTACTATCTCAGCTTTCCAGATGAAGCAACCAAGTACAGCAAAGTTAAATAACAGGACTAAGGTCATAGAGCTAGGAGCGAAAGTAGCTATGGCTTTGAACCTGGGCTGTCTGGTTTCTGAGATCCCACTTACAACCACTACACTCGACTACATCACTAAGGAGCCTGGCCTATTTGACTACGGGCGGGCCGATCCTGGTTGCAGGGCCCTTTGAGAATTCTTGTCCTGCTCTGCCCAACTGTTTTGAACACCCATAGGAGGATTCTTGGTAAAATATGTTTGGGAAACTATACA
Source organism: Proteles cristata cristata (assembly GCA_017311185.1). Taxonomy (NCBI): domain Eukaryota; kingdom Metazoa; phylum Chordata; class Mammalia; order Carnivora; family Hyaenidae; genus Proteles; species Proteles cristata. Next base: position 195,621 of record JAESUZ010005168.1, read on the forward strand.
ATTAATTTGGTTTATTTGTTGTAAAGCTTTATTAGAATGTCTCAAGGACACACTTGATATATTAATGCATATTGCAAAGCCCCACAATTACATGTGTGTGTAAGACATTCGGTGATACCCCAAAATTATTTGATCACATCAATCTTTTAAAAGAACCCTTGGGAACACTTCTGAGGTGCATAGTTGAATGCATGTGAGTGTAGTCCAGTTATATCCTCTTGCGGATGGGGAAATCGATGTTCAGAGACAGACGTTCCTCGAATGGTAGACGGTTGGTGGTAGAGTTGGTCTAATACTCAGCCCCTCTGCCTCTGAGTTCTAGCCCCCTGCACTATGTAATCGTGCCCTCAGTAAAGAACCGCAGCACTGTTTCCCCGTGCTCCTGACTAGATCATTTAGTACACTGCCTAGATCTGGCACGTGGCTTTCTGTTGTGATGTTTTAGTTATTTTGAAGAAGAAGACAATACTGCTTTTCGGTGCATAATTAATGTAGCCCCCGATGGCATTCTTTTCCTCTTATTCTTGCTCCTGGCGCTCTGTGTGAAGCTCTTAAAAGCCAGACCGTCAGGTCCAGGGTAGGCTCTCGCTCGGTTATCTTGGTTTCAAGTGCCTGAAGATCACATCTCCAAAACATTCTAGAGAAGTGGGTCATACGAATAAAACAGCTTTGAAACTGTTCTAAAGTCTTTGAAACACAATTCTAAAAGTCTTTGAAATAGCGTTAACCCTATCAGAGATTCGAAAATTGCATTTGAATCATCTAACAGGCTCAGGGTGTCCTGTACATGACAGAAGGTGCATGGATTCTGGCTAGGGGGTGGATTGGTAAATTTGGCAGATCAAATCTGAACGATAGGGCTAGAATTATGATAGCCTCTGCTAATCCCTGAGCGCTACGAAACAATGGGACTCGATTTGAATCAGTAGCCACCATCATCCTGGCTGGAATTTAGGGAAGTTGTTTCAAGGGAAGCTCTAGTGAAGCCCACCATTTCCCCCAGTGCTCCCCAATTCTCCATAATGATAATGCAGCTGAGTCACCCTCCCCATCTGTAAGGCATCCATCCCTAGGGGTCAAGGGAGCTTTTGGGGGCAGGAAATTTAGTTTAGATGATGGAGGATCCTGTGTTGCATTCTGATATCAGGAGAGTAGATACTCCCATTAAAGACGAAGTCCATCGGTCAATCATTAGGCACATGAAAGCAGGACCCAAGAAAGAGACGAAGTCCATCAGTGAATCATTAGGCACATGAAAGCAGGACCCAAGAAAGGTCTTGATTTCTGGAGAACGGAGTCTGAATGAGGGACAAGGATAATCCCTGTCTCCCTTCTTCTCTTGTAATCACAGTGGTTTACAGATGTTTTTCTGCAGCTTCTCCTGTGGGCAACTGGTTCTGTTACTGCCCAGGAGCAAGGGCTGTGAGCAGCCTGCTTAAAATGATAGATTTGATATGCAAATGACAAGGCAAAAAAACCCACCCAAAACAAAACAGTGCCAACTGATAAGGCTCAGGGAGATGGCGTCAAGTGAGGGTCACGGTGGGGGGATAAACAATGATCAAGTTCACGAATTAGTCTTCTGTTTATCCCGCTCCTGTCACAACTAAATATTTATTAATTAAACCAGGGAAGGCTAGTGGGTACTGATGAGCAAATTAGCATATCAAACCTTGGATAAGAGTTGGAGAACAACAAGGGCCAGGGTGGGGGGCGGGGGGACGAACCTGGGAAAAGAAACAGAAGCCACCATTTAGTTTACAGTTTGTGTTGATATGAACCAAGTAATAGCTAAGCAATTTGCTACATCAAAGGCAAAAACCTCATGAAACAAAATTGCCATTAATCAGTTTCAAATAGTTTTAGCTTTTGTTTTATCTCCTTTGCAAGAATGATGGATACACAGAAAATGATGACAGGAAATGGACAGGAGCTGTCATCCGATTATGACTATTTCAGCTGAGCAACTCTCAAGAATATACGCAAGTGACAATCGCATTATGCACAAACTCGGACAGCTTGGTGAAAGGACTTTCTATGGAGACTCCCCTATTTTTATTTATTTATTTACTTACTTACTTACTTATACTTATTATTATTATTTTTTTTTACCTTGGTGGATTTTCCTAACTATCCACTTCTGGAATTTCAGACGGCTTCCATCCTTCTTACCCAAAACTTGAAACTTATAGGAAGAAGTTCCAAAGATCGATTTTCCCAAAGCCAGATCCCTGGCCTCCACACAGTTGGGTGATAAAGGATTTAAGTAGGATTTACATTTTCATAGGGGACTGCACATCACTTCATGATCCTTACCCTTGGCAGCCATTCTTGCACCTCCGGCTGCTGGCAGCCCCCTCTGCTTTCCCTCACAATCGTTTTATGTTAAATTATTTACTATTTCTCGCTGCTCATGTAAGGTCTTTTCTCTGTATATTCCTGGACACACACATACAGACGGACAGTAGGTGGGACACTTCACTCTGGGTTATGAATGTCTAAAATCAGCGTTGACTCTGGTTCCTAACATTAGCTCGATATGTAGAATCCTTGGAGAAAATTCTCATTTGACTGTTTTGGGGTGGGGCCCAGGCACTGGTATTTTTCAAAAAGCTCTCAGAAGGTTTTAACAGACAGCAAAGTTTGAGCACCGCTGAATTTCTAAAGTCTTACCACTCAAAGTATCGCCAGTGATTCCTCATCTCCAACCACACTTCCAAATACATGTCTATATTTATATAATATTTAAAACAACATAATATTATACATATATATAATGCTGTTTTAAATCTTATATATATATTCATTTTGGGTAACAAATTCTAAATTATGCTCCATCTCAGGTAGGTCCTTAATTGAGCTATTAGATCAAGTAATTATTATTCCCTCAAACATCACCTTTTGCAAAATTATAAGATAAATTTACAGCGAATTTGAATTTTCCAAAGTGCTTTTCAAAATTCTTACTTTCTAGGGAGCCTGGGTGGCTCAGTCCGTCAAGCGTCCAACTTTAGCTCAGGTCATGATATCACGGTTCGTGGGTTCAAGCCCTTCAGGCTCTGTGCTGACAGCTTGGAGCCTGGTGCCTGCTTCGGATTCTGTCTCTCTCTCTCTCTCTCTCTCTCTCTCCCCCTTGCCGGCTCACACTCCGTCTCTCTCTCTCTCTCTCAAAAATAAATGAACATTAAAAAAAAGAAATTCTTACTCTCCTTCAGGTTTTTCCCTCTGTGCTACATGATTCTGAGTGATAAGAATTTGGGTGATTGAGGGCAAAAAAGAAATAGCAAAAGAGAAAAATTTATGCTCTTAGAAAATCTTGGAGAAAAAAATGATATTTGAACTATGAAGCCTTCTAACATGTGGAGATGTAAAAACCGTACTTTGTATGGAAAGTTTCATTCTCGTCCTTGCAACTGAGAAGAAAAACACAGGGCTTTGCACACAATTTCTAAGTGGTAGATTGTCAAGGGAGAAGACCAAGGTGTTTCCTAAATGTGGTTTTTATATGCTCTTTCATATACCAGACAGGACTGCTGGCAATCTAGAAGGAAGAGTGCACACGAGGATTGAAATCTTGGCTTCTCATATTTCTCTTATCAGAATTAGGATGAATGAGAACCAGTTTTGTCTCTTTCCAGTAACCCACTGGCTAGATGTTACAAATAGAGAAGAAAAAGGAAAGGGTATGACTCAGGTCGACATTTAAATCTTAATCTCACACAGGTCTCAGATGCCATTTAATGTGGGGTCTGGGATTAAGGGCTGAAATGCAAATCCCTCATTAGGGGCAAGTGTTCATCTTTAGGAGACAGATAGGCTTCCAAATGTGGCCCTAAAGTAGCTTTTGTGGGTTTATGGTATGTGGGAAAAACACAAACCTCCCCGCTCCTTCCCCCACACGATATCCTCACTCCTGAGTCCCTGGAAACCGTAAATACGGCACAAACACGAGTATTACTTCATACTGCGAAAGATGTGATTGGTCGGGGTGCCTCGGTGGCCGGTCGGTGAAGCATCAGACTCCTGCTCAGGTCATGATCTCACAGTCTATGGGTTCAAGCCCCGCATAGGGCTCTGGCTGGCAGCTTAGAGCCTGGAGCCTGTTTCGGATTCTATGTCTCCCTCTCTCTCTGCCCCTCCCCTGCTCATGTTCTGTCTCTCTCTCTCTCAAAAATAATTAAAAGAATAAAATTTTTTTTTTTGAAGTTTAGATGTGCTGTTCATGTACAATGCACTCTAGGTTTTTTGTTTGTTTGTTTTGTTTTGTTTTAAGATGTGATTGGTTTAAGGATCTAGAGAGGAAGAGGAGTTCATAATGGATTTCCCATGTGGGTCCTAAATGCAACCATGTGCTTGCTTTTGAGATCTGGGGGCGACGGAGACCCACACAGAGGAGGAGGCAGTGTGAAGATGGAAACAGAGATCAGGTGATGGGGACACAAGCCAACGAGTGTGTGCAGCCACCAGAAGCCGGAAGATCAGAGCCCCTCTGGAGCCTCGGAGGGGGTGTGGTCCTGCAAACAGCTTGGCTTCCTGCTTCTGCTCTCCATAGCAAGGATGAATACTTTTCTGTTGTTTTAAGCCACCAAATTCGTGATCATTTGCAATAGCAGCTACAGGAAATTGATGCAGGACCCACTATACAAGAACAGAGTGGAAAATACATATCCCACTGCATGAAGTGAGTTCTCCTGTATAGAGATATGACTGGAAAAATGCACCGAATGCCCTTGTCTGGTATTTGTTTACCAATTCTTTTCCACTAACACACTTTTTCAGCCAACAGTCTTAATACATGACCCAACAATATCATCCCTGTTTGGTGGATGGTAAGCCTCAGGCAAAATCTGATTAAGCGGCTTTGGGTCTAGGTTATGAGTCTAAGGAGAGTCACGATTGAAGAGAACACACTGCAGATTCGGAAATCTAGTCCAAATAGTACACTCAGTGGCCATTCCCATAGAGTTTCCCCGGGGACTTTACATATGGAGCAAGACTCAGGTTGGCCTCCCCTGCAGGCCAGTAGTCTCCTCCCCCTCCCCCCCCACCCAGGGAAACCCCCCCACAAAAGGCCACAGTAAAGGAATTTATTGAAGACGCCTGAATTCATTATCTTTGGGCTCTCGCCATGCCTCCTGCCCACATTACACACCAACTGACGTTCGACTCCATTTGGAAGATGAGAAGGCTCTCAGGTTGTCTTTGAGACCTATTCCAGACCGTGTGGGTAGCTGTCTCCTTGATCCCACGAGAGTGACTCTTCCCTGCCCTTCCTGCCCGCCTCCCCCACAATGGAATCCCGCTCCAGCCTTTGTGAAGAATCTTCTCAGGTTCTTCGTGTTGATACAGAGATATGTGCCTCCCACATTACATAAGCTTTTCTTCTAGATGGATTTTAGCTCCGGAACACTCCTCCACGGGTAGACCACCCTGATGTGGGTGCCAGCATCTAACTTGTGACCTTGGGATAAACTACGCTCCTTCAGCTCATTGTCCTGGGATCTGAACGCCACCTGATGGGCTGGAGGATTTATTCTCTGGCATTTACCTTTTGGCCTTTGGAAGATAATGTAATTCTGGGTTTTTCAGGACAGCCATCAGGTATGGTAGTGAGTCCTTTGGGGTTTTTTAGTTTGCTAGTTACTGCAACGTAGCACCACAAGCTGGGTGGCTTAAACAGCAGAAATGTGTTCTGTCATAGTTCTGGAGGCTGGAAGTCCAAGATCAAGGTGTCAGCAGGTTGGCTCCTTCTAAGGGTTGTGGAAAAAGGATCTGTTCCAGTCCCCTCCTTGGCTTATCAGTGGCCGTCCTCTCCCCATGTCCCTCCACATCGTTTCCCTGCTCCATGCATGTCTGCCTCTGTGTCCAAATTCTCCCTTTATACAAGGACAACAGTCACATTGTACTAGCACTCTCCTCAATGACCTTGCTTTATCTTGATTACCTCTGTGAAGACCCTATCTCCAAATAAGGTCCCATTCTGAGGCATTGTGGGTCAGGGCTTCAGGATACCTTTTTTTTCCAGAGAAAGAGGAACACAATTCAACCATTAACACTGGAGAAGACTTAGAAGAACAGTCACTGTGGATGTCTCTTTTTTTTAATATTTTATTTATTTCTGAGAGACAGAGAGAGAGAGAGAAGCGAGAGAGAGAGAGAGAGAGACAGAGCATGAGCAGGGGAGGGTCAGAGAGAGAGAGAGGTACAGAATCTGAAGCAGGCTGCAGGCTCTAAGCTAGCTGTCAGCACAGAGCCTAACGCGGGGCTCGAACCCACGAACCGTGGGATCATGACCTGAGCCGAAGTCAGGTGCTCAATCTACTGAGCCACCCAGGTGCCCCTCCCTGTGGATGTCTTGACCCATTTTCATGCCAATGCCTACACACTGCAATTCCCATTGGGTTCAGTTTCCCTTCTTGCTTGGGTTCCAGTGGACCTGGAGATGTCATCAAGACAGCAATCACAGTCAGACAGGACACATGACACACTTATCCTCCACTGGACACATTCGCTCCCCCAAGGTCCTAGTTGTTGTTTTCTTGACGACATAAATCATTTTGGAGAAGCAGTGAGGTCTGGTGATTTGAGGGGGTGTATGTGCAGGATGTCGGTAAGGCAATGCATGCACATTTGGGAGGGCAGTAGTGGGGGTCAAGTTAGAATATCTGTCTAGTCATGGCTTCATATCCGATCAGCCTGACAGGAAGCCTGGCTCCAGCTGCTCAGGGGAAGAGCCCATTTTCATCTGGTGGAAGCTTCCCCTTCCCCCCAGGACTAGAAGAAAGTAAGAATCCCATGTTCTCCGCTGTACCCTCCTGCTGATCCAGATGGTTACTGTTCATTAGGCAATATTTTTCTATATGGTGCCTTAAGGTCTCTAGAGAGCCTCTAGTCTAAAGAATGAATGAATAATAATTGGTTTTAAAAATAAAACAGGGGCACCTGGGTGGCTCAGTCAGTTAAGCATCTGACTCTTGATACCAGCTCAGGTCATGGTCTCCTGGTTAGTGGGACTGAGCCCCTCATCAGGCTCTGTGCTGATAGCATGGAGCCTGCTTGGGACTCTCTCTCTCTCATCTCTCTCTCTGCCCCTCCCCTGCTTGTTCTCTCTCTCTCTCTCAAAATAAATAAATAAACATAAAGAAAAAAAGCCTCAAGGCTAGTTTGGAAGGGAAAGGCATTGAAGCTAGAATATGGCAAAGACAAAACACAGGTAGGGAAAGAGAACCCTGTGCAGAGACGGAGTGTGGTTGCCTACTGCAACCTGAGGGGTTGCCTTCATGGGCCAGCGTGAGGACCCCCACTGGGGATTCCTTTGGGTTCAGTTTGGCAGAGTGAAGAGCCCATCAGCAGTAGAGTAAGAGACAGACAAATATCAGTTGGGATTCTGAAAGTGGCACTTAATAGCTATATGACCTCAGGGAACTTATTTAACTTCTTCGAAGGGACTCGTAGGCTTACAAAGATTTTTGTGAGGATTAGACAAAACTGTCTCTGCACAAACACTGTGTCTGTCCCACAGTGGGACATCTGTGTCTCTTCTCCATGCCCCACCGATGGGTGGTCAGTGGGTTCTGGAATGCTTTAAGCTCAGCAGTCTAGAGGAAGTGATATATGTGAAGGCACAGATATCTGGTCTTGGTCTGAAAGAATCCTGGGTGGTTAAATCTGACTTCCGAGTAGAAAAGGCTGGAGTAATATGAAAGCATCAGAGGGTGAAGTGGGCCGTGGTGGGAATTGGGAGGGGCATGCCTTGGGTATTAGAAAGTAGGCCACATCTGGATTAAAAGGCACAAGGAAAGGATCTTGGGACCTGGAGAAGAGCTACGTTGATAGTTTTCTTTTGGAACCGAGTGACCTGACCACTTAAAATCCTATGAGGTCATTTGAGTGGGATGTTGCCTCAATCTGCTCAATGAAGTGTAGAGAAAAATCAAATCATGACACTTATTCGAGCTGATGGTTTCAGTCAATAAGAAATGAAAATCATTCCTATCCAACTATTGTCATATCAAACTGCCTGAAAATTTAAGTGACTGGTTCCAATAATGTTCAAAGAGCCTAGTAGCTACTTAGAAGCATAAAACCTGTGCTAAAATTCTGTCGTAGTCTATTTGGGCTGCTCTCTCTCTCTCTCTCTCTCTCACACACACACACACACACACACACACACACACACACACACACACACACATATCACAGGCTAGGGGTTGAAACAAGTATTTCCTTCTCACAGGTCTGGATGCTGGGAATTCCAGGCTCACGGTGCCCGTGGTGTCCGCGTCTCATGCAGACCAGCTTCCTGATTCACAGACAGCCGTCTTCTGGCTGTGCCCTCGCACGGTGGGAGGTTGTGAGGGGGCTCTGTGGGGTCTCTTTTATAAGGACACTCATCCCGTTCATGGCGCTCCACCCTCATGACCTCCTCACCTCCAACCATCTCACTGGGGGGTTAGGATTTCAACATATGGAGATTGGGGCCATTTAAACATGTAGTGCTGAACAGCAGCCTGGCACGTTGGGTCACCTTGATCTTCCTACTCCATCTACAGCTGTGAAAGTTTGGTCAGATGTATGTTTTAACTTTTCTATTCTCAGGGCCGTGCTATTTGTTTACGTAGCAACACCACCGCCACCAAGTAAGCACTGATCAAGGCTTCTATGATACAGAAATATCAGTTTTGGGCCTCATAACTTAAATTTTAAGCAGAGCAGGTTCTCGTAAATATGGCCACCTCAAAGTCTGGATCTTTTATACAAATAATCAATTTGTCTCCAGAACAGAAAACTTAACACTTTGTTAGTTTACTGTGGGGCATCACCACGATAAGCATTTAATAATCGACAGGGGCCAATGATGTTGATGTGACTAGTCCGCGCTCATGCTCTGCATTCCTGATCCATGGGGGAATGTCTACTTCAGTCTGACCATTAGCTTTGTTCAGCGGCATCAGACGGAACTGTTGTGAGGGGCGTGGTCCCAGTGGAGGCACCTGGCCTCCACCAGACGTGACTGGAGGCTCATGGTGGCTGTCTCTGTTCAGCAGGGGAAGGAAAACACAAAGTCATGGAAAGAACAGGAAAAGGATGTTCTCTGTCTAGAGCGAGAGGAGGGTGCGGAACCAGTGAAGTTCTCCAGTGACATCATCGGGAAGTCCTTTCCGAAAATCTTAGTGAGTTTATACTCGGCTTTCTTCTTCATGGCTCAAGATGCAATTTGATAGGATATTCTATACGTTGATTTTCTGAGGCAAGACGACGTCTGGACGATTCTTTTTTGGCCATAGGTGGTTGGCTCCGGGGTGTAATGGCTCATTATCACATTTCATTTCAGGTATTTGATCCAGGACTAACTCAGTTAAAAGTATCAATTACCTAGGGGAATTTTCATAAAGCCCCTTTGGGGTTCTTTAATTCCAGTGTTGGCCAGGAATGAATTTATTTATTGAGGGATGCTAAATATAGCAGCTTAGTACTAAGTGACAGACATCAGAAGCAGTTTGCTTTGAGATTATCGGCTGTTTGTTGTCATCGGGTAAGTCAGGAGAGAAACTCAAGAGATGTCTCAAGGAAGACTTTCCACTTTCTTGCGAATTTTCTTTGTCTTCTCTATGTGCAGACATAGTAAGATTGCTTTGCATGCCCCGCCTCCCGTGTTTCAAATCATTTTTTCAAGGCAGAGTTTCAGGCAAACATGTCATTTCATTGACTTAGAACTTCCAGATTTTCTTTGCTGGACTCGTTTCCTTTTGGTGGACCTAAGAATCATATCCTACCTTTTCTCTACTTGTACCCATGTTTAAACACTGAGACAGAGGTAGGGGTGAATGGTGGTCACTATTTCAAGTACAGCCTTTCCCAGGGATATTTGCATTTTACCTGGGAAACCACACCTTAAGCTAAAGGAATGCAATTTTAATGGCATAATTTTAGGTATTCACAAATGAGCTGAGCAGTAAGTTTTGGCAGTCAGGCTAGCCTGCTGTCCCTAAAACCACTCCAAACCCACCTTCAAGGCTAGCCTTAAATTAAAATAGAGTGCAGAGGTGCCTGGGTGGCTCTGTCTGTTAAGCCGCCGACTTGGGCTCATGTCATGATGTCACGGTTTACGAGTTTGAGCCCTGCATCAGGCTCTGTGCTGACAGCTCAGAGCCTGGAGCCTGCTGAGGATCCTGTCTCCCTCGCTCTCCACCTCTCCCTTGCTTGTGCTCTATCTCTTTACCCCCCAAAAAACAAATAAACATTAAAAAATTTTTTTAATTAAAAATAATTAAAATAAAGTTCAGCATTTGCAAAACTTACAAAGGTTCAAAAGTTATAGAGGTTCACAGTTCACGTGGCTTTCCAGTTTTTGTGACTACAGAGCCATTGTTTTCTAGGTCAGGCTTTAAATGTTCAATCTCATTTTTTTCTTCTGAGGAGTCTCAAAGTCCGGGAGGTTACAATTTTAAAAAATCATAATCAAATTAATTCAGTTGCAAAGCCTTATAATAAAAGTTCACCCAAGAAATAAAACTTCACTGGCAGATCGTGGTTTTCAACTAAGGAATGAGGGATGACAGATACCACAATCATGTTAACCCTAATAATTTGCAAATTAATCTTCATGGCGGATTGAAGCAACAAACAGTTTGTGTTTTCAAGGCCTGATGCCATTTTTTCTAAGGAGTCCACAAATGTTTGTTTGAAATCCACAGATGTTAGGGGGCACCTGGGTAGCTCAGTTCGATTAAGCATCTGACCTTGGCTCAGGTCATGATTTCGTGCTCTCTGGGTTCGAGCCCCAAGTCGGGCTCTGTGCTGACAGCTCAGAGCCTAGAGCCTGCTTCAGACTCTGTGTCTTCCTCTCTCCTTGCCCCTTGCCCCCTCTCCCCCAAGAATAAATAAATATTAAGAAAAATAAAAAAGAAATCCACAGATGTGTTAAAAGGAAGCATTCTTGCTAGGGTGCTAGGTGTGTCTCGTTGCTAGCTTCTCATTCAGGGACTGTCAGGAGGCATTGGCCAATACAAGTCCAGGTGACTAGAAGCCTTTTGCAAACAGTCGTGATAAGACGTACTGTTAATGCGCTCTCCTCTTTGCTCGCAAAGCCTTGGTGACGAGAGGAAATGTTGGGGGGAAAGTTCAATAAGAAGGGTAAAAAACAGTGACAAGATCCTATTCTTCTTAAACTCAGCATCTGATTAATCAGATACTGTGTAAGTGACTTTGGATTGTATGCAGCAGCCCTTGGCTGAGTGCTTACCGAGGGCCCAGCATTCAGGCCCAAATACTGAAGGTAAAGAAACAAACCAAAAAATACCTCTGCTTCCCAATTTACAGTCCAGGGGAGGCGAGAGGCAGGTAGATCAGCATTGCACAGTGTGACCCGTTTGGCTGTAGTTCCAGGGGTCTTGCGGGAGAGGGAGAAGCTCTGAGGCTGGGGTCAGGGGTCCTTCTCGCTGTGCATCGAACAGCACCCTCTCTACGAGGGGTACGCTCCAACAAAGGCAAGGACACGTCTTCACTTCTGGCTCCATGGTGGGCACTCAGATCACATCGGTTGACTGACTGGCTAAGTAAAAAATGGATGACTGAGGAAGAAATGAGCGTCAGGCACAGGGATTATAGTCACGAGAAAACAGATACAGCTTCTGCTCTCAAGACCCTTCGTAAATTGTGACCGACATTTGGCAGACAAAGAAATGATTGATGAACACTGTCCTACATATACCCTCTGAGAAAAAGTACACGTTACTGGGAAAGAGGTTGGTAGGAAAGGGGATCTAGTTGAGGGGTCAAGAATGGCATCTCTGGCCTGAGAACGGCCATGAAGAGCAAGAGATCCAATGTGGACCTCTTGGGGAGCCTGGGTGGCTCCGTTGGTTGAGTGTCTGACTTTAGCTCAAGTCACGATCTCACGGTCTGGTCTGGGGTTCGAACCCACGTTGGGCTCTGTGCTGACAGCTCAGAGCCTGGAACCTGCTTCAGATTCTGTGTTTCCCTCTCTCTCTGTTCTTCCCTATTCATGCTCTGTCTCTCAATGTCTCTCAAAAATAAATTTTAAAAAGTTAAAAAAAAATTTAAAAATGTAGACCTCTTAAGTTTGAAATATCTTATGGGGCGCCTGGGTGGCTTAGTCGGTTAAGCGTCCGACTTTCGCTTGGGTCATGATCTCGCGGTTTGTGGGTTCGAGCCCCGCGTCGGGCTCTGTGCTGACTGCCAGCTCAGAGCCTTGGAGCCTGTTTCAGTCTGTGACTCCCTCTCTCTCTGACCCTCCCCTGCTCACGCTGTCTCTCTCTCTCTCCTAGAAATAAAAATAAAAAAAAAAAAAAAAAGTTTGAAATATCTTTGAGACATCCCAATGGAGCCGTCAGGTATGTGTTTGGATATGTGACTCTGAACCTCAGAAAAGAGGTGTGAGCTGGAAGTCCAGATTTGAGAGTCATTGATCAGTAAGAGAGTTTACAGCCATAGGAGCTGGTAAGATTTCCCAAGATGAGGGGTCAATTGACGGAAAGCTGAAGACTGGATTTGATTCGGAAAGGCAGTGGTTAACTGCTGTTATTTTTGGAAGCCCAACATCTAAGCCATCTTCCTATGGCTGTGGGCCTCCACCTTTCATGAGACTTGGTGAGGGACAGAACACCTTACAGCAGGTGTCATAAACATCACCTGCTTGGTTTTGCAGCCCTTCCCCCAGATAGGGTGTGTGGTGCCAGTTCGCCAGCTACCTGTGTGTGCGGTGGGTCTAGATTCAGGAAATACCGAATTTGCTCTTGGCGACTGAGGTGATGGAGGCAAATCTGCATTCTCCATGCAGTGGTGCCCCAGTGCTGGCAGTAGCGAAGCTGCAGACACCTTGAATTCCTGGGCTGTTCCTGGCTCAGCCTCCTTGTCCAGGGCTTGGCTCACTGCTGATGCTTTCCTGCCTCCAAGGACCAGTCATACTTGGGATGATTTGGGGTATTTCACCTAGGTACCCACAGTCCTTCACTTGAATTGTTTGTTAGCCATCTTTGGAGACCATTGCTTACAGTTAAGAACCTTAGCTGATTTGGAGAGAGGAAACAGAAGGGCACTGAAACGAAATAACCATAGAAATCAGAAGAAATTTCTAGCACCAGCCAGAACCATAAGGAGAAACCAGGAAAGCAGGAATCACGTAATATCAAATCAGGAGTGAGTGGCCAAGAGTGTGAAGTGCTGCTCAGAAGTCAGTTAAAATGAAGACAGTTGTCCTTTGGGATTTATTAATACGGAGGCAGTTCATGACCTTAGTCAGAGTTTGAAGGCAAGCACAGGGCATGGAAAATGAGCAAGTTAAGAGAGTTTGTGTGGATGGCCGTTTGAGAAGTTTGGCCGTGACGGAGAGAAGAGAATGAGGACGACACCCCGAGAAGGAGTTCAGGGTCTTTGCATTTGTGAGGTGGAAGATTCTCGGAGGATACTTGAATTCGGTGTAGAGCAACATTCAGCAAACAGTGGCCAATGGATGAACGGATGGTTAAGCTGAGCATTGAAGAGTAGGAAGAGCATGGGAAGACGAGAGGCGGAAGAGCTTTCCAGGGAGGGAACACACAAGAGTAAGTTATAGAGACCCGACAGGATGTGGGGAATTCTATCCACCGAAGTTATGCAATTGTTCATTTTCCCAGGTGCTGCACGTATTTTCGGTGCCCTGAACACGTTTATTATCGACCTAACAGCTACAGCATGCTTGTAATAGGGAAACACATAAATAATAATACAATTTCAATGCGTCCAGTGTCAGCTTGGCTCGAAATAACGGCTAGCAACATCTTAATGTCTGTCACCCACGTTCGCCCATGCGCCTAGAGTTCGCCAAGAAATCTTTCCATACTTTATCCTATTTACTCTGTGCAACTACTATGGGGCAAAGAAGGAGGGACGGCTTAGGTCAGGTGTCTGTAAAGCAGGAGCTGAAACAGGCATTTGGAGGCCAGTCGTTTACCTGGGAGTCGACGCCAGGAATCTGAGGTCAGGGAGTGCACGGTGGACAGGCACAGAGAAAGGCCATGTGAACGCACTTCTGAACTGGGCTTGCAGAGAAGCGGGGGGTGGGGGGGGAGGACTGGGCATTTTTCCAGGGACTCCTGTACCCCGTTGCTTCAGGGCTGCTGGAGAGGAGCCTGGGTTGGAGATAATAAACTTCCTGTCTTTAGACTCGGCTGGTGCCCGGGCCTAGGTCCCCAGAGAAAGCATGGAGACAGAAAAGCTATAGATACCAGGGCTTATGCCAAGGTGGGACCCCTTTAACCATGCCTGGTACTGTCCATCACAGCTGGGCTGGAGTCCAGGTGTCACCATCCACAATTTCAAGATGCGGAGATTGATGCTCAGAAAGAATTGCAACTTTGTCAAGACCACAGAGGAAGACGGTTCAAATGAAGGTTTATCTCACCGCAGATGCTACGCTGTCTTAGTTACTGCAGAGACCCCTGTGTGGGGGTCTTACTGCATTTAGTAAGGTTGCCAGTTATCCCCAATATCCCCTAGAAGCATCATAAAAAGTGTGGTGGGATTGATACCAGATCATATCACATGTGGCATCTGAAAACAGCATCTCCTAGCATTCTGGGAAAAACGCATGTGTGAACATATTTTTCTCTCCTTTTCCCACTTTATTTTATTTTATTTTTTTTTGAAAGGTCTAGCCTTCCCCAATTGCCTCACCTCGGCCCGAGACCGAGAAACCTCTGAGCCCCGCAAGGCTGTGCAGAGCCGTCGCCAAAGGCACCGTTTCACTGGCCTGGCTCCTTCCGCAGCGTCTCAGAAAAGGCCTGACTTTCCAGAGAGATCTTGCCTGATTCCCAGCTTGAAGGGGTCTGTAGCTTTCGAACAAACTGCCAACCCCCTTTCTAAAGCCAACCCGGTTTGCATACTGAAGGCCCTTTGGGATTCCGGGAGGGCTAGCCGCCCTGTGCGTGGGCACTGGTGGCTATTCCAAATGAAAGAACTAGTTTGTTTGTGTTTTAATTATCTCTTCTTACAAGATCTACCCAGCAGTATTGCCGTATACGGCTTGAAAGAATTTAATTAAACAACCACACACAAAAAAGGGCCCCTGCTTTTCTTGTTATTGTTTGGTCGTTAGTTGCTGGAATGAAATCAGCTGCTAATTGTGCCAGTACGTGGAGATTTCTCCCCCTTATTCTCAGAAAGAAAGCACTATTAAAAGTAAGGATGTAAACACTTAGGAGAACTATCTATCTATCTATCTATTTAATTACATAGAGGGTCTCCCTCTTTTCAGCAGCCTGGAAAAGCACAGCTCCGAGGATATGAGAACCCTTGCTTTCCATGGAAAAGTCTGGAATTCTATAGGCTAACTGAAGGAGAATTAGATTTACAGGGAAGTTGAGTACAATCGTAGTGCCCCAGAAGGGCCACAGAGCCATAACAGAAGATGGATGGAGTAGTGGATTATCGGCTCTAGAAATCGTGTCGAGACCATCTTGCTGTTTAAAGATAGAAGAGAAAGGATGGACAGAGAGGGTCAAGGGGCCAAGTTCAGTTCCTCTGTTAACAGTGGCACAAGACGTCATTAACAAATGAACACACCATTTTCCTCATAAAGGTAATACTTCGTAAAGGTCTACTGTAGAAAAATGATTCACTAGAGATAAGCAATACATGGAGATCCCCCAAACACTGACATCCTATTATCCAAATACCTAGAAGGTCTCTTGTCTCCTTTATTCCTTCTTGGTCGGCCTGAGCCTCTGTGAGGAAGAGAGAGCAGATCAACAGGAAGGTAGACCCCGGTGTTCATTAGCAGTTTGAATAAGATGTTTGCCGCAGAGGACAGGTGGGAAAGTCTTGACTCTTAAGAAGAAATCCAACATTTTATGAACACATTCTGTGTGCTAGCCACCACTCCACTCCAGATCTCTGTAGGCAGAAGAAATGGATAAGGAATTGTACCTGCCTACCTTCAAGGCACTCACGACCTGGCTGATTGCATTAGCACAGCACTATTTTTAAAATCCAAATTGCGTTTGAGATATTTTTCGTATTTGAGACATAGGAGACGCAGTGGATGAGACACAAAATTTAACCTGTGTTTCAGTTTCAAATTCTACATAGTAAAGGGCTGGGTGGTATGTAAGAGTCAGAAAAAAGAACAAGCATTGCTCTTAGGTATTTCTCTTAGCTACTCGCTTATTTCTTATGTGATCTTTCCTGTATCATTCCATTTCAGATACCAACATACAGATAGTCATTTCTTTATGTTAAGAGATATGTTTTTCTGCATTGAGGAAATGGGTTCCTTATTTGTAAAGCTTTCAGAACTGATAAAAAGATATTTAATATATTCATTAATTTCTTCTTAATGTGCCAAATATTTACTGAATATCTACAACGTTTTAGGTGCTCGATATTTGATGTTTCACAGGGAATAAAAGAGCAGAGCCCTGATCTCATGGAACTTCTAATATATGAGCAACTCTCTACATAGGATAGAAAAATAGAAAAATTCATTAACTCTCTTAGTTACAGAAGAAGTATACTATTGACCCATGTGATGTTATTTGAAGGGTGCTTTTTAAAATATTTTTATTTCAATTTTACTTAGCATACTATATCATATTAGTTTCAGGTATACGATATAGTGATTCCACATTTCCATACTTCACCTAGTGCTCGTCACAAGTGCACTCCTTTTCTTTATAAGGTTTATTTATTTATTTTGAGAGAGAAAGACAGCAAGAGGGAGAGGGATGGCGAGAGGGTGAGAGAGAGAATCTTAGGAAGGCAGTGCAGACCCTGATGGGGGGCTGAAACTCATGAACCATGAGATCATGACCTAAGCCGAAGTCAGACACTTAACCCACTGAGCCATGCAGGCGCCCCACAACTGCCCTCCTTAATACCCATCACCTCTTTCTCCCCCCCTCCCCCCCATCCACCTCTCCTCTGGTAACCATCAGTTTGTTCTCTATAGTTAAGAGTCTGTTTCTTGGTTTATCTCTCTCTCTTTTTTCCTTTTATCCTTTTGTTTTGTTTCTTAAATTCCACGCATGAGTGAAATCATACAGTATTTGTCTTTCTCTGACATATTTCACTTAGCATCGCAGTTTCTAGCTCCATCCATGTGGCTGCAAATGGCAAGATTTCATTCTTATTTATGGCCGAATAATATTCCATTGCAAAAATATACCACATTGAAGAGTGCTTTTAAACTCCTACTTTAACACAGATTTCCATTGAACCTGTAGAGTTGCCCGCATTCCACTAATTTTGTTCCTTGAAAATGCAAACAGCTTTGAGACAGGCTAACTGCGTAGCAGTAGTTGCTAGTCACCAGCAAAACCCTCCTAGATGCTTTCTTATCCAGTCAAGTGGACAGCAGGGAAGCTTCGACCGAAGGACGGTGGCAGGTGACAAGGAAGATGGCAGAAGACAGTCTTAGAGCCAGAGCCATGATTCAGGATGGATGACAGACTAAGGGGACCGTGTGGGGCGTGGGGTGGCAGGCAGACAGAGGGTGGTGAACTCTCAGGGAGGAGGGCACCCAAGATGAACTCATGTGCCCACTGCTTTGTTTTAGGTTGACCTTGACCCGCCCCTCCCCCCACATCTGTCAGACCTCTGAGCCATTGCTCTTCTAGAGGGCAGAGGAGTGGCTTTGGGGTCACTCGGCAGAAACCACCGCTGCCTGGTTGACCTAAAGTTATAGCTGGCAGAGTAATGTGACAGACCTGTTACTACCCGGACAAAATAGCCTCTGCCTTGTTCTCAGAATCCATGTTAAAACACGGACTCATTTTGCACTTTCCCAGAATGGTCCTATTTAGATTTTTCGCTCTAATTATTTACCTTATCATCTCAGCATTGCATTTTCTGCTTTGACTGCAGGACAGTCTGGAAGTACACAATCACACAAGTCTGTGGGATATAATTTTCCACACTTAGAAAGGTCAATCACCTGCAGCTCTTTAAGATTCGAAGAAACCCAACACGGACCTCAAATGACGATCCCACTTTCCAAATTTGAAGCCAAAGAATTATTTTCTTTTCCAGGGTGTACACACCCCTGGAAGCACGGGCTTATAATTGAAATGTTGACACAACCTTAAAGTATCACAGCAGGAACAGTGTTGTTCTAATAAATCTCGTCCCTAATCCTTGGAGAGAGCCTAGAGCAGAGATTCACTTTCTATATCAGGTTTCATTTACTGAAAGGCTTCTGAAGATAAAGCTCATAAACTATGAAGGGACAGATACAATGTGGGCTAAGGGGTTACAGGGCTGCAGAAAGCTCTGTAATTCTCAGAAATGGGAAACAGATGTTGTTTGACATTTTGAAGCTCCGTTTCCTTCTCTTTTACGCAGTTTTCTGCTATCACGGCTCTCAAAGCAGAGATGTATTACTGTAAATGAGAATTGCTCTGCAATGAGTTTCTTGTGCAGAGAACAGAGGGACCTAATATTAAGACTAATTTTTATTTAATATGGGCTCTTTTTACATAGCGCAATCACAAATTGCGTTTGAAAGCTGAATGGCACTGGGACCATTTATCCTGAGACCCTGGGAATTAAATAACACCTCACGAAAATGAGTACATGTAATTGGAAAGAGGCACCGCCTGAGCCTGGAACTCTCCTCTCTACGAACTGTTGTTGCTAGGGGCGACTGCCCTGATTTGCACTGACTTCTGGAGACTTCTAACAGAATAACACCTGCAGCTTCATCCTTATAGGTGCAAGTGAGAATCAGGACCTGGCATCACGTTTAAGAAAAGAGTAAAGAGAGTGACGGCAGAGCAGGGGGTCAAAGCACAGGGACAGCACTCCCTGGGAGGCAGAGACACACACTGTAGCAGTGCCCCCCTCGCTCCCCCCCAAACGGAAGCTGTGAGAGTAGGGGAGCCTTCTTACCACCACAGTGGCTGGACTGGACGGCAGGGGAGGAAGCAGACTGAGGACAGCTACTGAAGGAGCAGAAGATCAGGACGGTCCTGGAGGTTTACAAGCTGTGGAGAGTAAACCTCTTCTCCATCTGTCTAGTTTGTGTATCTGCTCCCAGTCATGATGTCTTTTTCAGCTTACTGTGATATCAAGCATGGGGCACCTGGCTCCCTCAGTTGGTGCAGCATGGGACTCTTCATCTTGGCGTTGTGAGTTCAAGCCCCGCATTAGGTATAGAGCTTACTTAAAAATAAAATTAAAATTAAAAACACCTCCTTCCCAAATAGAATGTAAAGCATGAACGGTTGCTATGTTGGCTCTTTTTGTGGGCTGGGGGACACCTGTGGGCTCAGGAGGGGTGTCAGATCGGAGAGAAAGTTGATGAGATGGACCGAACCATCTGAGACATTGGCGGCTGGCAGGGGATGTTTTCCCACGGCCATGGAACGCAATACTTACGTAAAAAGTGGGAATTGTCTGTGTCTCATAGGTCCCGTGTGTACAACTCTATTCACTATATAATATTTAATATTTAGGGGACTAGAATAAATAAAAACAACAGCAATATAAGCCATGGTTTACATTTTACAGATAAATGTAGCTAACCATTTAGCTAAAGCTACCATGACAGATGCATTAGAAAAAAGAAAAAATTGGGGGAGCCTGGGTGGCTCAGTCAGTTAAGCGTCTGACTTCAGCTCAGGTCATGAGCTCACGGTTCGTGAGTTTGAGCCCAGTGTTGGGCTCTGTGGTGACAGCCAGCTCAGAGCCTGGACCCTGTCTTTGGATTCTCTGTCTCCCTCTCTCTGACCCTCCTCCGCTCGTGCTTTCTCAAAAATAAATAAAAAACATTAAAAAATTAAAAAAAAATTAAATATGGCTTTACAGGGAGGAAGGAAGAGGGAGAGGATGCCAAATTTTTATTAGCTCCACTTTCAATTGACAATGAGAGAAAGGCTAATGAAATACTGAGGCTCACCTCGAGAGTCTTACTTTCTTCCTGAAGAATCTCCAGGTGCCCCAGCCAGCCACAGCTGGTCTTTCCCATAGTATTGTCAAGATCATCCACTTGGTGATCAGAATACTGTCAAAATGAAGCACAAAATGAAACAGAATAAAAACGAACAGAACAAAACATATTAAGTAAATCAAGCAAAAAGAAAAAACAAAGCAACTCTACATTCTAACAATAAAACATAAGTATTTGTAATTTATCTCAGAGAAGTCCATTTGGATCAATTAGCAACTGACACTCAAGGTTTAAATGTTCTAATGCACATAAGCCAATGGTTAGGTACATTAATTCTAGGATCATTTTTTCAGTTCTTATCATCATTTAATCAAAAGTGATTAAATTCCTTGGAGACAGAGAGCTAATGTCCTGATGGAGGTTTGTTTTGTTGTGGAGTCTTCCTGAATCTTCATGTTTGGTTCTCTATTACACTATCATGTTTAGCTTTTGGCCCTTTCTTTTGGTGGGACTTTTTTTCTCAGCCACTTTCCTGAATACACAGTGAGTTCTAGACACTGGGAGCTGTTGGATAGTCTATTTATTCAAGAACAGTGTTTTCAGCCCTTCTCTGTCGCTGGGTGAAGCCTGGGCTGATTTACCCTCTTCACGCTGAGCTTTTTTGATGATCACGTTGAGTTCATCTATGTAAAACTTTTTCTTATAAGATTAAGGATTCCTTATATAAAAAGTTATCATTTAGTACGAACACGTGTATAAAAGACCTTTTTCCCATGCCATCCTCCTTCCCAGAGACATTGAATTTATATTCAACTATATTTATAATGGACACCAGATTTAAAACTAGTGTTGTGTGTAGCACATATGTGAAAACAAGTCTCTATAGAAATTATCCTTAAATACAGTATTGCATTTATTTCACTAAAATAACAACGTGCTCCTACTAAAGCTTCCCAATGCAACAACAATCTCATGGTTTCTCTTCCTCTACATTCTTTGTATTTCTTTTAACCCATACTTCTCCCCACCTGTGTGAGTTTGAGTAACTCAACCACCGTGGCCTCAGAGTCTCCAATTTTAAAATGAACTAGAAAATCACAAAGACTTTTCAGCTTCTGCTGTTCTCAGTTATTTGAGAACCATCTTAGAGGCTAAGAATTTTATGCCTTGTAATTGTCATTACCTGGCCCTGTGCCTTGTATGTAAGTCCACATAAATAAATACAGTAAAACCCTGGATTGCGAGTAAACTGGTCTGTGAGTGTTCTGCAAGACGAGCAAACATTTCTAATAATTTTTAACTTGATAAACGAGTGAGGTCTTGCAATATGAGCCAAACATCACATGATCACAACTGAGCCAATGGTTCTTGAAATTTGCTTTGATACACAGGTGCTTTGGATGACAAGCTGTTTCCAGAAAAAATTATGCTCAAGGATCGAGGTTTTACTGTATCTGTTAATGGTACCAGTGGTGTTTGTAATGGAATGAATGCTTAGCAGATACAGAAAAACATAGTATAGATGAGGTTCCCATTTAAGCCAAATACACCATGGGAATCTATGGCTTAGGAAGCTAGCATGTATCAGATATTTTGATGTATTGCTTGAGTCTCTCGAGGCAATCACCTTCCCTGGGTCCACTGTCCAACTTCTCTGGGTAACTGTTGAGTTAGTGCCACGGTGACAATGTGCTTTACATCCCAAAGCAGAGCCAACAAGCCCAGGAACGCTACTGCAAGCTCCTCTAGAAAGAAAACAAAAGCCTTCATCTTCATGGCGCAAAAACATACATATCCTACCGAGAGCTTTGCAAGATGAGCATCTGAACACTGCTCACAGAATGGCTCGTGCCATGCCTTTCCTCCTGTTAGTATTTTTGCCATCAGAGTTCTGGCAGTTGCCAGGCTTTGTTTCTACAAGCAGGTGTTGCCGCCTTGGGTGTTCTGGTGGCCTATTAAGAATGAAGGAACGTGGAAGATCATCCTAGTCCAAAGGGTGGAAGGCCACCTCTGCGGGGACCACTCTTGACAGCTTTGGAGAGAGGAGAGAAACAGCTGAGATTAGGTCCAGAGCTGGAAGAGAATCCAGAAGCTTATACCTGCACTATGGGCTAGGAAATGGGAAAAACTGCACTGAAGTGTAATAATGGCATCATCATTGCTTCTTTATTAGGCTGCAAAGCAGTGCCCATGCTTTACGTGTCTGTGTCCAAGATGTATTAGCACACCTCCAAGGCTTTGATGGAGCGATAATGCTTTATATTCTTATCTGAGAACTGGACATTCCTGGTGGATATTGAGCCTTAACTATCTGCTTCCACTCAACTTCACATTTGTTGCAATTATCAACGTGGAAATCACACACAGTGGTGCTGCGGATGGACTCCCTAACTGTAAGAAACATGGGACTAGTCCCATGTCCTCAATTGCCCGTGTGGACCTGGTCAAGTGAACTCACCTCTCTGGGTCTACGTCTAGGTCCACAAAACCTGCAGTGTCGGTTAATGTACTACCAGCCCCGTGCCAGCTCTAAAATTCCTGATCATTAGTTTCTAACGTAGGAGCTGCTCAGTACTTCCCAGCTCCCTGCCGGCAATCACTGATATGCATGAGACAGAAAGTCCCTTAGAGGGAGGGTCACTGAAGTTACCTGGTACTGAATACTGGGTCCTGCAGCGACTTGTCTCAGAGAGCGTTGCACAAAGTTCAAGAAGAATTTTAGTGCTTTTATTACCATGTTACCTCTTCTGCCTGAAGATGCTTTTGTCCCGAGAAAGCCTCGTGGTTCATTTCTTCACCTCCTTCAGCTTGTGGTTCAAATGTCACCTTCTGATGAATTCTTTCCTAACCATCCTCTGTTGTTTAAAAGCCGCCCTCTCCTCAGCACTGCCTATCCCTTTCTCAACTTGTTTTTTTTTTTTTTTTCCCTCCCTAGACCCATCACCATCTGATGTACTGCATCAATCAGGAGCCATTCAAGAGACAGAAACCACATAATTCAATTAACAGGAGTGCTTAGTATAAAAGAGTCCTAATCAGGTGCTACAGGATGGACAGGGCCCCCAAAATAAATAAAAAGCAACTAAGCTTTCACAGAGGCGGTAACGGTAGGAAGCTGCGAGGGCTATGTTTGTGGCTGAACTGTGTCTTCCCCACAATTCACAGGTTGAAGTCCTGAACCCCAGGACTTCAAAATGTGGCTGTATTTGGAGACAGGGCCTTTAAAGGGACAATTAAATTAAATGAGGTCATTGGAGGTGGACCCTAATCCAATATGACTGGTGTCCTTATAAAAAGAGATTAGGACTCAGCTCATGAAGACACAGGGAGAAGACGGCCAACTATGAGCCAAGGAGAGCGGCCTTAGAGGACACAGCCCTGTGTGCATCTTCACCTCCGACTCCCAGCCTCGAGAGCTTGAGAAAATAAGCTTCAATTGTTGAAGGCGCGGCACGTGTTGCAGCGGTGCCGATGGACGAATGCGGTCTCGGAAACAACAAGGAGAGGCTGGAACCATTAAAATCCAGAGGACTGTAGAAGGGGCTTTTGGAGCTGAAATTCTATCCCCTGAGGAAGGAGCACTGGCTGACTGGGATGGGGGTCTCTGGGTGGGGGGTACAGCGAGGCTGGTTCTCGCAGTGTGGAAAACAGAAAGTTGGAATCACTTGAGGCTTCTGGAATCAACTGTTGTTGACAGGTGATGAGCAGTTGGTGGGGTACAGTTGGCAGAAGACAAGAGGCAAATGGGAAGAGGCAGGTGCCTTCTTCCTCCTAACCCTCGCAGTCTCCCTCCGGCACCCTCTGTTGGCAGAACCTAGCAGAGCAGCCGTTCCAGCTATCAGGGAGCCTCCACGGCCACAGCCCCACCATCTGAGTGACCATAACTTAATAAACGGTTTCCTCCAACTCTCTTCTCTGTGTCCCCCACTACAGGATAAGCTCTGGAAAGACAGAAATTTTGGTTTGTTGACTTCTGAACCCCAAAGACTTGAGAAGAAACTGGGAGGTTTTAAGTGCCTAATATTGAATGGATGAAAGAATAACTGAATGGATGGATGGATGGATGGATGGATGGATGGATGTCTTCTAAATTTTGGAAGACATTTTGCGGGACAAAAGGCAACATTTTACCAATGCCAAAAGAAAGGGCCAAAGAGGCTAAGTCATTTTTGAAACTGAGTAAGTATTATATAGCCACAACGTACTTCTATCAGTCAAATAAAGTATGGGTCATAAGATATGGCAAAATGGATCTTATAGACATTTTGGAGCCTCTGCTCATTGTTTTTATGGGAATTTGTGTCGGTGGTTGAACTTATGTTTCACAGCAGAAGAATTGGTTGGCAAAGAATGCAAGAATATGCGTGAGGATGTTAGAAGTATTTTGGGTCTGAAATAATTTTCAGATTTTCTTGCTAAGGTAAGGCTTAGGATGTCCATTTGAAAAAGAGGAATCAAGATAATGGTCAAGTCATTTACCTGCTTGCTGCATTCAACAAATTCGTGTATCTGGTAGGTATCTAAGTATCTACATGTGTATCCAAGTGTGGAGTACCAGATTATGATAATTTCCCTTTAGGCTAATCACATTAGACAAATAAGAACTCTACTATAGCAGTGGCTTTTCTTCCGAGGAAGATTTCTGATTGCAAATGTCTTTTCTATTTTCTTCTATCTTCTTTTCACTTATCCATTCTCTCCTGATTAATGTATCTGTAACATTTCAATTATTAGATATTAATTGAAGACTTCCAGATTTATTGTATCGGGGTAATATCATATTGTATTTTGAGAAAAATAACCTGAACTAACAATGAATGACTTAAGCAAGATAGAGGTTGTTTGCAAAATAGAAATCTGGAAGTGGGTAGTCCAGAGCTGGTGTGGAGCCTTGATGGATTTCTGGGACTCAGGCTCTCTCTCTCGCTCTCTTTTTCTCTCTTTCTCTGTCTCCATCCCTCTCTTATCACCCTTAACAGATGGCTTTCACTTCCTAATGTGGCTCCCAGAACATGAACCAACATGTTTACGCTGTAGATTGGAGAAGCAGAAAGACAGATGGGCCATAGGATGCAACTAGAGTCAGGTTGCTTTAAACAGCATCTTGGAAAACCACAAAGCTCTGCTTTAATCTCATTAAAGGGGTCAGACTTAGTCCCAAGATCACATTCGTTGCAAAGAAGGCTGAAAACACAATGTTAGCAGTGTGCCACGTTAGAATACATAAAATCAAGATTCTGCTACTAAGGAAATAAACAATGTAGGTGGCAACCAGCAGCATCTGCAACACATAGAGTCATCTATGCACTGTCTTACTTTGCCGAGTCTTGCATCTATTCTCATTTTCTGGACCTTCAGTTGGCTTGACTGTTAGGATGTTGGAAAAGCAAGAATTTGGAAGGAGAGGGAACAAGAAGCTTTGAGGGCTCAATGCTCAAAGGCTGAAGAAAATTTATGAAGCCTCTTGAGCTTGGAGTAATGATTAAATTATAGGTAACATTTACGGACCACTTACTGTGGGCCAAGACTTATGCCAAGGTGTTTTATATGTATTTAATACACAAAGGAAACTTGTAAGGCAGTTCTTCTTATCATCATCCCCATTTTACACCTGCAGAGACAGTCCCAGACAGATTTGGTAACTTGTCTGATTTTACACAGCCAGGGATGGTAGAAATGGAGTTTAGTCTGGGGACTCACTAATTCCGAAGGCTGACTTTAACTTCTGTGCTCCTCAGCCCCCCGCAAAGAGGAGGATAAGAGGGAAGCAAGGTCATGTTGGAAAGCTCTACTTGGAAGTGTTTGTATATAGTCCCTTCCTCTAAAGCTTCTGTTCATGGTGGATGCAGCAGCCACGTTTGCACAGGGACCTGGGCTCTTCAGCAGACCTGATGGGTTTGGAGGGGGTACCACCCTTAAAATGCATCACAAGAATTCCTTTTCTTGGAATCTCTAATTGGACTATGGAGGAGTTGAGCTGTTGGGGAACAGACATGGAAGATTTTGTGGAGTGATGGACCCTTCCACTGGAGCATGGCGACAGAAGTCAGGCAGACTGCTGAGGCCCCAGCATTGCCCTGAACTCAAAACTAACTCTCTGGCAATAGCTTCTGTGAGTTGTGCCTGGGAACTTGACCTTCCTGGCCTCAATAGCCTCTGTTGGGCTTGCAGTAAACTCTTCTACTCAAGTTCATTTAGGTGTGCTTCTGGTTTTTACAACCAAAAGGACTACAACTATTATAGATAGCTGTATTTAGAATATATTTATTTTAGAGTATAGTGATTAGCAGCATAGACTCAGCAGTCAGACATCTCAGGTTCAAAGCCAGCCTCACAACTTACTAGCCATAGGACCTTTGGCAAATTGCTTTATGCCTCAATTTCTTTCTTTCTTTCTTTTTTTTAATGTTTTTATTTCTTTCTAGGAGAGAGAGAGAGAGAGAGAGAGCATGAGCAGGGGAGGGTCAGAGAGAGAGGGAGTCACAGACTGAAACAGGCTCCAGGCTCTGAGCTGGCAGTCAACACAGAGCCCGACGCGGGGCTCGAATCCATGAACTGAGAGATCATGACCTAAGCGAAAGTCGGATGCTTAACGGACTAAGCCACCCAGGCGCCCCTATGCCTCAATTTCTTGATTCAATTATGCGTGGCACATAGTTAGTACTATATATGTGTGTTTAAGATTATTATTACTCTTTCTGTTTTGTGGGTTTTTCTGTGTTATGTTTTATGAAAAAAATACTGTGCTTCGGATCACAGAACACAAAGCAATTAATAATAATAGTGACTACCATTTATTGATAGCTCATTATAAGCCAGAGATAAACATTTTATGCAAATTAGTTCGTTTTTACTCCCAACGACCTTATGAGATAGACGATATCATGTCCATTTTTCAAATAAGGAATTGAGGCCCAGGGAAAGGAAGTAAATTGCCCATGATCACCAACAGGAGACCAACTCGGGACTCATAACTAGGTCTGGTTCCGAAATCTGTGTCCTTCCTTATATGAAGTAGGCTGGGGAAAATTGTCTAGGATCTTTTTATTTCCTCATGAGATATTCCCCAAATTTCTCAAATATCTTGCATTTAGATAGTCCTTTTTTTTTTTTTTTTTTGCATTATGAAATTACTTTAACATGAATTACTTCATTTTCTATTGTATATACCTGAGTTCATTGGCATAAAAAGCATGTAAGTCTTTTGAGTAGATAAGAAAAATTCACTCAGGGCTCAGTTAATATCTATGAGTGTTATTTTCCCCCTTAGCGCTGACCTGTAAATGGCTCATTTTTGTCAGTGTGTTGAGCGCGCAGCTCTCCGGTGATGGGCTATGAATGAAGTCTGTGACTGGTGGTGGCAGTGTATGGGTGGGGGAGTGAATGATAGCGAGAAGAGGCAATCAGTGGTTAAACAATAGCTCACCGGCAGCAAAAGAAATCTCCCATGTGCTTCAGAACTCTGCTTTTGTGTGGTAGGAACCACAGGGACAACCAGAAGCTGTCTGGTGTCTTTTAAATCTATCTTGGCGAATTAGTTACTCGATGGCTTTCAAACGCGCGCCAGGGCGGCTTGTAGTTCGATGACTGACAGGCTGGGGAAATCTGGACCTCTATGGAATAATGGTCTAGGCGAAGAGAAAAGAAAATACTCTGATTAGATGTCATTGAAGGCTTTATTTGTACTATTCACAATGCTAAATTATGAGGATACCATCCTGACCTGATCTATTAAAAGGGCTTAAACAGGTCTGGGAATGACAATGCAGGGTCTTATATAGTTGAGTTTCCAGTACAGCTGGTTTTCATCCGCACTGGTTTGGGAGTGGGAGAGGCTTAATTTGGTGTTGGGGTTGAGCAGACACAGGCACCATTTCAAAAGCCTTAAGAATACTTCTAGAGTCTTTATAACTCTAGAACTTGCTTATCATTTTCTCTATTGCCAGCTTTTGTTTTCACATCGCCTTTCATAAACTTAAAACACTTCTTTTTTGGTCAGATGTTAGGGGGAGACGGACAGCAAGACTTAACTAGTTTTATTTCTTGACAACAGGAAATGACAGTAGTAGTTCACACGTTATTACAGATACTCCAATCCACCATCGGACAGAGATTTGAAGACTAGTAAGGGAATCCCATCAATCTTGTCTTCCTGGACCTGAAAGGTTTTTGCACAACGCAGTATTAGAGATGTTTTCATGGTGTTTCAGCCATCTTTTGCTTCATCATCTTAGCACAGTAACCGTGGTTGTCTGCATCATATTTTTTGTACTTAGCTGCGTAATGATTTCTTCATATGGGCCTTGCTAAATAGCACCTTGTTCCTCTCCCACTGAAATGGCACTCCTATAGCAAGGATGAAGGCAAAATGCAAAATTATGGATGGTTTAGAAAGCAATACATAACGATTTCTGTTTCATAAACTTTTAATTTAAAGTATTTTAGTGTTTCTTATATAATACGTTGTATTCCTATGATCATAGGGTATCGGGTAACAAATATACATGAGAATGACTTTTTCTTCAGTATTCAGAGTTTGCAGAGAACTTTTACTTGCTTTCTCAACAATAATCTGTTAGTTATTGGGCTCAATGTATAGAGGAGGAACCTGAGTCTGGTGGGACAAGTCATTCCTCTAAAATCGTGGAGCTGGCTACGAGGCAGAATTCCAACCCAGGTCCTGACTGTAAGTGTCCAGCTCTTGCATTACTGTGTCAGGACAGCAGAAC
Source organism: Proteles cristata cristata (assembly GCA_017311185.1). Lineage (NCBI taxonomy): Eukaryota > Metazoa > Chordata > Mammalia > Carnivora > Hyaenidae > Proteles > Proteles cristata. The sequence goes on from JAESUZ010005168.1 coordinate 224,235, forward strand.
AGGGGAGGGGCAGTCACTCTGACAGGCAGCCACACACCAGCGTCCACCACAACGCTGGCATTTGTCCACCTTCCTACCTAGGAGACCGTGGAGAAGATACTGCTCACTCGGTTTGAAATCGATTGGGAAAAACAAAGAATTTTATTCAAATATGAGCTCCCATGACTGGTTGTATGAATCCCCGTCCTTTTAAAGCCTTTTATCTCTCTCATAAAAATCGCTGTGGATAAGATCTTCTTTCACTTCGTATTTCCAGCAAAAGTTCACATTTTTTATGGGTAAGCCCCTTGGCCATTTCACATGGCTCCTGGTTTCTCAATGAGCCCTGCATAGCACCTCCATGGTTACCATCCAGTGGCATGCTTCTAGAAAGAGATAAACCATGAAATTATAGGGTAGAGCTATAATTACCTCTGTTTTCTAAACCACAGTGGAGGATCTTTATGCTACTTCCTTTTGAATGTGATAGAATTGTTATTACCATGTATCGCATAGCATTAGCTAATAAACCCAACTAAGCTACCTAGCGATTCAAGAGAGGTTGCGCAAGAGAACCGTGGTGACTTAAAGGGGTGATGAGCGTTTATGAAATGCGCGGACTGCCTTCATCACCACTGCAACCCATCAGAGTGCTGGTGTTTGTATCCAGGGGATTAGAGCTCCCATAAAAGCCTTAGGGAGAGCCGGGTGCCCTGAGGCTGAGGTTCTGAAACATCTGGAACCTCGCAGAGGCTCCGAGCGCCAGCGTGACTGACACTGCCACGTGATGTCACTCAGGGTGTTGTGTTCGCGTGTATTTAGGAAGAGAGCTTAGAACTGAATTTCTGTGTGCACGTAAAGGGACTCGGGGAATTTGGGGGAAGAGTAGGAGAGTCTTTATGCTTAAATAGCAGGCGAGCCTGTTAGTCTGGTCACGTCAGGTGACAGACGGGAGAACTGGTCTGGAGAAGTCGGAACGCCTGCTCATCCCACTCACGCTCTGACCTATCACCCAGTGTTTTAGAAATGTCTTGAGCGAATGTTCGGAACATTCTTTCCCTCTGTGTAATGCGCGCTGGAGTTCTGGAATAACAAACAGGTGTCCTTCCAATTATATGCCGTATCTGAATCTGTGAGCCGAGGTACCTTGGTATCAGTCTATCTGTGTATCTTTCTATCTATGTATATGTCTATTTGTGAACCTGTGTATCTCCTTTTATATCTTTATGGGACATGCTGGCACGGATAGGTCCAGATTACTAACTCCAGTCTGGAGTTCATGGATAATGAGAGGAAACTCAAAAAGGGCCCGTGTAGGTTTTGAGCCTGAGGCTTTTTGGCTTTCCAGAAATCCTGCAACTCCCTTCTCAACCCCCAACACTCATGGCTTCCGTGATGTTTCTGGCATTTGTCCCTCCAGGGCTACCATGCCAGCTCAGCCCTCAATTAACTGTCAGCTGGACTCTTCGAACGGTTTCCTAACCAGGTTCCCTGCCCCTCCCTTCTAATCCAACCCCAAGATCTTCCTATCTTCAACCACACTTCCTATCCCCTGTTCAGGCATTGCCAATAATTCTCCGAAGCTTGGCTGGCTGCTTGAGAGCCCTTGGTGGATTTCCTCCTATGTCCCATCCAGCTCCTTTCTCATCTATGCTCCACTTGGGACCCTTTGCTTAATGGAATGGTGGCTGTTTTGAGATATTAAATAGCGCCTTCCTTGTTCTGTGCCATTCCTTAAAAAAATATTTTCTTTTACATTTATTTATTTTTGAGAGACAGAGACAGAGTGTGAGTGGGGGAAGGACAGAGGGAGAGGGAGGGAGACACAGAATCCGAGGCACGCTGCCCACCCTGAGTTGTCAGCACAGAGCCCGACATGGGGCTTGAGCCCATGAACTGCGAGATCATCACCCAAGCCAAAGTCAGCTGCTCAATCGCTTGAACCACCCAGGCACCCCTGTACATTTCTTATGCTTGTCCTTCTGGTTGAAATGCTTTTCCCTCATCTCAGCATTTTGGCCTATTTGAATGACACTTCTGAAGTAAAAAAAAATCTTCTTTGATTCCCCCCAAAAGAAATGACCTCGGATGGGCCTTATATTCCCCAACTGATTGTCATTCTGTTGCAATCACAGATTCATTGAATTTTCCTATCCCAGGTATCTCTCAGATGTGGATCCCCCTTAGTGATATGTTTAAAGTGCTAATATGATCATTTGTTACTCTTCTACCTAGAATCAGGCCATAAGAGGCGCGAGCTTGGGTAGATATGTGAAGGGAAGCCATTGCATTAGCCTGAATATTTTTTTTTTCATAAAAACACAAATTCTTTTTGTATTGAAAGTAAACCTTTCCACGATTCCTGACTACCTGAAGATTGCAAACCAGCCTCTTTACATGACATGGAAATCCCTTCATGACTGAACTGGGGACGCTGTTAGGAACTCAACTCCCTTATAGGCCAATCTGCAAGACGTACTTGGACTCTTGACATTTGCATTCTCTTTGGTGATGTGAACATTCCCTGACACTGCTGTGCCTTTGCACATGCTGTACTTTATCTGCCAGCATTCTTTCCAGTGTGGAAAGAGCTCCGTTAGAGTACTTACTGCATGGCTTTGTACTGTTCATTGCTCAAAGTAAATTTTTAGATAGTTCCAAATCTGGGAATCTGGTATTTTTTATTCTGTATCCTGGGCACCTAGATCATGACAAATTGTAGATTTTATTATGATTTGGGTAGGGGTGTGTGGACTACTCAAATAAATAAAATTATAAAAGTTAGATCTGGAGGAATACGTAGAGATTATTTAACCCTTTTGCTATGCAGGCTGAAGAGTCAGAGGGTTCTACAGTCTGCTCACCCTCCAACATAATGTTTTGTAATTAAAGGATTTAGGGTTTTTTTTTTTTTTTTGGCTGAATAAGTATTATTAATGCATAGTTGTCTTCATATGGACTTACCTATTTTTATTTAAAGAATTGCTCTTCTGTCCCCTCACTGGCTTGTTTCTGAACAGAAATCTGCTGTTATCTTCATCTTTGATTGTTCTTAAAATACTGAGGTATGGAATGTAACATTTCCTCTGACTGCTTTTGAGATTTTCTCTGCATCACTGGTTTTGAACAATTTGCTTATAACACTCCTCAGTGTGAGCTTCTTCATGTGTCAGGTGCTTGGGATTTGTCGAACTTCCTGGATCGAAGGGTTTATTGTTTTCATGCAATTTTCAATTTTAGCCATTATTGTTTTCTTCAGACAATTTTCTTTGCCCCTCCTCTCTTTTGGAGACTCCAGTTACATGTGTATGTGGCTGCTTGAAATTTTCTCAAAGCTCAGTGAGCTGTTCTTTTTGACTTTCCCTCTGTGCTTCTGTCTGTGTTTCATTATGGATAGTTTTTATCCAAAGCAATGTCTTCAAGTTTATTAATTTTTCTCCTATAACATCTCATCGGTTATTAATCCCATCCAGTGAGTTTTCCATGCCACATATTAATGTCTTCATCTCTAGAATGTGGACCTGAGTCTTTTTAATACCTTCTGTCTTTCTACTCAACTTTTGAATAGATGGAATATATTTATTATAGTAGTTTTAAAGTCCTTGTCTGCAAATTCTAATATCTGCGTCTGTTCTAGGAATGTTTTGATTGATGGATTGTTCTCTTTAGTATGGATCAAATTTTCTTTCTCTTTCATTTGCCTGGTGTTTTCGATTAGATGCCAAACAGTAAAATTTACATTATTGGGTGCTGGATAGTTTTTTACTTGTATAAGCATTCTTGAACTTTGTTGTAGGATGTAGTCGAATTACTTAGAAACTGTTTGATTCTCTGGCCCTTGCTGTTAAGATTTGTTAGGTGAATTGGAGCAGTGCTCTTTCTATAACTAATTATATCCCACTACTGAGAATAGACCCATTTATTACTCTATCCATTGCCTTGTGAATCTTCAGGCTTTCCGGTCTGGCTCATGGGAACTATCCTCAACCTTATGTGAGTATTAGGCTCTGTTACCTCTTCTAAATTCTTTTGGATCATTCTTTTCCTGGCATCGGGTTGCTCCATCACATGCATGAGATGACCATGATCTGATACTGTGTCCCTAGAGCAGGACTGTCTTGCTCTCCCCAGAGCCTTCCCTCCATCTCCACAACTCATGGACTATGCCGAGCTCCATCTGAATTGCCCCTCTTTGCACTGTGGCCTGGAAACTCTGAGGGCAGAAATCCGGGGCTTTTAGAAAGCTCATCCCGTTAGCTCGTCATTTTTTAAGGATCACTGCTCCTCATTGTCTGATATACATGATCTTAGGGACCATTCTTTCATATATTTGTATTCATTTTTGGTCTTTGGTTGTTTCAGGGGGGAGGCAAATTTAGTTGCCATTATTTCATCTTGGCTGAGTGAACTTCGTATGAAATCATACTTCCCATGGGTCTCCTCTAAAGTATGACTCTTAGGCTAGAATCAACTCTAATTTCCCAATCTTCTTCATTGTTTTCATCTTTTTTTTTCTTTTTTTTTACTTTTTTTGGTTTGTTTTCTCCAAGAGTATGATTGCAACTTGCTAGAGCAAAGTGATTCTTCTGAATAATGAGCCAATTGTTTTGCACACATTTTCCACTTTCTCATTCCCCAAATGTTGTCTTTTTTCACTACAGTTTTAATATTGATCTGCAAATGTCCTTGGCAATGCCTCTGCCGCCATGTTTGCCTCTACTGTGTATTATTTTATTATACGATGTTTTATTGCAGATGTAATCCATGCACAAGGTGGGCTAAGAATGTTCAGACCAATTTTAACAAAAGTGACCAGCTTTGGGGAACTAGAAATCCTAGTTCTACTACTCTGTGCTGCTGGGTATTGCTACTACTATCCTACCTGCCAGGCAGAACTCATATTGGATTCTTTCGTGTCTCTCTCCATCAACTGAGATATGATATCTAATTATGTCAACTGTATTTCTAGACAATCCTTGTCAACTCTTTTTCCCTGTGCATTTCCAGTTTCTAGTTTGGGCTCGAATGAAATATCCCTTGGCCGCTCTGATGATCTCTCCTCCCAATTCCTTGTGCTGCCCCAACAAATCCTGAAACATGTACTGAGTGTATTCTTTGTTTCAGGAAGCAGTGATGGCTGCTGTGAGATGAACCAATTGTACTAAAGCAAAGCTTTAATGTCTACCTCCTCCCTGTTCAAATATCCTTCATGAATTCCTCCTTCCATGAGAATATAAGTCAAACTCCTTTGTACAACAGTCACAAGAACTAATACAGCCTACACATTTTGTTCAATAAAAAAGGTTTTTTGTTCTTATATATCAAACATCTCTTTGCTTTGCTAGACTTTGATATAATGTGCATTTATTTCTCCCACCTTCAAGTGCTGACTCAAAAGCTTCTTTACCAGAAAGCCTAATTTGATCACCTCAAACTGGGGGTTTATTTTCTCACGGCCCCTCCCACTTTTTACCTTGTATAATTTTTACTGATGCTCATATCTTACCTCTTTCACAAGACAGTTTGAGGAGAGGGTTGGCCTTGGGCTTATCTTTCTAATTTCTGATGTGTCTTGTACTTAATCATAGGTATTCAATAAAAGCTTGGAGAATGGGTAAGTTAGGACGATGACTCACTTAAATAAATTTTATTAAAACAGTTCTAAACGACCAAAAAAATCTGCCGCCTGTTTGATAGGAAGAAATACAACTATGACCATGTGGGTTAGGCAGGGGAGACTAAGGTCTTGGGATTTTTTTATTTTTGAAGATTTCCTTTAGGATCCATGCAGATTCCTGTATTAGTAATTCAACACTAAGCCTCAATTGGCAAAATATCAAGATGATTAGTAGTACAGTATTAGAGCTCAGTTTTGTGTCCTTCATAAAGTTATCCTTTGGGAACTACCATTTCAAAAGTTGAGCTCAGACTGAAACAGCTTGAAAATAAATGGAGACATTTGGTGGCCCATTGAAATGCAGAGTAGGTTAATTTTTCTTCTAGATAAAAATTATTAGTGGATGCCTTGAGGTCATGGAAGTGGGGAATATTGAAAATATTTTACAAAGCTTGAAATTTCATTTGATAAACTCCCAGCCCTCCCATGTCCTAGCTAGATGACCTTGAGCAAGTAACAATGTAAGCTTCAGTTTTCTCATCTGTAAATGGAAATAATAGCACTCCATGGTGTTACTATAGGAGTAAATTATTTTTTTAAATTTAATTTGTAAGAGAGAGAGAGTGTGTGTGTGTAGAAGGCAGAGGCAGAGAGAGAGGGAGAGAGACAATCCCAAGCAGCCTCCATGTTGTCAGTGCAGAGCCCAATGTGGGGCTCGAATTCATGAACCATGAGATCATGACCTGAGCCAAAATCAAGAGTTGGACACTTAACCGAATGAGCCACTCAGGCGCCCCGACACTTACATATTTATGAAAACTATATAAGTGGTCACTTAAGTGCTGAGAAGGCCTCTTATTTCAAATATATTTCAAACCCTTTCTGGTTGCCACAATGCCTAACACTCCATAGTTATGAATCCATTCTTTTGGGGTAACACATCTGGTCAGAACTATTGATCCCCTTTCAACATGTTATCATTACAAAGAGGGAAACCTTAAGTTCTAGGGCTATGAAGACCTTAGACATGTTTTCTAGGCAGCGAGGGATGAAACAGGAGTGGAGAAAAATGTTAACTGTGCCTGAAGTTAGGAGGGGCTGCTATTTTGGTTGGGAGCACAGGAGCTCTCAGGAGGGTGGGCCACAGTGGCTCAGCGTGGCTAGGGTGGCCAGGGTGTGGGGTCGGAGGCAGGTAGAAGTGAGACACAGCGGCACTGAGAAGGTGTTGGAGGTGCATTGCTGGAGTCAGTCTCATGACACATATATGTCAAATAAAGGTGTTGGATTGGATGCTGCTCAGGACCAGTGCATGCACTAATCCTGCCGGGAGGAATGAGGAGAGCTGGGGTATGTGTGTGATCGCATGCAGGTCTAGACCACAGCTACCCACAAGGTAGAGAGCGCCAAGCCCTTAGTTTTGCATACAATTGCCTTCCATGTCTGTGCTCAGGGGTTGAAACCCTGGGCGTCAGACTCCCCAAGATCCCCTCCACCTCTAACATGCTCCGATTCCGTAAATGATTCTCAGCATAATATCCTGCACTGTAGATATGCTAAGTTCATCAATTGGAAATTGATGTCTACAACTATTTCTAGCAACCTGAAACCACCAAGCGGGTGTATGTGCGAATGATGTGATAAATTGAGTCAATTACAAACACAAACAAAATTTAGCACTTCTCTCCCTCACTTATCTCTTTATTTCAAGTACAAGAGGTTTTAGGGGCTGAATTGTCTGTGTGAATTGTCCCAGCATTTCCCTTCAATTTCTGTATGGAGATAACTCAAATTATGGCCAACATTACCGTTGCCCCCAATCTCTTTTTGGCTTCAAGATAATAAACATCTTGTAACAACTTAAAAAAAAATTGAGATGCCCTTTTCACTTTGACCATACAGATGGGAAAATTGTAAATAACAGATCCTTGACACTCTTCAGAAATAAAATGTGATGAAGAGTTCAGTCGTCTGATTAAATTCTCCCAATAAAATCTCACCTAGCTTATTCTTCCCCCAGGGATAAAGGGCTGTGCACACAATACCCATTATTTTTCTTTTGAACATACTTGTATCTTGTCAAGATGTCATCAATACAAATACTTTGACGTTTTTAGTGCAACGATTGGGAAGCAGGTTGAATTTTTCAATTCTCCCAGCCAATATAAGTCAGTCTGAGATACTTAATTTCTATTTGAGATCCTTCCTTTCTATTATAAACAGATCCCGCAGTGGGAGATAAATTTCATGGTAACAGTTTGGACTTTTTTATGAACCACCTGCAAGTTTTCTGCAAACAACATGTTTTATGGGAGCTCAAGGCAATGTTCACCCATCAAGACCCGACAGCAAGCGGAGGATGGATGGGGCCTTATCTCAGGCACACATGGAACCTTCCTTGTCCCCTGGCCTGACCTCCCTCTGCACTCATTTATGAAAATGATTCATCTTTAAAGAGCTTCCTTGCTCTGCCTGCAGGCTGTAGATCTTTTGCACTGGACTCGTGTAGGCTGAGGTTATAAACTTCAGTGTGTAAGCCATTTGGAGGGGCTTAATTCTGAATATTGGGAGAAGCAAAGAACACAATCCGCGTGTTTCCTTAAAGGAACAGTCCTGGGAGTTTTTCAGCGGAAAGATGCTCCCAAGGGATTTCATAGACAAATTGCATCAGGAGTCAACTTTTATTTAGGTTGTTAAAGTGTCACAGTTCCTGCATTTAAATAGAAGGTCGATTGGGCTTGGCAAGTAGAGCCAGGGTTGGGTGGTGACCGTGAACATGGCGCTCTCCCACCCTCCACGTGGAGACAGAGACTCCGTGCTTTGCATTTCATGTTTGTAGAGGGTACCGTGAAGCGTGTTATTTGGGTCAGAACTAGTGGGAATTGCTAGGGTCCTTCAGAATATTTCTTTGAACTGAAAAACCTTCGGAGGTAAGAATAGGAAGTGTAACTGAAGGGAATAAAAATCGGAACAAAAGCAAAGTAGGAAAAGAGAAAAAACCCAGTAAGAATTGGTTCATTCATTCAGGCTCAGCTCATGGGTTGTATAAACCATGGGTTCTTTCCACTGTTCTTGGGAACTGGTTCTCAAATTGGAAATATGGCAAAGCCCCTAAGTAAATCAAGATGCATGGGAGTATGGACTTGAGAGAGAAACTGAAGATAGAAATGGTGATGTAATGGTTTCTAAAAATTCAAGTTTTGGGGTCTCTTGGGTTAAGCATCTGACTCGTGATTTCAGCTCAGGTCATGATCTCAAGGTTCGTGAGATTAAGTCCTGAGCTCTGCCCAGGCAGCCCCTTCCCGCCATGCACTTGTGTGCAAGTGCTTCTTCTCTCTCTCTCTCTCTCAAAATAAATAAACTTTAAAATAAAATAAAATATTTTGTGAAACATGGTTGAAGTAGAAATGAGATGCCCTTGATCAGGCCTTTTTTGTGAAGGGCCAGATAGTAAGGCTTTAGCCTTTGTAGGCCACGTGAATGCTGTCACAGCTTCACAACTCTGCCCTTGTAACTAAAAGCTGACAAAGACCTTATGTAAATGAAGGGGTGTGCCTGTGTTCCAATAAAAGTTTATTTATTATGACATGGGGGAGGTAATGGCCCTCTGGCCTGGCAGTGGTTTGCCAGCCCCCGTTCTAGTCTACTCCGGTCTATCATTAAAATCCAAGCAGGCCTGTGGCTATTTTTGTATCCCTAGACCAAGGCCAGTGAATAAGGATAGTAATACCTAAAGAATAGCATTTTGCCACCTACAAATACTAGAAATGAGCATAATGAAAGCAAGTATTCTGCCAGATGGTAATTGGCAGTCCTTGGAAAACATTTCTAACGTGAAGTAAGCTTGGTAAGTGTGAGCAAGTCTTCTGGAGACTTCTAGTGTTTCAAATGCATTGAGAATGTCTTAAGAGCAGATGTAGGTAGCGATATTTCCCCCAAACTGTCAATAGAATCTTTCTGTATTAATGCCTCTTACCACCTTGGGACACCAGGGTTGCTTGGAATGCAATTAGGCAATATTTCCCAGGAGGGTTTGCCGGTGGGTATGCCTGCCCTACACAGCTGGCCTCAGAGCACCCTTCCAATCTCCAGAAGCCACCGAGGTAAATGTTTTCACATTGTTTTACCCTGATGGCTGGTTTTCTTAGGACAGTTTGCGCTTCCTGGATAGCTAGTCACCTGATCTACTGGCCTACCTGATACTTTGCACAAATAGGAGTAGAAATTAGATATTTATACTCTATTTCCCTCTAAGCTCTACTTAGAGATATCATACACACACACCCACACACACACACACACACACACACACACACACACCCCAAGAGACAAGTCTTCTGAAAATTTATGATGCTGTGAAGTCCTATTCTTTGATCTTATGTCCTAAAGTCTCACCTTACAGTGAAGTCGCTCATCATCATGGATAACAGTGATCAAATACCATGGCCTTGCAAATTCATCAAGGAGGACAGCTGTTCTCTGGCATAACGTTGCATACAATGGAGGGCTGAAAAATTCAGCCCCTCTCTCCTGAGCACCCTTCACATTCATGGCCCAGAGCAAGATGCTATGGAAATCAGTACAATTATAAGATACTATTCTCATCTTCGAGGAGATTTAAGTTATGCAGGGGCTAAGGGAGTAGAGCAGTTCAGTGGCTTTCAAATTGGGGAACCCTGAAGATCTAGAGAGCTTCTCAAGGAAGGGGGGGATTTGAGCTGAATCCTTGAACTCTGCTTTAATCAGAGTAGCTCTGGTGTTATCTATTTTATGTTCTAGAGATATAACAGACACCGGAATCAGGAAGACACATCTCTTCTACCTACCATGGTGCTACTGAATCTTCTGCTCCCATTTCCTTACACACCACATATGGAAGGCATGCAGGCCTCACAGATTTGCTGTCAGGATTAAATGAATGAATGCATATGAAGTGTCCAGTCCAGTTCCTGGCACATAACCACGTCTTAGTAAAGGACAGCTAAGATAATAAAGTAGAAGATGATAAAAGTCACAGGTAAATCACAAGGTGCCTCGCATTCCATCTAATGAACAGTTGGACTCCATAGTATTTGTTGAATAAAAGACTGAATGGAAAGAATAAAAACTAAATGAATAAGAGAAGGAATGGGTAACTTGGCCAGAGGGGGATCGCATACCAGTAGAACACCTGACCTGTGCTTTCACCCCAGCTCCTGAGTTTGTGTGGCCTGCTGACCTGAATGGAAGGAAGCCAGCTGTATCTGGACCATTTAGATGCCCCAGAATCTACGAGAGTCATCACTAGTGTGGATAAGACCTAGAGCCCTTACAAAATGTCAGATGATATTATGGAAAGGTTTTCTTAGAGATAAGGAGGAGTGGAGACAAAATGGCAGGGCGGGGGAGAGGGAGAGAGAAATTATAGTTCTAGAATAACATAATGCCAGCTAAATGGAAGAGAATCTTAATTTCACAATTTAATTTTCCTTGTAAACAAGCTCAGTATCTTTTCTATGGATCTTTACTCTGTTATGATAAGTAAGTCTGCAATTATATTTTGCAGGCATCAAATTTCTTCTTGATAGGTTCCCCTAAAATATAATGTAACTTCAGTTTCTAAAAAATTTTTCTTTTTACTGTTTATTTATTTTTGAGAGAAAGAGAGCATGAATGGCAGAGTAGTACCGAGAGAGGGAGACACAGAATCCGAAGCAGGCTCCAGGCTCCGAGCTGTCAGCACAGAGTCCAACTCGGGACTTGAACCCACAGTCAGTGAGATCATGACCTGAGCCAAAGTCAGATGCTTAACCGACTGAGCCGCCCAGGGACCCCCAACTTCAAATATTTTTGAAGTTAGGGACTAAGTTGATCTAAATCTTCAGTCCCCTAAATGTCTAACTGAATGGGATGGCCCTTTTCACTGTATACACTAGAAAAAGTTGTCAAGGTAGTACTATAACACCTGATGATATAGATGGACAGAAGCCAAACTATAGAATGAAGAATGAGGCCCAGGGAGAACAGATGCCTTGCACAATGTTGCATGCCAGCTATTTTATGGCAGAACTCAGGTTTCATAACACTTGGTCCAGTAAGGGGCACGTGGGGGGCTCAGTTGGTTGAGCATCTGACTTCGCCTCAGGTCATGATCTCACACTTCATGGGTTCGAGCCTCACATCAGGCTCTGTGCTGACAGCTCAGAGCCTGAAGCCTGCTTGGGATTCCGTGTCTCCCCCTCTGTCTATGCCTCTTCCCCATTTGTGCTCTCTCTCTCTGTCTCTCTTAGAAATAAATAAATAAACATTAAGAAAAAATTAAAAAAAAATTCTTGGTCTCAATAAAATTTTTCACTACGCCACGCTGTCCATCAAAATTGTGTAGATGCCTATCCTTCCCATGACTTTATTCAACATGTAGGTTAGAAAACTGAGGGCTGTTCCTTCATTCTGCTCTCTCAGGTAAGCAGATACACCTGCAGATTGATTTGTCATGCTCTTACAGTGCGACGTCTAATGACTCAAGGCAACGATATCTCACTGGATACTTCGCCAGACCTCTCTTTTCCCCTTGCTCTCCCTCAGACTCTTTGGCTTTTGGCCTGGTCTTTGCTATTACTTTGTACTTCAACCAGAGAAGAAGCAGGGGAAATAGAGATAAAAATAAAAACAGTAAGTGCAACCATTTGGGAGGACAAGTGTGGCATGAGGGTCTGGGTCACCTGCAGGTGGAGGTTAGTTGTGTTCACCTGTTTGAAGGAAGAGATGCTGAATCTGGGCATGTCACTCTTTGGCTGCAGACCTCTCCAGTGAAGACCTTGACCTTTTGTAAGAAACATAATCTACAAACTTCTGTGAACTTTCCCGTCATATTCTTTCAGTTGGTATTACCCACAAAGAGATTCTTTATTTCTCCATAATAAGTTTTTTAGTAGAATACTTCTTAGGAGGCCCTGTACTGTGGAACACACACCCATTCCAGAAGGTAGGATGTTCTGTAATCTTTAATATGTTTTGTTCTATTTATTTCTAAGGTATTTACTTCCATGCCTTTGCTCTTGTCTTTGAAATGTCCCATGGGCCAAGTTTTTACCTCATTACTGTTTCCGTACATCTGTACAGAGACTTTCTTCTTTATAATGGTCAATGCCTCAGGACAAAGATGCCGAGCTGTGTAACTGCTGTGTGAGCCAGTGGGAGAATTGATACAGAGTGATAGAAAAACCTGCCCATGTCTTGCTTTTGATAGTGCTTCTGTCTCCAGTCCAGTCTCAGCATTAACGGTGGTGTTCTAGAACTCAACTGGTGCTTTTCACCCTCACAGTCTTTTGCAAATGTTAACTAATTTATCCTTATTACACACCAGCCAGGTAAAAAATACAATCGTGGCAGACTGATGTATTGCGAGACCCACAAGTTCCTACAATATTATATCTTTAGTGCCCTCTATAATATCTCCAAACACAAATCCCTTACAAAGATAATCAAATCTCCAGAGTATTCTTCTTTCAAAACAGACGCTGCCTTTGTTGGTTCCAACTTTAAAGCTCAAAAAAGGAAAAATAAAACAAAAACAAAAAGCAGGTGCATTTTAGCAAGCCCCAAAACTGAACACTTGAAAAAAATCTGCCCACCGTACTGAGCTGCAGGGCATTGGCATAATTTCTATTTTGTTTTGATAAATTCAAGTGTAATTTACATGAAATATCATTCACCCTCTAAGTGCTGGGCTCTGCATGAGGTATCACAAGTGAGTTCTGTTGAGTTACCAACATCACAATCAAGGTGCAAAACAAGTCCACCTTCCCCACCGATGCCCCTGACCACTTTTCCGTCAGTCCTCTCTCCTGCCCCCAACTGCTGGCAATGCTATTCCAATGGTTTTGTCTTGACAAAAACTTAAAGTCAGTGGAATCGTAATCAGCAGCCTTTTAACTCTGGCTTCTTTCACTTAACATAATGCTTTTGCGTTCATCCATGTTGCTGCATGTATTGGTAGCGTTTTTACCAGCAAGTAGTGTTCCATTGCATGGATACACCACAGTTAGCCTATGTGCCATTCTGCACACGGAGGACATTTGAATGGTTTCTAGTTTCGGTGACTACAAATAAAGCCACCCTAAGCATCTGTGTATGAGATTTTGTGTGAATATAAGTTTTTATTTCTCTTGGGTAGGGTTATGCTTAAAAACCCTTTTTTATAAAGATGGGACAATAAGAATGGATATAAGCACTTGAAGCAACAGACAGGAGATATATTTAATGGCTCCAAATACTTAAACTCTTTGAGTAAGAATTTCTTTAGACTTTAACTCAGAAGGCACACAGAACAACAACAACAAAAGTGTGTCTGCTGGTTTCTTCCTCAAACTTGACAAATTAGTCACATTTTTTGTCATTTAAGAAATATTGATTGGGTTGCCTGAGTGGCTCCATTGGTTAAGCACCTGACTTCAGCTAACATCATGATCTTGCAGTTTGTGAGTTCGAGCCCGGCATCGATCTCTTTGCTGTCAGCTCAGAGCCTGGAGCCTGCCTCGGATTCTGTATCTCCCTCTCTGCCCTTCTCTGGCTCATGCTCTCTCTCTCTCTCTCTCTCTCTCCCTCCCTCAAAATAAATGATGACCATTAAAAAAATTACAAAAAGAAATATTGATTCAATGACTACTAAATGCCAGGCCAATCTTTAAGCAGTGTTCTTGATAATGAAGGAAGAGACAAGGATGTTTCTAAACAAACACAGATACATTTGCTGCCTTTATTTACCAGGATTCTCTATTCCCATTACTCTTTCATAAGGTCTCTGTGTGTGGGGGGGAGGGGAGGGGTGGAGAGAGAGGAGACCTTCTCACAGATCCCCTGTATCCCCCACATGGAATGGGGAGTGGCATTTCTGCTAGATAGTAGATTATAAGATTTATAAATCTTTGTTTACAGCAGGTGTTAATCTCTCTAATTATGCCCCCCAGCTTGGGTAACAGATTATGAACCGATAGCAAAATGGTGGTACACATGTTGGTGGAGTAAGTGAGGATTGGCTGACTGTTGGTCTAGGAGGGGAGGTCCTTGGTCCTACTAGGAAACTATCCCTACCATCTTGTTATACAGTGTGAGATGCTGCTATGAAATATTTATTATTTTGCATTAGCATCATTGTAATTTTTCAAAATAAAAGATCACCTTATACTGGAAGAGACAGGGTATACTCCAGTGTTACCTTATTCGTGTTAACTAGGAGGGATCAGGCATCATGAAATCACTTCCAAAGAAGTTGTAGTGAGAAGGTTGGCCTGGAGGTGGCCGTATGTAGAGGACAGTTCTGTCAACTTCACGTTTTCACCTAAGATTGATTTCCCGAGGAAAATACAAAGAGGCAGAATCCAGTATCCAGTGATCTCTCTATTCACTCTTTAGAGTTGGATTTTACAACCAAACC
This sequence comes from Proteles cristata cristata, assembly GCA_017311185.1. Lineage (NCBI taxonomy): Eukaryota > Metazoa > Chordata > Mammalia > Carnivora > Hyaenidae > Proteles > Proteles cristata. The sequence goes on from JAESUZ010005168.1 coordinate 239,243, forward strand.
AAGAAACCAGTTGGGCCGGTAGGTTCACTGTCAGGTCTTTAATTCATTGAGTAGTTTTGTGTTTCCAGAAAGAAATTGAAAATTAAAATAAAACACTTAATCAACAGAACTGTCCTGCATATACTACTAGCTGGTTTGGGAAGCAGGATAAGCCTTCACCTAACTCATTACTAAACACAATGTATGAAGACTTTGGGAGCACTGGGGTCAGCTCATGATGGAAGGTGGGCATCTGTCTGCTAACGCTGACTGAGGCCTCTGCAAACGCTTTCTACCGAGATGCCTAATTGATAAAATTATCTGGGCCATGATTATGTGATTCCCTATCAGTACACTTTATAAGTTACAAGTTATTTCTTTCTCATAAAGGGCCAGGATCCTTCTAGCTATTCAAGACCACCGGGGCTAACATTTGGCTCCGATGATATGGAAACTTCAAAATGATGAGTAAAGCATTTTCTGGGAACCAGAGCTCACTTTTTCCTGATGAATTGGCATGCCCTTCTGAGAACGTACCCCATCAGTCCTCTGAAATAGAGAATCAGATAACCAAGTCATGCTCAGCTGATTTGCCAGCTGATAAATGACGAACTTTACTGGCGCTACCTGCCCACAAGTCTTTTGAGAAGAAAACAGTGAGGCTGAGATAATGAGGCCACGGGACTTCCAGAAGAGTCATGGATTTCCTTGGCCCACACACTGATAGTGGGAACTACTGTGTTTTTGTTAGCATCCCGTTTGTGCATTTCATCTGTCGCTCTAACGGAAAATGATCAGGGAACGTCACAGAGCCAGAGACACAGTAAACATTCAATAAATATTAGAGAGTGAGGCTCACGGTAGTGATAGCTCTTTTCGGTGGTCTCAGCAATATGCTTCGATGGGCATGACACCCTACTTACCATCCCAAAGTAGCATTCTGAACACCGATGGCCTGATAAGATAAATAAGATAAAAACTGTGTCTGTTCTAATTCAGAGGTTATCTATGAAGGCTTTGCATCTCCCTGTTTTCTTTGTGACCCATGAGCATCACAAACAGGCATGAAAAAGTCAAAGCCACATGAGTGAAAAGTTGGTAACTGAACAGATGAAGAAGTAGCTAGATGCTAGAAGGGAGTGTGCTCAGGACAAACAGCAAGAATTCTGTGTAGATGAGATTTTGTTTTTCCTAGAATGTTGAAAATATGGAACAATACAGAAGTTTTGCCTTTGGGTTGTGTGTGTGTGTGTGTGTGTGTGTGTGTGTTTGTGTTGTGTTTTTCCTGTGGGGGCTGTGTTTGGGGTGTGATCGAGGGAAGAGAAGGGGCAGGATATTTAAAAGACCTTTGAACGTAGAAAATCAGTCAATAGAGAATTGGAGAGGAGGACTCCAGGGGACTGCATTGCTCATTTTCGTATCTGGGGTGGTGACGATGTTGATAGTAGTAGTTGTAATAATAATGATACTAGTAGTAATAAGAGAGAACATTCATTGAGAGTTTACAATGTGCTGAGGAACCGGGTAATTGCTTAGCACACATTACGTAATTTACCGCGTGCAACAACTAACGCTGTGACATAACTACTGTTAAGAAAAGGCAGAAGCTGGGGCGCCTGGGTGGCTTAGTCAGTTAAGCGTCCGACTTTCGCTTAGGTCATGATCTCGCGGTTCGTGGGTTCGAGCCCCGCGTCGGGCTCTGTGCTGACTGCCAGCTCAGAGCCTGGAGCCTGTTTCAGTCTGTGACTCCCTCTCTCTCTGACCCTCCCCTGCTCACGCTGTCTCTCTCTCTCTGCTAGAAATAAATAAAATATTAAAAAAAAAAAAAAAAAAAGAAATGGCAGAAGCTGTGACTTATGGTTACGTTAACTACCCAAGGCCACACGGCTAATGAAGCCTGGACAAGGTTCTGCAGGTGGACTCTGCGGGTTCAAATGGTAGGAAAAGGAATGGTGTAAATAACTTTCAGACGGAAATAAACACTACGTGAACATGGCAGAAAAAAATAACGCGATTCACATTTCCCTCTAAATGTCTTTATTTGAATTTTCTTTGCATCTTTTTGATCAGGGATCAGCAAACCATGACCTATGGGCCAAATCTGGCCTGTCGCTGGTTTTCATATGTCCCATGACCCAAGAATGGTTTATACATATTTAACTGGTTGGGGACAAAAGCAAATCAAAGGAAGCCCATTTCATGACACAGGAAATGGTATGAAATTCAAATTTCCTTATTCCTAAATAAAGATTTATTGAAACACGGCAAAGCCCATTGGTTTAAATAAGTCAAGGAGTGCCTGGATGGCTCATTCGGTTAAGCGTCTGACTTCAGCTCAGGTCATGATCTCACCTCTCATGGGTTTGAGCCCCACGTCGGGCTATCATGCTGACAGCTCAGAGCCTGGAGCCTGCTTCAGATTCTGTGTCTCCCTTTCTCTCTGCCCCTCCCCCACTTGCACTCTGTCTCTCGCTCTCAAAAATAAATTTAAAAACATTTTTTAATAAATAAGTCAAGAGTTGCTTTCAGTTCATTATGGCAGAATGTGTAAGTGGCAGAAACTATATGGGCTGCTAAGCCTAAAACAGTTACTCTCTGAGTCATCCCAGGAGAAGCCTGCCAACCCCTGTTTTGATTGTTCGAGGATGAGGAGTCGTGGGTCTATACCCTGTCTCCACACTTGCCATGGAAGGCCAGCTTAAGCTGTTCCCATCTGTATTTGCCTCTGCACAATGGGGAGGTGGTGCCAACGCCCGAGAGTGGTAGGAGGGACGCCGAGGTATTTACTCCATGAAGGAGTTTTGAAGGACGCCTGGTATGGTAAGTGCTGTGACAAATGCTAACTATAAGCATCCTTGTCATGCTACTAAATTTTCCTGGGGACAGAGGGTAATCCACCTTCTAACGCCTTGTAGCCCCATCACCAATGAGTTCAGGTAAGGAAAGAGAGCATCTTTTCACTACATCCCCTTGACCTACAATGTCTCTTCCCTTACTAGAGCCAGAATGGTTTCCAAGGCTCCTCTTGCCTCGGGTCAGAAGCAGGCGGGGCCCAGATAACAAATCCACACGTCTCATCTCTTCAATTACATCTGGCTCTGCCCTCACTGCTGTTGGCCTTGAACTGCATGGCCAATGCAGCTGTTTGGGTGGGTGTGGGAAAATACCTGTGGATTCAGAGACGGAGGCGTGATGCAAGACTTGCTAAGTGTGTTCATGACCCCCAAAGCGTAGGAGGCTTGGGAGGCTTTGCTGGGGCTACAGATGATACCAGCGGTAATGGTCTGTCTGTCTGGTGGGTGAGACGGGGGCAGCTGTTTCTATGAGGGGACTTCCAGGGCCTCCATCACCAGCTAGACCATATCAACTCTATTGATTGTCATTTTACTTGAGGGATTTGTTACTTCACCATCAGAGGGTGGGCATGAGGGGGTCACTGAGTAGGAGGGAGACACTAGGGAGGAAGGGAGGGATGCAGCACCAAGATCTTACTCTGGATGCTTTCGAGTGTTGCTGGGGGCCAGCTGCCTCTGAGTAAGGGACCGGCAGGAGAAGACGGGAGTACTAGCTGCCGCAGTGCTTTCCTCCTTAGAGCTGCCTAGACACGATCTTTCCAGAGCATTATGGATCTTTGGATCCATAGGGACCTGACAGGACTATTTCAGAATAGGTTATTACCGACTAAGCAGTCACAGTAACTGGACTCCTCGTTATAACAGAGCAGTAGTGGAACATTCTATTCTAGTTTCTTAGTCAGAATGCAACATCTACATTTATCCAGTGTTTTAGTATGTCTTTTGTTTTCATTTTGCTTCTTGGGGAAATACACAAGAATGGAGTTGGAGACCTAGGTTTGCAGGTCTAGCTTCCAACTCAATGACTAACCCTCAAGATGACTATGAGTTGTTGTTTTTTATCCAATTTATTAAACGTATAGTGTAGTAATGATTTCAGGAATAGAGTTTAGTGATTCATCACTTACATGTAATACCCAGTGCTCATCCCGACATGGACTGTGGCCCTCCTTAATGCCCATCACCCCTTCAGCCCACCCCCCTACCCAAGCCCCTTCCAGCAGTCCTCAGTTAGTGCTCTGTAGTTAAGGGTCGCTTATGGTTTGCCTCCTTCTCTGTTCTTATTTTTGCTTCCCTTCCCTATTTTTACCTATTTTGTTTCTTAAATTCCACATGAGTGAAATCATAGGACATTTATTTTTCTCTGACTGACTTATTTCACTTAGCATAATATACTCTAGTTCTATCCACATTGTTGCAAATGGCAAGATTTCATTTTTTTGGATCATTAAGTAATATTCCATTATATATATATATATATATATATATATATATATATATATCTTCTTTATATATATAAAGAACATAATATATAACACAATGCACACTGTGTTAATTCCTTGAATAATGAGTAAGAGAGCACACTTTCTCTTGAATACTTTCATGTAGAGTGTTTGCCTTATGTATTTTTTCATTAAGAAGTTCAAATGTGAAGTCAAACAGAGAGTTTTAAGATTATGTTCTTTATATATATAAAGAAGATACATATGTATATATATAATCTTCTTTATCCATTTGTCAGTCGATGGACATTTGGGCTCTTTCCTAAATTTGGCTATTGTTGATAGCACTGCTATAAACATTGGGGTGCACGTGCACCTTTGAATCAGCATTTTTGTTTCTTTGGACAAATACCTAGTAGTGCAATTGTTGGGTCATAGGCAGTTAACCCTCTTCTTTCATCTTTAAGGAGAAAAGGGAATGCATTCAGAGGCATTGTGGTTTAATGTGTAGATTCTGGATTTGAATATGATTTATGCAATTCATATCTTTGTGATCTTAAATAGAAAAATGTACATTTCTGTGTAGTTTCCCCTTCTGTAAAATGACATAGTGGTGGTAGGGATGACTTTTGAACAACACGGGTTTGAAGTGCACAGATCTACTTTTGGAGTTTTGCTTTTCATTAATACAGTACACTAGAGTATTTTCTCTTATGATTTTCTCAACAATATGTTTTCCTAGCTTACTTTATTGTAAGAATACAGTCCATAATACATACAATGTATAAAATATGTGTTATTCAACCATTCGTGTTATTGATAAGGCTCCTGGTCAATAATAGGCTATTAAGTTTTGGGGGGAGTCAAAAGTTACACGTGGATTTTCGACTGTGCAGGGCATCAGCACCCCTAACCCTGCATTGTTGAAGGGATAACTGTATCTCCCTCATGAGGCTGTCGAGAGGATTGGGTTAATTTAGATAGTATGTTAAGAATGGTGTTATCAGGCTGTTTATTATCATTGCATTATTACCTCCCAAGGAATAGCCATTACTACCTCCCAAGGAATAGCCATTCTGCTTAGCATTAAATATGTTGTTACAGTGAATCTCCAGGGCAACCATCTGAGATAGGTATTAGTCCAATGGCTGAAGTCATGGCTCTGGAGGTGGAATGGTTTGTTTAAAGTCATACGGCTGGGACACCAGAGAGCTGGTCTCCAAACCCAGTTCGATTAACTGCAGAGCCCGTGCACTTTCTGTGAGGATTCATTCACTTCTGAGATTCATCGATTCTCCACCCAGACTGGGTCTAACAATGCACACTGTGTTAATTCCTTGAATAATGAGTAAGAGAGCACACTTTCTCTTGAATACTTTCATGTAGAGTGTTTGCCTTATGTATTTTTTCATTAAGAAGTTCAAATGTGAAGTCAAACAGAGAGTTTTAAGATTATGTTACAGGACTTTTAGGAGTAAGTTAAGATTTTCGTGTTTCCTACTGCCAGACACTGGGTAGAAAAGTTAGAGACATTTTATTTCTTATCTCTCTCCAGTGAGTGCCAAGCGAGTGAAGCTTATATGAGCTTGTAAACTCAGAGTGAGTGTGTGTGGCCATGTGGAACATTGAATGTTAGTGGAGGTGGGGGTAGGAAAAGGGGAAAATATAATTAATTGTTACCAGAGGGAAAAGTTGAACTGGGTGGAGGTTCAGAATGACTCACCTGGATCTTTGACTCAAGTGACTTAATGAGTTTCTGCAACGCCTTCTGATAAAAGTTTGGCCATGGAGACGGCATTTTGTTCAGGGTGTAACCTCTCCAGGCCTTGAGTGCTGTTTAGAAGCAGTGTCTGTCATTTTGCAAGATGATGATTCAGAGATTGAAAAGCAAAGGGGGAAAAAAACTCGCCTTAACTGGGTTGCTGATTTAGAGTTCCCTATGGCACAAGCAGTAGTCGATTAACCTACCAAGAATTTAAAAAAATAGAATCTGAAAAACACCCAGGAGTTAAACTGTGTTGGAAAAGTGGGGCAAAACAGCCCAGAAGTCTAAAAAAAAAAAAAAAAAAAAAAAAAAGATCAAAGTTGAGGAAACAACCTTTGTTAGAAATTCATCCAACCCGAACAGCAAAAAAACAGGCGACAGCAATAATGGGCTTGCCTTCCTATGAAAATAATGGATTCAACAAGCATTTGTGAATCCATAATGAGGTGTTTTAAATCACTGTGAATCTAGCTGCACTCGTAATCACCTATCTGGTGTGCTGAACTTGCGAGATATCTCTTGCTATTAATTTTTAAGCGGTTTTAAAATATCTAATTCCATTTGGTAAATGTCCAAAGGAGGAAAATGGGATGGTCCTACTCACCAGAGGTGTCTCTCTAAAATAAAACAATTGTTTTAAGGATTGTCTTGAAAAGCTCTAATGGTTCGTGTTTGCAAAATGCAGACTGGGCTTGTTAGTGTGACAGGCTGATCTTTTAAAAAACTCACCATGCCTCATTTTTTATTTTATATCTTATCACTTCTTCCTGTGAACTCTATACTCTAATTACGCTGGGATATTTGACCTTCCCACGCCACCATCATTGTTCTCGGGTCTTTTGGCCTTCTGGCACCGAGAGGATAATTCTCAATTTTTCCTACGTGAGAAACTTCAATTTTTCTTCAGGAGGTAGATCTTCAGGTTCCTTCCAAAATAGTCTGTGTTTTGGCTGCATTTCTTCCTGTGCCCGTTTAGTAATTTCACAAAACATACTTTTGTGTGGTTACATAGCAGTGTGCAGATATCAAAATTTATTTCTCTAAGACTTAGGGAGTTGCCTTTTTTTTTCTTTCATAAATTAATCACAATAGTTGACCTTGCACATAAATCTCTCTGAGCTTCATTGATACTTCTGTAGGAGACATTTTTATTCTTCCCTCTTTCTTTATTATTTTTTAAAAATATGATTTATTGTCAAGTTGGCTAACATATAGTGTGTACAGCGTGCTCTTGGTTTAGGGGGTAGATTCCCGTGATTCCTTGCTTCCATATAACACCCAGTGCTCATCCCAACAAGTGCCCTCCTCAATGCCCATCACCCATTTCTCCTCTCCCCCACCCTCTTCATCAACCCTCACTTTGTTCTCTGTATTTAAGAATCTCATATGGTTTGCCTCCTTCTGTTTGAAACTATATTTTTCCCCTTCCCTTCCCCTATGATCTTGTTAAGTTTCTCAAGTTCCACATATGAGTCAAAACGTATGATATCTGTCTTTCTCTGACTGACTTCTATCACTCAGCGTAATACCCTCTAGTTCCATCCATGTTATTGTAAACGGCATGATTTCATTCTTTCTCAATGCCAAGTAGTATTCCATTGTATCCATAAACCACATCTTCCTGATCCATTCATAAGTTGATGGACATTTGGAGTCTTTCCATAATTTGACTATTGTTGAAAGTGCTGCTATAAACATTGGGGTGCATGCATTGGGGTGCTATAAACATAGGTGCTCCTATGAATTAGTACTTGCAGGAGACAGTTTTAAAAACAAAATGACCAGACTGAAGAGTTTTAATACATTCATACCCTTGGTCCTGATGCCAAGTTGTCTTCTAGAAATGTAGGTCTAGTTACATGTCCACCAGTAACACCACAGTACATGTTCCAACAGCTACACCTCCTTCTGGGTCCCATTCTGAAAGAGAAAGAAAAAAAGAGAGAGAAAGAGAGAGAGAGAGAGAGAGACAGAAAGAGAGAGAGAGAGAGAGAGAAAGAAAGAAGGAAGGAAGGAAGGAAGGAAGGAAGGAAGGAAGGAAGGAAGGAAGGAAAGAAGGAAGGAAGGAAGAAAGAGAAAATGAAGGAAGAAAATGAAAGGAAAGAAGGAAGAAAGGAAGAAAGAAGGAAAGTGGAAGAAAGAAAACTTCACATTTTGTAAGCAAAAGTGATGTTTGTGCTTCATATATATCTTGCTGGTTTGTACTTAGGCAAAGCTATTTTTCTATAATTAATGGGTATTTGTATTCCTTCTTTCCTGTGTTGGCTTTTCTGGCCACTTGCCGGTTGTCCACTGGACAGCATACACCAGTCCATTGTAACACTCAAATAAGAAAAAAATCCATTGAGCTTTTACAAGATCTTAGATGATTTGCATTGATGATCTTTCCTAACAACCCCATGAAGTATTACACCCAATTTAAAGATTAGGACGTTGAAGCACAGAGAGGTTAAATAAGTATGTAGGGTGATCTATTCAGGAAGGGATATAGAAGAAATACAAATCCCAGCAGCCTGACCCAAGAGCCTTCACTCTTACCAAACACTCTAAGCGGTGGCACTTAGTGCTTCTTAAAGTCAGGCAACTTGAAATACTATGTATATTTAGTAAAGCTCATCCTTTTTAGGAGTGCAGCTGTATGCACTTGACAGTGTAGACCATGCAATCCCCACCGTGGTCAAGGTACAGAATACTTCTGTCACCCAGCATTTTCCCTTTGGCCTGTCACTGTACCCTACAACCTGGTGACCACCAAGCTGTTTCCTGTTAATATGATTTGGCCTTTCCCAGAAAATGATACAAATGGAGTGATAGAGTATATAGCTTCTTAGCCTGCCTTCTTTCACTCAGCATTTTGCTTTTGAAACTTCCATGTTCTTGAATGTGTCAGTTTATTGCTTTCCATTGTAACACGGTATTCCATTGTATGCATGTAGCAGTACTTTTTGTTGTGGCTTCTCTTTTATATGTGTAGCCCTCTGGGGGGACAGATACTGTCCTGTTCCTCTTTATGGTCGTCAGTCTTGACACGGCCCTTGGCATACAGCTCTGGTCCATAGATTTCCATCGTGTGGATGAAGTTGTAAAGGATCATGGTGACGATATGCATTGTCATCAATAGTAAAGTAAATGAAAGTTATGCAGATTTTAGGTATTTTCATTTGCCAATTAACCCAATAAAACAAAGAGACATATTTAAAAAAATTATTGAGGACTGGACTATAGGAGCATGTATATTCATGTATGGTCGCCATTGGTGGCATTTATAAATTGGTTTAACTTTGCTGGTCACAAACCCAGAATGCTGTCATCAGAGCTATACATTTTTCTAGGCTTAGAGCTAGTCATTCAATTGGTAGCCATGTATACAAACGAGAAATTTGGGTAAAGATATTCACAGCACCCCTGTCTATAAGGCCCTTATATTTTAAACTATCAAAACATCTCCGAATTAGGAAATATGTAAGCTACCATATGTAAGCACATATAGGAGGATCAGGAGGAACTTAACGGAGGACCGTGGGGGAGAAGAAGGGGGGAAATGGTGGGGGAAAGGGAGAGAGACAAACCATGAGAGACTCTTGAATGCTGAAAACAAACTGAGGACTGATGGGTGTGGGGGGGAAGGGGGGAGATGGGAATGGAGGAGGGCACTTATGGAGATGAGCACTAGGTGTTGTATGGAAACCAACTTGACAATAAACTATTTTTTAAAAAAGGAAATATGTAAGCTAGCTACAAAATAACAGCATAAAGAAATACTATATAGGTTAAAAATGAAAATAATATGACCACTGTTATATCCCAACATATGAAAATAAGGGAAATCAATATTATTTAAGATCAGTAAGGTTTAGTAATTTTTAAATGTGTAAATACTTCATCTTGTAATTTTAATGTTTATTTATTTGAGAGAGAGAGAGAGAGACAGAGACAGAGACAGAGACATAGCATGAGCATGGGAGGGGAGCAGAGAGAGAGGGAGACACAGAATCCAAACCAGGCTCCAGGCTATGAGCTGTCAGCACAGAGCCCAACGCAGGGCTCAAACTCATGAACTGCAAGATCATGACCTGAGCTGAAGTTGGATGCTAACTGACTGAGCCACCCAGGTGCCCCTTCATCTTGCAATTTAAAATATATGTTTATATTCACCTACATATACATGTGTATACATTCATATATATATATATATATATATATATATATATATATCACACACACACACACACATGTGCACGCGCACACACACACATTTTTACCAGCTTACTGGAATAAGCTTACTGGAATATTATTACTAAAATGAGACCAAAAATTCTCACTGTGGCAGTGACAATTCTGATGTTAATGTAGATAGCTATGTTGGTACAAAAGAACATTTGGAACACAAACCACACCATCTGATATTGTGGTGAAGGCAGTGACTATCTGTATAAAATCAAAAGAACATGGAGTTAACTTTACAGATTTTTCAAGTAGCCTTCTTATCTGCTTACTACCTCTTTTCTCATATATGTGTTTACCTCAGTTACTGGACATTTTGCCTGGAATGGTTTAAGCAAATTAAATATGGATTTTAATGAAAAATAAACAAATAAGACAATGGGGTCCACGTAGTATACTTGGAAAGGTGTGACGCTTGCTTGAATATTTATTTACTCTATGATTCTAGGTCCTTCGTCCTTGGAAAACTCTGCTAGTTTTGTGAATGCCATTCATATTTCCTCTAATTGGAAAGCAGTGAAATGATACTACCTAAGAATATTCATGCTAATGACACAGTCTGTATGAGTGTAAAGCTAAAATGCTTGATGATCTAGCTCTATCCTTTTTACTCTAGTTATTTCAAAACATGTTTCAAACGTTTTAAAGAGATTTCTGTCCATTATGGTATATAGTCCGTTTTGACTGTCATTGATTAGCCACCAGATACATCGTTTGTTTTGGTGATTATTTCTTTTGTAACACACCCTTGTATGGAGCTAGTAGGAATCTTACAAATCCTTCTCCTAATAGGTGAAAAACCTAATGTATTAAGAATCGCCTGTTTCATTCTGTGACTCCCTCTCTCTCTGACCCTCCCCTGCTCACGATGTCTCTCTCTCTCCTAGAAATAAATAAAAAAACATTAAAAAAAAAAAAAAGAATCACTTGTCCAACATAAAAGGGGGAGCCCTGGATTAAGGAGAAAGCACATCTTTGGTCTTAAAAGTCCTGCTTGGCTCTCGGTTGGGCAGGTTGCACTCTACCTCCCTGTCAGTGAACACCCCGGTTCCTTGCCCGATGGAAGTACAATGAACAGCCGGTAAGTGTTACATGATAGTGAATGCAGAAAGATGCTCAGTGTCGCACGATTCACAGAAGCTTGGGTTTGTGAACACTGGGTGGAATGACAGCACAGCCTAAAGAACCTTTAATGGGCAGCATCTTAGTGCTGGTGAATTTAGGGAGTCAGGGAGAATTTAAGGTCTAAGAACAGAGGTACTCACCCAAGGAGTTCAAAGTTGATGTTGAGAGTGCTATACACACACGCCTCAACAGTCAGTTTTGACAACAACGCACCGAAAAGTGGAAATGACACACGTTCATTTAGTAGAAACAGTGAGAAGGAGTGCAGAGTAAGGACTGTCCAGGGCAGATTCACTTAAGAAGATGTCCTGAAATAAACATGATTCCTAATATCCAACAGAGCAGATGAGGTAGACTATTTCAGGATGAAGAAAAGTATGTAGAGAGGAAGGGAGAGTACCTTTTTTTTTTTTTTAATTTTCTTTATTGAGAGCATATTATATATCAGAGACTATGGATAGGCTCAGGGGACAGAAGTAGCTGAAAGAACTTGATGAAAGATTGGTCCTGTTCTGAAGGAGGTTTCAAGCTACTGGGTTGTATAGACAAGAAGCAGGCGATTATAGGCCAGCGAGAGAATGCTCAGTAGGGTAAGCAGAGCGTGCTACCCAGTCAGTTTTCAGAAGAGAGTTAATAGAGAGATCATCCAGGGGACATTGACATCTATGTTGAGACTTCAAGGAAGGAGGGGTATGATCTGGGTGGGGTAGGCCGTGCCCACATGTGAAAGAGTTGGATACATGGTTCATCTTCATTCCCTTGGCGGATGTAAATAGGGAACCAATAAGATCATCACTGGATTGAAACGGATTGATAGGACCTGGTTTGTGTCTTGAAGGGATTATTCAGGTTACAGAATGGACAATGAGTTGAAGGGACACAAACATGATCATGGGGAGCACAGTTAGAAGACTGTGGCGGTAATGTAAAGCCTTCGGAGAGCTAATCTGGACATGCGGATTCATGGAAGCCTATGAATGGATGGGATGGGAAGGAGACAGATTTAGCAGGAATTAACTGGGAAGGCTTGAGGAAGGGTGAGGACAAGAATGACTTCTCAGTTTTTGGTTTTGGCTACCGTGTGGATGGCTGGGCATGTCTTGACATGGAGAGCAGAAAGAGTTGCCATTTTCAGAATGGGAAATATGAGAGGGAAGAGATGACAAGCCAGGTTTGGTGTTCTTCATTGTGAGATTCCTATGAGACATCCAAATGGAATGGTCTCAGAGGAAGTTGGCAATGACGAAATGGTAAAGATCTGGACTTCAGCAAATGGCATGTGGGTCAGAGGGCTGCAAGAATAATACTGGAAGATGGCAGACATATAGAGCCTGATTATAGATTCAGGGATCTGTGTATACTGATGTAGGGTGCCAGGAACTGCGAAGAGGACAGATTGGCATTTTTGGAGTACTGATTTATATTTATCCCTAAGAATCAGACCTTTAATGGTGTATTAATCAGAAAAGTTTAGGAAGAAGTCATGGTGACCACTGGCCTCAAAACTACTGACTAGAACGAGGAAGGCATCTCATTTTGGTGCTGTCGTTTCATTTTACATCAACCACTAGCTTCTAGAAATCCTCCAGCTTTCAACTGTAAAATGAGAACAATCTGATCCACAGCACCGTGTAAAGTTGATCACATTATACCTTATTTCAAGTTATTTTTAAAATTTTTTTTCAAAAAATTTTAATATTTATTTTTGAAGGAGAGAGAGAGAGACTGAGTGTGAGTGGGGGTGGGGCAGAGAGAGAGGGAGACACAGAATCTAAAGCAGGCTCCAGCCTCTGAGCTGTCAGCACAAAGCCTGATGTAGGACTCAAACTCACGAACTGCAAGATCATGACCTGAACCAAAGTTGGACACTTAACCGACTGAGCCACCCAGGTGTCCCATTGTTTATTTATTTCTGAGACAGCAAGACAGACAAAGCACCAGCAGGGGATGGACAGAGAGAGAAGGAGACACAGAATCTGAAGCAGGCTCCAAGTTCTGAGCCAGACATGGGGTTAGAATTTGTCAACCACAAGATCATGACCTGAGCCAAAGTCAGATGCTGAACTGACTGAGCCAACCAGGCGCCCCATTACAATATACCTTAAAACTAACAGCAGTGTTGATAATTTTAGGAATTCTTCACTAAATTTGGTATTGGATTTCTAAACATAATGCTTCCTTCACCTAACAATGACCATTCATATTTATAAGGTAATTAACTTTGTACAAACACTTCCAAAGACATCACGTGATTTGGCTCTCACAGTGATCTAGTGAAATAGGTAAGAAATCACATGGTGCTCCTCACAAGCTCACTCCTTAATCCTGGCACCTATTTTACTGCCCCCCTCCCCCTCTGGTGACCATTGGTTTGTTCTCTAGTTAAGAGTCTGTTTCTTGTTGGCTTCTCTCTCTCTCTCTTCCTCTCTCTTTGTTTTGTTTCTTAAATTCCACATATAAATGAAATCATATGGTATTTATCTTTCTCCGACTGACCTATTTTGCTTACCATTATAATCTCTAGCTCCAAACATGTCGTTGCAAATAACAAGATTCATTCTTTTTTTTATGGCCAAACAATATTCCATTTTACACACACACACACACACACACACACACACACACACACACACACACACACACATTTATATGCACATCTTCTTTATCTACCCATCTATTGATAGACACACAGCTGTTTCCACATCCTGACTATGATAAATAATGCTGCTATAAGTATAGGGGTGCATGTATCCCTTAGAATTAGTGTTTTTGTATTTTTTGGGTAAATACCCAGTAGTGCAATTGCTGGATCATAGGGTACTTCTACGCTTAACTTTTTGAGGACTCTGCATACTCTTTTCCAGAGTGGCTGTGCCAGTTTGCATTCTCGCCAATAGTGCGGGAGGGTTCCCTCTTCTCCACATCCTCACCAGCAGCTCTTTTCTTTTTTTTTTTTTAATTTATGTATGAGAGAGAGAGAGAGAGAGAGGGAGCAGGGTGGGTCAGAGAGAGAGGGAGATACAGAATCTGAAGGAGGCTCTAGGCTCTGAGCTAGCCATCAGCACAGAACCTGATTCTGGGCTCGAACCCACAAACCGTGAGATCATGACCTGAGCTGAAGTTGGACACTTTACCGACTGAGCCACCCAGGCGCCCCACCTGTTGTTTCTTGTGTTGTTAATTTTAGCCATTCTGACAGGTGTGACATGACGTCTCATTGTAGTTTTGGTTTGCATTTCCTTGATGATGAGTGGTGTTGAGCATCTTTTCATGTGCCTGTTGGCCATCTGTACTTCTTTGGAGAAATGTCTGTTCACATTTTCTGCCCATTTTTCAATTGGATTGTTTGTTTGGTGTTGAGTTGTATACATTCTTTACATATTTTGGATACTAACTCTTTATCAGATGTGTCATTTGCAAATATCTTCTCTTATGCTATAGGCTGCCCTTTTAGTTTATTTCCTTTGCTGTGCAGAAGCTTTTTACTTAAGAGAGTCATTATTATCCTTCCCATTTGACAGATGAGTAAAATGAAGTTGAGAGATGAAATGACTCGTCCAAGCTAGCTGACCATCTCCTACGTGGCAGATTTGGACATCTATTTCAGGTTTCTGGACTACAGATGTGGTTCGTCATCTTACAACTATCACCTGACAGTCCATTGCTCTCTCTTTGTATTCCAAGCAAATGATTTAACTGCATCAGTTCACCTATTCAAATTAGCTAGTATAATCAATATCAACCACACGTTAGGCTGGGCATTTCCTAAGGCTATGAACAGACATAAAGACAAATACACAACATCTCTGGGAACAGAAAATCTATGTAAGACACAGGAAATAGAAATACCTGGTCAATTAAAGAATGGTAATAGAGATATAAAGTGAGAGCAATAATCCAAGAGTATACAATACGTGGAGTAGATGATTAGTACCAGAGGGGTTCAGAGAGGAAGTTGTTTGCAAAATCTTCACGGAGCAAGCAGTTCTTTTGTTTTGCCAAGAAGAGCATAAAAAAATGAGAGCACCTCAAGCCAGGACTCATGGTGGACAAAGGCAAAGAGGAGGGAGGGTGAAGACACAGAAGCTGGCGGTAGGCCCAGATGGCTGGAATGGGCGTTTATGCAATGACACCATGTTGAAAATCCTGTAGAGGGCGAGTGGGCCAGATGTTGGAGAACTTTGAAATGTCAGTCTAAAGTACCCAGGAAAGTTGTGGGGTTTTCTCCTTAATTATTTCATCAGATTAGTTTTAAAAGTAGATAATTAGTTCAGTAAAAGATTTCTGAAATTCCACTGTACGGATCAATTAATGTGGTCAAAGGGATCACTTTTGTTCATTTTCCTAATCACTGCTTGGGAAAACCCTCAGGCTCTGGCAGAGAGTGACTGCATTTAAGCAACAAAAGTTTCATGCAGGATTTTTGTGTTATTTTTTAATTGAATTGCTTGGGTTTTCAGAAAGCAATTTACTGAGGATCTTTGGAAACTGTTTTATCTCAGAGGAGGCACACTCTTCAAACTTTTCCTGGGACTTTCCTGAAAATTTCTTGGAGGTTCATTCTCTGACACTCACTGGGGTCAAGGATTAACACGGTGAAAACAGCAACTTTTTCCAACAAGAGAGAGCCAGTGTCAGAAGCTGACCATAAAGTCAGAAAGTTTAGCAAGTCTCTGGCAAAGAGTGAAAGATGATTAGCACACCTGGCAATTTAAGTCACTTGTTTAAAACAAACAAACAAACAAACAAACAAACAAACACCAGTACTTAAGGGAACCACCTCCGAGGCCACTTTTAAATTTTATCAAAACCACTATCAGGAAAAGATGATAAAAATGCTTTATGTTTTCTGATCATACCAGTCTTTATTAATGTCTTACAAATTATATAGCCAGTAGATACCTTTGGGTTATCTTCTGGAGATATCAGTGATGTTACAACATTGAGGACGGCTCACCAGAACAGTGACAAGACGCTAAAAGCTTCTGAGCTGACATAGGATTAGGTAATGTTCAACATGTGCCAAAACCTTCCATGCTGATGAGCACTTCTGAGCAGTGAACAGGAAATGCATTATCTGCACTTTTGCACAGGCTCTGACACATGCATCAGAAAAGACCTTCCACGGGCCCAGAGGAGCGCTATGGCTGGTCCTGCTTCTTTGAAAGGACAGTGCTTTCCAGTTGGAAAAATGTTTCACTCTAACGAGATGAGACTGAGTCAGGTGCTACTTTACAAGAAAACTGAGCTAAAGTGGCATCTGTATGTATAAATGGCCAATCCTTTTGATTCCAGGGAGAGGTCATTTGTGCTGCTAGAGCACATGCAGATTCTTAAGAAGGATGAACTTTGTGAAATTCAAACATCAGAGTTGGAGCACCTGAGTGGCTCAGTCTGTTAAGTATCTGACTCTTGGTTTCAGCTCAGGTCATGATCTCTCAGTTTTTGAGTTTGAGCCCCTTGTGGGGCTCTGCACTGTCTGCGTGGAGCCTGCTTGGGATTCTCTCTCCACAACCTCTCTTTAAATAAATAAATAAACTTTAAAAAAAAAAGAGTAGCCATTTTGAGAGACTGTCCCTTTAAAACACTACTCTCAATTTCTCTTTTAACAAGTCTGGGTCATATAATACAAGATGATAAAAAGATTTTGACTTGAGTTATATAAACTATCTTGCAATTATCCCTGGCAAGCAGTAATTCTGAATGAAGACATTTATTTTTTGATATGTCGATAATATAATGGGTCTTTGTTGGCTCTGGGGATAACTTCTAAGCATATTTTCATGGTATATGACTGAACCATTGTATATAATTCCTGAATTTTGGTGGTTGATTGTGCTTACTCTCAAGACCTCTGTTATTATGCTTCCAAAGGTAGGGTTATGGCACATAACCTGGACAGTAGATGCTACCCTCCCTCCTCTCCTCCCCCCATCCCCCACCAAGAAATTCACAATAGAGCCAGATTTCGCTTATGAAGTGTCAGTTTGCAACCTCCAATTCAGTGCTATTCTTAAATGACTTACCTGGACACAATTCTTCAATGGCTGAGATGGGTCAGAAACAAAGACCCTCCAATTCGTAGGTGGAGACTTTTCCCACTGTACCATGTTCTCTATTTTATTCTACATATTTCTTCCCTACCCAACAGACCGACCATATCACATTTTCTTTTCCCCTTAGAAAAATGACATCTATCCATGTTCCACATTGCTTTCACTGTGCTTTCATTGTTTTGTGGGAGTTGCCACCACATTTCTGAGGTTGTACATAAAAGGTTGAAAGATCTTGGTGCTTGATTTTTAATGAAAATAACGGAGTCCTAAGAGAAATGAAAATAATTATGGGAAAATGCCTTTGCCTGCCGTCTTCATAATTTTTATTCTAATAATCACCTGACATTAAATCACATGAATGCTTTAATGAAGGAGAGTACAGGCAGGTTAAAAATGGAAATGCCATTTTACTAATTCCACAGTGAATTTTATTATTATTTTGCTGAATGGAAACTTTTAGTTACCCACTCAACCCTTATTCCCCTGCTTTCCTTCATAAGGATTCTAATTGTTTATGTGTTTACTCCTCCTTCAGATGACAAAGGAGAAGACGACATTGTTCTCCACTGTGGGAGCAGATCATGCCTGATGTGGGGCCATATGTGCAAGCATTCCTCTGGCTTCTTTTAGTCCAGGGGTGGGTCTATGATTGGAATCTACCCAACAGATTGAGGGAAGGGCTTATACTCAGCGCCTGAGGTAGAGCCTCCTCTCTTCGTCTTACTAGACACAAACAAGGGAGCTCACAGCTCCAATTTCACTGACACCACCTGATGACTATGGGGCTGCCACCCTTAAGATGCAGTGGCTGTTGAGGATGGTAGGCAGGCAAGAGAAAGAAATTATGTTGACATTCTTGTGGTGTTCATCATACTGTGTCTGGAAGCTTTCACTCTCTGGACTTGCAGTCATGTGAAACAATAAGTGTCCTTGTTATTGAAGCCTTTTGTGATGGGGCTTTCTAGTCTCCTGTGCTGGAAATACCATAGCAGATATTCTAGTGGTGCTAGAAGGTGAATCAGACTTACGTGGGTAGGCTTTGGTGTAGTTGGTGCTGATTACCTGGCCTGATATTCTCTCACCTTGCATCTACCTCCCCACTGGGAAACAACAAAAAAAAGAGTCTCAACAGCCCTACCACATCCATTGTGGGTCTGCAGGATGCCCAGTCAGGAGACATGAAAGAGGGCCAGCGAATCTGAGGAGATGTTTAAACAATAACCAGTAACATCTTGCCAATAAAGGAAATTATCAGAAACTGATAATTCCCTAGCTTATAAAATGTGAGTAATTTTACGAAAAATTTTTGAGTTTATTATTTTTAGGGGGAGAGAGAGAGAGAGAAAATGAAATGAGTTGGAGACGGGGAGAGAGAGAGGGAGACACAGAATCCAAAGCAGGATTCAGGCTCCAAGTTGTCAGCACAGAGCCCAACACAGGGCTTGAACTCATGAGCCACGAAATCACTACCTGACCTGATGCTTAACCGACTGAACCACCCAGGCACCCCAAAATGTGAGTAATTTTTAACAGAAATAGTTCTAGAATTAATAGGTGACTTGAACGGTTTACTCAATGTAATTCAAGAATGTTTTAATGACTTGGAGTCATGGTGGGGCACATACTTCATTCTGTGATTGCAATTGTTTACTCTCTTAGCATCAGACTGTTTGCAATCACTCTTGCCTACAAGGTATTTTTCTTTCAACATTCTTTCTCCTTCCTAATTTGGGCGTCTAATTTGCTGTAGTCTGAGAAATCAGATAAACATGGTCATCAGAACTGCATGCAAAAGAGGAAGCAAGTGGGCCGGCATGACCGACCCACAACACGAGAGATGAGCTTTGGAGAATAAGATCGGAGGTGGGGTGCTTGTGGCTGTGGGGACTTGGGGAGTCCAGCTTATTAGCTGCATTCTGTATGATGGCTTTCCTGAAGACGAAAAGAATTCATTAGGTCATCTGTTCTGACCCTCTCCTGCTCTACCCAAGGAACCTGTGACTCAGAGCTAATAACAATGGCTAATATTTATTAGGATTTTTGATGCTCCACACAGCATTTTATATTTATTATCTCATTTGCCCTTCTCTGCCACGCTGTGAACTCTTTTTATTTTTTTAATATTTTTTATTTAGTTTTGAGAGGAAGAGAAAGACAGGTGTAAGTAGGTGAGGTGCAGAGAAAGAGGGAGACAGAATTGGAAGCAGGCTCCAGACTCTGAGCTGTCAGTACAGAGCCCGACGTAGGGTTCAAACTCACAAACTATGAGGTCATGACCCGAGCTGAAGTTGAATTCTTAACCAATTGAGCCACCCAGGTGCCCCTGACTCTTGCAAGAATACAGAGGCATGAGAGGTGAAGTAATTTGCCTGAAATTACACAACTATTAAGTGGTTGAGAAAGGAGTCAAGGCAACACAACTTGGCCAAGAGGGGCTCTTGAAACCACCATGAGGAGACTTGAAGTGACTTGCCAGAGGTCAATCAGGAAATCGGTGAAGGGTAAGATTAGAGTCCAGGTCTTCTGTTTATCAGCCCAGGATATTGTAAAAAAAAAAAAGTGCCCTGATATCAATTACTATAGTTACACACACACACACACACACACACACACACACACACACACACACACACACACACACGTAGTCATTCTGGCTTACAAACTCTTCCAAAGTTATTTTTCAGATCAGCTTTCTTCTTGTTCTTCAGCTCCTCTTCATACAACCCCACAATCATTTTTAATAGGAGCATAGGATGGGATGGGGTTTGGGGCTGCTTTGAATTCTGCTCTTTTGCAGAATTCTCCAAAGGATAACAATCAGTGAATGTTCGAGAAGAAAACTACCTAGAGAACTCATGCTGGTGTTAGCTTCATAATGAGAGACCCAGATTGGTGTGTAAAAGTCTTTATCAAGCTGCTGAATTTAAATATTTTTGAAGAGGCTGTCTCTAACCAAAAGCCAATCTGTGGCTTATTAAGCCATTCCGGTCTTTCCCAAAGCTTCGGGATTGGAGGTCTCACAAGATGTCTCCTTATTTCCGCTGTCAAATTTTACAAAGCAAAGGTTGTATTTCTTTGAGGGTGTCTCCCTTTTCTGAGACTGTCAGCAGTGGCCCGAAGTATCTTCAGCCTTAGGGCATCAAGTTAAATCTTATTTGTAAGAGTGACCGGCAGTTAGCCACTGTTCACGTTTCTCCAGGAGATTTTATTAATAGCTCTGAAGATCTCTTTTGCACAGGACCGTTGTTGCTCTTGATGACAGTTGTATGTTAAGTTAGCCGCTCTGGAGGTTTCTTTCTGTCGAGTCAGTATTTTACATCTGTGTCATGCCTGAATCTTTACCTTTCATAGAATAGTGTTGTCATTTTGTGCAAGCATTTCTAGGGAAATATTTTTGGGAGTTAAGCTTAGGATGTGTGCGGGACTCACGTCTCAAGTGGGAATATACCCCAGGGATGCGCTCACATACATCACTTCCAAAGTGTTGAGAAGATGGTCCACTCAGTGTAGCTGGTAGTGGTATGAGTCAGACATAGCCTCCAATGCATCAGAGAACGGGTCCCTGGCTCTTGCACTTAAGGCCCATCTATTCTTCTTCCCTCTCTTTTGCTGACCTTGCTCAGACTAAGCCTGGGTCAAACGTGCATCAGGGGCTGCTCTCTTAAACAGCAACATTGTCCTCAAGAACACATTTGCATTTATTTTTGCATAGCTCCTCCCATAGACATGCATGTGCGTGCACACACATGCACACACATACAGATAGGCATAGCATGCAAGCCCACTGAGTCACATCATACAGACATACACACACAGACACAACTGATAAAGAGATACACAGAAATGCACAGACACATATCGGCAGATATACCCTCAGATGACACAAAGATGGACACATATATTTGGACACAGGCATATACAGACCCATACAAATTCAGGCACACAAATATACAAATAAAGACGAAGACACATGCATGTCTATTCCCTTCCTACTGAAACCTTTCTCTGCTGGTCACATCTACTTAAATGAAAGTTTGATCCCTCTCAATGTGGGAAATAGAAACCCAGATGTATGGATTAGATTAGGTGCAGCCCTTGACATTTGCACTCTAATTAACTTTACACTGTCTATATTGAGGTAGGAGAAACACCCTCTTGGGTTGTCCCTGAGACCCAGGGTCCTCTGTGACCACCAGAAGGAAGACTCCAACTCCGTTTTTGAAGCAGAATGGGAAAAAGCCATGAAGCAGAATGGGAGCGATGGGAAAAAGCTAGGCAGTTGGTCTCACCTGGCCTTTTACCATGAAGCCTGGGAGCTGTGGTTCTTCACATGATTTGACATCTGTTCTCCTTCCCTGAAGGGAAAGGAGAGGCAGAGAAAATCAGGCTGAAGAGAAGACTGTGTAGTAGTAGATGTTCCAACGGCTCCCCAAACACATGGAGTTATGTTACCAAATTGTAAATGTATTTGGATGCGCCTTATCTAATTAGAGCTACATGGCTGTAACTTTCTTCTTTCAGTCAGCGCGCCTATCCAAGTTTCCATCTTTGTATCTGCTCTAACAGATCTTTCTAAAACAACTTTCACCATCATATATAAGTGCTTCATTGGAAAGCTGATTATTATGTCCAGGAAGTACTGGCTTGTGTATTCACTATTTCCTAATAGGGGTTCTGTTGAGGATATCATTTCACAGCGTTGTGGTTTGTTTTGATGGGTGAGTGGGAACATTTATTTGCTTTCTGAAGTGAGAGTAGACACCTAAGTGCAAGGTAGATCCGATAGTGAGGAAGACAGGGAAGCAATCCAATAATCGTTACAAGTAGTAGCTATCACGCATTGATCATCTATCTTGTGTTGGCCTCTGTGCAGGAGCTTTGCTTTGCACACATTACCTTTATCCTCACAACAACCCTACAAGGTAGGGTACTGTTGCTTCCATTACATGGATGAGGAAGCCCAGTTAGGTGCTTCTTGGATCTGAAACATAGTTACCCATATGTGGCTTAAGGTATAGAAAATTCAGAGTCTCAGAGTTTAATGATGGATTTGGGGCAATCATTCCTCAAGCCCATGTGCCATTTTGTTTCCTGTGACTTTTTTATACTTGGAATTTTTACCTGGACCAGATTTTATGAATGTGCTGACTGCAGTAAAACTATTGAGCAATTGCTCCTGAATTGTTTTCAGCAGAACTGTAGGAGTTAAGAGTGTAAATCTGGAATCGAGCTGCCTGGATTTCCGTTCTGACTATGTCACTTACCTACTGTGTATGTGACCTTGGGCAAAACAATCAATTTTCTGGGCCCTAAGGTTCTGGTCTATAAAATGGGGGTAATTGGAGCACCCAGAGCACTGAAGTGTGGTGAGGAGTTCACGAGTTGGCCTGGATGAACCTCTCAGGACTGTGCTCGGAATATGGTAAGCAACATGTCACTGTCTGTGGTTATTATCATTTTTATTTCTGGTCACAGTTTTGGCTCCTCATTTCCTTACAAGTTACTGGCATGTACTTCCTCCAAACGTACAGATGAAGAAGGGAAAAAGACATATCTCTTAATACGTGTCTCAATGCATTGAATGCTAAGCTGAGAACTTATCCCAAGCAACACCTTCTTTTTAAAAGGAAAGACTAAAGAAAAAGAGTCTGTGGTCCTAAAGGGCCCCTCAGGCTTAGACACAGCTGATTGGTTATATTATCTGGTTGGACCTTGAGAGTAATAGAGGCAGGAGTGTTCAGGGCCATGGTCTTGCTTTTGTTAAATGGGATGAAGGTTGACTGACTAGTACCTATGGCAATAGGTTAGTCACACTGAGACCTGACTAAGAGACTGATCATAATAAGGTAACAAGAAAAACGAGCAAGACATTTGAATGGCAAGGCTGTGTGGGTGGCTTGCTGTTGAAGTAACTGATGCTATAACTTTATTGCGCTGTTATTTCAGTCAAGGGAAATATCTGTGACAAGCCAAGACAGGGCTCTGAAACAATACATGCTTACTGCTCTCTTCTTTCTCTCTCTCTCCCTTCCTCCCTTCCTTTTTTCCTTCCTTCCTTTCTTTCCTCCTTCCTTTTCATCTTTCTCTTTCTCTCTCCCCCTTTCTCTCTTTCACTTTCTCTTTCTCTCCCTTCCTTCTTTTCTTTTTCTTTCTTTCTTTCTTTCTTTCTTTCTTTCTTTCTTTCTTTCTTTCTTTCTTTCTTTCTTTCTTTCTTTTCTTTCTTCCTTCCTTCCATCCTTCCTTCCTTCCTTCCTTCCTTCCTTCCTTCCTTCCTTCCTTCCTTTCCTCCTCTCCTCTCCTCTCCTCTCCTCTCCATGCCCTTTCTTTCCTCTCAATCTCTTTTTCTCTTCCCATCCTTCCCTTCCTTTCTCTCTCCTTTCATTATTTTTTTTAGGTGGGGAGTCAGCTCTTCTACATTTGCCATAGCCATGGAAATGACCTTGGTAACCCCCATGCATTGTGGGCAGCTGTGAAAGTATGGGTTTCTATCTGTCACAGGGCTAAAGAGACATTCCTGTCAGTGCCGAATTGTGAAAAATGTATGGTGGATAAAGTATCTGAATACATTAAGTCAATGTTAGAAACAAGTATAGAATTGTGGAGGAAGTTTGGGCGAGAATGGCTAGACATAACAAAGGAACTTAAAAAAAAATGACGAGTTGAATGCAGTCTTCACTTCTTCATTACCTTTGTTTTTGCGAATCTGCACTGACTTGTTAGACTACCATTACTGTGATATCAGAAGCGCATACACAGAAAAGCAGAGCGTAATTATTCAGTGTGCTTGTGCTTAGAGATTTGCTCAACACCCCCGCCTTGTCCTTCCGATAGCAGCCGGCAAATCCAGCCTCAAACATTTCGACAGGGAAAGAAAAAGTCAAATCAAGCACACTGAAAACCTAACAAAAAGATAAACACCTTTGAATGTTTGTTTCTGTTGCTACTTCCTCTGCGACGGTGATCTCACCACTCAGCGTTCCACTGGTTAGAGAGTCTCTTCAATGAAGTAATGTAAGTAAGAGACAATGAGATGTGAGGGTAAATCCTTAGCATCAGAAATCATTATTGTCCTGCCTCCAACTCCCTTAGATCTGTAACTGCTCAGCCTGTGTAATTTATTCCTTTCCCGGCCACATCAGGAGCCTGTGATCTCACTTTTCCAGAAACGCTGAAGGATGTATTTATTGCTATAGTTATACTCCTGTACCTTTCATGTGTCACTTTTTTGGCAAAGATGTCCTCATGTTTACATCTCATCTGCTCACGGAGATTATAAACCCCTTGAGGGCTGGACTGTATCTTAGGCTGATTTTTCTCCTTGTGGCTGAATCCTACGTGTACCGGTGGGGTCGTGGTGGGTATTTGATGCCTGACCAATGATAAGCTCAGGCCCCCTGTCACATGTGGGTGTGTACGCAGCAGCAACAGGATGGGCTTTTCCAGGGGCTGTGTGGTGGCCATTTACTGGCCTCTTCTGTTGGACACAAAAGAAGCATGAGATGCTGGGTCCTCTGTCTGACTGGACTCTCCCCTGTCTTAGGGATTCGATGTGCCCCTATACGGGACTGTTGGCATTGGGAGCAGTGCCAAGTCTCCTCTGCTGGGAGTCCAGGAGACATTATGCTCTTGTCTGTAAACTCTCCCTGGATTTACAGCATCACACCGGTGGCCTGGCTGGGGTGGGGATGGGGAGATGAGAACAGATGAAGAATAAGTTCCTTGGGTTGCTGTTTGGTCTCACTTCCCACTTTCCTGCAGCCAAATCCAGAGAAATGAGAAAAAAGCAGACACAGTGTGGAGGTTAAACCTTATTCTCACAGTGGATCGGGGCTCTCTGGAGGTCTCTAAGTGTTCTCTCTGTCTATAGGTAAATAAAAAATGGAGAAATAAAAAATGGAGAGGCAGTTACCTCTCCTTTTTTTTTATCTCCATTTAGAAACAGACCTAAGGTACTACCGTTGACCTCAGCCTATGAATATCATCTGAACCACTTTCCAGACTCTTGCTTTTAATTTTGAAGCCAATCTTTGAGTGGGAGTGTTCAATCACAACATACAGGTAACAAATAAGCAAACATACAAGGTCGAATTTATCACTGAGTGCTCAGGTCATCTGCTAACAGTTCCAGGTGTCTGATTCCAAAGCAAACATATCACATAGCTATCAGGATCCCCAGAGGCATCTAAGCTAAGTGAAAGGCCAAGCAGTGATCTGGGAAACAGACTGCCGCTGTAGTCAAAGTCACTAAAATTTTTGGAGGTGGATATTTCATTTTGGTACTTCGGCATTAAACTATTCATCATGGTTTTTCCCCTTGTGAGGTTTTATCGACATGAGGATTATTTAATTGGATATACAGATAAAACTAATAATGACAGTAATTACCATCCACTCCGTACTTGCCATCAGGTTGTTCTGGGATATTGACTGGCCTTGCTGGTCTAAAAATCCCTTCAAGATCCTGTGAGCACAGGCAAGTCAGCCAACTGTACCTCAGTTTCTGCATCCGTAATAAGGTGATACAAAGCCACTGATTTATTCGATATTGCTATGTTTTTGACATAAAAAAACAGAGTGTTATTATGATCAGTGGGAGTAGCAATTTATTCAGAAGAATTCTCTGTGAAAAATATCTAGAATATTAATTGCAGGGTGAGATGAAACAGTATTTGTCTGCACCCCGCCACTTCAACTTTATGTGTATTTGGTGGGGATGGGGGACTAGAAGGGACATTTGACTTATAAAAGGTATTACCTTGGAGGAGACTGTATTACAGTAAATTTGTAAGAATTGACCCAACTGAACCCATCAGGTTTTTTTTTCTTCTTCTTTACTTGTTTGTTGTGTAAACTATTGCATTAGGCAGCCTGGAGAACTTTGTATTCTCTACAGAATATCAGAACTTATTAATTATTGTGATGTGGTATAGTTGGCTACAATTTTCTTAATCAAATAGTGAAAAAAGATAATTTTCATATGACATATTTATTGGCATTTCTTGGCTTTGCAATGAATATTACTTTCAGTTCAGAAGTAATAATCCTGAAAAGGAACCACTATATTTTTTGTAATTGCTCTCTTCGCTCTCGCTCAAGCCACATAGTCATACCAGCTTTTATCTTAAGAAGCTGCGTTCTTGGATGTCTACTTGAATATCTGTACAAACACACACAGTGCTTAGGCTCACATCTGCATAATATGCGGAATTCACTACATTGGAATAGATTCTCATGAGATGCCAAGGAGCTACTGGATAATTAGATATCATTACATGACTGTATAATTTTCTCTTTCATTTAACATTAGTTAACAGGTTTTTTTTTTTTTTTGACCACTATCTTTGAGGCTCTTTGCTTACAATTTCTATCCTAGATACTTCCCTAGAGCTTGTGAGACAGCTCTTAAAAGTATTTGCGTGTGTGTGCTTGTGCAAGTTTGAACTGCACACCAGCTCGCAGTGGGTTGTGCTATCTCTAAATCTATACACCAGACCTCAGAAAGTCTCCAAGGAAAGACATCACCGTGCTTCTTGGAGATATACAATAGAGATTGCTCTCTTTCTTCCTTTTGGGCATTTTGTTATTTCCAGCATTGACTCTATTCAAATTAAGCTGGATTTCCCACACTGGTTTGATCATAAGCAACACCTGCAATGCTTAAAAAATTTTATGTTTTGAGGATTCATTTTTAGAGATTTTGATTCCTTGGGTCTAAGGCAGTGCTCAGGAATGTATATTTTCAACAAACACCTTGGGAGATTCTTAGACTTCAACAGATTTGAAAAGTGTACCTACTGAATAAAGACCAGAGTAAGAAACGAAGTAGCCATGCGGGATTTAGCTGATTAATTGAGTTAGCTTTAAAAAATTAGTTTTTAGCCTAAAATAATTTTTAAATAAAAAAAAATGAAAGTCTACACATGCCATAAAATTGGGGGAAAAGATCCTTTCCTTTTGGTCTTTGCGAAATCCTTGGGTTCTTAGAAGACAGACCATGATGATCTCCATCACGGTTACCATCAGCACAATCCCAGACTGGCTGTAAAAACACCCACCCGGTTCACTCAGGCACCTGCCTCATGTCCAGGTATGCAGCAGGGGTAAACTCCCTGACTACTGTCCATCTCCAGGGACAATATTTGTACTTGGTTTAGCAGGGAGAGCATGGACCCTCTCCGGGAGTGCCCACGGATATGCACAGAGTTTTTACTCAACTCGTGAAGGTGCAGAATTATAATGGCAAAGGGCAGAAATGCCTCTGCCTTTGTGGGTGACCTGGTGCGTCCTGAGCCGCTGTCTTCACTCTTCCTAGCTCTCCCTCTGTTGTGAAATCATGGCTAAGCTCGTTTTTCTTGCCCGAATTCACCATAGCCAACTGAGCCCACGTGCACAGAGACTAAACCAACTTCCCTAAAGCGCGCAAAAAAAAAAAAAGTTTACTGGATGTTTTCTCCTCCATTTTCACAATTTTATGAGTCTTTAATAAGCGTTTTCTCAGAGCTTGGCAGTTTCTGAGTGTTTTAAAATCATTTTTACTAGCTACTTCCAAAACACACCTGTGTGGTAAGTCTGTGCTTTCAGCCATGTTTTTACAGGAGGTGTGGGACCAAAAATAAAATGAAAAGAAACAGAATTTCACTCTTATGCTTTGTCCCTGGCTCGAAACCACAGGGGAAAAAGGGAGGATCTGCCTGCTTATTCATGTTCTGCGTTATATAAGTGGTGGAAGTGATGTGGTTCCAATACACAGGAGCTTTCATTTCATTTTGTTTCCAGAAAGAAAGCCTCCTCGGAAATATGACTTAGAGTAAGTTCAGGAAAGTCAGGTGTCCGACTTATAAGACCGAATGTATTGCTTGAAAACAAAACAGAACTAAAACGATGACAAAACTTTTTAAAAACTGCTATGTAATTCCAGTTACTGAGAATCACTGAGGCCGGGGACTTTGCTGTTCTGACGCATTACTGTAATGATATAATGATGTGTGTATACCTTTTCTTTACATGGAGGGCGTTTAATTTACAGAAAGGTAAGCTTGTGATTAAGATCTAGGAATTTTCCTTAATAACTTTCTGATTCTCCAACCCACTCCTGGAACCACTCCTTTACATTTGGCCTACTCGAACTCTCACAAAAACTAATTATCGCAATTCCAAAATGAGTTCTGAATATTTCATTATTTAACCCTTCTCTAACTCAATAGCCTTCTCTAGTCCCTTAATCCCATCATGTATTGGGTATTTGAAAATATAACCAGAGGATCCCAAACTGTGAGGATGAAGCTGTGAGCACCGAATTAACAAAGAATATACTCACATAAAGTAACTTCTCTAGTAAAATTTATAAGGTTATAAATGCATAGCTTTTCTTTTCCCTCCAATCGATACTGAAAAATCAGTTGATAGCAGTTCCTTGCTTATTAAGAAACATTTCAATATTAAGCAATATTTTGACAAATGGAGAAGACTCGAGTTACACAAAGATTTGTGAAATTGTTTTATTTTCATACGCATATATTTATGCTTTATTTTAACCTGCATAACTTTTTTACAAAGTACTAATGCGATTTTCATGACATTGAAAGTTGAATTTATCTCTCTGCCTTAGCTGGACTGAATTTAATGTTCTAATGCATTACCTTTTAAATATACAGTTATAAAACACACAGTCCAGCAAATAGGAGCCCAAGTCAATGAAAAATCTCCAGGATATGGAATTAATGAAAATGGAAAATATTTATTTATAGTTAATACCTTGTTAATTGAGGGAATTGATTTCCTTTCCAAAGGCACATATAAAAATTCCTCTTCAGGAAAATGTTATTTTTTCTTTTTCTATTCACTGTGAGTCCACAGACCAAAAACATGCAACACATATTTTTTCTCAGAATTATGAAATTATGCACACACATCTAATGGTAAAATATATGACAAAATAGATGAAGCATTTTTAAAAGTTTTTCAATGCAACCACATATACTATTGTATGTGTTAGCATGTTTTTATTTACTTTGTTCTGATAATGTTTTGCTTCTGACTTTAGAAAAACGTTTTATATTTATGCCAAATTATACATTTCAAAATGATGCAGCACAAGGTCCTTCTGTATTTCAGCAATTATTCTATCGAGGAACTTTTGGAGGGGTAGTGTGAGAGAGGACAATTTCATCCAAAGAGGTGAAATATAATAAACTAAATAAATAACTCAATAAACTAAACTGTCTCAGGTTTGGTGAGAATTACAAATGAGCTAGGGGCAGAATCATTCCACTTTTAGATCAAGTATGTGGCACTGAGATTAATTGTTCTTTTTCACCTGCCTCTGTCGTTTAATTGACGTCGATCCTCACCATTAGTATTGACACACTGACGTTCATACTATACTGTCTTTTCACAGAACTTTCTTTGCCTCTCAGTGGATGGGCCTGAGGGCTGGTGGCCTCTTCGCTTCGCGGCAGAGTGGACTGTACTCTGACAGCTTGTGAATCATGGCTTAGGTTTTGCAGCTTTGCAGTTTCTTCTGTGGCAGAACTTTCGAAACTGTCTTTGGCAGCAAACCCTCAACGGCAATATCTCTTTTGTTTCTTTCTATTTAATTAAATGGGAAAAAGAATAAGAAAAAAATGGAAGCCAACCACCTTGTAAGAAATAGATGATTTCACTGGAACTGGGGTTGGCTCACATAGTATCTTCTAAGCTCTTCATTGTTCGGCAAGGGGAAGGATTTTAGCTGTGAAGTAGTGATTTCTCCAAATATTATGGGACCTAATAGTTAAGTGCGCCATCCAGGAAAGACAATGATAGAGATATAATTAGCTGTCATTACATCATTGTAGGCAAGTTTACTACACTGCCTAGGAGTAAACACATTTCTGTTTTTCAGTATCTTTGAAACTCAGGTCCAGTCTGTGCGAGTCAATTGCTCAGGCAGGTCTTTAGAATGAGTGCTCATTTCCTAGGCCAAAAGGATCAGGCCCGGAGAGTTCATTTATCTGTGGTAATAAGCCTGACGGAACGAATCCAAAATGCTAACCGTGTATCCAAGGAGTACAGAATGGAAGGTGTCAGCGACCAAGCTGGTAGCAGTGATTGAAAACATACATATCAACGCGTTACCCCCGGAAAGAAACACACAGACCCCTTCCAAAAAGTCAATCTCAAGGCATGCACATGCAAACAAAGAGAAACCCAAGACTCACAGTTCATTTGAATTCACAAGGGAAAATTTTCGGGATGAATGTTGCTTTGACGTTGTCTAACTGATGCAGAGGGAAACCAAACCTGTTTTTAATTGCAAAGCCAAATGGTTTATGCATGGGCTCTGCCATGCTTGTGAGAACATGTTGCTTTCACAGCCCCCTCCTCCTCCGTGAGCGCGAGACGAGGCTTGCCAACTCTGTGTTTGAGTATAGTCACATTTAAAATGAGAAGCCTTGCAGGTATTTTTAAGGGGGGGGGTCAATCTGTCAGAGATGTCACTATAAGTGGATCTATCTGCCTATCTGTTACCACTTGCTAATTATGGATTTGGGTGATAATTGTCATAAATCTTGCCACGGAACGTGCAGTAAAATGCTTGTTCTGGGGGTAGAGGGTGACGTGTGGAGAGGGATACTGCTAGAATCTAAGGGCTCGTGATCGACAGATCACAAAGCCTGTGCTATCGAGTCATTTCACTGTTTAATATTCCAATGAATACACATATTGTTGCGTCTGCCAGGCTGCTCCAGGTAACATTGCTGGCATTCCATTATAGGAATGGTGAGCGCACACAGAATACAGTCCGGAGAGAAGTTTCTCTCCTTATGGCCAAAAAGGGCCTTCAGGAATATTCTGTCCTTATTAAAGCCATCCTAGAGAGGACTAGGAAAGAAAATAGAATATCTGACTAGCAAAAGAAGGAATTTTCCTGAATTTGTAAGAAGCAGACCACTCACTGCAAAGGTAGATCCTGGAACAGATTTTGAGACAGGTCTGAAATATTCGTTGTTCCAAAGATTACTTAAGGTAAGGATGACAAAAGTCAGAAAAGGAGGCCCAGAAAAGGAGGTTTATAAAGAAAAGTCTACTCTCTTCTGCAAAGACTTGGCAGTAACAGAAAGTAGAATCTAAAAATAGTTTTTGCTTCTGTGTCCAGTTCTTGAAGTCATTGCCACCAGCAGCTGCTGACTCATTAACTGCCACCATCACTTTATCTCCTTTCAATCTCGGCTTACTTTACCCTCATCAGCTGTCATCTGCGCGCGCGCGCACACACACACACGTAGACACACACATAACCTGTGGCTTTAAATATTAATTTTATAGTTTGCAACATGAGTCCAGATGTTGAGTTTAAGAAGTCCACTCTGTCATTTGTGAAATAAATTGGTACCTTTTTCTGGTACTTTGTGAAAAACTATAAGTTTTCTGAGGGATGGTAACCTATTAATCTTCTGTTCTCAAAGTAGGTGCTCACTAAATATTGAGAAATAAAGGATTCTTCCTAAAAACGCCTTCCTAAACTTCCACTCTGGGAAGTGGAATTTTAAGAGAAAGTGAATCAGGGGGCCTTCTGGCCATCAGAGGACCAAGGGTATCTCTGGACATTGATGCTTACTACTCTTAATGTACTTAAGCCAGCACCTCTTGGCCTGCTAGAGACCTAAAATAAAGGAATATAGTCCCTACTTATAAGTATCCTATGTTCAGATTCAGACCACAGAGTTTAAGTAATATACGTCAGATTTTTTATTGACATGTAAGTACATTTAACAGAATTCACTGGCTAAGGCTTAGTCGTGACCGGTTCATACAACTCCAGAGCCTAGAGCATTCGAGCCCAGAATTCAAAACAAAATGGTCTTGGGTTACTCACCCCTTTGCCCCCTGACTACTCTATGTACACAGATTGGTATGACCATGAATAAGAACAGAGTCATGTGCATACCTTCCTTACATCTTCCCCTCAACCTTAGGGTGCCTTCTCTTTACTTACTGTCATAGAGTAGAGATATTTATTTCCTTCCTCTTTGTACGAGAAGCATGGTACAGAATCATAGTGCTTAACCTGTTGACTACCTCAGGGAACTGGTGCTTTATAGCCATCTCCGCTTTTTGGCAGCTCTTAACTAAACAGTCAGAGGATGGAACGCTGATGGAACACCTAATAATATAAACTTCTGGAAGATAGGAATAGTAATGATAAAATCAGTCATGTATTATGGATCTACAAAATAGATGGCAAATATTATAGGGACAACGTGCGTAAATCACAACTATACTATCTGAGGATATTATTATCACATCTATTTAACAAAATGAGGAAACTGAGGCTCAGAAAATACTTGACTGGTGTGGCTGGAGGCCTGTGCCAGAAGCCAATCTGGGAACCAGACTCTGGTCTGGAAACCTCTATACTGTTGTTTATGCCTTCCATTTTCCTCTGAGACAGGAGGCGTGACAGACAGAGAGGGGCCGTGAGATGGAGAAAGGGGTTTGCTGGTGGCTGCTAGGGAGAATGTCTTGGGTAGAAGAAGATTATTTGCTCTATATTTAGTTCAGTGGGATAATGAGAAGACAAGAAAACAGTTTGCTCCTCTACAAGTAGGGACTAGGGAGAAAGGGTTTTATTATGTATGTGGAGGAAGTGGATGAAGGGGGATGAGGAGGTGAACATTGGGAGCAGATGTAATTTGGTTTAACCATGTTTGTGAGTGACGACCATCTGTGTTTGAGGTCTGAACTTGATAAGATGAATGAATGGTGCAGGGTCCTTGTCTTCACCATTCAAGAACTACTTATCAGTCCAATGAGGAAGAAAAAATACAGAAGCTAAGCTAACATGGAATAGGAAGTGATCTAGCGAAGCTTACTGAGGACTCTGGGAATATAGAAGAAGGTGATTTAGTCTAGCAAAGGGAATGAGGTAATAGATACGAGGGATCCGGTGGCTCCAAAGCAGTGGGGCTGTAACTGGTCTTGCCTCCCCAAATATTCTAGAGCTTTCCTAGGCTATGTGGTGACTCAGGACATATGGGGTGAGTTGAAACAAAAACGGGAGCCTCAGAAACACCCTTGCTCACATGCACATGGGACATGGCAACCAGGGTTGGCCACATCACTTGCAGACTCAGTGCAAAATAAAAATGTGGGCCCTTGCTCAAAGATCAGGAAAAAAAGTGCAATTAAAGGCTTAAAATATAAAGCCCTTTTTCTGCTCTTCCTCTCTCTCTCTTTCTCTGTCTCTCTATCTATGAGGTATGCTGCTTTTTGCAATTTAATGTCATTCTAGGTAAAGAAAACTGAAAAATGTAAACTATTAGCATGAGTTGCACCATTCGTCTTTATATTGTGGAATGCAAGTCTTTGATGCAGATACAAGAGCATTGAACTCGTATGCACAGAAATCACGCAACGCATATGTAGTTTATTCTTATCACAACAGTGGAAATGCTGCACAAAACTCAGTTGTTTTTATTTCACTTCTCGATGCATGCACCTTCTAGCAATGCAGCATGCATACCTTGTGCTCCCCTTGAATCTCTATGAATTCCATACATCGAGGGTCATGGGGCATCACAAATGCTGTACATGAACGGGGCAAGAAGGCATAGAGGAACAATCTGGGTAGTTCCTCTGCTCACACATATTCTTCATTGTCTCATGGGATTCCACTTACCAAACATCTGTCCAAATATAAAATTCTTAAGAGTTGCAAGACAGTGGCAGCAAAGCATTAAATCAGGCATAGGGTATGGGCTGATTGCACAGGTTGCTAGCCCCAAAGCTGGCTTTGCTGTCAACATAATTTCATCTTAGACAACAAAGCAAGGTCAAAAGATCAACCAGGAATTCCCTGCTCTTTGACTCAGGCTGAGAGATCAACCATCCTTCATCTTGCAAAAGTCCAAACCAGGAACATAACCCGATTATTCCAAAGGAAGGACAAATCATTGCCCCAAATTTATTAGCCATGAACTTGAACAGGAGGCCAACGGTAAGTGCACACATAGATCTGACCCTCTTGTCCATCCCTAGGTTCTCTGCACCTGAGGCACACATTTTTCCTTATTGTTGGTCATAAAGTAAAGAAAGTTGTTTCTTTTCTGGGAGTTCAGAGGACACGGTAAAGACCCTCAGCAATGATGGAAAGAGATCAAGAAATATGTTACACTACTTCCCCTCCCCCCCAAAAAAACCAAACAAACAAACCTAAAACAACCTGCTTGTCTTTGATCTTCTTCCTGTGCTAGACTTCCATCTACCTGGGCAACTCTCCTGGGCAACTTTGGTTTAGTTTCTTCTTGGCCAATCCTTCTTAATTTCATGCCCAGTATACTGTGTGAGCATTAAAACTCTAATGTTCAAATCAAAGTTGAGAGTTGTTCTTAAAAAGCCCATATTTTTATAGATGTTGCTCACTGTCTTGTAATGAATTTTTCCTAGAATGTTGATCATCCCAGTTTTATTTTTCACCAGCTTCATATCCTACATCTTGAGAAACAGCAGCGTCTGATCTTGTTAGTAATAACATAATATTTAACAATATGATATTTAATTCTATTTTTTAAATATTTAATTAATATTTATTAAATGCTTATTAGGTACCAGGTGGAGTCCTAAGCATTTTACATACGTCAGCTCATGTGATACAACCATTTCAAGAGGTTGGTATAATTGTTAAAACTGTTTCCAGGGTCAGGGTTCTTCCGGCAGGGTGTGAATCCTGGTTTGGCCATGTATTAGCTGGGAGGCCATGCACAGCTCAACGTCTCTGTGCCTCATATGTTACACTAAATGAGATAATACTTAGAGTACTTAGATACTAGTCTTAGTGAGGGTGCATGGGTGACTCAGTTGGTTGAGCATCTGACCTTGGCTCAGGTCATGATCTCACGGTTTGTGGGTTTGAGCCCCTCATCGGGCTCTGTGCTGACAGCTCAGAACTTGGGGTTCTGTGTCTCCTTCTCTCTCTGCCCCTCCCCCATTCATGCTCTGTCTCTCAAAAATAAATACATGTTAAAAAATTTTTAAAAAAAGAATACTATGCTTAGAATACTTAGAACAGTTAGAATATTATGCTTATTTATTAATTTTTTTTTTTTACTTCTTTTCCTTCAGAGAAGGCTTCCCTTTGAGCAGCTGCGTGCCTTTGGGACAGCTAATTGATCTCTCTGGGCCTGGTTTCCTCATCACTGAAATAGTGATGATGCGGTAATGTGGTGCAGATTAGTTGAGGTAATGCATGAGAAAGGTTCGGCACAGTGCTGCATGGGGAGTAAATTCTCATCGATTATGAGTATTATTAAGGAAGTCCTCCCTCATTCTGACACCTTCACTGATTCTTATTTTTCTTTCAGTTTCTTTGTTTATTTTGAGAGACAGAGAGAGTCAGTAGGGAAGAGCAGAGAGAGGGAGAGAGAGAATCCCAAGCAGGCCCTGCGCCGTCAGCACAGAGCCTGACACGGGGCTCGAACTCACGAACTGTGAGATCATAATCTAAGCTGAAATTAAGAGTCAGATGATTAAACGGCTAAGCCAACCAGGCTTCCCACATCTTCACTGATTCTTGAAGAAATAATAATGTTTCTTCTTGTTTCTATTGATATGTGATGGACAGTTAGCATTGTGTAAGTTTAAGGTGTACAACGTGTTGATTTAATACATACACATATTGCAATACAATCACCACCACGGTGTTAGCTAACACCTCTATCGCATCAAATTTCTTTTTTTGTGTGGTGAAAATAATTAGAACCTACTCTCTTAGCAACTCTGAAGTTTCTAATACAGTATTCTATTGCTGTGCTTGGTTCTTCAGAACTAATCTACTAGTTGCAAGTTTGTACCCTTAATGTTTATTCTTTCATCTTCAAATATCAGTAATACTCTGCATGCAGGACTAGGCTTAACATTGTCTTCCTCCTTTCTATTGAGACGCAAGCTCTGTTCAGTTTTTCCTTTCATTGTCTTCCTCCCCCCCCTCCACCTTCCGCCTACCATCAGTTCATCCCATTATGCATTAAAAAACATTTTTAAAAAAATTTATTTCTGAGAGAGGGAGAGAGACACAGCATGAACAGGGGAGGGTCAGAGAGAGAGGGAGACACAGAATCAGAAACAGGCTCCAGGCTCTGAGCTAGCTGTCAGCACATAGCCCAACACGAGGATTGAACCCATAACTGTGAGATCATGACCTGAGCCGAAGTCGGACGCTTAACGGACTGAGCCACCAAGGTGCCCCTCCACTTGCATTTTTATAACACATTCTCCTGGTACCTCCCACCACTCCAGTGCGCTGTTTTCTGTTTGGGTTCAAACAATGACATGAGTTTGCAATCAGTAAGTGCCTCTGAGCTTCGCGAGTGTGGCCAGCATTTCAAGAAAGCACCAGACAGGATGCAAAGGATGGAAATTGGATGCAGAAGAAGAAATTCAAAATATCAAAGTGCATGATGGATGGTTGGATGGTGATGATAGGTTTTAAGCTTCCTGCCTTTAACTGAGATTTCCTGCTCATTTGGGGATGCATGAAATACAATGGTGACCACTCACATTGGTTTACCACCTCCTTCCTTCCTCATACCTGCTACTTCCTTCTCTTCTTCAAGTTAAGCCCTCTCTCCCTTCTATAAAATGGGAAAAAAAGGAAGCCTTATTAGGTAATTTCTTGAATTATATTTTGAGATTGAAACTTTGTGTATTTAACCAAGGTCTAAGCCAAGGGTTAAGTCTCTAGAACACTGTTACTAATCAATAATTAATAAATAACTAATAATTAATAAGTTCAAAAATGCAACTATTTCCATTCTATTTGAGGCTACTTACTCAGTTTTCCTTGGAGTAAAATGGTAAAATAACACTTCATTGTGGAATGTGATTAAAATGAATTAGGTTAGGTCTATGAAGGAAATTAAATTCATGTGGACTACGTAAAAGCTACTGTGAGTAAAACCATCACCATATTTTACAGCTTGAAACATAATTCTTCCTTCCAACAGACTAATGCACGGCTTTATTCCAGATCACTGGCTTTAATCACGGATCTCCTCTGGCTTCATCTTTGACTTGCCTCCTTGCCATCCCAAGGTCTCATGTGCCCAGACTTTGCCAGCAATGGACTTGTCGGTCATCTGATTGAAATATAGAGATGAACTTTTTCCACATCTCACATTTATCTAATGAAGAAAATAAGTATCACGTTCATTACAAGTGAATATTTAGAATTGACAAGCTGCTTCGTGAGACTGATATTTACAACTTTTATGGAAAACTTATATTCAAAATACATCAGCAGCTATAAAACATTTATGATGTGGCAGAGATCCCTGTTAGGAAGCAAAGGATCTTGGTGTAGGTACAGTTCAGCCAATATCCAATTACATGAGCTTGTGTTGACCAGTCTCTTTGCCTGTGAAATGGGAAGAATGATATTGCCTCCAATAACTTTACTGGGACAGGATGGCAACCCAAGAACATAAAGTACATGCGTGTCGGGGGAAACTTTTGCAACTCACAAATGTGTAAGCCCGTGACAAGTATTATCGGGATCCCCACTATAATCTAAATAGAGCAAGCAAATGAAAACGAGTTGAATGTTCCTGAGATGGTTACTGCTGGATTCTTTCTTAATGGTTCCTGTGAAGGGAGAGGCCTATAAGTGAATTCCCAAGTTATCTCAAACAAAATCTAACTTGCTCTTCTTTACATAATACAAATTCCATTTGGTTGTTAGTTTGTTCTTTCCAGAAGGGACATTTAATCTAATTGGCCATTTGAGAGTTAGGATTCTTCCCCAGAGAGCAGAGCAGACCTCTTCTTATCTCTAGAACTCGAGTTTGCATAAAAATAGCTAGAGTCCAGCTGCCGGACGGCCTTTCTTGTACCCCCGAAGGACAGCCGTCTCCGTCTGAGTCCATCATCCAGCAGAAGGACCACCCTGGGGCATGGGGTGGACACTTGATACTCAGGAAATCTGTTGATATCCAAGACTTTGGAAACTTCAATCTCAAAGAGCCTTGCACGAGGACCAGAAGGATCTTAATGATGTTCTCGCTTAACTTTTTAAAAACATATTCTTATGAAAGGTATTGAAGACAGAGTGGGTAGTTATGTCAGCCATGAAAATGTATAAAAATCATGTGGTTTTTAATCAAAGTGATTTTTTAAGTGGGTTTTAGGGCAGAAGAGAGGACAGGATTCACTGAATTCAACAAAATCAGTTCTGACAAGATAATTTTAGTTTATATGCACTGACCATGAATTTGGGGCAGATGACCTCCACACTCATCAACAGAAAGGTGAAATAAGTACAACTGGTCTATGAAAATGGACAATCTCTCCAGCCAGGAAAAACTGAGAAATTTAAGGGACAATGAATATAATTCATGATATTGAACGTGTCACTTCTTCCTGGGCTCCTTTCATCCTGCCTATGTGTGCAAAGCAATTTTATGAAGAACTCTGTCCCCAAAAACATTTCGCCTGAAATGGCTCAGTGAGGGAAGTATGGTAACTTTTACATTGTTGTCATTATTGTGGTTGGCATTGTGCATCTAGATAGTGATTTGGGTTCTTAGACTTTCACTGCTGAGTCTGGTGATAGAAATGACTGCTGAGAAGGGGTGTGTGTGCCTGAATCATTAAGGAATTCAGTTGTTTGTTTTTTTTTTTCCGAAGTTACCACCCAAATAAAAGACACAAGGCTGTTCCATTGGGTCTTAAAGGTGATCGTGACCTCTTTGGCTTAAAGCTTATATAACCAGCAGGCATCATCTGGTATAAAGATATATGGTATAATAATAATAATAATAATAATAATAATTTAATAGCTGAATATTGTTTTATAGTCTTCTGTGCTTTCATATATATTATTTGATCTTCAAATAATGTGTTGATTGGTTAGGTAATAACTTTATTTTACAGTTGACAGATCAAGCTTAGAAAACTTGAATGACTTTCTGAATGTCAAAGAGCTAATATGTGGCAGATCTTACAATTTCAAATTCAGTGTTTTTCCTACCACTTTGCTGTTCTGACCTCTTGTGCCTTATCTTTGGGCCATTGTCTTTTTTTATGTTTATTTATTTTTGAGAGAGACACAGAGCGTGAGCAGGGAGGAGCAGAGAGAGAGACACAGAATTGGAAGCAGACTCCAGGCTCTGTGCTGTCAGCCCAGAGACCAATGCGGGTCTTGCACCCACAAACAGTGAGATCATGACCTGAGCCGAAGTCAGACGCTTAACCGACTGAGCCACCCAGGAGTCTCTGGGCCTTTGTCTTGATTGCGAATCCCCTGACCCTTCTCCTCCCCCCCAGTTGTATTGACATGCAGCAACAAGTTTAAGGTATACAGCATGATGGCTGGACTTGCCTAAATTGTGAATGATTACCGTGGTAAGTTTAGTTAGCATCCGTCATCTCATATAGATCCAATACACAGAAAAAGAAAAGAAAAAAATTTTCTCCTTGTGATGAGGACTCATAGGATCTACTTTCTTAACAAGTTCGCCGTACGTCACCCAGCAGTGCTTGCTGTGGTCACCGTGCCCTACAGTCCGTCCCCAGGATGAGTTTATTTATCTTATAACTGGAAGTTTGTGCTTTTTGATCATCGTCTTCCAACTGCCCCTTCCCCTCAAACTCCTGCTTCCGGGAACCACACATCTGTTCTCTTTTTCTATGAGCTTGTTGTTGTTTTTTAGGTTCCATATATAAGTGAGGTCATACAGTACTATCTTTCTCTGTCTGACTTATTTCACTTGGCATGGTGTCTTCAAGGTCTATCCATGTTGTTGCAAATGGCAAGATTTCCGTTTTAGATAGCTGATGTATGTATGCACTGCAACGTTTTTATTCACCCAGCAATATACACAGGTTATTTCCATGACTTGCCTATTAATAAGTAATGCTGCTATACACATGGGCAGGAGAGGGCAGATAGTTTTTAGAGTTAGTCTTTTCTTTTTTTTGGGGGGGGGGGGTTAATTCCCAGAAGAAATTTCTAGATTGTAGGGTAGCTCTACTTTTGATATTTTGAGAAACTTCGCACTGTTTTCTACACACAGTGGCTGACCCAATTTATATCCCCACCAACAGTGCACAAGGTTCCCTTTTCTCCATGTTGTCATAAATGTTCATTATCTCTTGTCTTTTTGATGGTGATTGATGGCCAGTTCTCATCTGAATCCCAAACTGGATTTCTAAC
Organism: Proteles cristata cristata; assembly: GCA_017311185.1. Lineage (NCBI taxonomy): Eukaryota > Metazoa > Chordata > Mammalia > Carnivora > Hyaenidae > Proteles > Proteles cristata. The sequence goes on from JAESUZ010005168.1 coordinate 279,877, forward strand.
ATTATTCTCTTTTATCTCATCCTTTTCAGTCACCCACTCCATCAAACCCTCTCTCCCATCTCTTACTTTCCAGGCCCTACTACCAAACCTACTGAAATTGTCCTTAAAAAGAAAAAAATCCTAGTTGGTCCTGTTGATCACCTCATCTCTAAACATGGCTCGCAAACTTCTTTATTACCTTGAGTTTCCATTCAATCTATCTCATTCACCTGCCCCTTCCAATTACTGAGCAAGGGAAGAAAATGCAGATTAGAACGGGTGGGCAGATATTGTAAGTGCAAATAGATGTCATGAGACAGAACGAGAAAGGGACGTTTTGGGCTAAAATGATTGTGGCACCAGCTGAGGCAGCTGGGACAAGGAAGACCAGTAGACCACGTGACGCAGACCAAACAGATGATGTCAGGGCATTGATTCGCAGAGATTTCACTCGGGAACCAATATAGGCAGTAGTGGTAAGTGGTGGGGGTTATAACACTTCTTGGGGTACTATTATAGACTTGGGATTTTAATTCACATGTAACACACTTTCTTCAGTAGAAAGATAGGGCACTTGCCGAGCATTTATCTGTTTGCTGGTCCATTTGTTTTATGCCGAGTAATCCTATGCAGAGACGCTCTTTTGACTCCAGAACTCCAGATATATTTGTGGCAGTTCATCTGCAAACATATCCTTTATTACACATGCATCTTTCTTAAAAACATAATTTATCTTATGTTTTAACTGTAAAAATTCCAAGTGATCCTAGGCCCCATAAGGCTCCTCGCCAGTTCTGTTCTCTTGGGCTGATGTTAAACCATTGACAAGCGCTGTCTGGGTGCCTCTGCCCAGTCAGCTGTGCACCCACTGAATAGTTGTGTGGTTTAGATTAGATCTCCCCAGTTTGTTGATGAGAATGTCAGGTAGGACAGAATCAAAGGCTTACAGAAGTCTAGAGAGATTACATCTATTGCATCCTTTTTATCTACAAGGCCTGTCACTCTATCATAGAAGGAAATTAAATTGGTCTGGCATGATTTGCTCCTCTAAAAGCCATGTTGGTTGCTACCCAGTCTGTTATGCTCTTCTAGGTGATTGCAAATTGATCATTTTGAAGATTTATCTTAGTAAGTTTCCAGGCACTGTGTTTTTGGCTGACCAATATTTCTTTTTCCTTCTTTTAAAGATGGACATTACACTTACCCTTTTTTCTACTTTAAGAAGACACATGTTTAATCTTTTTAGCATAGCTGATTGAAGTCTGACAACATATTCTAAAACATTCATTTACATATTGTTACAATCTCTCATCTGTGTAATTTTCAACAATTGACTAGTGGTTCAGAATATATTCATTCACTCCTTCTATCTCTGTATTTAGTCACTTAGTATTTATTGAGAGTCTAGGATCTGTAAAAGCAGTAAGTACACAGACAATAAATTCATAAGCCTCTTGAGAAATTTATAGTCAAGCGCAGGAGACTTACAGGGAAAGAAATGATTAAAATATAGTCCTGAACGCACTGAATTGGGGGCAAGTGAGATGGAATGGTACAGTCATCATTTACTCCAACAAATCAGGGAAGCTTCCTGGAGGAGATGAGGTCTATACTGAGTTCTCAGAGCTGAGCAGGAGTTCGTAGGTGTTAAGACAGGGAGAGTGATGGGCTGAGACAGCACAGTGAAGAGGAAAAGTGTCTGGGCAGAAGGACTAGAAAATACACGCTACGGCTCTGGAGATGCAATGAGTGTGGGAGTACGTAGCATGTAAGCCACGAGGCCGTTGACTTTCTGGGTCTAGGCACTGGGGAAGCAGGAGTGTAATGCAGTCGTAGACCACGGCCTTGGCAGCTATGAAGATCCTGAATGGCAACAAAATAACCTTGGATTCCTCTGGAGTGCAACCAAGAACCTCATTCAGCTATTTTTTTTTCTTGAATTCTCATTTTTGAAATTTACTTATTTATTTATTTGTTTATTAACGTTTATTTATTTTTGAGAGAGAGAGTGAGCAAGAGTGGGAGAGAGACAGAGAGACAGAGGGGCACAGAATCCGAGGCAGGCTCCAGGCTCTGAGCTGTCAGCACAGAGCCCGATGTGGGGCTCGAAGCCACAAACGGCGAGATCATGACCTGAGCCGAAGTCAGTTGCTTAACTGACTGAGCCACCCATGCGCCCTTGAATTCCCATCATTTTAATAATGTGGATTGTCTTAAGTATCAAAGAGAGATAGAAAAGGATTCAGGATAAAAATCTTACTCCTAAAGTACCTTGCAAACTACTCAAAGAGTGAGGACTTAAAAACAGAAAACAAATTACGATATAGGTAGTTTAGGTAAAGAGAGAAATAAATCTCTTAGAAGAGAGTTACTGGGAGTTCAGAGACAGCAATGTTGAGATGGGATTTATCTATTTTATTTAAATCAAGGACGCAGTAAGAAGCATCTCTGGCCTCAATTATTTGGGAAGATTACAAACAACATGCTCTCAAATCATAAATGATATTTATATTCCTACAATTGTTCACTACCAGTCACACACTTGGTTTGCCAGTATTCTTACTGCTATAGTAACGATTGAAAATGAAACAAAACAAAACAAAGGCAAGTGGAAAAAGTGTTACTCTTTTTGATAATGATAAATTAAATATTTCAAACCAACTCCCCTGCTGAGAAAAAACAGACTAGTTGGGAAAAGAAAAGTTTTAACAGTCTATTCAAATACACGGAGAGAAGACAAGAGATGAGTAGCTAGATGAACCAAGATTTAGGAAAGGATGCAGGTTTAGGGTACAAACCTCAACATTTGGGGCTGTTTTTAATTGTACTGTTTCTCCTTTTTTATCTTCCAAATATGGAAAGAGTAAGTGCCATTTTTGACAGTCTTGCAGAGCTAAGGAAGAGGTGACAATGAGCAAGAGTCCCTCAAGCAATGGACACCTGTGAATGACTCTTGCTCTAGTTGAGACCCTGAGGGTTGCATTCTGGGAATACGGGTGAATCAGGAATATGTCCTACAGACAGAAAAAGTCCAGTTTTGTACCATTTCAATCCCTAACATTAAGCAGACTTTCCTGGAGTATTACTACTTCCAGGTAACTTACAGACTCAAACAAATAGATCCTTTCTGCAAAAAGATAATATTGATTTTGGTCTTAAATTATTTCTAGAATAAATTGAACATGAAAAGATAAAATGACACGAAGGAAAAACAGCAGAAGTTTCAGATCACAGAAATGCACCCATCCATGGGAGCTTCAGATACTGGAATATTCAAACATAGACGTTAAAGGAGTTATACTTCTTATGTTTAAAGACATAAAAGATAATTCATGGGTTGACTGGGAGTCTCAGTTGGTTGAGTATCCAACTCTAGATTTTGGTCAAGATCCAAGTCATGATCCCAGGGTTGTGGGATCAAGCCCACAAGTCATGGAGCCTGCTTGGATTCTCTTTCTTCTCTCCCTCTGCCCCTCTATCCTACTTGTGTTCTCTCTCTCTAAAAAGAAAGTAAAAAATGATGATAATCATTTTAAAGAGATAGAAGGTAATTGAGAATTTTGTTAGAGAATGGGAAGTGTAACAAGAATTCAAATAAAGGCTCTAGAAAGTTTTCATATGTGATTTTAACAGCATATCATATTTTGCTTATATAGTGGATAAGAAACAGCTGAAAAAAGATAAAGGATCATGATGCAAATTCAATTAGCCTTATGAACTCCATGCAGACTAAGAAGAAAATCACACTAAGAAAACTCACACCTCAGCCAGAGGAGGGGAAAAAGAAACAGATTGCATTTAAAGGAATAACTATTAGACTGGCAACTGAGTTCTCAATAGGAAAATAAATCAGAAGACAATAGAATAACATATTTAAAATGGGGAAAAATAACTGGCAATCCAAACATTTATACTCAGTGAAAATATCATTCAGGAATAAAACATATTTTCAGACAAAAACCAAGATAATTCATCATCAGTAGAACAGTAGTATAGATATACTAAAGATTATTCTCCAACTAGGTGGAAAATTATTCTAAAATGAAAGTCAGAAATTTGGTAAGAAAAAAAAAGAATTTAGGAAAAGATGAGCAAATGTGAGGATATATTCAATATTGGTTGATTAAAATCATAATAATGTCTTATAAATGTTAAAGTATATATAGAATGAAGACATGTGATAGTAATGGCGTATTAATTATGGAAGTGATCAAGTTAAAATGTTTAAAGATAATTTGCATTGTCTAGAAAGAATTCTGAAAATGCCAATTATATTAGAGTTAGCTAAGTCCATGCAAAATATAATTTCTATTATAACCACTAGAAAATACATAAAAGAGAGTGTAACTAGGTGAACCTAAAGGAATGGCAACAGAAACTATAAAAAATAAAACACAGAGAACAAAGTCTGGGGAAAAAGTAAATGGAAGATCAACAGTCAATGGAAAAGTTAAAAGAGGCTAATATATATGTAATTTAAGGCTTCTGTAAAGGAGAAGAAAGGGAGGGGCAGAAAAATATTAGAAAAAATAATGGTTAAAATTTTTTTCTAATTTGATGAAAATGGTAAACCCAGAAATAGAAGGAAGTGCAATAAACTCCAATTATAAAAACATGAGGAAAAAAGCCAAAAGAGATAAAATGAAATCATAAAAAGTACCAAATTAATTCAAAAGAAGGCAGAGAGAATAAAGAATAGCTAAGACAAACAGAAAACAAATAAAAAATATGAAACCTAATCCCAATATAACAATAAATACATTAAATGTAAATGGTGTAAATGCCTTAATTAAAAGACAGAGATGATAAAACTGGAATAAAAAGGCAGGCCAAACTATATTATGCCTACAAGAAGCCAACTTTTAATATAAAGACACAAATAGGTTAAAAGTAAAATAATGGAAAAAGGTAGTTAGTGCTAAAATGAATCAGAAAAAAAGTCAGAATAGTTATATAAATATCAGAAAAAGTAAATTTTGGAGGAAAGAATAAAAATTAAATAGGTCAATTCTTTTTTTTTTATATTATTTCTTAATTAATTTATTTTTATTTTACAAATAGTTTATTGTCAAATTAGTTTCCACATAACACCCAGTGCTCATCCCCACAAGTGTCCTCCTCCATGCCCACCCTTCCTCCCCCCCACATCCACCAGTCCTCAGTTTTTGTCAGCATTCAAGAGTCTCTCATGGTTTGCCTCTCTCCCTTTCCCCCACCATTTCAGCCCTTCTTCTTCCCCTTGGTCCTCTGTTAAGTTCCTCCTAATCCTCCTATACGTGCACACATATATTTGTCCTTCTCTGCCTGACTTATTTCACTCAGCATAATGCCCTCAAGGTCCATCCATGTTGCTACACATGGCCAGAATCTACAAGGAACTCACCAAACTACACGCCCGAAAAACAAACAACCCAGTGAAGAAATGGGCAGAAGATATGAACAGACACTTCTCCAAGAGGACATCCAGATGGCCAACAGACACATGAAACGATGCTCAGCATCCCTCCTCATCAGGGAAATACAAATCAAAACCACACTGAGATACCACCTCACGCCAGTCAGAGTGGCTAAAATGAGCAAATCAGAGAACTCTAGATGCTGGCGAGGATGTGGAAAAACGGGCACCCTCCTACACTGTTGGTGGGAATGTAAACTGGTACAGCCCCTCTGGAAAACAGTGTGGAGGTTCCTAAATAGGTCAATTCTTAATGATAAAGGGGCCAATTAATGAAGAGGACATAAAATTTTAAACATTTGTGCACCTGTTGACAGAGCTTCAAATTATATAAAGTAAAACCTGATAGGCTTGCAAAGAGAAATACATAAATTCATAAATATGGTCAGAGGTTTCAATGATTGATAGAAAATAGACAGAAAATCGGTAAGAATTATATTGACTTGAACAACACTATCAACCAATTTAATTTATATTTACAGAAACACTTTCAATCAACCCAGTTAACAGTTTCAGAAAATTCCATCAAGAAGCAAAAATCACATATTTTTTCCCCCAGGGATCATAGAACATTTTCCAGATAGACCATATCATGAGGATAAAATAAATTTCAAGAAGTGTAAAATGATATAAAGAGTATTCAGTGACTACACTGAAACTAAATAAGAAACCAACAGAAAGATTTTTGGAAAATTCTTAGGTATTTGGAAATGAAAGAATATATTCTTCAATAACTCATGGGTCAAATAAGAAATACAAATAAATAGAAAATATTTTGAATTGAGTTAAAATGAAAACACAAGATTTAACAATTTGTGTGACACAGCCAAAGCAGAACTTAGAAGAAAATGTATAGCAGTGAGTACAAATTAGAAAAGAGGAAAGATCAAAAATTAACGACCTTGACTTCTAACTTAAGAAATGAGAAAAGAAAGGGCAAATGAAACTCCAAGTAAGCTCAAGACAAGCAATAAATCAAAGAAATAGGAAATAGAAAAACAATAGAGCAAAATCAATAAAACCAAAAGCAAGTTCCTAGAGAAGATCAATAAAACTTATAAAAGCCTCTATTGATATCAGTTAGGAAATAAGAGAAAACCCAAATTATCAATATCAGAAATGAAAAAAACAACATCCTTTTAGTTTGTGCATGTATTAAAAGAAAAATATGGGAGCATTATGAAGCATCGTAAGTTATTAAATTTGGAAATTTGAAAGTAAGGGACAATTCTTGAAAGACATAAATTACCAAAGCTCCCTTAGGAAGAAATGTATCATCTGCATATGTTTTTTTAATCAATTAAAGAAATTCAGTTGCAATTAAAAAACCTTTATCATTCAACATCCTATACACAACATCATACTTATGATAAAACACTGAATGTTTATTCTCTTACAGATTAGGAACAAAATGAGGACTTTGACTTTGACCACTCTGATTCAATATTGATTGTACTGAAGGTTTTAGATAATGTAATAGGCAAGAAAAGGAAAAGTCATCCAGATTGGAAAGAAAGAAGTAAAACTGAGTTAATTTACACACATGTTCCTTTATGTACAAATCCTGTTTACAAAAAAAGCTACTAAAAATAATTGGTGCATTTAGTAAGGTTGCGTAGTATATGATCAGTACATAACAATCAATTATATTACTCAATACTGGTGATGATCAACTAGAAATTGAAATAAAAATATGGTTTATAACAATATAAAATTACAAAAAATAAAATACTTGAGGATACTGAAAACCACAAAATATTGGTGAAATAAATTAAAGGTCAATAGTAACTCAAAATGGATCATAGACCTAAATGTAAAAATCTAAACTCATAAAAATTCTAAAAGAAAAAATTGAACAAAAGTTTCATCATCTAGTATATTCGTTTGCTTGGGCTGCTATAAAAATATACTGCAGAATAGGTGGCTTAAACAAGAGACATTTATTTTCCACCTTTCTGAAGGCTGGCAGGTCCAAGGTCAAGGTGTTGGCTGATTCAGTTTCTGGCAAGAGCTCTCTTTTTGGCCTGTAGATGCCACCTTCTCATTGTATCCTTGCATGGTAGGGAGCTTGCAGGTTCTTTGGTATCTTTTCTCATAAGAAAACTAATCATTTTGGATCAGGGCCAAGAAGGGCCCCTTCTCTTGTACTCAGATTTAACCTTAATTACCTCCTTATAATCTCTATCTCCAAATATAGTTATGTTTGGGTGTTGGGGCTTCAATATATGAATGGAGTGGGGCATAATTCAGTCCATAGCACCTGGGGCTAAGCAAAGATTTCTTAGACATAATGCCAAAAGCATGATTCATAAAAGAAAAAAAAAATTGATCAATTATAACCCATCAAAATTAAAACTTTCTGCTCTTTGAAAGAAACTATTAAGAGAATGGAAAACAAGCCACAGAGAGGAAGGAAGTTCAAGTCATGTATTTTTTAAGAGTTTATATTCAGACTAAAGATCTTTAACAATTCAGTAATAAGAAAGGAAGCCTTTCAATAAAAAAAATGATTTGAATATACACTTCCCAAAGAAGATATGCAAAGGGAAACAGATATATGAAAAGACATTCTACACCATTAATTATTAAGGAATTGCAAATTAAAACCTCAATTAGATAAGACTACACACTTATTAGAATGGTTATGATTAAAAAGATTGGTGTGTATGTGGAGCAATAGGAAGTCTCATGCATTGCTTGTAGAATAATGGAAATGATTCTGATATGGAAACTGGTTTAATGATTTTCATATGTGGACCATACACTCCATCCATTTCACTTACAGGTAACTATGCATGAAAAATGAAAGCATATGCCCTTACAAAGACTTGTACACAAATGTTCTTAGTAACTCAAGTGCCCATCAACAGGTAAATAGATAAAGAAATTGTGGTATATCCACACAATGCAATATTCCTCATTAACATAATGATTATCAATACATAAGACAACATGAATGAATATCAAAACAATAATGGTGAGTGAATGAAGCCAGATTTTAAAAAGTATATACTGTATAAACCCATTAATAGTACAATTCTAAGAAAACCCAGAAATGAACCTACAAATATATGGTCAATTAATCTTTGACAAAGCAGAAGAGAATATCCAATGGGAAAAAGACAGTCTAGTCTCTTCAATAAGTGGTGTTAGGAACACTGGACAGCAACATGCAAAAGAATGAAACTGGACCACTTTCTTACACCGTACACAAAAATAAATTCCAAATGGATTAAAGACATAAATGTGAGACCTGAAATCATACAAATCCTACAGGAGAACATAGGTAGTATACTCTTTGACATCAGCCATAGCAACTTCTTTCTAGATTTGTCTCCTGAGACAAGAGAAACAAAAGCAAAAATAAACTATTGGACTTCATCAAAATAAAAATCTGCATAGTGAAGGGAACAATGAACAAAACTAAAAGGCAGCATATGGAATGGGAGAAGATATTTGCAAATGTCATATCTGAGAAAGGGGTAGTGTCCAAAATAAATAAAGAACTTATTAAACTCAACACCCCCCAAAAAAATCCTATTAGAAATGGACAGAAGACATGACTAGACATTTTTCTAAAGATGACATTGAGATGGCCAACAGACACCTGAGAAGATGGTCAACATCACTCATCATCAGGAAAATACAAATCAAAACCATGATGAGATAACACCTCACACCCATCAGAATGACTAAAATGAACTACACAGGAAACAACAGATGTTGCTGAGGATGTGGAGAAGGGGGAATCTTCTTGCACTGTTGGTGGGAATGCAAACTGGTGCAGTCACTCTGGAAAACAGTGTGGACTTTCCTCAGAAAGTTAAAAATAGAACAACTCCATGATTCAGCAATTGCACTACTAGGTATTTACTCAAAGAATAGAAAAATATGAATTCAAAGGGATACATGCACCCTGATGTTTATAGCAACACTATCTACAGTAAGCAAATTATGGAAACAATACACATGACCATTGACTAACGAATGGATACAGACGATGTGGTATGTATACAATGAAATATTACTAAGTGATAAAAAAAGAATTAAGTCTTGCCATTTGCCATGATGTGGGTAGAAGTAGACAGTGTTAAGTGAAATAAGTCTGTCAGAGAAGGACAAATACCATATGATTTCACTCATGTGGAATTTAAGAATCAAAATAAATGAGCAGAGGGGGGAGAAAAGAGAGAGAGAGCCAAACCAAGAAACAGAATCTTAACTCCAGAAAACAAACTGATGATTGATGGTTACCAGAGGGAAGGTGGTCAGGGGGATGGGTGAAATAGGTAATGGAGATTAAGGAGTGAGCTTGTTATGATGAGCACCAAGTGCTATATGGATGTGTTGAATCACTGTATTCTATACCTGAAACTAATATTACGCAGTATGTTAACTAACTAGAATTTAAATAAAAACTAAAAAAATAATAAAATTCTAGAAAATGCAAACTAAAATGCAAAAAGCAAATCTGTGCTTAAATAGGGACTGGAGGTCATGGGGGAAGGGGTAAGATAGTTACAAAAGAGAACAAGGCACCTTTTTGGAGTGATGGTATGCTCACTCTATTAATATTGTGATGGTGTCTCTTAGTGGTATACACACATCAATACTGATCATATTGTACATTTAAAATATGTACAGTTTAGTGTATGTGAATTAAAGCTGTTAAAGTTAATTTGTGCTTACGTGTATAAGAAACAATGTAGAATTTTAAAAAATATAAAGTTTATAATAGCATTAATAACATGAAATATATCAGTATGAATCTGACAAAATATGTGTAAGCTTCCCTCACTGGAAACCAAAACAGTATCGAGAAAAATTAAAGGCCTAAATAAATGGAGCAACGTACCATTGAAAGAACTGAATATTGTAAAAAAATGTCGACTCTTTCCAATTCCAATCAACCACAAACTGTGTGTGTGTATGATTCTAAAACAATTATTAAAATGAAAGAAAGACCGATAGTAGAATTATTTGAAGAAGAAGTAGATGAGAAGATTTGCTGTAATAAATACCAGGACATTTATAAAGGCAGAGTAATTAAGAGTGTAATTTGTCACAAGGGTATGGGAATGAAATTAGAGAGCTCAGAGGTAGAAATATGATTGTACACCTGTTTTTGACAATGTCAAACTGTAGAGCAGTGGGGGCAAAGCATGTTTCCTTTTTTATTCAGTTTATTCATTTATTAATGTTTTCTTTATTTCTGAGAGAGAGAGAGAGAGAGAGAGAGAGAGAGAGAGAGGCAGCGTGAGGAAGGGCGGGTCAGAGAGAGGGAGACACAGAATCCGAATCAGACTCCAGGCTCTGAGCTAGCTGTCAGCACAGAGCCCAACGCGGGGCTCGAACCCATGAAATCATGACCTGAGCCGAAGTTGGACGCTTAACTGACTGAGCCACCCAGGCGCCCCTATTTATTTATTTATATTGAAAGAAAGAGTGAGGAAGGGACAGGGAGAGAGAGAATCCCGAGCAGGCTCTACACTGTCAGCTTGGGGCTTGAACTCACAAACCATGAGATCATGATCTGAGCCAAAATCAAGAGTTAGATGCTTAACTGACGGAGGCACTCAAGTGCCCTGAAAGGTGTTTTGCTTTGTTTCGTTTTTTTCAACAAGTGGGACTGGGTCAATTAATTAGTAATAGGGCAAAAAAATTACTTTTGAGTCCCATCTTTTACCATGTGCAAAAAGTTACTCCAGGTGGATTGTACTGAGCTATAACATCTGGGAGATCATATAGGGAAATATTTTCATTGACATATAAAGATTTTCTAAACAGTATATAAAAGCTACTAGCCATAAAGGAAACAACTGAAAATTTAAATGCACTACATTTAATAACTTCTCTTCATCAAAAGACACAACTCAGTAAAAATGCAAGCCACAGAACAGGAAGAGATTTTGCAGCACGTATAACTAACATAATGCCCTTACTAGTTCAATGCATAATGAACTCCAACAAATCATGTATGTAAGAGACATAGAATCCACACAAAATAGGCAAAAGACTTTAACTGGCACTTCTTAAAAAAGGATATCCAACTGTCCAGTAAATTTATAAAAGGTGTTCAGCCTCATTAGGAATCAGGAAAATGTTCACTGAAACCACAATGGTATAGCCTGATTTATTTACCAGAATGGCTACTATTTAAAAACCTGAGATTACCAAGTGTTGGCAAAGACTGGAACATTGCGTGTGCGAGTGAAAACTGGTACAAGCATCTTAGAGACACTTCGGCATTATCTATTAAAATTAGGCATTCACATTTACTACAACCTGAAATTCCACTTGTTGGTATATACTTGGCGAAAAGCGTGAATAGTCATGAACAAGGATGCTCATTTCTGGATTTTGTTTACTTGTTAAAAACCAAAACCAATTTCAGAACTGACGCATATCCAGTGGAGTTTATAAAGCTTATGAAAATAAATGAATTAAAACTGCTTGGAAACAGTTGAATGTGACAAATGTAATGTTGATCAAAAGGAGCTGGCCTCTAAAAAATGCTTACTGTATGATCCTATATACATAAAATTCAACAAATAGGCAAAATTTGAGCAAACGATTTAAGGATGTATGCATAGTTAGTAAGGGCAAGAGATTGCTATAAAAGGAGTATTGTTTCCATTAGGCGACAGCAAGTGTTTTGAGCTGGAGATGGTAGAAAGCAGCTTCCAAAGTTCTAGCAATGTCTTCCTTCTCGAAAATTGAAGATTTTATGTGGGTTTTTAATTAATGGTAATTCGTTGAGGTATATTTATATATTTGGATTTTTCTATATTTCTGGTATGTTTTGCAACTTTTAAAGCTTATTTATTTATTTAGAGAGAGTGGGGAAGGGTAGAGAGAGTGAGAGAGAGAGAGAGAGAGAGAGAGAATCCCAGGCAGGCTCTGCATCTTCAATCCAGAGCCCAATGTAGGGCTTGAACTCACCAACCATGAGATCATGGTCTGAGCTGAAGTCCACCCGGGCCCTCCTGCATTTTTTTTTTCTTCTTTCTTTCTTTCTTTCTTTTTTTTTTGTGGAAGAAAGAAAGACTATGGAAATCAAGGGTATCTTAAGTGGAAGTGACCTCTGTGCTTAATTTCTAAGTAAGCCCTAACCTTTCTTCTTCCTACACTAGCTGTTTGCTTTTACTTCCACCTGAAATATTACATGTAATTTCACCAATTACAGCTTCATTCTGGCTTATGAAGCACTTTTGTAAAAATGCAAGTAACTCGGGTAGTGAGGGGCTGTCATTACAAATCTCTTGTTTCCAGATCCTAGAATTTTGTCTAACAAGTCGGTAATGTTCATTTTCATCTTACAGGTTGAATTGTTTTTTTTTTTTTAATATTTTTATTTATTTCTAGGAGAGAGAGAGAGACAGCGTGAGCAGGGGAGGGTCAGAGAGAGAGGGAGTCACAGACTCCGAAACAGGCTCCAGGCTCTGAGCTGGCAGTCAGCACAGAGCCCGACGCGGGGCTCGAACCCACGAACCGCGAGATCATGACCTAAGCGAAAGTCGGACGCTTAACCGACTAAGCCACCCAAGTGCCCGAATTGTTTTTCTTGTACTAGACCAGAATTTTGCTGCCATTTATGGCATATTTTCTATAGAGATTAAATTCAGATACACATTCCAAAACAAAATATTGGAATATGATCTATTTGTCATTGGAGAATGCCTGTACAGTGACTAGCATGATATAAAGGAGTATTGATAGGTTTTAGATTTGGATTAACTGGGCCCAAGTTTTGGTACTAACTAATTATTAGCTACTTTACTGTGAGAACATTATTAGGCCTTTATGAGGCTCAGTTCCCTCATTTACAAAATGTGAGTAAAAATACCTATCTTCAATGAATGACATAAAACACTCTATAAATGTGAGAAATAAAGATCTTGATTCACAACAGTAGGAATAAAATTGGAAAAAAGATAAAATAAATAATAAGAACGCCATGTAGGACTATATAATTGTTCCATTTAGCTGGCATTTCATCTCTCATACTGTTAGTATTTTGAGCAACTGCCTCATAATTGAATCCCTCTTATTATACTCAGAGGCTCAGGAAATATCCATGGAGTATTTCTTACTTACCTTATGTAAACCTTTGTGAATTGATCATCCATATTTTCATCGGAACTCCTAGTGTGTAAGAGATACTGCCTGCCATATAATCAACCATAAATATTTATTGAATTTAAAACTTACCTTGAACCTCTTCATATGTACAATTTGAACCACATCTTGAGGTGGAATTGTCTGTGTATCCCATACCTGCCATCTAACGTGTGTACTTTTATTTGTCTTAGAACTATATATTGTGTAGATTTACGGTATGCTCCCTAGATTTGGGATATAAGAAAGGGAACCCACATCATTTGGAGCCATTACTGAACACTGAGGAAGATTTTGAGAATTTTTCTTTGAAGTCTCGAAGCATGAGACGATGACAGGTATCTATTGACTTATTTACATACAGTGTTGGTGTTTTTAAAAAACAGAGATGATATCATTGACCTACCATAGACGTTATAAAGTCCTAAGCCTCTATGAAATTATAAAAAAAAAAATCACTTTTTATTCCGTTTGCCCAGATTCATCGCCATCCGTGTGACATTGAGAGACTCCTGCCCATGATGACGGGGTGTGTTGACAGTCATTTCACTTGGGTCAAAGCTGTCTGGCCTGCGGGGCAAACAGTGCCACTACCTTGTTCTCCTTAGCATCAGTCCAGCCAAGCCAGCTGGCTGTGCTACAGATATTTAGAAGCAGGAGAGAATTGGAAGCCACACACATACTTCTGTTTTTAATCAAAATAAAAGGTATCCTTTCTACAAGAGCAGTAGTTTTGTAACTATGTATAATAAAATAAAAGTATTTGGCGTTTCCATTTCTCTAAAACTTCTGTTTCAAAGTTTCTGGTGTAAAACATGGAAACCCATCCAGAGGTCTCTGAGATGACTTTTGACTTTCTTCTCACTGTGACTGTGCAAAAGAATGGTGACCATCAATCGTAGCTCAGAATCTCTGAGGAAGAGATAATATCAGGGATTGAATTAGCCATGTAGGCGGCTGAGCTTTGGGCTGGAGAACCGTGTGGACAAATAGAAGAATCAATAGGACATTGCCCAAGTGGCCCATCCTCCTGGGAAGTTTCCAGCTGTCTTTGTGGACAGCTTTCTAAACATCCTTCAATAAGCTATTTAATTTACCATTTAAATTTAAATCACAGGGGTACTTAACCCTTGGGTCCTGGCTTGGAGTACTGAATCACTGAAAAGAAAAGACATGTTACTCTATCTGGATCTCTCAACTTCACCAAGGTACATCTTTTCCTTCATATACTTCTATTTTTATAGGAGGAATGAAATGTCGATATATTTATTTTACTCTCTACTAAAGAAGGACAGGGAGCTGGGAGAGAGACAGTTGTTTCTTGGCTGGTTACAGTTTTTGTAACTTTCCTGGAGATTTTTTATTTTCTGTGTTTGCTCATACTGAGGAAGAAATAACCTGGTTGTGGTTTTCTTGTTTTTGGTCCGAAAGGTCAGGATTGCTGCTAGAAAGAAGCGTCATTGGTTACATGGTGACCCCAAATTATCCTGGACTTCAAAGAACTTCCTCTTCTCTCTGCATGAAGAACTCTTTAAAGAAGTCCTTTTTCCCCTTTTACAAGGTGAATGCTTCAAAGCACGTGGGAGGAGTATTTCCTTCTCGGTGTTTACCTTTCAGAGGTGAGGAGTTCAGAGACGTTTCCCTGTTTGTACAGTAGAATCTAATCGTTGGCTTTGAGGCAAAGGCTCCCGTGCTCATTTTTCACTTACTGATGCACTCAAGGAGCGGTGCCAGGAACCAAAAAAAGCTGCATGAAATTCTTCTGGAGTATATTTCTGTCAACATTGTATATCCCTAAAAAAAGAACGGGGTTCTGTTTTCAAAGCCTTCCTTTCTTTCACAAGTTACAAAATGTTCCCTGAGAGGCCAGAAATTGACAGGCAGAAGGGATGAGTGGGGAAGAGTTCTCTCCCCAGGCAACGGGGAGGAAAGACTGCAAAATAATGTAACAGTTTCAGTGCATCCACTTGATGATCCATCCAATTGAAGATAAGCGCCTCCGTGACAACATGGTGGATGCTTTCTACAAGATACTCAACTATGTGCAACGTGGTACAGAAACAGCTTTGGCGACATACTGAAATTGTACTCAGATCCCCTGATGCATCATTTTATGTCATCTGCAACCTCATTTTATCTGCCCTAGGTAGCTCCTGGAGGGTGTGGACAGGCACTGTATCTTATTAGTCTAGAAACTTCCTTTGAGAAATAGAACAGTAACTTGTATTTTTTTGAATTAAAAAAAATTTCTTGCATGGATATGGAAAATCTCCAACTTTTGAGTGAATTTTTATTTCTGAAAGCTCCTGAAGACAAGTAGAACAGAATCTGGTAAATTACCAATCTTTGTAATATTGTGTAGCAAAAGCAATGCGTAAATTAAAAAATTAAGGTCAAGAATGATATATAGCCTATGATCATGGTGAATAAGAGTATCACACCCAGGGAAAACTAAATGAGAAAATACACCAAAATGTTAATATTAGAGCGTTTGGATCATCAACATTTTTGGGGGCATGTTCATAGTTGAACAAAATAAATTCTTATTTAGAAAGAGTAACGAAGCAGATTTTATTTTGCTATGAATACACAGTCTCTGCCTAAGGGAAATTATATTCAAGAAGATCAATTTTAAGCAATGGAACCATCTTGGCAATGAATGCCTTAAAAATTAAGATGAAGTCGGGGCACCTGGGTGGTTCAGTCGATTAAGCATCTGACTTCGGCTCAGGTCATGTGACGGTTTGTGGTATCAGCCCCATGTCAGGCTCTGTGCTGACAATTAGCTCAGAGCCTGAAGCCTGTTTCAGATTCTGTGTCTCCCTCTCTCTCTGACCCTCCCCTGCTCACGCACTCCCTCTCTCTCAGAAATAAATAAAAACATTAAGAAAAATAAAATTAAGATGAAGATAGCTGCCGTTTATTGAAAAGCTACTGTGTATGGAGCACACTGTTCTATGCAAATGATCTCCTACCCAGGAAATACCCTGCAAGGTGTATATTTTAATTTCGAATGCCATTTTACAGAAACTGAAGCATAGAAAGATGAAGTAACTTGTCCTGGGGTCACCCATAGGGCATGGGGTCGAGTGTAGGACTTTTGACTCTGAAGCCCGTGATCTTTCAATATCGGAAAGCCTATTCCTGTGTTCAGTGAGTCTTGGCTTTGGTCAAAGGCAAATGCCCTACAGTAAAGGCTTTCACGGAGCAGCCCTGCGTCACCATCTTTCATCCCTCCCCCTCCTCAGGCTCCCAAGGGACACTCTGCACTCAGCCACTTTTCCTGCAGGGTCCTCCCGGCTCCTGCATCCCTGTACAGCCATACAGAGTCCCCACAGACACAAACATTCCCCGACCTCTTCAGGGTGCTGGAAACGTGCCGACCTTTGCATTTTTATCGACCGTACCATTCACTGGGGATCTGCTTTTCGTCTGCTCTTCTACATTTTCGCATCATTATTCAATATTTTATGGACACACAGCTTTCTCCACAGCTAGAATTTTCTCGAGGTCAGGCATACGTATTTTATTTTGGCATTTATTGTGGCATAGCATCATCGTTAATAGAACGGAAACTGGGGTCAGTAAGTCAGTGGCTATACCACTTTTTCACTGGTGGGCCTCGAACACATGATTTAATCTTTGTGTGTCCTACTTTCCTCACCTGCAAACGGTGTTAATAATACTAACCACTTCCTAGAGCTAGTATTAATATATGTATGGTAAGTACTGGTATGTTCATGAGACATGGAAAGCACCCAATAATTATTATTGTCATTAGTAGCAATACTGTTATTAACAAAAAATTAGCACAGGAAACTATGTAATAATAAAAGAGTAAACAACACTTTTAAAATAACCCCAGAAAATTTTTTTCATATCTCTTTAGATCTTTTCCACGTGCACAGCTATCTTTTTTTAATGCAAAAAATAACAGACACTTATTTGTTATATTTATGTTACTTGACGCAGTGCTAGATGTTTAAAAAGCACTTGATCCAGAGAAAGACAAATACCATATGATTTCACTCATATGTGGAACTTCAGAAACAAAACAGATGAACATAATGGGGGGGGGAGGGAAGAGGAGACAGGAAAACCAACCACAAGAGACTCTTAACGGTAGAGAAGAAAATGAGGATGGGTGGAGGGAGGAGGGTGAGGGATGGGCTAGATGGGTGCTGGATACTAAGGAGGGCATTTCTTGTAATAAGCACTGGATGCTGCATGTACGTTAACTAACCTGCATGTAATGAACCCCTGAATTCTACTCCTGAAATGGATGTTGCACTGTATGTTTACTAATGAATATTTAAATAAAAAAAGGAAAAAATAAAAGGCACTTGATACACATTTCAAAATGCCTCTGAATAAATATGGTCATGTTCAAACAGTAACAAAAAAAGGGGAAAACCCCCCAGAAAATGCAAACTTTCAAAATAATGCTATGGTTGGTATAAGAGCAGTGATGGATTTAAAAATGTAGGCAGACCTATGCGAATAGCTTAACTTATCAATAATAGATGGGGTTTGTCGCATGCTGCACTCTCTTTATAGGAGACGTTCCTTCACTGTGGAGTGACTCACAAGGAAGCAGGTGGGACTCGGTTGACTTTCTTGCTTGTCCGTTGGAGAAAGTCAGTGACTCACATATATGTCTCTTGGGATGCTATTGTCCGTGACTCATGTTTCAAGCTAATAGATGATTCTAAAACATTTTCCAAAGAATCAGGATGCTCGATGATGCGAGCCCATCTCTTATGAATTTTAGGGAAGAAAATAAATGACTTCACCCCTTTTCTCCTTGCATGCACTGTAAGTGGGGCCCTGGTGGATGGAATTCATTTTCAGCCTCAAAATTTAAAAAAAGTTACAGCCCAAAGCAGTTCTGTTCTATTGACACTAGCGCAAGGCTGCCTAGCATCACAAGAAGACAAGAAAATAGCTTTGGAATTTTCTAGGCATTCAGCCTCCATCTGCAGTCAGGACTGTGTGGGTTTGTGCTACTTGAGGCTTACGCACGAGGTTTTACTCCTTCTGAGAGTGGCAGGAGAAAGGTGACAAGTTTAGGTTACAAAAATGAGTAATGAGAGTGATCAATCAGCGGAGATGGTTATTACCGCAAACAGTCAAGTATTTAAAACACCCATCTGAATTGTAGGGCTTCTTATAATGAGAGACTTACAAAGAACCAGAAGCCCCTGTGCATTAAATCCTGGGTGTGTTTTGAACAACATCAATAGGCAGGGAGCTGTCTTTCACGTGTTAAGTTGTTATATTACCTAGAGCGGCTTTCACTATTCTTGCTGATGAGTAGAATGCCGATAACATAATTTATGATGAGTTAAGCAACATACCCAATACCTCAGTAAGGAAAGATGCATGGGCAAAACATGCCCTAGACAACACATGGGTTATTCTAATCTGTAAGAGGCAAATGATTTAATAAATAATACCAGCTATCATTTTCTAGAAACCGCAAGTGCCAGATACTTTAGAGGACAGCAAATCCTCACTCTACTCAGAGTGATCTTCCTAAACTCAAAATCGGATGGTGTCCCTTCGCTGTGGGGGAAAGAAGACCAATGGCTCAGTTGAGATCATGTGACGTTCAGCATCACGTACGGCTCATATCGCAAGACAAGTTAAAATGTATTTGAGAGGCCCCTGGGTGGTTCAGCCGGTTAAGCGTCTGATTTAGGCTCAGGTCATAATCTCATGGTTCGTGGGTTCAAAGCCTACGTCGGGCTCTGTGTTGACAGCTCAGAGCCTGGAGCCTGTTTCAGATTCTGTATCTCTCTCTCTCTCTCGGACCCTCCCTTGCTCATGCTGTCTCTCTCTCTCTCAGAAAGAAATAAAACAAAAATAATTTTTTAAATAAAAAAATGTATTAGAGATGTTTGCTCATCTTGCAGCATACTCGCAGGACAGGTTACTCGCAGGCAAGCTTTTGTTGTATCCATATGTATTGCAAAATGGTTGCACGATAAGTGTAGTTAGCATCCATCACCAAAGATAGTTACAAATTTTTTTTCTTGTGATGAGAACTTTGGACATTTACTCTCTGCAACTTTCAAATGCACTTTGTGAACCATAGTCACCATGTTGTACACTAGATCACTAAGACTGACCGTATAACTAGAAGTTGGTGTCTAGTGATCGCCTTCACCAGTTTCACCCACCCTTAACCTCCTCACCACCTTCTGAAGGTCCTTATTCACACCCCAGCCTCCACCAGAGAACTTAGCACGTGGAAACAGAGTGTTTGTTTGCCTGTGGCTCTTCCCCAAGACACACGGTCTATGTTGAAGAGTTCAATAAATATTTGTTAATTCAATCCTTGCAAGAACTCATTCCAGCGAGATCGTTATCACCCTCATTTCACGGATGTGGACACCTAAGCTCTGTTAGATGAAGTCAGTTGGTCCAAATCATGCAGTTGGTACGTGTCAGAGCTTGGCTTACACTGAGGTTTCTTTGCATCCCAAGCTCATTGGCTCTTAGCACGCCACCACTGACTTCTAAGTGAGAGGCTGCCGAACGCGTAAAGATTGGTCATGATAAAACAGTTTAGTCATTCAGCAAACTGGTATGGATTGCACATATGTAATCTGCATGACTGAATGAATACATGATGGCTCTATTTCAGGCAGACTAACAGAAGACTTTAAGCCTTGTACTGACTCTGATTTGTGAGACGCTAACAGATAACGGAACTCCCGAGTCTAGACGAGGGGTCCCTCTAGGAAAAGGTACGTAGCTCGTCCTGTGACCGCAGAACATTTCCACTCCACGAGGAAGGCTCCCGCCCACTCTTGCCTTGCCGCTCCTTCCTAAGCAATGGGCTGGATGGCCTCCAAGTTCTTCCAAGCCATCTTCCTAGCTGAAGCACAGAGTGTGATGATGAGGTGATATGATTCTCAGGAACAGAGGACCAGAACTATGAAGCAAGACCTTGGGGGTGGGGATGGAGGGGTGGGACCGTTCCCAGCCGCAACCCTGCTGGTGGTTTTGGTCTAGGCTGGACTCTCTGGCCACCTCTTTAATCTGAGTGGTACAAGAATTGGGTTTCTTACTCGTCCCTTATTTTGTTATGCCCGCTGCTTCCATTCTTTTCCTCTCCGTTGGGAATGAATTTATTCGAATATAGTCTTAGTAATGAGGAAACAAAAAGGGGTTTAGAGATTCATTTCTACGACCTAGCCTCTTCCCTCTTTCTTTCTCCACTTTGATGCCGTTCGTGAGGAGGGAGGGATGGGTCTTTGGACATAAAGGGTTCCTTTTGTGTCACTGCCTTGAATCCAGGTGCTTCACCACAGCGATGGGACGCAGGATAGCAGGGAGTGTGAGAGCCAGGATGGGGTCACTTCCTCATCGAGAGGCAGTAGCAATAGTGAGATTTGGGAACACAGACCTCACTACTTGTGCTCACTTGTGCTCAGCCTACGTAAACCCTACGGGGCTGCTAGTAGGGTGAGGAACAGGGTGAGTACAAGATTTCCCAAAAAGTGAAAAGGAGTTGCAGTGCTGGGAGGCAGAGTGAGCATGGGAGAAAAGATCCCAGTCTGTAGCAATGGGGAGGGGGGAGGAAGGGGTGCTTCTAGGGAGAACCACTTTCTTTTGATGACATTTTCTGGAAAGTTCCAAAGTTAGGGTACAAGTCAGCAGTTCTCAAATTTTAGTAGGTTTATAACTGGTTATCTTTGTTAAAATGCAGATTTCCAGACTTTACCCTTTGGTTTTTGATTCAACAAGTCAGTGGGTCCTAAGAATCTGAATTGTTTAAATACCACGGGTAATTAAAACATAAGTGGCTTATGTTCCAAACTTTGAACCACATTGGCTGTCCTTGTTTTTTGAGATTCAGAAGTAGCTCTGTGGTCTAAGATAGTCATGTGACCGTATGCTTCTCTTTAATGCATGAAGCTACAGTCTATTAATTAAACAATAGCATTTAATTTAAAATATATACTGAGAACAAAAGACCCATTTTTGTACATCTAAAGTCGATATCATGTATCTTATTGTTGAAAGTTCTATGGTAATGTTGTGCTTTTTCTCCAAATAATTGGCATTATGAGGTTCTTCTATCTTCATTTTTTAGTGGTTCAATATGATTTTTTCTTTTTTCTCCCTGTTTCAGCTTCCTATTTAATCTGCTATTGCCTGTTAAATCAGCTTCCCTTCATGGCAAAGACTGACACCGCATTTGTTAGATTAAACATTTTTTTTTTATCTGACCCAGCTCTCAGCTCCATCTAGTTCATTACCTCATTGGTTGGGTTACAGAATTGCCAGGATGTCACCCAGTGGAAAAATGGGAAAATCAATTCACGCAAGAAGCCTAGTCCTGGGTGTCCGACTACAGAGTATCTCTTTTTCTTCCTCCGAGCGTATCTGTCTCAGCACACCTGGGTATTCCTCCCCAGGGCTAAGAAGTTCAAATTGCCCTGCTTTTAATTAGCAACATCCCTTTCCCCTGATATTACAGGTGAACATGATTTATTCTCTTGTATATATTCCTAAGAGAGAGACTCACTGAAAAAAGACGCATCACTGTAAAATGAAGAGGAAGCCAGTGGTGAGGTGCCGGAGAGGTAATTTCTCTCTATTGTTCTAGGAGGCTTGTAAAATAAGTGTTTCACATGATATAGCTCAACATAGGATCTGGGAATACTTTTGTTTCATGAATTTAGATATTTCAGAGATGCATCCCCATCTCCCTGACAGTATCTGCTAGTCTGGCCCCTGGTGTCACTGAATTGGTCTTAATCTGTGTGTATGATATCTCACAGAGGGCAGCCCATGTGTAGGCTTAATTAGGTCCATAAAATTCCCGATTTGTGTACTTGTATGTGTGCCTTTTTCAGAGGCAATATTTTTTAACATTTCATGAGATTTCTCTGTGGAGTATATGATACCAAACGATTAAGAACCACTGAAGAAATGGCCCGACATGTTGCCCTGTAAAAAATTAATCCTGTGTTGCAATAGTGGTTATTTTTCAAGGGGACTCCGTTAATTTCCATAGGAAGCCAAACTTAAAAGGAAAGGTTCTTCCTCTCGAGGAGAAGTCTTATTTTAGAAAAACTGCAAGATGATCTCCGCCCATCAAGAGCCTAAGGGACCATCACCTCTGAATTAGATTTCCGTGAACTGGCTTGTGATCATCCACATGAACCAGATGCAGAGTGTTTCATTGTAATTACGTCTCACACTCAATTTTCAAGTATAACTTTTTAAGCGCATTCTGGCTATTGATCAGAGAAAGTGGCTAGTAAAAAAAGACAACGCATACAAAGTTAGTTACCCCATCCCTCTCCTAGTCTTTAAGGCTTTCTGATACAAGGATTCTTTATTTTAAAAACAATGCTATAGTCAAAAGGGCAAGTTAATGGCTCTTGTGTAAAGGCATCGGATTTCAAATGGACACTGGAGAGAAATGGGATCTTAATGATACCTTCACATTTTTTCATTATTATGGACTGGCTGAGTCTTCTGAGTTTTACCTCAAGAAAGTCACCTTGTATGTCCCGTAGAACTTAGACTGGGATACAATTAAGGGCTTCAGGTCTGTCACCTAAATCAGGGGGATAACGAGACCATATTTTGTACAGGATTTATATGAAGATTCACACACACACACAAAAAAAATCCAAGCACACGATCAGAACAGAGTTTGGTGTGTTTATGTTCAAATAAGTGTGCTATGATTATATTACAACACCTGTTGAATATAACTATTGAAAAATGCAACAATGAGATACTTGGATTAAGAGTTCATTGCCTTTTACTTTTTGTTTAATCTTCATTGGGTTAGAGTTTTGAATGCTTTGCTGGGCTTTGGACAGAGTGAACTTCTGGCTAAATATATAGACAACAGGGGCCTCTCTTAATCTTTGCTTATTTGTGTTATTTTTCCTTTATCCTTTCCTTCTCTTATAGCTTCATGTCGATTCCATATTTTTCTGGACCCCTCCTCCCGACCTAAGAAACTTTCCTTGTATTCAATTTCCTTAGGACTCTATTTCTAGCAGGGAAGTGATTTTTTAAGAAGCTTATCCTGTATTCAGTTTCCTCAGGACTCTATTCCTAAGAGTGAAATGGTTTTTTAAAAATTATTATTATCAAAGCTGGTAAACATTTTGTGCTACTGTATAAACAGTGCTGATAATATTTGTGGTTTGCTAGGGCCCCTTGGAAATTATGTTTATCAGAAGGAGGGGCTCTCCTGGTAGCAGTTTGGGACACATTGAGGAAATTTCTTTAAAGACCAACAGGCACTTTATATAGAAACACTATTCTACCCACCCATGGGCATAATGACATACATTACAGAGACCGTTGAGGCTCTGCCTCCAGATCCAGGCTGCCTGGATTTTGTAGCCCAGGGCCCAGTTACAAGCTGAGTAACCTTTAAAATTTCCTTAACCTCTCTGTACGCAATTTCTCATCTCTAAAAGAGAGGAACAGAGAGTATCTATATCAGAGGGCTGTTATAAGAATTAAAGCTAACACAGCACAAAGCACTTAGATTAAGAAGTGCCTTGTGTGTGTGCTCAGATAAGGGTTTGCTCTTCTTATTTCTAGAACAATTCTAATTTCAATTCTGTTTTCACAAAATACATTTCTAATCAGAAACGAATCCTGTGTCAAACCAAGTACCTTGACCTTGAATATAGACTTATCAAGGCATCTTTGTATATGAAAGTTCATTGTGTGTTTTTTTTTTTTTATCTCTTGTGTTCAGATGAGAGGATGAAAGACTTAAAATATAATTAAAGTCACCTGATGTTCCACCCAAACAGTGTGCACTGCACTTACTACTCAAGAAGGTGTGGACACATTGTGATCATGATAGAACGCTGTCAAAATATCTGCAGCCATTCTTCTCCACTGCATCAGACTGGCCAACAGACAGACCTATTGTCACCTGAGGACACAGCCATTAGCAGGACAGCGGATGGGCCTTGTTTCTAAAGCAAAATAAGTGAGAAAAAAAAAAAAGGAGCAGAAACAAACCAAATTCCACTGTGTTGTTCTGTTGGATCTCGATCTGAGTACAACCAATTTCTTTAACCTAAGAGTTTCCCTTGCAGTTTATTTCGCCTCTTTCATATACATTGTAGAGAAAGGAGATGAGCAGTGAAAAATTACTTGTCTAACATTTTTAACTCAGATCACATGGAACTGCCCACTTATACAAAAACTAGACCACACCCCAAATGTATATCCAGTCCCAGCCCTCGGAACAATTGCATCCCTGAGCTGACCCTTTTCCCCTTGCTTAGGAGCACAGGAAACAGGTTTTCTGGGTACAGTCTTGTGTCCATGACCCAATGAACGGGGCCGCTGTGCCCTGCCTGTTTAGCAATTTGTAATCAATCTGTGGCACCCGTGATGGCAAGGCGTTACTCTGGCACACCACAGAGCGTGTTTCTAACAGGGATTAAATATTTACATGTGAAAAAGAAGAGCCTTTGTGGCTGCTCCACTTTGGGTTAAACTACAGGCCTATCAATCTTGATGCGGTGGGACACGGGATCAGGAAGTATTTTTTCCCTCCACAGAATACTGGATTGCACAGTTAGGTGTATTTTGGGAGCGATGCTTCTGCACAGGGAGAGGAAAAGATAGAAGAAAGACTGCTCAAACTGTAATGAATTCAATCAACCTTCCAACTATGACTTCTTTCTTAGTGCATATCATGGGTTTTCAATCTCTGCCCTCCGGCCTCAGGCTGATGAATCACACCCAGTTCTTTCCTGTTCCTCCTGCTTCGCTATCATTGAAGAAGCTGACACGTATCTCTGTAATAGCAGGACAATACGGCCATGGTTACGAGAAGACTTAGGTTTTATGGTGGTTGTGCTTTTGTTTGCTTGCTTGAGAGGGAAGACAAGGATGGAGTTAGTGAGTGGATGGCTATTCTTTATGCCATCGTTTTGCTTGTATGGAAGACAGAACCCCACTTCTGGAATCAGAGAATAGATTTTTTTTTCCTCTTTGAAGTTGTTAGTTGATGTACAACAGGCCATCTTCTTGCAAGGAGAACTGTGGGCACATTAAAGGCAAAGACAGTCTGATATTTTGGTGCTACTACAAAAGACGGCAAGAGGTGTTCTAGAAGTACACTATCCAGTATAGCACAATAGAGCACAGGTGGCTAGTGAGCACCTGCTACGTGGTTTGTCGGAATGGACACGTGTTGTATGGGTATATTATGCACAAGATCTCGTAGACTTCATATTGGCTCCATTACGGCTCAATTATTTTATATTTATTGCATGTTGAAATGAGGATATTTTGGATATATTATGTTAAATAAAACATATTATTAAAACTAATGCCATAGATTTTTTTTTACCTTTTAAATGTGACTACTTAGACAATTTAAAATTATACATGTTCACATTTGTGACTTCTATTATGTTTCTACTGGGCAGTGCTGCTCTTTACCATACCACCTGATGCAGCGGCTCAGTCATTGAGGTTAGCAATCTTAGAACACGGAACAAGTACTGATGGGCACTTCTCGACACAACTGCATGTCAGAACGCTATTTGTGTTCTCATAGCTTGAGAGGAACAAAATGACTTACTCCAAGGACTTCCTTGGTGAAGGTGCTCCACGTTTTCCAAATGTCACCTGTTGAATATGTACATAATCCCAAAGACTGTTTTTTTAATTGAAATTCTATTTTCCTAATTGAAATTGTTTTAATTGAAATTTTAATTGAATAATTCTGTCTTGTGAAGACAAGAGTTCTATCTGACACACACAATGCCATTAGCTCATAAGAGAATTAGGGATGATCATTAGACAATGTGAATTGAGGGTGTGTGTGTGTGTGTGTGTGTGTGTGAACACAGGTGTTTTTGGGCATTTCTTGTAAATCTTCCACAAATCAAAAAATCAGGGGATTTCTCCATTAAGGTGTTGGTAGTAAAAGGGAGTTTTAAAAGTGACACAAAATGGGATGACTAAGGACCCAGGTGAAAGTTAAGAATCAATGGTCTGGTAACATAAATTAACATGCCATCAGCATAGGTTGCATTATCTTATAATTTTTAAATTAATGTTTGGTTGTCAGTATTGAACAGAAGGTGAGCAAATAATGAGAACCATCTTTTTAATTTTGGTACAATTATTATGTATTACCTCCATTTGGAATGCCAATCAAACAGGTGATGTTTGGTCCATAGGATGAGCAAGAATGTGTCAAATATGATGGTAATTGTAGGTGATTTTTAGACTTCATTGTTCAAGGTTCTTTGCCTATTCTAAAGCAGGGAATAAGCTGGTTAAGACCTTATGTTCTGCATCATTTGAAATGCTCATGAAATGCCATGAGCTGTGTCACACAGCTCGATTATATGCTATAGAACTTCACAAAGTTTATAATTAACACGCCCAAACAATTTTTGCCCTGTACCTGTTTAGAGTTTGAATAGTGACTGGTTTTCAAGTCTCCTGCATGTTTTAAATGCAAGTTTTATTGACTGTTTTGGAGGAGATTAAACCCTTAAAATAACATACCGATAGCAAAAGACAAAAAGGAGAAAACATACGCAGCATAAAAGTATGACAAACTGAACAAGACAGCCTTTGGTGACTGTAAGTTCTAACTGCAGTTTGACTGTAGGTGAAAATTTATTTCTCTTACACGTGAAGGGCTGGTAAATTCTGTTATCTAGTTCCAGGGATTCTGGCGAAAGAGAACTAATAAAGCCCCCAAATATCAAAGTGCTTGGCACAAATAAAAGTTCTGTATAAACCAGCAGAAAAGCAGTGGCTGATGAAATGAGAAGTTTCCACCTCTGGTTTATGCTCCAGTGAGATGTAAGATATGGTCAGTGGATGACAGGCAAAGGAGTTTATTAAAGAGATTCCATGGGGTGCCTGGGTGGCTTAGTCGGTTGAGCGTCCGACTTTCGCTTAGGTCATGATCTCATGGTTCATGGGTTCGAGCCCTGCGCCGGGCTCTGTGCTGACTGCCGGCTCAGAGCCTGGAGCCTGTTTCAGTCTGTGACTCCCTCTCCCTCTGACCCTCCCCTGCTCATACTGTCTCTCTTTCTCTCTCCTAGAAATAAATAAAACATTAAAAAAAAGAGAGAGAGATTCCAGAAATGTCTGCCTCTGAGTTGGTAAAATTCTGAGTGAGCTTAGAGAGTAGATAATCTACTTCACTACAATTAGTTGGCACAAAATCATCCTTTTTCTTCTCCCAATTATATGCAAGGACCACTCTGTAGTTAATTTGCATATGTAAATATATAAACAATGATAAGAAGTATGTCTCTAGATCCCCAAATCCCAATATATCCAGTAACACAAGATCCTAGTATATTGTAATATGGCAAGAAGGGAAACTGAGGAATGTCGCCGACACAAGATGGTATACCATGTTTGTGCTTTCCAGGGAATTCTTACAGCCAAAGCCTGAAACGCAGCCAGGGGAAGAGGCTAACATGCAACAACACAATAATAACTGAATTCCTGCTGTGGCCTGGCACCATGCAAAAATCGTGGGCAGTCCTTATCCAGAGCGGCGGTCACTATTAGACTATTACACTATTAGAAAGTACAAGATAGCATGTCATTAAATATAAGCTTGTGTGGCAAAAGTCAGATGATGTGATTGAGAAAATGGAGAGAGTGTTACTGGCAGAGTAGATGGAGAACGAGTTCAGAGGAACAGACATTGTGTGGTGGCAAATGGCATACTAGACCTTGTGGAGGTAACTGTGGTCCATGTCCTGAAGGGCTCTGGGAGCTCTGCTATAGAATATGGAGACTGTCCTATAAGTATGGGGAAGCCACCAAAAAATTAGGCCGAGGAAGGATGTGATTGGGTTTGCAGATGGCAGTTGACAATGGCCACGTGCCCATAGGATGGTTGATAGGTGGCAGGTAGGGAGGACATCAGTAAACTGGCCATTGCAATGAGTTCAGTGAGAAAATGAATAGAGAGTATGACATTTGTGAGATACAGAGGATAATGGCTTTGTGAGCTCTTCTGAGAGAAGAAAACTCACATCTTGATGGCTGGTTAAAAGGGGGCGTTAGTGAGATCAGGCCACCAGAATGACTCTGAGATTTCTGTTTTGGGCAAGTTGGTGGATACAAAAGAAGCCCATTTACGGGAGGGCAGAGGGATGATGATTTCTGCTGGGAACTTGTTGGGTTTGAGGTGCTTGAAGGAGAACCAGGGATAATGATCTAGTAGAAGAGTGGATAAGAGAGATGTCAGAATGTCTACTCGCCTACCACTCAACACCCCATCGGATCCATTGCATTTAGCATGATAAGAGATGCCCAAAACCTTCACACGCTGCTGGTGGGAATGCAAGATGGTGCAACTGTTTTTGGAAAACCATTTGAAAAACGTTACACATAGAGTGGCCAGACAACCCAGGAATTCCGCTCCTATGTGTCATGAAATGAAATATATATTCATGAAATAAAAAACATGTTAGTGCAAGATTTTATATGTGAATTTTCACAGCAGCATAACTGATAATAGTGAAAATAGTGTCCACAACACAAATGTCCATCAATATGGACAAATAACATATCTATCTATACAAGGGAATTTTAGGCAGGAAAGCAGAATGAGGTAGTCGTGCATGCTACAATATGGATGGACCTTGGAAACCTTACACTGCGGGAACAAAGGCAAGAAACAAAAGGCAGATATGATGTTATTCCACTTACATGAAATGTCCAGAACAGGCAAGTCCATAGGACAGAAAGCAGATTAGTGGTTATCAGAGGTTGGCAGTAGGGGGTGGGGGTATGGGGAGTGGTGAGTAGGAGGAAATAGAGAGTGACTGCTACAAGAGTACACATTTTTGGCGACATTAAAGATGCCAAATGGACTGTGGCTGGCTGCACAACTCTGTGAAGAACCTACAATCTAGTGCGTCGAGTGCCTTCAAGTGTGAATTTCACAGTGTGGATTATATCTCAGGAGAGCAGTTAAAAGCAACAGGCTGTCGCTGTCCAGGTAGGTGAGTTCTTCTCCCACCGGCCAGCAGAACACGTGGTTCAGGTGCGAGGCAACACGACACAGTAAGTCCATCGACCAAGCCTCCGGCAGCAATATCCGGAAATGCCAAATAAAACACAACAAGCCTTTTTTAAAGATGTCAGCTGAGCTCACAGGAAAGACAGGGGTTGCCTAGATATTAGAACAAGTACTCTTTGAGCAGGTGAGCCATGGGAGGAGAGGAGGGTGTTACCAACAATAGCCACAGGGCTGGGTTTTATTGCTGTGCCTAAATGGCAGATAAGACTGTGTGAAGAAGATGCTATAATGGAAGCCAGGCTTGGAGCCAGATGTCTGAAGGGCTATGCACAGAGAAAAAGGGACTGGATAAAACCTGCTCACAAATGTAAGGAAACAAAAACAATCTTATTTCTTGTCGGTCTCAAGGCAGAGCCAAGTATTCTTCTAAAAAATCAGAATACCATCTTGTTTCTTAGGTAGGGTTGGAAGTTAAATTTCTAGTTGAGAAATTAACATAAAACCAGTCCAAGGCCAGTGCTGTTCCTGGGACATTGGAGCGAATCAAAGTCAAAACCTCTCCAGGGAGGCCTTCCCTAGCCCAGGTGAGTTGAGACCTAAAATCCTACGGAAGATGAGGTCACAATTCAAGGCTGAAACAGACACAAAAAACAAACTCATTGCAATCAACAATCTATACATTCAACAACCAAGACTATTACCCTTTTACCCCTAGAACTTGACAGAGTAAAATCAAATCTGGAAGAAACTAAAAAATACAAGTTTTTAAAGAGACAGGTTATTGGACAGGTCAATGACATAAAACAGAGGCATATGTGTTAGTATAGATAGGTCTTAAAAACAGCACTGAATTAAAAACACACACAAACAGGGGTGCCTGGGTGGCTCAGTCGGTTGAGCATCCAACTTCGGCAAAGGTCATGATCTCACAGTTCATGGGTTTGAGCCCCGCGTCGGGCTCTGTGCTGACAGCTAGCTCAGAGCCTGGAGCCTGTTTCAGATTCTGTATCTCCCTCTCTCTCCAACCCTCCCCTGCTCATGCTGTCTCTCTCTCTCTCTCTCTCAGAAATAAATAAAATATTAAAAAAAACCACACACACAAACACACACACAAAGAACGTGATCTCTCTAGCACAATACCATTTATGTGTAGAAGGGAAGAATGGATATGGGAATTGGGATTTAAAAATAACAAAATGGAGTAGTAATAGGCTCCTGTAAGGATGGGAGATGACTGCAGCTATGACCTAAGATCCTGCAGCACAACAGGACGCACACGGGCTCAAGAAGCAGATACCCTCTATTTACATACTGGTGCTGCTACCTCATTGACTGGGTCATGGTTGGCTGGGCAGGTTACTTAATCCCTACGTGCCTCAGTTTCCTCACTTCTAAGTGACAGTTGGTTACAGTACTTGCCTCATAGGAGTGTGGCCATGGCAGTAGCTTAAAGGACGAGCCGTCCAGTCCTGGACCACCCTCAGCTGTCAGCCCCCTTGGGGAGTTGCATTCCCAGAAGACGGCTGCCTCATCCTAAGTTACCCTCCCTTTCTGTGTGGCCTGCACCTCGGATGTGACATTGCAGAGGCCAGACTGGCTGTTCTGCTGGAGATGCCTCTGAAGGAGAAGCTTTTCCCTGCTCTTCCCACTGGGAGAGAGAAAAGAACGCAAAGAAGCACAAGGAAAGACAAGTCCCCAGGAAAAGATGGCAGCTTGAAAAAGAATGCAATGGAACTTTTGTAGTGAAAAATACATATAATTGTGGAAGCTAATACCCAATAGGCAAAGCGACTGTGACTTAGATGCGGCTAAAGAAAGAAATTAACTGGAAGGGAATAAATTATGAATATAATACCCAGAATGTAGCAGAGGGAGTTAAAAAATCTTAAGAAATGAAGAGACACGGGAACAGATAAAAACTCTGACATAGGTCTATAAGAATCAGAGTTCAAAGGAAAGAGCAGAGAATGGGAAGAGGAAATATTTAAAAAACTATAGTTGATAATTTTTTTAAAAGTGATGTGAGGTACAAATCTTTAGAATGAAGGCACGCATCAAGTCCCAGAAGGATACATAAAATGCCCTCTGGCCATCTCATGGTTAAGCTGCAGACCACCCCCCAAAAATCTTAAAAGCGATTTTTGGGAACAGGCTTATCTAAAAAAAAGAACAATTATTCTGACAGCAGAAATCTCAAAAACTACAGCCCAGAAAACAGCAGAATGACCTCCCCGAGCTGAGGGAAAATCACCGCCAGTTGCAATGTCCCGGTCCAGCTCCTCTGCTATTCAAGAGTGAAGGAAAATGAAGACTTTCCTAGATCGAGAGCCTATTCACATGCCTCACCTGCAAGGCCTATTAAGAATTATTTTGCAAAGAAATGTAAGAGAGATTTGTTGTGACCTGTTATGCAAGAAGTAATTTGGATCAGAGACACTGGTTGTCATCTGGGTAAACGGAAGCACTGATTATAAAACCAATACCGATAATAACAGCACCATAAGAAATCACAAGTGATAGCAGCAAGAACAACCAGAATGACTGATTCCAGATGGCTAAAAGTAAAGTTAAATAAAAAGGCG
This sequence comes from Proteles cristata cristata, assembly GCA_017311185.1. NCBI lineage: Eukaryota > Metazoa > Chordata > Mammalia > Carnivora > Hyaenidae > Proteles > Proteles cristata. The sequence continues at coordinate 312,041 of JAESUZ010005168.1, forward strand.
ACTAGAACATTGTGGGGCGCCTGGGTGGCTTAGTCGGTTAAGCGTCCGACTTTCGCTTAGGTCATGATCTCGCAGTTCGTGGGTTTGAGCCCCGCATCGGGCTCTGTGCTAACTGCCAGCCCAGAGCCTGGAGCCTGTTTCAGTCTGTGACTCCCTCTCTCTCTGACCCTCCCTTGCTCACGCTGTCTCTCTCTGTCCTAGAAATTAAAAAAAAAAAAAAAAAAGAACATTGTAAAAAGAAGAGAAGCTAGAAGCAGTATTTCCCACCTGTTCTTTGTAGAACAAACGTTGCCTGCCGGTCAGTGTGCTATGTCAAAATTGTAACGTTAACAAGGAAAAGGACCCTCTTACTATACATGTTGGATTTTTTTTTCAGCAAGTATAAGTTAGAAGGGCTTAATTTAGGGGCGCCTGGGTGACTCGTTGGTTAAGCATCCCACTTCGGCTCAGGTCTTGATCTCATAGTTCGTGAGTTCAAGCCCTGTGTCAGGCTCCGTGCTGACAGCTCGGAGCCTGGAGCCTGTTTCAGATTGTGTCTCCTTCCCTCTTTGCCTCTATCCAGCTCGCATTCTGTCTCTCTCAAAAAATAAATAAATGTTAAAAAAATTTTAAAAAAAGAAAAGGACTTAATTTAGAAAGAAAAATGTTGGTTATTCCTCTAGCATCGACTAAGCAAATTGTTAAAAATTTCACCCTCTTTTCTGAAGTCGGGCTCTACGATGAAAGAGAAATAAAGATACTACCTGTGCCCTCGGGTCTCGGTTTCCTGACCTGAACTTCAAAGTCTCAGGAGCTGTACTGTAGATCTTTAATGACTGTATCATTTGTTCCTACATGAGTCAGGCAAAGTGGGTAGTGATCGCTGTCTGATGACTTCTGGCAGGCTTGCAGCCTCAGCGTGCATACGTGCTCCAGGAAAATGGCAAAGCTCCCACTTTGCTTCATCAGAACTATACATATTCTCCTCCCTACCCATTGAGCAGGGAATTACCACCTGCGGGTTCTCCTCCCTCCTCCCTGGGATACGAACATCCTTTTTCAAAACCACCAGCGCCAATGGAGCTGAGTGTTCAATGGAACAAGGAATGAACGGTATTTCTTCGGTGTGTCCTATGATTTGTAAGAAGAGGCAGTGTGGGGGCACCGGCAAAGTCGGTTAAGCATTCGACCCTCGGTTTCTGCTCAGGTCATGATGTTGTTCGTGGGTTTGAGCCCCCTGTCGGACTCTGAGCTGACAGTGGGACCCTGCTTGGAATTCTCTCTCACGCTCTTTCTCTGCACCTCCCCGACTTGCTCGTTTTATCTCTCTCTTAAAATAGGTAAATAAACATTAATAAAAGAGACAGAGAGATAGCATGGTACCTTAGGAAGGTCATGGGCAAAGGATCAGAAAACCAGGGTTTGGTTCCATTCTTTGACTGTAGAGAGATAGGAAATCTGTATCATTTTCCGATACAATCTCAAGTCTTGAAAGAAACTTCAAGCTTTCTGGGTTCTTCTACCACAGGCTATGCCCATTCTTTGTCTTTCTGTGTGCTCCCAAACACACACAGGGCACACACATGTCCCTTTGCCCCGAGCCACACATTAGTAGGAATGTTTGCGAAGCATTGGTGTATGTAAAATGTTTTATCAACTGTAAAGTTGTGTGTATGTAAATTTATCTGAAGGTCTTCATCATTCATATTAATCACAGGAAATAGTTTTTTTTGCTTCCTTTTGGCTGTGTTATATATTCCTCTGCATGCCTACCGTCTGGCACTCCTTGCCTTCTCCCCTTGAAAATGTCTTCTCTCTGGTTTTCTTCCTAGGATTTTCTCCCCCTCTTGTCTAAGAAGCCTTCATTGTGGTTAATAATGTGGAGTAATGAAAGGCACTGTTTGAGGCCTTACCTACCTACCCTGTTTAGCAGATGAGCTAGTACTTGTAACAAGTAGAATGATTTGATCGCCCTATGCAGAAAGTGCAGGACATTCCATGTCTCTTCAGGCAACTGCATGGGTCCCCGGTGTCTCTGTGTTTGTGTCCTAACTGAACTCACAATTCTTTTTTTTTTTTTTTTTAATGTTTTATTTATTTCTAGGAGAGAGAGATAGAGACAGCGTGAGCAGGGGAGGGTCAGAGAGAGAGGGAGTCACAGACTGAAACAGGCTCCAGGCTCTGAGCTGGCAGTCAGCACAGAGCCCGACGCGGGGCTTGAACCCATAAACCGCAAGATCATGACCTAAGCGTAAGTTGGACGCTTAACCGACTAAGCCACCCAGGTGCCCCTCACAATTCTTTTTTAAGTAGGCTTCATGCCCAATGTGGAGCATGAAGTCACAACCCTGAGATGAAGAGTCACACACTCTACTGACTGTGCCAGCCAGGCGCTCCTGAAGTCACAATTTTTAAGGAACCCCGAGGGACACTTCTAGAAACTTATTTATCTTATTGCATAGCAAGCAAGCTCTGGGGAGAAATTCCAGGTTGCTGAAGGCCTCAGGAGGTCCCCACAAATACCATGTGTGGTACCTGTCGCACGGATTCGGAAAGGCAAGCTTGCTCCCCATTATAACTTGAGTAAGGACAAGGCAAACTTTTACTCTGAACAAAGAGATGATTCATGTCCATAGGGTAAATAGCAGTTTGTGCATTCATTAATGGTTAGTGCGTGATCTAGTGAAGACTGAACTTAAAACACACAAAATGGGCTCTTTTTTCTGTTTTAAAAGTAATTGCTATTAAATGTAGACAATTTGGGATGCCCAGGAAACCATAAGGGTGGAAATAAAAATATACAACTCCCACCCCCTGTCCACAACGGCAATAGAAACTTTAGTGGTAGGAATTGTGAAAGTAAGGTCAGGCGTCATGTGGTCATCTTGGTGGCCAAGAGGAGATTCTGGTCCATGCAGCGTGGCCACACAGCTGGGTTCATAATCCCTTGCTACTGATAGTACTCTCTGACATGTGTGTTGTGGGAACCTAGAAGAATCGTCATGCTAATATCAAAGCTGTAGTGATGCTTTAGACTCACTTAGGCCTTACTCTGGGCCAGGCACGCTACATGCATCAACTTCATCAGCCCCACATAAGTCCTGCACATCCATATTGTCATTAGCCCCAGTTTTAAGATGAGGATGCTGGGGCTTAGAGAGGTGGTACATTTGTTCAAAATCAAGTTTACACGGCTACTGAGCAGGGACTAAAATAGACCTCTGATCAGCCTATTTACTCTTGGGAACCTTGGCGGACATTTCCTGCTTTCCTGAGCTACTGGAGCTGGAAGGGATCTCAGCAGTCACGTTTTCCAAATTGTTTATTTTATGGAAGGGAAAAACGAGAATCAGAGATATGGAACAATTGGCTGAAGGAAATAGAATCAGTTAATGCCCAGGATCACCACCCCGGTGTCCTGGCCACAGCATGGTATTCTCGGGATTGAGCTGGGCTCCAGCTGGGGGAAAAGGTGTTTCTGATCACTGGCCAGGGGCACTATTTTATACTAGTCCCTAAACATCATTCCCTACATCATTGTCTCTGGTCATCCTCGATGACGCACACAAACGTTCTATTTCATTTACTTTTTCCGTATGGCAACACTTCACCCAGAAGAGTACAGTTCTAGCCTCCATGATGATAAGATACAATTCTGAGAAACCGAAGGCAGTGTCTGAAAGCCAAAACTCTAGTCCCACGTAAGTCATGAGATGGACTTTTGACCGTCCAGTTGCGAATGCTAACATACTGCACGTGTGCAGGAGCAGATCAACTGCAGGACAAACTGGCCTGAAACCTATGTCCCCAACCATGGGGAGGAAACCTTTTTTTTTTTTTTTTTAGCAAAAACTAGATGAAAGATAGCAAGCACTTTAACCTTAGCTCTGGTGAGAGAGATCCAGGTGAAGTGTCTTCATTATCTGCACAACTATGGAATTCTTCTATTTTCTATCCATTTTTCAATCAACAGAAGCTCCTCGTATTGAAGGGCAGAGTAAGGCACAAAGGCAAAGGAATCAGGCAGTAAGGGAAAAATTTAAGGTCACAAGGTGAACCAGTCTCAGAAGCCAAGAAAAGAATTCCAAAGGAATCATCTGCAAGAAACAATGGATTCTGTCTTCTCCAATGTTCCGAATGGACAAGCCCATGTTGGGCAATCTCACTGCTTTCTTCTTGAACTCCTTGTTCTCTGTCTCTGTGTCTCACCCTTTTACCTCTTACACAACATATTTCTTTAACCTCATACTTGCATTGAAGAGTAGGGGAAAGGCGCACAAAATGTATGGCTCAAAATTCTTGTTGCTGGAGTATCAGAAGGATGGCCAAATATTCCCATTGGCTGGGCATCCCCTCGAGTGGGCATTGCTCAATGCAGCTATTGTATTTCCTGAGCACAACGTGCACGCACAGCCTTCTCTCTGCATCTAAACGTGCCTTTAAAAAGTGTCCCCAGGTTTTCCTGTGTTTTGGAATGCCTTGCCTCACTGTGTCACTTAGAAGTGACAAAGAAAGCACCTGTTCTCTTACTGGCTTGTAGGTGTGTTTTTAATTAGACCTATGTATTTGGAAGCATTTCGGGAGCAGTTAAGCTTTTTTTCCCTTTACATGTAGAGAAAAAAAAAAATCCTAATTACTTCACTTCCTGTGTAAGGCTTTGTTTGCAAAGGTTAGAAACGTTTTGTCGTTGGAAGAGACTGTATCAGCCAAATGTGTATCATGTTCCCAGTGATGTCAGTTCCATGATTTTTAACAAAGAAAATCCATCTGGGGGTTGATGAATATGTTTGCCAATAATCAAAAATAATATTGGTTTTATGGACTCTTTATCTGACTTATTAGAAAATTTGGTAGGTGAGGAGAAAACTGCCAGTATTATAAATTTCAACATCACTTAAGGAAAAGTGCCAGAAGATCCACATGTAAAGCTCTTGTTTGTGATGTTTTGTCTCTTCCAGCGCTCTGATCACTGTTACAAGTTTGGCACAAAGTAATGCATTAGACCTTTAACGTCCCTTGGGTACTAAATGTAACCTCCCCATTTTGAATATTTGATGGTGGGTTGGTTTTAAAAAATCTCCCACACGTGTGTTTTCCCCCATGATAGTTTATCAATTCCATTATCATTTAACTAAGTAGAGTGCCCTAGAATTGCCTAAGCTTCCTGAGGAGTTAAAGATAACCATCATCAATAAATATTTATTGAGCACCCTCTTTATGGTTAAGAGACTGTGCCAGACGCTGTACAAAATTGGATTACAGCCCCACAGCCGCTGCCCATAGGGGCTTGCAATCTAATTACAGATGACCAGAGGAGATAAGCACGGATGACAAGCTCTGGCTAGGCAATCACGTACTGTTCACCTAAGACAGAGAGAGAGGGAAAGGGGGGAGAGAGAGAAAGAAGAGAGAAAAGATAGTGCATTTTATTTGGTTAAAAAGATGACCCTCCCCACTTCTTCTCTTTCTATCCTTTGTGTTTAATGTAATCTGAGTATAGGAAACGAATTCGGATTTGGGCGAATGTTGTTATCAGTGAGGTCTTATCCAGGAATGATTAAATCATAGCCACACATCATTTTTCTTGTCTTCTCCCTCCTTGTCTTCTCCGGGCGTCACTCAATGCCATGTGGGCAGAAACAGGTATTCTCCAAAAAATAGCCTCTTTAGAAGGAACAATGCTTAGGGCCTTTGATATGTTTTGTTGTTTGTTTTTAGGGTTTTTAATTTGTTTTATTTTAGAGGGAGAGAGAGCACAAGAGAGGGAGAGGGGGAGGGAAAGAGAGAGGAATCTTAAGCAGGCCCCATGCTCAGCACGGAGCCCAATGAGGGGCTCAATCCCACAACAGTGGGATCATGATCTAAGCTGAAATCAAGAGTCAGATATTCAACCAATGAGACTACCCAGGGGCCCAAATATGATTTTTCAAAAGGCCTTTGATATGTTCTGAATCACCAAGGACATAGGGAGGGTCAGCCTAGAAACAGAATGATGAAGAAGGGTTAGCAAATATCCACCTATGTTTTATATCAAGAGTTCTCAAGAAGGGGCTCCTGCACCAGCATCATCTGGGCATTTGTTAGAAATGCCAGTGAGAGTGTCTAGTGCGACCCCACCACCTGGGCTTCAGCTAGCCCTGCAAGCGACTGGGTACCCTCCCTAGGAGAGTCTCTGCTACGTACACACAGTGATCACAGTGGTTTTGAGACAATTTTGTTGCTACCCCTATTTGTTGTCAGCTGTATAAAAACCCAAAGCAGAGACACCCCGAGATTGTTGTCTGACTGGAGTTGAAAAGATGTCACCATAATTTCAAGATAAATGGGACTTATGACTTTAAGAAGAAATGACTGGAGAAATTGGAAGAGAGAGAGAGAGAGAGAAGACAAGCGGGCTTTCTGAAAGGACTTGTTCCTGACTTAGGCTCAGTTTGCTTCAGAAAAATCTACAGGTAAACACAGGAGCAGAGGCCTCTGCTGGTCGTGACAGTGTCTTTTTGGCTTCTGCCAGGGACTTCATGATGCGTAACAGCCACTGCAAGTGTATTGTCCCCAGTGACCGATGATATCCATTCACCGATGAAGACATCATGAGTGACAGTGATCCCAGATGGAGGAAAGGATGGCCGGCCAGTACCTGATGCCAGGAATCACAAAATTGGAGGTCTCCGCCTTAGCAGAAGCAGAGATGACAGGCAGCAGGTAAACAAGACCAACTGGGAGAAAAGGGAAGCCTAACATCCCTCCAGCGAACAGGAAATGCTGTGACGTGTGGTCCTTATACACTGTGCAGGTGTGGGACTCAGTCATCCGAAGAACGAGAATGCAAGGACCAGCGAGATATTTGGGGGGGCAGGTCAAGAGAGGGCCAACAACTTTTGCATGCCTCATCTCATTTAACACTCGCATTTAGGGAAGTTAACTGATTGCCTCAAGTTCCCTATAGCTTGTCAACATGGGAGCCAAGACTGGAGCTCAGGTCTGTTTGACTGCACCCCCTCTAGAATGCTCACATGGATAAAGTCCCCACCGCACGTGGAGCCCTGAGTCAAGGGCTATAAGTTCTTTCTTCACTAAATCTCAGGATGGCTCTCTTTTTGGTAGTGACTGTCACCTCCAATGTAGGAACCAGGCTGAGGGAGAGAGGAAGCAGTTTCATCAGCAGGAATGGGGGTCCTGGAACACAGCCCTGGAGCTCCCACCATCCACTCTGGTTTGGTGGGGACGTCAGGCCTCTGGTCGATGTAAAAGCAACGTTGGATCTCAGTAATGGGGAAATCACATGGGTGCGAGTGAAGACACTCTCTGGTAACAGCCTTGGACCATGCTCTGATTGTTTTTCGGGGGGAGACCTTATGTTATTCTAAGTAAGTTTCTGGAGTCCAGAGAAGGACCCTGCCTTTAGTGTCTCATGGGGATGACGGAGAAGAGAATAACATGGGGAAGAAACTCTTCCGTTCTACGCAGTGGGTGTTTATAGAGCCCAGGCCTGCTCTCTCCAGAATCACCAAAGTAGCTGCTTCCAATAAAGAGAAGAACCAACCAACTCACTAGGACAGAAGATGGAAAAGCCTCTGGATTTAGGGTCTCAAGAACTCCTCTTCCTGGAAGGGACTTGCTCCAAATTAGAAGCATCTCCAGAGACCTCTATGACTTATGAATGACCGAGCCAACTGGGGGCTCCGATATTTTTGATTCCTCATTTTTCAAGGACAGTTCTTTAGGCGAAGGTAAGCCCTTCTAGAAACATAGGACTTGAAGGTAAATAGGGCATTCTATTAAGAGTTAACTAAAAAAAAAGAATATGTGCATTTAATTTCAATTTACATCCATAGGGGCATATTATTATACATTGGTATTTCTGGATGCTCAACAAACATTTAATTTTCAAGTGAATTTACAAGCTTCTCCCCCCCCCCCAATGTTTTATATAAAGCAGTTAAAAAAAAACCTAACTCATTTAGCCATAATGTGCACATCTACATTCTTGGAAAAACATTTTTTAAATGTTTTTTATTTATTTGAGAGAGAGAAAGACAGAGTGAGCAGGGGAGGGTCAGAGAGAGAGGGAGACACAGAATCCGAAGCAGGCTCCAGGCTCCGAGCCAGTTGTCAGCACTGAGCCGGACATGGGGCTTGAACCCACTAACCGCAAGATTATGACCTGAGCCGAAGTTGGACATTTAACCAACTGAGCCTCCCAGGTGCCCCATATTCTTTAACATAATGGTGTCTATATGTCACACAGCTATCCATTTATAGAATTAATTACAGTTTTACAGATTTAAGTAATACAAATATAATGTGTATAGACTTATTAATATTAAACACTCACATCTATGTGTAGCATTGATATTGAAATGACTGCAAAAGAAAACATTAGATACCTTGTTTTCAGCTTGCGCTTTGTTATGAATCAGGGAGTCCCATTTTAAAGATTTGTTTGCTTTGAAATCCTCAGGAAAGTTATCAATTACTATAGTGCATTGGTTTCCTTGATAAAGAATGATGCCACTTAAAGAAATACTGGGTCATTACAGCCTAATGACAAGCATAATTAGGGATGTCTGTCTCCAAGTTTCACAAGAATAGAGAAAAAGTTGTTCGCCTGACCCACATCATGCTACCCCATGGAGTAATTTAAGCCCGGGCTGAATCCAGGCAGGGACAGGTGTAATTGGGCTGCTGTCTGCTCCTTCCAGCCTTGCAATTACCATAATAAGATCGACTACAGAGAGGTCAGAAGCTAACGGCCAGTTTGGCTGTGGCCTTCTAAGACTGTCATCGGTCGGAGAACAAGGCGTCCATTCGGTCAGAAGGCACAGCTAAATAGATGCTGTAATTGGCCCTCGTGACAGGAATGTCTGCCGGAAGACAGCGGAAACAGGCAGCAGCATTGGAAGATGAGGAGCAAAGATGCAGTCATGTGGGATGAATGACCTCAGTGAATTTATAATTATATCATAAATGGGCTGGGGAGGGGGGCAGCGGAGGGTGGGTGACTATTTGAAAAATATTGTGCGTTTACTGCGAGTTCGCTTAAAACTAATCCAAACACATGGCCATTACCAGTTCTCTTGACTGGTCCAAAGTGTCCAGGTCATTGAGCCTCTCTCCAGGGAAGAGGAAGCTCTCCCAGTCAATCTGCAGTGTGTCCAGGAATAATGAAGTTTCGCAACCAACGACCCTAGGAGAGTGGACTTTGGAATGGGATTCACGAGGAGGAGTCCCTTTAAGCACAGACTATCTCATTTCTTCTGAAAGCCAATATTGTGGACACTCAGGTTACGGGGCGATCCATTCTCTCAGTACACATATTATGCTCAAGGATGAGATCACGTGACCTTACCCCTCTTTCTTTCTGCTTTGGATCTGCAGGCTCTTCCTAGGGTCTGAAAGCAAGAGCCCATCAATACCTCCTGCTGCCTCCATCCTTTTCTGTGTAGGTCTGTGCACATCTGTCACCTTGGGCTCAGTCCCTCGTGTGAATTAAAAGCTTAAAGAATTCTTTACTGATGCTTCTCTGCCATCCTTTCCCCCTGAGTATGAGTTCCGATTCAACAAGAACTTTCTTCAAGGGGCTCCTTTTTGATAACTTTCTTTTGTTTTATTTTTCTTTAAAGTTTATTTATTTATTTTGAGAGAGAGAGAGAGAGAGCGAGAGAGAGAGAGAGCGAGAGAGCACATGCATAGGGAAGGGCAGAGAGAGGGAGAAGAGAATCCTAAGCAGACAGCCACGTTATCAGCATGGAGCCAGACCTGGGGCTCAAACACAGGACCTGTGAGATGATGACCTGAGCCGGGATCAAGAGTCAGACACTAAACTGAGCCACCCAGGAGCCCCATAACTTTCTAATGCTGAACAGTAGTTGCATTTCAGCGGCAATCTTCAACAACGCACTCCAGTGGCATTCCTAGGAGTCATGTAGCGTAATGTAGTAATGTGTTTGGGAGGCAAAGCACCACATGTACTGGAAAAAAGGAAATTGGGCAGAGAAAGTAGAGGCTCTAGTTACTCTGACTGTTGGCCTATAGAACATGGAGATGGCCTCATCTCTTACAGCATGCACGCTCTGTTCCCCTAGGCATTTTACATACGCATTGCTTTAATAGCCCCCGAAGAAATGACTGTTGAATGGAACAATGAACAACATAAAGAGATCTCTAAATGCAGAAGGACTCTAATGCATTAATAGTGGGTGACCATTGTTGAATGTCGCTAAAATCTTTTCTGGAAAAATTGTATTTCTTTATCTAGCTGTGTATCGATGTTCGATGTATCTATCTATCTTTCTATCATCTATCTTAAATATAAAGGAATAAAGAAGAAGCATTTAGTCCAGCCAGGTGCAGCCAGGTGTAGGAGTGTGTGTGGAAGTGAGAGAGAGAAAAGATATGCCTGATTCGGGTTGGAATTTCTGGAAGAATTGAAAACTTGAGAATAGACACAAAGTCAAATCGTTAGGCAAATGGGAAGAGGAGAAGTGGTGGAAGATGATGTTGAAGAAGATGGAAAGTGGTTGCGTATTGAAATGGATTGAAATTGTAACCAAACACTTCACTTCCAGGATGCTATTTGATGATTCAAAGACGGGAGTATCTGGTCAGATCTATGTTTGTGGTAGGTGCACCATTGGCAGACTCAGAAAAAAAAAAGAAAAGAAAAAAACCCCAGGAAACAGGAACCCTAGTTAATTCTGAATTTCAGATAACAAGGAATAACACTTTGGCACAAAATGGACTTATTCTAAAATGTTATTTGTTCTTTATCTGAAATTCAACTATAATCGGGCTTCCATCATTTTAGTTTATACCCCCATTCAGGTGACGGTGTGGGTGATGGGTTTGTAGTCAAGGAAACCAGTTAGATGGGGCAATGAGTGGGTTGAACTGAGGCAGGGCCTCCAGAATACAAGAGGAAGCTGAAGTGACTTCCCAAAGGACCCAGCAAGGCAGAGCCAGATTTGATCCCAGCTTTCTCAACTTGAAACCCCTGCTTTGATCCCCAGCAGTCCACACCCCCATAGCTGTAGCATTCACCCCCAGTTTCTTCAATACATTTGCAGACTTGAATTGATCTGAATATTGTATCATTATGATTATGCAAAATCACACCATCGGATACAAATCAACCTCAAAGACTGGCTTTCCCAGTAAGGTTATCCCTTCTGGATCAATCAGTGGCCACCCCTTGCTCCAGGTCAACCCAGGTTACTTCTCTTAGCAACTGTGCTATGGGCATAGTAGATTTTGTAAGGGGCCTGCTTCGCTCAGGGACAAATTGGAGGAAGTTGGAAGGATTTGAAGGTGACGATTCACTATGGTTTTTTCTTCTCTCCATTGCTAATGGGGAAAATCCTTACTGACTTACTCCTTTTAAAAAGTTTGGGGGCCCCTGGGTGGCTCAGTCAGTTAAGCATCTGACTTTGGCTCAGGTCATGATCTCATGGTTCGTGGGTTTGAGCCCTGCATCAGGCTCTGTGCTGACAGCTCAGAGCCTGGAGCCCGCTTCAGATTCTGTATTTCCCTCTCTCTGCTCCTCTCCCGCTCACACTCTGTCTGTTTCTCAAAAATAAACAGTAAAAACAAAATTATAAAAAAAACTTTGTATTTGCATATAGCTGACATACAACGTTATGTTAATGTCAGGTGGACAACAGAGTGATTCAGCTTTTCTATGTATTATGTTATACTCATTACAAATGTGATAGCCCATTTAATTATCACATCTACCATAGGAAGAAGGTTTTATTACTATCTTTAATTTATAGAGGAGGAATCTGAAACATAGGTAATATCCTCAGGTAAGTAAATTGGGGTGCTGCAGAGTAGGATGGTCAACGAAGCCTCTGCTGATCTATCCCCAAAGTGTCTGGCTGTCTAAAGATGGAATTGAGAAAGGTTTAGGATCATTAAAAGTTAGCTCTAAGCTTTAAAGTTATTGTGGGAACAGATCTCAAAAGTATAGAGACACAGATACAACTTGGGAAAGAATTTCTTATTAGCTGTGTGAGTTTGAGAAGTTTACTTAAACACAGGGGTTATAAAATGGGAAAAACCCTTCTGCGCAGGCTTTTTATGAGGAGAGCATGTTTTTTATGAACCAAGAGTCTTCATAAATTTTGTTATCAACATAGTTTTGGGATGATATTTTTAACTTGATGGTAATTTTCTGCATATGAGCCAAATAGCATAATCACAATTTGAAATATTTAGTTCTATTAAATATTCAGTTATTACAAGGTAATTAAGATGATTCACGATTGATTTAGTAAAAAGATTTTATTATATAGCATTTTATTATACAACATTTTCAGCCCTATTTTTTTCTAATATACTTTTATTATACTTTTTAGAAAGTGGAACTTGTCTTAAGGTTCATCTCCCTTGGACTGCATCCAAAGGGATTTAGTTCTTGAGTACAAAAATGATGTTATTAAATGTACTCATCACTACCTAAGGTGTCCCTCGTCATGCACCCAGGACAGGACAACATAAAGCCTCCAGTGTCATAGAGTCTTGATCTCACTCTCCTTGATAATAAGAGATAGTAACTAGATAAATGTAATAGATTCCACAAAAATAATCAGATGAAAGATACATGTACATGGAATGACCAGATTGGCCAAGCTAAACGTACAGTAATTAACTGACTTGTCCAACTCATTCAGACTAGTGATGTTCCCAACTTTTGAGCAACGCAGTAGCATAACAGAAACTGAAGCTGCTTATGGTGAAAATACAGAAAACTTAAATCTTATTTCAAGCATCTTTACCTCTCCACACCTCTTTTGTATTCTAAAACCCTAATGACTCAAAAGATCTTCAATAAACGCATGCTCTGTTTTGTTTTGAAGTAACTACAAATGCTTCTGAGTTAGGAGAAACAACAAAAATACTACTTCTTCAGAAAGAAAACCCTTCCTTTTTGTTCTCTGGGAAGTATACAGTTGCTTGAAAGCAAGATTTTATAGCAGATTAAGAGAGGGTCCAAGTCCTTTTACCAGTTTGTCTGCAAGTTCACGAAGAGTCAAAGAAATCAAAGAAATGAGGCAAACCCTCCATCGTTGTTTTATGACGTCTGAAAGTACAACTGCAGACCTTAGGGCAGGAGCCTGGCAGATCCGCATTATTTTCAGCTTGGTTGCAAACATGGGTAATTTAATAAAGCAGTTTGTTTCTAGTTTTCCTGGACCATACAGCCCCTCTCCCTTCCCTTCCCTGTACAAATTCAGAGGCCGGCCCCAGGTCAAATTTGGAGGACAAGTCCCTGTAATATAAATATGCATCACTGTTCAGTGTTAAGAATGGAGGGTGAGATCCATGATCCTGGCCCGTGGCTTTTTTACTTCTTTGTTTTTGGAGAGAATGTTGATTGAAGCCTTTAAAAGCATTTTAGGTTGGCACGCTTTCAATTTCTCAGCCCAGGTGGCAATTATCTGGAGAAAAGTAGTTGATTGCCTCAACAGAAGACTTTCATCTGGGTTTGCCAAGGCATTTTTATTATAATGAATTAATTACCTTTACTAAAGTTGTAAGTAGAATCCCATTTTTATGGTACTTAATGGATGGGTTATGCTACGCAACTGGGAAGCTCAGTGGCATAATCCAGGGATGCTTGTAGCGGTCATCAACAGTAGTGTCCAGGGGTCCAGAGCAGATGTTCCGATCACCAGCTTGAATGTTTGAAGACCAGTTAAAGACAAAGACAGACTGAAAGCAGTCACGTAAATAATTTACCATCACTCCCATTCTCCCCACTTCTATAGCCCAAAACTATACGAGGAAACTTGCTCTACCTTTAGACACAGATGTGGAACCCCACGATAACTCTATATTGGGGAAGGGTGCCTGGGTGGCTCAGTTGGTTAAGTATGTGAATCTTGATTTCAACTCAGGTCATGATCTCATGGTTCATGGGATTGAGCCCCGAGTCGGGCCCTGTGCTTACAGTGTGGAGCCTGTCTGAGATTCTCTCTCTGCCCCTCCCCTGTTCTCTCTCTCAAAATAAATAAACATTAAAAAATCTATAATGGCAAAATCTGGATACAACTCCGTGTTTTTCCAAATTGCTGTAATCTGTCTTATATTTAATACATTTGTTCTGAGTATTCAGATGTTTTGATAAATTCTTCAGTAGCTACAGATGGACTATTGTGGATATTTAAAAAGAAAGACTCAGATTTTAAATGTTTTATGATGACTTTAAGAACTCATTTATCTTTCCTAGTTAGGGCCGGATCAAAATGAGTTTGCATTTCTGGATAGATACAACCGACAGAAGGAAAGTTGGCATGTTAGGAGATAAGGTCAGGATTAGAAACTAACGTTTAGGTAATAAATACTGGATTAATTACTTCAGCCATTGCGTGAGGTAGGTGCTGACTGGAGTTTTCTTGCCTTGCACTCCAGGGCATTAGGGGCACTTCATGCCTACAGGCTGCCACGTGGGGTGCAATGAATTGGAGAACCTCCATCATTGATTCACTTCTGTTTAATGTCTGAAAATGAGAAAAAACTGAGATGGTGATGCTGAATGTAAAAAAAAAAAAATCCTAAGGGAAACATATATTACTTGCAAAAATAGTTTATAAATGGGAAACGTGAAACGCTAAATCTGTTTAATAACAAAATTCAGTATCTCTTCTAGAAAGTTAAATATAGTTATTTTTTAATTTAAAAAAATTTTTACGTGTTTATTTTTGATAGAGAGAGAGAGAGGCAGAGCGCAAGTCGGGGAGGAGCAGGGTGGGGGGGAGACGTAGAATCCGAAGTAGACTCCAGGCTCCAAGATGTCAGCATAGAGCCCAATGTGGGGCTTGAACTCACAATCTGTGGGGTTATGACCTGAGCCGAGGTTGGACACTCAATGAACTGAACCACCCAGGAGTCCCAAAAGTTAAATATAATTATGAATACATTCATTGTGAGGAAATACATTTGATGCATTTCCAGTGATTATGACAATTCTTCATCAGAAGGCAGGAGTCATTATTAATCTAAAGAAGGGTATGGATGGTGACATTCTATTTCACTTAAGGAGCCTTTGAAAATTCTCATCATTTGAAGGCCTAGTTATCAATTGTCTTATGGGGACCATAAACTTATCAGTTTTTCCCCCAGCTTTTTACCCGGGCCTGCGGACAAAGATCTTACCTCTTGATCTGATGATTTTTTTGATTAACAGTTCAATGGTTCACGTTTCCTGGTTTCAATTTTAATATAATCTTTATTATTTATGGTTCATAACTTCCTTTAAAAATTTTAGTTTAACCCAGCAGTAGCACTGCTAGGAATTTACCCAAGGGATACAGGAGTGCTGAGGCATAGGGGCACATGTACCCCAATGTTCATAGCAGCACTCTCAACAATAGCCAAAACATGGAAAGAGCCTAAGTATCCATCAACGGACGAATGGATCAAGAAGATGTGGTTTATCTATACGATGGAATACTACGTGGCAATGAGAAAGAATGAAATCTGGCCATGTATAGCAACACGGATGGAACTAGAGGGTGTTATGCTGAGCGAAATAAGTCAGGCAGAGAAGGACAGACAGATACCATATGTTTGTACATATAGGTGGATTAGGAGGAAGCTAACAGAAGACCATGAGGGTGAAGAAGGGGAAAAATAGTTGGGACGAGGGAGGGAGGCAAACCATGAGAGACTCTTGAATGCTGAGAACAAACTGAGGGCTGATGGGGGTGGGGAAGAGGGGAAGGGGGGTGATGCGCATGGAGGAGGGTACTTGTGGGGATGAGCACTGGGTGTTATATGGAAACCAACTTGACAATAAACTATTTAAGAAATTTTTTAGTTTAGCCCTTAGTGCAGGCTAGCCATTAGGCAATTTGTTCATTTATTTATTAACTTACCCCAAATAAATATCAAATGGTCAATGAAGACAATTTTTGGTCTTGTCAGCACATTGACCTAGGATGTAATATGGGAGACCTAGTTGATCGTGGGAGAGAAACCAGCATGGTCAAAAGGGAAGAGAAGTGACTTGAACTCAAGAGTCCTGGATATCTGGAGGCCTGGCTCTGAGACTGATTGTTTGAGTGACTCCAAAGCAATCATTAAACATGCTGGCTTCGTGTGTTTGAAAATACAGTTGCACTAGCACCTCACTCACAATAGGTGCTGAATGAATGAATGTTGCATACAGCTTCCTTTTGTCTCTAAACTTCCCTAACTCTATGACTATTATGATCATATGATTATTATAATTCATAGATTATTATGATCGTGATTATTGAGATCAAAATCTCAGGAATAGAATAAATTGTTGGGTCCACAATTTCAACATTGATCAGCGTTTCCTCCAATGGCAAAGTCCAGGGGAAAGAAACCAGAAAAATCAGGTGTGTGAGTCAAGAAGGCCATTCATCAGAACAAAATCTTTTCCTATGGTATACTCATGTATTTGCTTCAGATGACTTATAAATGTGGCTGACCAGTACAGAAAGGAGTCATCTCTCTCTGGTTGACCTTCAGTCCAGTCATAGCTGAAACTCTTAGTGTGATTAGGTTATGTAGTTTGTAACCACTTTTCAATTTTTTTTTTTTTTTTGCATAAAATCTGGCATGGACAGCAACTTTGCTTAGTTGGTTGATGGCTATTTTCTGGTTTTATTGATCTGGAGTTGGCCCAAGACCTCCCTGGTGGACCACATATTTGGTTTCTGAATTAAAACAGGAAATACCGAAGCAGATGAAAATGGAACAGCAACAAAGTGGTATTTTCCAAACATGAGCACAATATGGGTGTAAAGTGGAGGGGATTTCCATGACCAGAAACATTCTTCGTTTCTCTAACTCCAGAACAATTCTTTTCCCAATCTGGAATTGTGATATTCCATTGCCAGGCATTGCTGAAAGGTGAGCTAGAGATAAAGACACACCTGAGGAAGGAATAAAGCCAGAGGTTCGCACCCAGGCAAGGGGCACGGTGCACTTGAAGACAGTCCAGGTGTGTGATGGGGCTTGATGTTCATCTTTTTGTTTTGTTTTATTTTTAAAGAATACCTCAACAGGGCCAAATATCTGTGGCTTCCTTGCTGGTCTCAGTACAGGGATTTGACTGATAATCTTCCCTCTGGATTAGACTTGAAGCCTGAGCCCAGCATTTGGGGGTAAATTTTGCAATCCCGTCTTTACATCACCAGTGAAGGACTGTTCTCAGCAGATACTCAGTAAGCCAAATCGTGTCCCTGCATCGCATATATAAGTGGCTTGGACATTCTTTACGGCATTTTGTGCTATGGAATTTGCCATTCCAGAAAGAGTGCAGATGAATACTTTTTGCAAAAGATTTTGTCATCCGGGAAACTTTACCTGAAGTCTTAGGATTTAGCAGGTGAAATAAATAGAAATGGTTTCCTCTGTTTAAAATATATGATTAGATGTTTTGGTAAGAAATAAAGAGATTTATTCTGAGAACCATGGCCCATGACAGTGTGGTTCCTCATTGACCATGTTTTTGTGAAACATTATATCTCCTCTATAAACATGACCTAATAAAGATTTTTTTAAAAATGTTAACTTCATTGGCAGAATTGGGGAATAATTTATTTATTATATTCCAAGGGGAATATTTCCATAGATGCTTTAGTTCAAACACCTTGTAGTTAAGGTAAATGATACCTTTATTTATTGATAACTTACTTCTTTACCCCAACAGAATAACTGGGTTGAATGGCCTCTTTGTGGTATTTTATATAATAAGTGACAGAAATGATGTCTTCATGGAGAAATTGGCACGAGGTTAATCTTGTGTTTTTCACGTGTCAGTTGACTTCCTTTTTTGGGCAGACAAGTCTCATAAATGCTACTTCGTTCATATGCAGAATGTAAGAGATGTGAGATGCACAGAGCCAGACAGTTATTCAGATTTCATTTGGCCTTTTGATAAATTAATGGAATGAAATCATGTATGTGAATGCCCCTTTGATAAGTATGCAGTTCTAAGTAAATGTATGGTATTTACTTATTACTGTAACTTTTCCGCTATGGAGTACAGCATGTTCCCCAAGTCAGCCCCCTGAGCCGATCTTTTTCATGATAAATCTATCTAGAAAAGCATTGGCTTCTTCGTTTCCTGGTCTTTAGTCATACACTGAGTAGACTGTCTTTGTAGCAAATTTAATGTAATCATTGGCCCAAGTCTAGACAAGGAAATGTACTTTAGCAGCCCTAAAGAGATAATTACTGTGGATAGCTTGTTATTAAATTAATATTGAAATAAGACATGCCTTTTTAGATGGCATAATTCTAAGACAAGGCACCTACCTTGCCCTTATAAATGAGAAATGCCTTAGGTTAGACCTATTCCTGACAATCAAGTATACTTTCTCCAAATATAATGAGATATGATTCCAGATGCCACTGGGTTCTATCACTGGATGAAACCAACAGGCTCAGCCTTGCTTCATTTGAGTCTATGTAGTTCTGTGTCTATAGCTTTAGAAAGAAGATCAGCAAAGTCTGTATTATTCAAGAGAAAAAATGTCTATGATGAAAAATCCCACTGCTGTTCTTTAGTTCATAATTTCATTAATACTTAAGGACATTTACCACAAAGAAATAATTCTATGTATGTCTTGGAATAAGCAGGGTTGAAAAAATTTGATTAGTGCTGCAAGTATTAACATCAAAAAATATATAAACGCTTCAAAATGGATTAAAGATCTAAATGTGAGACCTGAAACCATAAAAATCCTAGAAGAGAGCACAGGCAGTAATGTCTCTGACATCAGCCATAGCCACAGTTTTCTAAATATATCTCCCAAAGCAAAGGAAACAAAGGCAAAAATTAACTACTGGGAGTACATCAAAATAAAAAGCTGCACAGCGAAGGAAACAACCAATAAAACTAAAAGGCAACCTATAGAATGGGAGAAGATATTTGCAAATGACATCTCTGATAAAGGGTTAGTATCCAAAAAATATAAAGAACTTCTATAACTAAACACCCCATAACAAATAATCCATTTAAAAAATGAGTTGAAGACCTGAACAGACATTTCTCCAAAGAAGAAATACAGATGGTCAACAGGTACATAAAAAGAAGCACATGACTCATCATCAGGGAAATACAAATCAAAGCCATGATGAGATTTCACCTCACTCTTGTCTGAAAGGCTAAAATAAAAACACAAGAAACGAGTGTCGGTGAGAATGTGGTAAAAAAGGAACCCTTATGCAGTGTTGGTGGGAATGCAAACTTGTGCAGCTACTGAGAGAAAAGTGTGGAGTTTCCTTAAAAAGTAAAAATTAGAACTACTCTATGATCCAGCGATTGCACTTTTGTGTATTTACCCAAAGAATACAAAAACACTAATTCAAAGGAATACATGCATACCCATGTTTATAGCAGCGTTATTTACAATAGCCAAGATATGGAAGCAGCCTCTGTCCATCGATACACACACACACACACACACACACACACACACACAGGAATATTATTCAGTCATAAAGAACGATATCTTGCCATTGCAATGACATGGATGGAGCTAGAGAGTATAATGCTAAGTGAAAAAGTCAGGCAGAGAAAGACACATACCATATGACTTCACTCTTGTGGAACTTAAGAAATAAAACAAATGAGCAAAGGATTAAAAAAGAGAGAGAGACAAACCAAGAAATAGACGCTTTTTAAAAATGTTTTTATTTATTTTTGAGAGAGAGAGCGAGCATGAGCAGGGGAGGGGCAGAGAAGAAAGCTCTGATGACAGCTCAGAGCCTGATATGGGGTTTGAACTCATGGACCATGAGATCGTGACCTTAGCCGAAGTCAGATGCCTAACGGACTGGGCCACCCAGGTGCTCCAACAGACTCTTAACTATAGAAAATAAACTGCTGGTTACCAGAGAGTAGAGGTGGGAGTATGGGTTAAATAGGTGATAGCAATTAAGGAATGCACTTGTTATGATGGACACGGGGTGATGTATGCGAGTGTTAAGTCACTATATTGTACACCCAAAGCTAATATAACACTGTATGTTTACTACACTGGAATTTATACATATATATTCCAATTTTGTTCCTCCCATATCCCTCAAAGTGAAAAGTAAAAAGCAGATGTATTTCATCTTTTTGTTTGTGTGTCTCTTGAATGTCAAGGAGCAAACATTTCTTTAGAACCCATAGAAGCATAGGTCCTATCTATAAGAAAATACCCATGTCCTCAAGTAATTTGGTTTGGGGAGGGGGGGGAATAAGACCTATAAAGACATATAAAACAAAATATGGCAAGGGTTATAATTAGTTTCATCCTGAGGTGCTAATCTCCATGCCCCTGATGGGAAATTAGATCAGACCACTTGAGACTATGCATGTGTTCTTTTTTTTTAAAACATAATTTATTGTCAAATTGGCTAACATACAGTGTGTATAGTGTGCCCTTGGTTTTGGGAGTGGGGAAGGGGAAAATAGTCTAAGCATGTCTGCTGGGAAAAATAATAAAGAAAATATTTTTCCCTTTTGTTCAGGTCACAGGATAAAGAGGCTTAAAATAGAAGGGGTAGAAAAGTCTGCTTTTTTCCCCATCAGGGAAAAAAAAATCCCCATTGTCCGTTCTCATCTGTTGCTTTAGTATCAGTCACTAGACCAGAAGCTTGATGATATCAGAGTATACATTTCTTTCCTCTGTTCTTACCACTCTGAGCCCTGTTTGCACGCACAGTTCACCGGGCCAGTCATACCGTCCTGCACTTCTCCCTCTCAGTCCCCATCTAGAAAACTCCTATTCCGTCGTTAGAACCTATCTTCCACATCTACTGCATCTCAGAGTAGGGTTAGTGGTTTCCTCTATGTCTTCTAAACACTTCTATGTTTGTCTGTGCCTACCTTTATTATAATACAGATAGAAATGGGTTATAATTAAGAATATGAAGAGCTCATCTGAATAGATTTTCTAGAACTTGCTATTGAGATAGTAGCCTTTTATTTTTGATATTTATTATTATTATTTTTAAAGTTTATTTACTTTGAGAGAGAGGGAGAGAGTGTGAGCAGGGCAGGGGCAGAGAGAGGGAAAGAGAGAATCCCAAGCAGGCTCCATGCTGTCAGCTTGGAGCCCAATGCCAGTCTCCATCTCAGAAATGGTGATTGTGACTTGAGCCATAACCAAGAGTCTGAGCCACCCAGACATTCCAGAGATGTTAATCTTTTATTTATTTATTTTTTAAAAGAATTACTACCTCCCTTGTTTTAGAAATAAAAATATATTTTTGTTGATTATTTTAAGAAATTCAAGAAGTAGAAAATAAACAACAACAAATCACTGCAAATCCCACCACCTTGAATCAAGCAGCATTGACTTTTAAAGGTTATTTGTTCCTTTTGAGAGAGAGAAAGAGAGAGAGAGCATGTGCATGCATGCATGCACGGGCTGGGTGTGGGGCAGACAGAGAGTGAGAGAGTCTCAAGCAGGCTCCACACTGTCTGCACAGAGCCCGATGTGGGGCTCGAACACATGGATGCAGGGCTTGAACACATGAACCGTGAGATCATGAGCTGAGCAGAAACCAAGAGTTGGACGCTTACCCCAGAGCCACCCAGGAGCCCTAAGCAGAATTCACTTTTAATGAACATTATTTCAGACATCCCTCTGCAACCGGGGAAAGGGGTGTTGCAGAACAGAATATAAATGCTACACACCTTGGCGAAGGAAGATAAGTAGATCAACAGATAGGTAAAAATAGTTTTATACTAATGGGATCATCATCTGCCCGCTATTCTCAAAACAGCTTTTAATTTTACTTTAATTGAATTGGATAAAGAATTTCCTAAAAGTCAAATTTGTTTCACAAGGGATATTACTGCCTCAACTGTCATTTAAGATATGAAAACATTGACTAAAAATAAACACAACAAAAGCTGAAGAGCTGTGATATTCTGAAATTACCTGTTTCAATTTCGAAGCATTATCAATTGACCATTTTCCCTAAAAGCCTTCACAATTTTGTGGCTTATATGACTTTTATGACCTTGATTGCTATTATGTATATATACAAATATACGTATGTTTGTATTTTGCTCAGCAATAACAGTGTTCCCAGGTGTTTAATTATCAAGCATTTCTTTTTTTTTTCTTTTGTTTTAAACTTTCAAATTTCATTTTGTGTTTATTGGGTTCCTTGTTTGATTGACTGTTCGTGGTAAGCAGTGTTTCATCAAGTTGTTTTGCTTCTATGCAAAAGGGCTCAAAAGTACTCCGTGCTGATGATTTATGTTTGGGCGTATCTGCATCACCGTTAGATTTGAGAGGCAGTTTGGTTCCATTCTCTCCCTTGCCCTCAACCTCTTTTGCCCTCAGGCCGCCCAGGTGCTGCTCCATTGTCTTACACCAAACACAGGGAGTAAAGGTAGTTAAGGAATGGGACCTCTCCTTACTCCTTTATCCCTCCCTCCATTAACATTCAAATCTGGTGGTGATTGGCTTTTTCTTTCCAGGCAAGTTTTGCAAATCATCTGGGATGGTAGTTGTTTCTATGTGTAAAGGGGTTAGGGAGAAATGGGCACATTGGCAAAAAAAAAAAAGGGTTTTAAAAATCGATTTAGGGTTGATAAGGAGAATTAATCTAGCTTTTGTGGTGTAAATTCATAGCATCAGCACTGATTGTCAGTCAGTGCAGAGTCTGATGTGGGGCTCAAACTCATGAACCATGAGATCATGACCTGAGCTGAAAACAAAAGAGTCAGATGCTTAACCAACTGAGCCATGTAGGCGCCCTTAATTTTTTGGTCTTAAACCAAACCTTAAGGTTATTCCAGAGGAGAGTCTTCTCCTATGACATCCTTATATCTAGAAGGGTTTCAATTCTTCTGGGATCTATGCAAGTAAAAAGAGTAGTGCATGCTGAAGTCAGTGCCAAACAAGAGATTGGTTGCCATCTTACTGAGTGACATGGGGAGACTGTTTTGTGGGGAGTCTCACATTGCTGCATTGGCTTAGTATTCCCACCCAATAGTTTCCTATTTCCTCTATTTTAATGGGCAATTTTCTTTTGTAAAAAATATGCTAAATAGTATTTATGTGTAATTGATTTGATTTTTGACAATACATTGCTATTTTTCCCATGTGCATCTCCATGGTAGGACGGGAAGACATGATGTCACCGGTCCAGGAGCAAGGCCTCAGTTAGATATGCCTATTTGTTAGACTAATTAATAGTATGGTTTTCCATGTAGAAACTGCAACTTCATTTAAATAACTAATTACAAGCAGTTTTAACGTAAACATTATGATGTCTACTTGTGATTACACTTTAGAATACAATTTGAAGACATAAATACAATTAGATGCATTTATACAAATACAGTGTAGATGCTACTAACCTCCCCACAGATTTACACCCCATGTTGAGCCCTGATAAGCAGCTCAGACCCTCCCTCTCTTCAGGGATGTTAGTGTCCTTTTCTGCCCTGGGAATGTGGTAGGAGAAGATCCTCAAGATCTACTTAATTAGGCTGCAGTGAACTTCAAACTCTGTGGAATTGAAGCATGTGGGTTGTTACTCTTCTAGAAAGAAGGCTCTTTGTGCAAATTGACCCAACCCCAACTCTCCTCTCCCCTTGCTCTGATTGGTCAACATTATCTAGTGAAGAAACATATTCTATTACACTTTTTCTTCCCAATAATGGGCATCCACTTCCCTCATGGCTGCATTCCTAAGAGAGGCAACTTAAGTCATTCTTCAAGTGTGTTCTCCACCAAGCGTTCTACCTGTAGAAAGAAAAACCTACCAGTTTCTCTCGATTAAAAAAATTCTTTATATAAAAAATCAAGGTATGTTTTTAAGTTAGAGTTGAATTTAAAGACAATTTAATTCAAGGCCCTACTTTTACAGATACTGAGTCTGAGTTCCAGAGGTAAGTCACATTATCACAGAGCAAATTAGGAGAACTAGAGCCAGAATCTGGGCTCCCGCTGGTGCCTTGTCACATGATCAAGTTTTTGTTTTTTGTTTTTCTGTGTGTGTTTTTTTTCTCTGCATGGTCAGGTGTGGTCAAATGGAATATCTCCTTCAGTTTCTGGCAAAAGCCACTATGAACTATCACTAGCTTTAGCAATGGGGACTTTTTTGTTCTATAGTTACATACATACAAAAATGCAAGATTGGGCATGCAGATAAACCTTTTGTGTGTATAATTAATAATTAATAAAGTGTGCATAATTCACACTTGAGTTTCTGTATCTCATTAGAGGTAGTTGTCTCACCTTTAACTAGAGAAGACAAGCTTTATTTTTGTAGCGCTTTGCCCTATTATGTTCAACAATAATAATTCACAGTGACAGATGTAATCCACCAAACTCATTATTTTCAACCCTGATCCATTTATTTTGCATTACCAATACAGTTTTGATGCCTATCGTTCCCTGGACTGGAGTGCTTGATGAAATGTTTTATTGCAATATGTCAGAGTCTAAATAATTAACAGCAAAAATAGGGCTGAAGCCTTCCAAACTCACGGTGTGTATTATAAAATCGTATGTAATGCACCCTGTACTCACAAGAACATGTCCTAGAGATGTGGTTTTGATAAAATGATTACATTTGGGGAAAGAAGAATGGAATATATCTCCTATATCTCCTATAGCAGGCCACATCTCTTCAAAGATTAAATAAATACACACACACACACACACACACACACACACACACACACACACACATATACATATATATTACTCAATCTATCAAAGAGAAAAGTAAACAGGGTTCAAGCCTGTTTTCTTTTGCAAAGCGAAAAATCTCCCAAATCTGTTGTGAAAAACCCCAGCCACAATTTAACACATTGCACTACGAAAACAGTGTACTTTCTTTTCTTGATTTATATTTGCAATCCTCGAGTGGTACACAGGGATACTGTCGTGTGGTAGGCAGCGTTGAGCTATGTGACTTTCCTTGACTTTAAAGGAATCGCAGGGAAGTTTGAATTGCAACTAGTCAACCTTGAAGGGAGAGAAACTAAATGAAACACCTGTTTTTCTGATTACTGTACCACAAGGCCTTTTAATTAGTTTGTGGAAATAGAAGTTTTAGTTATTGAAGCATATGGTTATTTTCCTCCAAGAAAATGGACATGTGACTACACATCATTAATTTGTGATTATTATTAAAATAAGAATGTAATTTGAAAGATTGTACATTAATAGATATATTTGCCAGACTAGAAAAGAGCTGGAGAATAAGGCAAGAGGAAAATCCACATAAAAATGTCAATCTTTTATATCAACATCATGGATTGGCCTCCACGGTGTTTAGAATATTTATTCGCAAAAGAACTTCAGTTGGAAATGAATACAAATATTGATCATGACTCTATGGACATTTATTCTTTTAATAGCATCTCATTCCTCTTCCTCAAGTACTCAGAGAGCAATAAATCAGCGTGGGAAACAAAGGCCTCAAAAATGGGAATGGCCAAGATAAATACAGTTTTAACACATTCCCTCCATATTGTTTTCCTCATACAGAAGCTGGGGTTTCTCTCCAGTGTGTTTTAGTATTTACTGTAGGAGTTTGAAAATCCTACTGGGCCTTTGGGAAATTCTTCCACTCAGCTAGATGTCAGCGTCAGGTCATCATAAGACCCTCAAGGTCTTAATGTGATTGTATGGGAAAGAGAACCAATGTGGCTTCTTTGTCATTTGTTCATAATCACCTCTGAAACGAGGCTGTTAGAATGATGCTTCTGCTGGGGCCACTGGATATCAGACTCCGTTGCTTCACGAACATTTGCGCTCAGGAATCCCAGAGTTTAGATGCAAAGTGCAAGAGATAGTAGCAGCTTTGTGATCATGTGTTATATTGTATTTTTCCCCAGTGACTCCCTGCTTTGGGCATAGAAGGCATTTGATAAGTACATGAGGTTGGAGTTTTTCTCTGGGAGAGGCTTCTATTGAATTACGGCTTAGCATCCAATGAAATGAGCACATATAACATGGCAGACATGTAATAATTTAAGTGGAAGAAGAATTGCAAACGAGACGAGCTTTACGGTTAATAAAATCATGAGAAACTACACATAAACTACAAGCATTAACAGCGGCAGAAATGACTCAACTGTTGTGAAATTTGCATTTCTCTCATTGTTTATATCTAAATACGAAACATACCTGGCAACGGCATGAGACAGGACATGCCTTCTCCTTTTTCCATATTATTTACCCCGTGTGTTTGGCCAAAAGTGCTGATTACAAAATATGACTGCAATTGGAGAGCATGGCAATGTGGATTTCCACACCTATGGCATAAGGCTTGGATTGTTTTGATTAAAGAAATAATTGTGATCCAATTTCATAATGTTGATCACAATTTCATCACCTGTGCTTGGAAGGAGAGGAAAATATATGAGGGGTATAGCGAAGTGCAAACTCATTAAAGACTGTCTGTAAGAAATTATGATCATTACATTTAAAGCAAAGGTGTGGTATTGTGTTTAATTAAACAAAGTTTTACAAAGTGTTTTATGAAGTTTGCTTGGATTGTGCAAACTTAGACAAGGTGCTTTATTAAAACTTATATTTCATGAACTATTTTGAGAACATATAATTTGGGAAGCAGATAGGTAAATTACCATGAAAAAATGTCCTTGCATAATATTTTGCTTAGTGAAAGTCTTATTCCAAGAATGTGAGATACAGGTTGCCTGTTCAATTCCCTTTTTTTTTTTTTTAATGTTTATTTATTTTTGAGAGAGAGAGAGAGAGAGAGAGAGTGCCAATGGAGGAGGGGTGAGAGACCCAGAATTTGAAGCAAGCTCCCGGCTCGGAACCTTCAGCACAGAGCCCAGTGTGGGGCTGGAACTCACAAGCTGTGAGATCATGACCTGAGCTCAAGTCCAAAGCTTAACTGACTGAGCCACTCAGACACCACGCCTATTCAATTCTTGAATGTCAAAATCTACATAGTTTTTCATCAGCTGTTTACCAAGGAAATAAGAAATATTCTAACCTATTTTTCCTTGGCTACAAAATAGATTCTTGGAAGATAGCAAACATTTCAGCAGCAAGTTCTTGATTTTTTTAAGGTTATTACACCTACGCCCATTCTCACATAATATTCTTAAAAGCTAGTAAAGAAACGAGTCCTAGGAAAACATTATCAAACTTTAGCCAACTGTGCTTTCCTCAATCTCTCTTCCCTCATTGTTTCAGTGGACCTCTCAGTCAGATGATGCTGAGGATGTGGTGGAGGAAGCCAGATACCCTCTTGCTGTTAATCTAAATGTTGGGCTTGAAAAATATTCCCAAGTACTTGGGGGAAGAATTAATTGACCAGCACAGTTTTAGGCAGAATCTGCATCCAATTTTGACCCAGGGCCTGTCATTTGAGTTTTGCTGAGAACTATATTTTTAGAGAGATAATTCAGTTCGTCAGTTGTATGACAAATTTCATTCTTTTCTGGTCATTTAGGCTAGAGGGAGGTATTCATTTTGAGTAGATACAGAGAAAGTCTGGGAAATAAATATTTAAATTTTAACTTAAGAAATCTCAAGTGAATGTTTTAATATAAATATTTTAATATAAACTTTATGTTTAAAAGACATAAGTTACTGAGGTCAGTTTTCAATATGTTCACATACTGCAAAGCAGCATCCCAGGACAAGAGGCTTGGAGAGGAAGATGAGAATGAGGATTATTAGCAGGGATGTACAGGGAGAGGCCACATGACATACAAACATAGCATGTTATGCCCCACGCACAGTGTTAATGAGCTGTGAGGTCAGTATTGGAGATGGAGGGATCAGTAAGGCATGGAGTTGAGCACATGGACCCTTGTATGTAGTTGATGGGACATGGAGTGGTAAACTTAAGCCAATTGGTAAGTGTCATGGTACCAGTAGGACCTAATGATGACTTCGAAATAGATGAAGACAACTGGTAGGTTACAGAAGTTCAGAGTTAGAAGTTCCAAGCTCGAACACCCAGCTAAGGGTCTTCATAGAAGATTTCTGGGAGAGAGTTGAGTCTGAATGGGTCTATAAAGAGGAATCTATTGCAACGGGCTGGGTAGGGGATGTTGATACATAAAGATGCAATTCTAGGAAAGAGAGCAAACATTGGTAGATTAGCGGCGCATAATTACATTGCACAGCTTTAGGAGGCATTGCAGCTTGTGGAACATTTCATGTGTGATATCTCATATAATTCTTAGTGCAGCCCAGTGAAATAAGGTGGGACAGTTGCTACTACACAGTTGTACAGATGTGCAGACTGCAGTTCAGCTGGAGCTGAATCTCAAACACACGCACTCGACACTTTCCGGCTGCCAGCAATGGCAAAGGTGTTGGGTGGATGGGCTTACCTGGGAAGAGCCAGCAGAACAGCAAAGCAGCCCCAGCTCACACAAAAATAGGACAAAAATAACTTTTTTAAAAGCCCAAGCATAATCCGAAATAATTCATGAACTTACGGTAACGACTAGTGAAAAGAGAAACTTCCTTTAGCAATTATTTAAACCTAAAGCTAGGAGGAAATGCACCAGAAAGATTGGGGGGCGGGGGGAAGGCAAAGAGAAAAAGAAGCATGGCCAAAACAAAACGGAAGAGTGAAGAACGGTGAAACCTATCAAGGCATAGCTGAGTTGTATGCTCTTGGTCTTCTCTTCCCTTTACGGCCCCTTGGAGATAATTGTTCACCTGTTGTTCAGTGACCGCCATTCACTGCAAAGCGGAACACGACCTCTGTGCATTTTACTAGGGACGTGTGTGACCTTGCTACCTGGAGATGTGTCACCCAGCACGAGGCCATCTTTCCAATAGGTCAACAAAAATAAATCATTTAAACAGAGTGTCCTCTTCTTTGAGGCCAATTTGTCCCTAGACATGAGTTCGCCTATCTCAGAACAACATACAGAGAGGAAAGAGTTTCAAATGAATGCAAGTATGTTCAATCCATAATCAAATGAAAATGTTTCGGGTCGGGTGCCGGAATGTATTCCTGAATGAGACTTTCTTCAGCACCTAAATTTGGCCATCTGGCATCCTATTTTAAGAATTATTCAAGTGTTTGAATTGAAGGATTTGCCTTTTAATGAGGAAATCATAATTTTATTGTAAATATGGAACACGTTGTCCTTGACTCTGAATGTGCTAACTTCAGAGTATGAAAGAAGTGACATCATTAGCCACCCGTTGTACAACCAGCAGTGAAGAGAGAAATTGTCAAGCAAATAAGGAGTATTGTCCTAGAATACCGGTCATGTTGCAATGAAAAATATTCCCCCCTCCAAAAAAAGGGTCCAGGCTTCTTATTAAGGGCTGAAGAATGATAAAATATAAGCAGCGTACCAAGGAAATCTCTCAAACTGTTGATTACAGTGGGAAGATTTCTGAAGTTTTGATAAAGGATGTAGTGTTCTTACATTGTTTTTCCATGAAGATTCTAAAGTTTACTTGGAGCACCATTTGCTATTAATTGGATAGTCTGATGGTATCACAAATACTTACTATTAATACTATTTAAAAAGTTAGGATATTTTAAATGCAGTTCAATACTAGCAAAGATAGTTTTAATGAAAACTTCTGCAGGGATATTATTGTATGACTGAGAGTAGTCCTCATTTATTTAGCAGGTAGTATTATTTGACTATCATATGTCAGATATTATTCTAGCTGTTGAGGCTATAATTATGAATAAGAGGAATATAATAATCTCTGCCTTCCTGAAGCTTATAGTCTAGTGAAAGTTATAAAGAAATAAGTGAACAGTTAATACAATATGGTGATGAGGTTCTGCCAGCATTCTTGGAAGATGAGTTCATAAAAATACATGCTTCAGATTAAATTATTTTTAAACAAACTGCTTTGAATGGTTCTAATACTCTATGTGGATTTAAGTTTGATTAATTTAATAATAAATTAATAAATTTATTATTTATTAATAAATAAGTAGCCACAGAACAACAGGGCATCAGGAGCCTGCCAAGTGAGCCCCACAGAACCAGGGAGAGAAAACGTTTCCTCCTAGACAGTCTCTACAGCGCCCTCTATTGACAAAGCTTAACATAGCGCCAGGTGGCAAAGGAAGAACGTTTAAAGAGCAGTATACATTTTCATCAAACAGGCAAAGAAAAAAAAGGATGAATTTGGAATTGAGAAGCAATAAATCAATAGCCCAGTAATATACCATCACTTCTGCCATAATTTGTTGCCCACACAGATGATCTCTGGTACCCTTGGGAAGGGGCCTACATCAGGGTGTGAATACCAGAAGGCGGCCATCATTGGAGGCCATCTTGGAGGCTGGTCACCAGCCACAGTCTACCAGCTAGTACTCTGTAATTCACATCCCTCTCACATGTAGAATACACTTGTATTAGTTTCTTATTACTGTTACCACAGATTCAGTTATCACAGATTACTGTGTTATCACAGATTCGGTAGCCTAAGACAACACAAATTTATCCTACATTTCTGTAGGTCGGAAGTCTAACCTGGGTCCCTAAGACCAGGGTGTCCACAGGAAAAATGTCTTCCTCTCTGAAGACGGTAGGGGGGAAACCCTTTCCTTGCTTATTCATGTTGTTGGCAAATTCGGATTCTTGGACTCACAGGGCCAATGTTCCCTATTCCTTGTTCATCCCCAGATTCTATAGCCACCCAAATTCTCTGCATCACATTCCTCTTCTTCTGTCTTCAAAGTCAGCAACAGCCCATGCAGCTCTGCTGACTTTGAATTCATTCTGCAACTGTTTGTATTCAAGGAGACAGAGATCATTGGAGACAGCTTGTACGCTAAGTCTTGGAAAAAAATATTTTTCTGGTTATTATTCCTCTAAAGAATTGTAAATATTCCTCTAAGGAAACAGCAATCACAAAATTACAGTTGAAATGAGTTTGCCTCCTAGTTTGAAAAATAAATAGCTTGATTACATGATTTATAATGGGATTTTCATAACTACCCAATAAACGTGATGATACATCCGGCACAAAAAAGACATGTTGTGATGTTAGGGGTTTATAAATACATTATGGAATAAAAATTTTATGAAAAGTATTAATGAATTTAGGAATTAGTTTAGTTAATCTGGCTAATTTAGGCAAACATACTGAATAACTTCTAATTTATTGGCCTGTGAGTTTTAAAGGTTTGCTTTTGCACATACTTAGTTTTAATTTATTACAAGACACTTTCCTGCCAGAAACTACTCTATTTGTATTCCCCCATCATTCACAAGCTACTCCCAATTCAAGCAGCAGAGAGTCTGAGGTTGTAGACTATTTTTCACTTCCATGTTCCTTTTCATATGATTCCATCTAGCAGGTAGGGACCATCACAGTGAGTGAGCTTTAAAAAGCACAGCACGTAAGATTCAATTGAATAATGGATTCTATAGGATCACAAATAATGGAGTGATGACTGTGTATGGGAAATTGATATAAAGGAAAAGCTAAAATGTGAGATAAACCATTAAAAAAACGTTTTCTTTAGTTTTTTTTTAAATTTTTATTAATTTCTAGGAGAGAGAGAGAGAGAGAGAGAGACAGCGTGAGCAGGAGAGGGTCAGAGAGAAAGGGAGACACAGACTCCGAAATAGGCTCCAGGCTCTGAGCTGGCAGTCAGCACAGAGCCCGACGTGGGGCTCGAACCCACAAACCGCAAGATCATGACCTAAGTGAAAGTCGGACGCTTAACCGACTAAGCCACCCAGGTGCCCCACCTTTTCTTTAGTTTTAATTTTTATTTTGAGAGAGCGCAAGCGAGGGGGAGGCAGAGAGAGAGGGATCAGAGGATCTGAGGCAGGCTCTGAACTGACAGCAGTGAGCCCAGTGCGGAGCTTCAACTCACAGATCATGACCCGAGCTGAAGTCAGACACTCAACCTACTGAGGCACCCAGGTGCCCCTCTCATTACTTAAACTACCATCTATATTTTCAATAGTTTCCAAAATATTAGTTAACCTAGAGTATCAGTTATTACTATGTTTTTCAAAGAGTCTGTCTCCTTTGAGAATATTATAAAAGCTATGACTGCTTTACCCCCCAAAATGCACACAGACGTAATTCATGCAATCGGTGAATTGCACGAAGAGGTTCATTTACGGTAATACCTGTTTCATGGGGATATTATGGTTGAGGGACATTATTTTTCAAGGCCAAAATGTACTAGAACACGACATGATTCTTTAAAGTTAGCCTCTCCTAGAATATTAAACTGGGCAAATTGTGGGATATTAAGTATTTCCTGTTTTGTTGGCCAGACAGCCCAAATTGCTTATTTTCGGGGGCATCTCAGCATGTGGCATTAAGAACACTCCTCCTACACCACCGTACACACATATATTTACTAATTATCCAATTTCATGTAGAAGTGAGGCTGGGAGGTTAAGCTCAACTTCTTGTAGAGGTTTCGTGCAACAGTGAAGCCAGAAATTTCCAGAATGCCAGTCCACATTCCTCTCTGTACAGTTTGTCTGATGGGCAGCATGAGAAACCAAAGCAGCATGGAATAAAATGCAAAAAGTTACTGATCCAGTCATGATGGCATTGGCTTTTTGAGAGAAAATTAGCCCAGGTAAGAAAGTGCATCAAGAAGCACGACAAGCCGGGGCAGATTTTTGCACATTCCAGTGAAAGTTTTCAGGCAGTTCTGTCCACGGATATACCCTTAAAGGATGTGACCCAGGTGAGACTTACCTGCTGAAGGCAACTAATCCACAATGAGCAAATTATCCTTCCCCGCGGGGCAAGCTGTCCTGTCAGCCGCTCGCTCGCTTCGGAAAGAAAACAATCACATATTCCTAGAAGAGGAGGGAGCCAGGGGCTAGCGGAGGCTCGTCTACAAATGGAGTTGAAATATAAGCTGAGAGTTGCTCGTTGATTTAGGATGAGAGGGTGTTCCAATTAGGTTACTAAATGCTCCTGACAAGCAACAGATTCTAATAAGGGAACAAGAGTGGCCTCGCACAGAAAGGAATGTAACCAATCTTGGCACCTTAATGTGCCCTAAGGAGACTGTTGGTGGAGGAGAACTGCTAAAATTGGGCCTGATTTGGTTCTGATATGGTGTGGAAGAGCTGAAAAGTAAGAAGTAAAGCACATGGCCATCAAAACAGAAAATACGTCTTCTTCATTTCCTACAGCCACTCATCTCTTTCTGTACATATGTGCATGGGCCTGCCTACACACACACACACACACACACACACACACACACACACACACACACACACACATTCCTCCCTGATGCACAAACTGCCATACGTTTACGTAGGCTGCACAGAAATGATAGTTTGGGGAGGACGTCAGGAAATGGGACCTCCAGTTACTGACTCCAAAGAGAATTCAGTGCTTCCACCATGGTTATTTCCACTTCTACCACGTGTGTTTATGGATAACAAGAACTGAAAGTAAACCCCTCGTCATGTCATGTAACATGGGTGCGAGTATACAAGCACGCGGAAGCAGAGGAGGCATGTCTCTACCTCAGAAACTTAGAAAGCTGTTTTGTAGCCACAGTCTACATTGTACAATGCGCTACATTGCATCGTAGTGACAAGACATGGAAAACATTGTCAAATGGATAAAAATGCCATTCTTTAGTAAGCACAATCATTGCATTTTTGGCTTATTTATTTTTTGGTAAAGCAGAAGATATAATTTAAAATCAGTATGCTTAAGTCAAATGGATGACAGATAGGGTATCATGATACAGGCGTTAACATTCCAGCCCTGTTTTGACACCGTCAAGCATAAACCACAGATGGCTCAACAGGTAACGTTCAGAATGGCTGACGTTTATATCAACTTTTTACTTCCTGTGTCCTTGGTATAAACCTTTACCTATCTCAATGATGATATGTCTCTTTCAGAGCAAGTTACAGCAGTCAGAGTGAAAAACAGGAGAATGAAGTTCACTTGTTAGTATGGGATTACTAAAACAGTTGCTTTGGATAAATTAAATGTTCATTTTTTTTAATGTTCATTTATTCTTGAGGAGGGGGGCAGGGAGAGAAGACAGAGCGTGAGCGGGGGAGGGGCAGAGAGAGAGGGAGACACAGAATCGGAAGCAGGCTCCAGGCTCCAAGTTGTCAGCACAGAGCCCGATGTGGGGCTTGAACTCAAAAACCATGAGATCATGACCTGAGCTAAAGTCAGATGCTTAACTGACCAAGCCACCCAGGTGCCCAGTTAATATTCACTTTATCATCAAGGTGCTGGCAGTTTCATGATAGAAAAAAAGCCATAGACCAATTCAGATAGATATAAGCATAGATTTAAATGCAGATAGGGATATACATATACATGCATAGGGATATGTGCATAGGGCTGTTAAACATGCATCGTCTGTTCATATCAAATTGAATTACTTATAATAGCCAGAAGGCTCTTTACAACTTAAACACGAAGAAAAACATATATGTACTATACTTCTACATTTGGCCATGTGATTTTGTGTTCTATTATAATTTGGTACTTTAAAATATTTGCACACACAAATCTTAATTCTTTGCTATTTTTTTATTGAGCCTTAGAATTAACTGGTTTATCAGCTATAATCTCCTCTAAAATATTGTGGGTTTCCTACGCATCTCTGATGCATTATAGTATTATGTATACTATATATATAGTAGTATACATATATATAGTATGTATTATAGTCAAATACATTAGAGAAAAGCCATATTTACCAACCTCTTCAAGCCCGGCCCTTCTCTACTTTGGCCTGTGAGTGGGATTATGTGAGATACTACCCTTAAGAATCTTAGATGCCCTTTTGTTCAGATGAGAGAATCTTTGATTTGCTGACTTCTGTCCACCCGGTCTTTACCGAAGAACTTTCAGCTGCATCCTTGAATTAGTCTTGACCCTAAGGCCAAGTGTTACTGGCAGTCTCGCATTTGTTTGTTTCCTCAAAGCCACTTGTTACTTTGAAGATTTTTGGCTAACTGGAGAGACGTCCCCAGACACTCTATATGTCCATTAAACTTTGATACAAAAACTCGAAAGTTTCTTTTTTTAGCTTATTTCTCTCTTGCAATTCGTTGTACATAGTTATAAGACAGCTGGAACCTTCCACATTCCTTCCTGGAATCTCTTTAGCCAGGCCTACAAGTTTTGAGATGCTTTATCCATCTCGTGAGTTACTCAGGTAGCAGCTGCATGAAGTTTCCTGCCACTGCTTAACTGGCTTTTGGATTTTTTCCAGCCTCCAAAGCAGTCTCCTTACTACCTTTCCAGGTTCCACTGAATAGTCAGTCTCCTTGCTGTTTTTCCAGACTCTTTATACTCCCCTCCTCCTGCGGACAAATGCACATGTGTTGCGTTTCATTACAGGAACATACTGACTGTATGTGTCCATTTCTTCATCAATTTTTTGACACATACAAACACTACTAAATGACTGGCTTAAAACGATACCTATTTAATTTGCTAATGACTTTGTGAGGTAAGCTTTTGAAAAAGGCCCAGCCAGGGTGGCTTGTGTGTCCCACAGTGCTCGAGGCATCAGTCAGGATGGCGTGGGATCTGCGTGGGATCTCTGGCTGAGATGATTAGCTCCTTCTCCCCTTAGTCTCCCAGAAGAGATCGGATGGGATGACAGGACCCAATGTGGACTCATACGGCGCTGGTGGTTGGCAGCTTTGCCTTGGTTCTTCATGTGGCTTCTTTCTCTCTGTGGTCTTTCCTCATCAAGTAGTCTAATGTGAGATTCTTTCCATGGTGGCTGGTTTCCAAGAAAACAAAAATGAAAGCTGCTTTTACAGATGAGGCTAAAAAGTCATGCAGAATCCTATCTTCTGCATTCTCATGATGGGAGCCACCTCAGGGTTAGCCCAGATTCGAAAGAAGGGATGTAGGCTAGGTTCTTGGTGGGAAGAGGGGGCACACGGACAGGAGTGCTACAGACTGTCGGTGGCCAGCATGGCCAGTCTGCTGTGTGGAGCTCTTTAACTTTAGCAGAGACGGTTGTCCTCACTGATAATCATACATACACACCACATGCATATATATGTGTGCGTCTATGCTCAAGTTTAACAGCACATGTGTCTATTATCCTCACTCCTTGCACACATAATGTGTGGTAATATGTAACTAGTATGTATGTCATAGTCCTGGATATCACTTCCCACATGTGGCCTGTGGGAGAAATGGAATTTTTAATTTTTAATTTTTATAAATTTCAATTTACATTTAAAAATTAGTCATTTTAGATATTGGGACTTTTGTGTGTGTGTGTGTTTTTTTTTTTTTTTTTTTACAAATAGTTTATTCTCATGTTAGTTTCCACATAACACTCAGTGCTCATCCCCACAAGTGCCCTCCTCCATGCCCACCCCTCTTCCCCCCACATCCATCAGTCCTCAGTTTTTGTCAGCATTCAAGAGTCTCTCATGGTTTGCCTCTCTCCCTTTCCCCCACCATTTCCCCCTTCTTCTCCCCCTTGTTCCTCCATCAAGTTCCTCCTAATCCTCCTATACGTGCAAACATATGATATTTGTCCTTCTCTGCCTGACTTATTTCGCTCAGCAGAACACCCTCAAGGTCCATCCATGTTGCTACACAGGCCAGATTTCATTGTTTCTCATTGCCGTGTAGTATTCCATGGTATAGATGAACCACATCTTCTTGATCCATTCATCTGTTGATGGACACTTAGGCTCTTTCCATGTTTTAGCTATTGTGGAGAGTGCTGCTATGAACATTGGGGTACATGTGCTCCTATGCATCAGCATTTCTGTATCCCTTGGGTAAATTCCTAGCAGTGCTATTGCTGGGTCATAGGGGAGTTCTATTGTTAGTTTCCTGAGGAAACTCCACACTGTTTTCCAGAGGGGCTGCACCAGTTTACATTCCCACCAACAGTGTAGGAGGGTGCCCGTTTCTCCACATCCTCGCCAGCATCTAGAGTTCTCTGATTGGCTCATTTTAGCCACTCTGACTGGCGTGAGGTGGTATCTCAGTGTGGTTTTGATTTGTATTTCCCTGATGAGGAGGGATGCTGAGCATCGTTTCATGTGTCTGTTGGCCATCTGGATGTCCTCTTTGGAGAAGTGTCTGTTCATATCTTCTGCCCATTTCTTCACTGGGTTGTTTGTTTTTCGGGCATGTAGTTTGGTGAGTTCCTTATAGATTCTGGATATCAACCCTTTATCTGATATGTCATTTGCAACTATCTTTTCCCATTCCGTTGGTTGCCTATTAATTTTCTGGGTTGTTTCCTTGGCTGTGCAGAAGCTTTTAATCTTGAGGAGGTCCCAACAGTTTATTTTTGCTCTTGATTCCCTTGCTTTTGGGGATGTGTCAAGTAAGAAGTTGCTGCGGTGGAGGTCAAGGAGGTTGTTTCCTGCTTTCTCCTCTAGGATGTTGATAGTTTCCTGTCTCACGTTCAGGTCCTTTATCCATTTTGAGTTTATTTTTGTGCATGGTGTGAGAAAATGATCTAATTTCATTCTTCTGCATGTTGCTGTCCAGTTCTCCCAACACCATCTGTTAAAAAGGCTGTCTTTTTTCCATTGGATATTCTTTCCTGCTTTGTCAAAGATTAGTTGGCTGTATACTTTTGGGTCCACTTCTGAGTTCTCAATTCTGTTCCATTGGTCTATGTGTCTGTTTTTATGCCAATACCATACTGTCTTGATGATGACAGCTTTGTAGTAGAGGCTAAAGTCTGGGATGGTGATACCTCCCGTTTTGGTTTTATTTTTCAGGATTACTTTGGTTATTCGGGGTCTTTTGTGGTTCCATACAAATTTTTGGATAGTTTGTTCTAGTTTTGAGAAGTATGCTGATGCAATTTTGATTGGAATTGCATTGAATGTGTAGAGTGCCTTAGGTAGTAATGACATCTTAACTATATTTATTCTTCCTATCCATGAGCATGGAATGTTTTTCCGTTTCTTTGTGTCTTCTTCAATTTCTTTCATAAGTTTTCTATAGTTTTCATCATACAGATCTCTTGTATCCTTGGTTAGGTTTATTCTGAGGTATTTTATGTTTTTTTGTGCAATTGTGAATGGGATCAGTTTCTTGATTTCTCTTTCTGTTGCTTCATTGTTGGTGTATAGAAATGATATTGGGACTTTTTAAGGTATGTATGGAATAATCTAAGTGATTCAGCTCTTGCATCTAAATTTCATGGCATCTAAACCCAGATCACAAATTTCCCATGAGGGGCACCTGGGTGACTCAGTTGGTGAAGTGTCTGACTCTTGATCTCAGCTGAGGTCATGATCTCACAGTTTGTGAGATTCAGCCCTGTGTCAGTCCCTGCACTGACAGCATGGAGCTTGGTTGGCATTCTTTCTCTCCCTCCTTCTGAGCACCTCCCTCCCTCTCTCAAACTAAATAAATAAACTTAAAAAGATTTCCAATGATAATTCATCTTCCAAATTGAGTTGGGCTCTAGGTGGCTACTAGAAATTTGAAATTACCTATGTGGCCTGTATTTTATTTCTTTCTTTTTAGATGATCAGAGGGTGGGCTTTTCTGGAGGGGAGAAGTAGGATATGGAGATTCAGTGATGACTGTACAGTCAGAATAGAGGAAAGCTGTTTAAGAAGGAGAATACATAGGAACGTTAGAGATATTATAAAGCTGAAACCAAAGATTACATTTAGAAAAGGATGCGTTGAGGATAAAACTTGTTTGGGAAACTATTTTATTGTAATGGAGTGTCTTGAAGCTACAAAAAAACACTACTTGTCTATTAAATGCATTTTCTTTCTTTCTTGAGAGAGAGAGAGAGAGAGAGAGAGCAAGTGAGCTGGGAGGGCCAGAGAGGGAGGGAAAGAATATTAAACAGGCTCGTTCCCCATTGCAGATTCTGATACAGGGCTCAATCTCACGACCGTGAGATTTCTTTCTTTCTTTTCTGTTTTACTAGCTGTTATAGAAAACATTTCCATTTAAAGGCACTACCTCAGCTAAATATTTTATACAAATGTCAGGGCAGTTGCTAAAGTATGTTGATAGGATTTTCCAATACTTAGGTGTCTAAAAAACTTCAAAGTTTATCCCAAAAATAAAATATTAAAAGAAAGTGCTTGGTATAAAACTAGTCCTTTATTTATTAAAAAAATTTTTTTAATGTTTTATTTATTTCTGAGAGAGAGAGAGAGAGAGAGGGTGAGCAGGGGAGGGGCAGAGAGAGGAGGAGATACAGAATCTGAAGCAGGTTCCAGGCTCTGAGCTGTCAGCACAGAGCCTGATGTGGGGCTTGAACCCATGAACCATGAAATCATGACCTGAGCCAAAGTCGGATGTTTAACTGACTGAGCCACCCAGGCACCCCTAAAACTAGTCCTTTAAACCAAAGAAAATTTTACAGTCTATTTTTTTTCATATTTCTAAGTGATTTTGGCCTTTATGGTTAGTTAAATTTTCTTTATCTTTGGCCTCTACATTATTTTAAAAATATATTACAATGACTTCAAATGCCAAACCTCTAGAATGAAAATAAATAACTCTGAGAGCATGCCCTCCTCTAACAAGAATGATCCATCACTCTTGGATATAGACTGATATATCAGTAACTGATATAGAAAAGCATTGTTAAATAAATGTTATAATGTAGTTTTTTTAAAAGAATATGTTGTTTGAAATCACATTGTATCTTTCAGATCCAGAGATAAATAAAATAGTCACTTGGCCTTTCTGTAGTGGATTTATAGGGGTGGGGAAAAGTTTTTCAAAACGAGTAAGTGGAAGGAAGGTAGTAAATATATATATACAGTAAAACCTTGGATTGCAAGGAACTTGTTCTCTGAGTGTTCTGCAAGACGAGCAAACATTTCTAATAAATTTTAACTTGACAAATGAGCGATGTCTTGCAATATGAGTATATGAGTAGTATGTGACAATGAACCTCACATGATCACAACTGAGTCAATGGTTCTTTCTCTCTCTCTGTGGCATTGTGGGTGATCTTCTCCCATGCTTGGATGCTGGTCCCAGGCCATGGAAATTGGAGGAAATCAGTGATTTTTCAGAGTGTTGGAAGGTGCCCACAACTGGCATTAGTGTATTTTTTGTTACTTAAAAGGCATCTATGGACAGTCCTTTCCTTTTCCATACAAGAGTAAGGTTATCCTTCATTCTAGGTAGGCTGCCTGCAGATATAGACCCTTTCTTCTGCTGCCTTATTGCCAGCCACATTATACAAGGTAGATGACAAGAGTTTATGAATACTGTAGTGTAGTCAACATCCGTGTGAGAGTACACAATGGCTCTCATGAAGAAAAAGATTCCACTGAGCCAATAGATAGCAGTGATTCCGTTAGCGATAGCGCAAGTCATGCTACACAGTAGCCCTCTCTCCTATCTCCCTCACACCAGCCACGAAGGTGTTCATAGGTAAGTGCAGGTCAGTTGGTTTATTTCTCTTGACATTTGCATTTCCTTCCTTAGTTTGTATTATATTACAGTACTATGGTCATTTTTATATGAATATTTTGGCTTGTGGAACAAATCATCTAAGTTTCCATTATTTCTTATGGGGAAATTTGCTTTATATGCAAGTGCTTTGGATTACAAGCATGTTTCCAGAACGAATTATGCTCGTAAACCAAGGTTTTACTACACTTGACTTCTTCTTCCTCCCCTCCCCCTCTCCACCCCCTCCATTCTCCCTCTCTGTCCTCCCCCCCACTCCTCCTTCTCCTTCTCCACCTTCTTCTATTTTGTGTTTTGAAACATTTTCCCACATGTCTTTTGGTTGTGGAAAACCTGGACATTTTTGAGGGGTTAATGAAGGTAGTTGGGGGTCTTCTGTTTTCAAAGACACTATGATTCAATAGCTCCTGATGAGTTATTTACCATCACCTAGCCTCTTTTGCATTAAAAATTTGCAACTACATGGATGGAACTAGAGCATACTATGTAAGCAAAATTAGTCAGTCAGAGAAAAACAAATGCCATATGACCTCACTCATATGAGGAATTTAAGATGAACATAAGGGAAGAGAAGCAAAAATAATATAAAAACAGGGAAGGGGACAAAATACAAGAGACTCTTAAATACAGTTAACAAACTGAGGGTTGCAGGAAGGGTTGTGGGAGGGGGGATGGGCTAAATGTGTAAGGGGCATTAGGGAGGACACTTGTTGGGATGGACACTGGGTGCTATACATAGGGGATGAATCACTGGAATCTATTCCTGCAATCATTGTTGCACTATATGTTAACTAACTTGGATGTAAATTAAAAAATAAATAAGTAAATAAACAAAATAAAAAGTACCAACCAAAAAAATACTTCGGCTTAAATATTTGTATGTCTCAATATAAAAACAAAAATTAAGAATGCGAAAAGATAGGATTAAGAATTGTCACAACTGTCCAGATAGTTGAGTCAGGGATATCATTTCTTTGGCTTTTGAAAATTTTGGCATTTCGATGGAAAATGATTTGTGTGAAACGAGAATGATTTCATTAATTGCTTCGGGTCTCCACTTCACTGCCCCACACCTTGAATTTCAGTGAAAGTGGATGGAGTGTCGACATTGAAGGAGATATGTAAACCTTGTGCTCAAGTCAGGATCTGCCCGATGCACAGAACAGTTCTCTGACACGAGAAGAGAAATTTTTCTAAAGACTTCTGGGCTATAGTAGTTATTAAAGTCCACATTTACGTGACATTATTTTAAAATGTTTTTACTTTTAATGTTTATTTACTGAATGTTTATTTTTAAGAGAGCACGCGGGGCAGGGGGACAGAGACAGGATCCGATGTGGGCTCTGCGAGGCAGCATTGAGCCTGATGTGGGGCTTGAGCTCAGGAACCGTGAGATCAGGCCCTGAGCAGAAGCTGGATGCTCAACCAACTGAGCCACCAAGGTGCGTCAAGTTCATGTGACTTTAAAAAACAACCTACATAATTTCCCCTGCTTTTACTTAGTTATGAAGCCGTAGTAGCATTTATATGTAAAAGAATATTTATCCAAGGCAATTACAAGGAATATCTCTGAACATGAAGTTCAATAGCAAAGTGAAATGAAGTCTTACACAGTACTCCATGAATACGCATATCTTATAAAGTGGGGGCACCTACGTGGCTCAGTTGGGCATTTGACTCTTGATCTCAGCTCAGGCCTTGATCTCAGGGTCTTGGGTTCAAGCCCCAAACTGGGCTCTGCATGAGCATGAAGCCTACTTAAAAAAAAAGAAAAAGAAAAAGAAAAAGAAAAAGAAAAGAAATGGTATAAGGAAAATATCTTCACAACTGACATATAAAATATTTTTAAGTTGTATAGTTCATAGTACACTAACTATTTAAACAATGGTAATCCAGAATGCAGCTTGAGGCAATGTCACTTACCTAAATTTTCTTTCTTTATTAAATGAACTATAGTTGACATACAATGTTGTAATAGTTTCAGGTGTACAGCACAGTGGTTTGACAATTCTATACATCATGCAACACTCACCATAGTAGATGAGTTGTTCCAGTATTATCAAGTATATGTCTTATGCCATACTTTTCATCCCTGTGATTTATCTATCTTGTAACTGAAAGTTTTTACCTCTTAATTCTGTTTACCTATTTCATTTACATCCCACCCCCTCCCTTCTAGCAATCAGTTTGTTCTCTATATTTATGAATCTGTGTCTGCTTTTCTTTGTTCATTTGTTTTGTTGTTAAGATTCCACATATAGGTGGAAATATTTGGTATTAGTTTTCTGTCAGACTTATTTCAATTAGCATAATTTCCTCTTGGTCCATGTATGTTGTTGCAAATGACAAGATTTCATTATTTTTTATGGTGGAGCAATATTCCATTGTGTATGGGTGTGTGTGTGTGTGTGTGTGTGTGTGTGTGTGTGTGTACAACTTTATCCATTCATCTATGAATGGACACTTGGGTTGCTTCAATATGTTGACTATTGTAAATAATGCCGCAATAAACATAGGGGTGTGTGTCTGTGTATATATATATATATATATATATATATATATATATATATATATATATATATATATTATAGTTAGTGTTTTTCTTTTCTTTGGACAAATATCCAGAAATGAAATTGTTGGATCATATATTGTTCTATTTTTTACTTTTTGGAGGAAACTCCACACTGTTTCTCAAAGTGGCTGTACCAGTTTGCCTTCCCACCAACAGTGCATAAGAGTTCTTTTTTCTCTACATCTTTGCCAACGCTTAGTATTTCCTGGTTTGATACCAGCCATTCTGACTGGTGAGAGGTGGGATATCATTGTGGTTTAGATGTGTATTTTCCTGATAATTAGAGGTGTTAACCATCTTTTCATGTGTCTGTTGGCCATTTATTCACTTTCCTGAATTTTCATTTGAACTAGAATGTCCCAATTCCTAATCTTAAACTGGAGAAATGAGAATCAGTTTCATGGGCTGTGATGTTGTTAATAATTTACATTAATATATAACTATATACATAATATGTATAATATATAAACATATATAAACTATGTAGTTTATATTTAAATATTTGCAGTGTATTTTAGCATATATTATCTCATTTAACTTTATATATCCATTCCAATTGGCTCACAGTCAAAATGTTCTAATCGATTACTGATATTATTACTTAGAACCATAAAAATTGTTATAGAATACTGTGAATGACAAGCATGTATGTTCCTGGCATATTTAAATCATTATCATAATTAATCAATCAGGGAAAGGGCCATCTAAAACTAAAGAATATGCTAAGATTCTACAAAGGTCCCTGGCTTCACTTCATCAAAATTCATAAAAATTCCTTCTACAATCCCACCCATGGTTAGCACCCTCTATCAGAACCTAGAATACAACTCCTTCGGAGAGATACCAAAGTCATCCCTTTCACCGTGAATCACCTCCAGTCAAGGAGAAAAAGTGCTCTGGGCTCTCGGAGCCTTTCTGAAAGCTAAAGGATCAGGATATGTTGGAAAAAACATTATCATGGTAGAAAACAGTGATAATTTTATAAATATCAGTCAGGTTTCTCCTTGCCATAATTTTTCCACTGGTGAATACATAATTCTATGCTGAATGCTCTCCCAAATGTAGAAGACAAAGTACGGCATATTCAAAGGATAGTTGATTGGGGATAGGGGACAGGTTATCATTTTCAATTTTATTATTGTGCATAGTTTCTTTATTTTTAATGAAACTATTTTATGTTTTTGCAATTTTCCTCTGCATCCTATTGCCTATAGGAAAATTCCCTACCCAGAATATCAGAGAATAAAAAAAATGTATTACAAGTTTCCAAATGAAATCTGGCCACAAAAGGAAAATAATTGGAAGGTAGTTTTTCTTCTTTCAGCAGGGCTAAAGATTTCCCAGGTAGGGAAGAAGGGAGACTGTAAAGGGAAAAGGATTGAGACAGATGCTTGGCTTTTGATACGGGCTTTTGTGCTTATGCCTCTCTGCTCAGCCAAGTTCACGATGGGCAAAGGAGTAAATACCAGAATTCCATGTGTGTTAGAGTCCCTCAGAGAAACAGAACCAGACAGACAGAGTAGATTTACTATGGGAATTTGTTCTCACATGACTACAGAGGCTGATATATGCCAGTGGTATAATTCTCCAGGAACCAAGAGCTCTTGTGTCCCAGGAGAGGAGAAGACAGATACTCCACCTACAGAAGAGAGAAAGTGAATTTGCCACTCTTCTGCCTCTTCTGTCCTATTCGGGCTGTCAGTGGACTGGATGCTGATACCAGAATGGTGAGGACAGATCTTCTTTCCTCAGGTCACCACTTCAAATGCTCATCTCCTCTGGAAACCCTCACAGAAATGCCCAGAAGTAATGTTTATCAGCGATTTGGGCATCTTTAAGCTACAGTCAAAATGACGCAGAAATTAACTGTCACACCATGATACACTTGAGGACCTGAAAGGAGAAAGGATCTTTGTACCCTTTCTGGATGAGCACCAGGAGACCAGGAGGACCCCAGAATGAAAC
This sequence comes from Proteles cristata cristata, assembly GCA_017311185.1. Taxonomy (NCBI): domain Eukaryota; kingdom Metazoa; phylum Chordata; class Mammalia; order Carnivora; family Hyaenidae; genus Proteles; species Proteles cristata. Next base: position 356,915 of record JAESUZ010005168.1, read on the forward strand.
CAAACTGTGTTGAGTGTGTTTGAGATAGAGTGGTCTGAAATCTCAAGGGTCCCCAGGATGGGATCAGAGATTAGAAGTATTACACCCTCAAGCCTGAGAATATAGCACCCGAGGTAGAAAACGATCTTGTATGGCCTCAGTACATATCCCACAGACCCAAAGCGGCAGGGAGTTTAAATTAAGTGGTCTAGGGTCCCCAGGAGTCTCAGAGTCAGCAAGAAGAGGAGACAAGTCTCTACTCCAAGGCAATGGGATGCCTGCTTGAATATATAAGTATTCTAAAAATTCTTTTTTGAGCTTTGAGTGTGATTTTTTTTGTAGTCCAGTCTAATTCATTCATTCATGGAGAGTTGTGTCTTTTAATCTTGTATCTCCTGGGATAATTTGTCATACTTTAGTGCAGGAGAAATGCCAAAGAGCCACTCCCTCTTTTCTTCTTTCCTAACAGAGCCTCAATTTTGTTCAAGTCTCAGGTCACCATATATATCAGGGAAGGCAGGATCCCTACCCAGCCCCAGGAGGTCAGTCAGTTTCAGCAGGCTTTGATAGTGGTTCTCAAACTGTGGTTCCCACAGCCAGCAGCGGCATTTCACAACGCCAATTCTGGAGTGTCATCTCAGACTTACTGAGCAACCCAAGGTGTGAAGCTCAACAGTTTGGTTGTAATAAGTCTCCAGGCTACTGTCATGCAAGTTCAAATGTAAGAATCACTCACTGGTCTAAGGTAATTGCGATCGCGATAACTCCATTCTCCCCACCCATGATTGGTGATGGATACACATAGGACACAATTCATTAGCTGAAACATTTTCCTTATTGTTCAAGGTGGCTGCACCAGGTTTTCTGTGAACTATAGCCAACAACATGGTAATTGTTACACCTGATCAAGGAAGGACCTCTAAGGCTGTTGTTCAGTCTTCCCTTCAGTCAGGTGTAATTTTAGGGAAGTTATTGCAGTTCTCAAGAGCACTTGTATTTTAGATCTTCTATTTGTGAATGAAATGCACTTGCTCTGTTGTAGGAATTGGAAGCATCAGGATAGGGAAGGGGGTGGTTATACTGCTGTGATTGTAGGTGTACCTGTGTGTGGGAGCGTGGCGAGGGGTGACTTGTAGATGGCCCTTCAGGACGTCCTGGGGCCATATCTTAGACTACGCATTTTCAAGGATGAATACCCTATCTAGGGCTCAAGCACAAGTTTGTGTTCCTAATGCACAAAACTGCTTGTAATGCTTCATATTGAAAATAGAAAAGATAAATCTAGTTGTTTGAAAAATCATTTTCCCTATTTGGACAGAAAGAGGGCACAACAAAAGCACATTGAAGGTTAACACCTTTCTGGAAAGAAAACATTTTGTGAGCCATCATGGGAGTCAAATGAGGTGCCCCATTCTACTGATGTAGGGCAGACTGAGAAGGACCACCCACTGATGGGAAGAGAAACGTTTCCCCCCTCCACCCTACATGGGTGAGCAAGACAGGACTGGTGGCAAGTGGTGTTTTCCCTCAGCCTCGGGCAGGGGAGAGGGTGAACACTCAGAAGGGCTTGACTCCCCTGAGGTCTCTGACAGCACAACATAATTTATAAAATAATTAGACATAGGTTTTGGCTGGTATCAGGGGTACATAAGCCTGTCAGCTGTCAAAAAAAGGAACAGTTTTTCATCAGTTAACTAAAGAATCATCTGATTTTCTAGACAGTGCATGGGCATGCGTACATCCAGAAGGTGTGCCCGTGTGCCCCACTCTCCTACCGGGTAGGGAGCACAGTGGGGCCTGTGGTCCCCAGAAACTGTCCTGACAAAAGGCATGGTTTGACCCATGTTGTTCATTACACATGCCAGTCAAGGGTCAATTAGGGGCTTACTTTCCCCAACTTCAGTCTAATCCTTGGATAAACTGAAGAGTTGATGCAAATGGCCCAGGAGAGATTGAGAGTTCTGTAACCACCCTTAAAGGATCATATAGCCTTGACAGAACTTGCAGATGACTTCAAATAAAGGTCTTATTTCCCGCAGCCTCCTCCTCCCCGCCGCCCCTGCTTAATACTTTCATCATCTGTTTTGTGGCAGTACTGTGGATTACTCTTGTTTAAATACTTAGTGTACTATGAACTATACGACTGTAAAGATACTTTATACATCAGTTGTAAAAATATTTTCCTTATGTCATTTCTTTTTTTAAAAAAATTTAATGTTTATTTATTTTTGAGAGAGAGAGAGAGAAACAGTATGACTAAGAGTGAGGCAGAGAGAGAGGGAGACAGAGAATCTGAAGCAGGCTTCAGGCTCCAAGCCGTCAGCACAGAGCCTGATGAGAGTCTTGAACTCCTAAACCATGAGATCGTGACCTGAGCCAAAGTCAGCCACTTAACCAACTGAGCCATTCAGATGCCCCTTCTCTCTCTCTCTTTCTCTCCCTCCCTCTCTCTGTATCTGTCTCTCCTAAGTAGGCTCATGCCCGGAGCCCAACATGGGGTGTGAATCCAAGACCCTGAGATCAACACCTGAGCTGAGATCAGGAGTCAGATGCCCAAACAACTGAGCCACCCAGGCGCCCCCTGCCCCCACCTTAGATCACTCCTTAAAGCAGAAAGATATGCATATTCATTTACAAGATATGCATATTCATGGAATATTGTGTAATATATCATTTCACTTTGCTAATGAACTTCACTTTCAGATATATTCTTTGTAGTTGCCATAAATAAATATTCTTTAACATATACATGCTACTACTGCATTGGTAAATAAATTGGTAAATGGTTGGTAATGAATAAGCTGAACCCAAGTTTTTCCAAAGCTGATACTACACGTGGTGATATTGGTTGGTGGGGAGCAGAGGGGAAGAGTGGAAAAGAAAACTAGTTAGTTTATTTGCCGTGGTGAAGAAAAAGAAACATGTCAAGTTGATTGACGTCCTATACATTCAACAAACTAATTGAATTTATCAGATTTAACTAGACGTCTGACATACTAAGAAACCTGACAATGTGAGGTTGACTAGTTTCCTCCATGATGGTGAATCTAAAAGATGCTTGTATACAAAGTGCAAATGTCAAGGGAAAGTTACAACTGGCCTCTTTTGTTCAGTGTCAAATTCCGCTCCATGTGACTTCATGGTGATTTCAGAATAAGTGACCTTGAGCTAAGTCAACCGGATACAATATTAGAGTAATCCAAGTACTGTGAATATCAGAACACTTGAACAAAAATAATAAGTTCCAGCTTCCACTGTTCAGGAACAATAGTAACACAGGAGGCATCTGAACACTTTCTAAGCAATTTAGGAAGAAAAACAATGACTTCTAACACTTATTTTTTCATATTCTAAATATTTCATATTAATGTAGGTCTAGATATGAATGTTTAGATCCTACAGTGGTATGGAACATTCGGGTGGGCTGCAATGTTGTCAGATCAACACTTAATAAAGTGTTTCTTAAACTTCTCATGGATGCTATGCCCTGTAAGGGACACAAATCATGTAAGTCATCATCCTTACTTCCCCAGATTATGTAAAGTAGGTGTGTGTGTGTGTGTGTGTGTGTGTGTGTGTGTGTGTGTGTGTCAAAGAGGGTATAACTCGAATGTAGGGAAGTACAAATGGTATGCCCAGAGCTTCAATTGGTCGGTGGATGGAGTGGCAGTTTCTTTGTACCCATGGGGTTTTCATGCGTAGGATGTTCGTAAGCAGAGCAACTTTCCCTTAACACATAAACACGTGTCAATGATGATGACAACGCTGAGGATGGCGGTGGGGGAGGTCGAGGTGGCAGCAGTACAGTGGCTGTGTTTTTGTTTTGAGACTTACACCGATGCCCCAGGGACTCTTCCAAGTCCTGTATGTACAAACTCGTTTACTCCTCACCAAAATCCTTGTTGACACACACGACCGAGAGAGTTTTAGTAACCCGTCACAGAGATAATAATTCAAGTCCATCCTCTGGTTCATATCTACTCAGATCGGATTCTTTTTTAAGTTGCGTGAAAATCCCTCAACTCTGTAAAACATTTTTTTAAAATTTAAAAGTCAACTGTATATTCAGGCATTTTTCATGGGTAGATAAGGAAAACTATTCATAAATTCCTTACGGTAGGCTCAGCGTGGGAAGTACTCTATTGTATCGTGAAAAATTTTGAAATTAATTGAAAACACTTACGATCCATGGACTATTTTAAATACCCTGTACAAAATATCCCAGATTATTTGTAGTGTCTTTTAGGAATAATAATAATCACAATAATGAAATTATGGACACGCCCCCTCTCCCATGCCTTTTCTTCCAACATTGCTAAGTTGATTTCCACTGGGGTTTCTCTCCCCTATCCCAGAGCGAGAGACTAATTTTGACTCTGGCTCCTTTATCTGACCCCAGTGATAAAGTAAACAGTGGAAAAAGTTTTTAAATATAATGAAATCCTGTTCCAATGTAAGAGAGCCCATGTGCTTTAAGAAGAAAAACAGGCTCTTTAACTCTAAAGTTTGTATTGCAAAGGAACAATTTTACAGTAGTATCATATTGAATAACAGGCAATAAGCCTAATTGAATTACAGTCATTATGGGTTGAAAGAGGAACAGTGAGTAACTTGTTTTACCAAATGCTATGCAATTTACTCCATGTCTATTTAGACTTGATATATAGACCCAGGTCAATTACTAGGATTCTTCAGTGGCTCACAGCCTCCTCCTTGAGGAAAGGGTGTGCTCTGGAAATGGGGGCTTGTTCTGGGGAAGCAACTATTGAACCAGTCTCTGGCAGTAACATATGTTACTCCTAAAGAGTCATATTCACCAATTGCCATCCAACTGACCCGTGAAACAAGGTATATGTTTACTATGAACATTTCTCTCTGTAGAAGCATATTTTAAGGTGTGTTCCTTTATTTTGAAAGATACACTTTAAGCGAAAAGGGAAGAAAGAACAAGACCTCTGGGTATACAAGCACCTTTCCCTCCAAAATTAAAAAAACAAGTCATTGGGGCGCCTGGGTGGCCCAGTCGGTGTAGCGTCTCACTCTGGATTTTGGCTCCCGTTATGATCTCACAGTGTGTGGCTTCAAGCCCCGCTTTGGGCTCTGCACTGACAGCCGGGAGCCTACTTGGAATTGTCTCTCTCCCTTTCTCTCTCTGCTCCTCTGCTGCTCATGCTGACTCTCTCTCTCTTAAAATAAATAAATAAACAGTAAAGAAACCATTTATGGAACCTAGCAAAGTAGAATGCTCCAGAAGAGGCTGAAGTTAGAATTTTACAGACTGCAAATGAAATATACCAAAGAAAAAAAATTCAAAAGTACCAACTGCACAGCACCTAATATTACGCATCACTTTATGCATTCTGTTACAGGATACCTGGTAATGGAAATAGCCAAACAGCTGATCAACATACGAAAACATCTAATTTTTAAAACTTTTCTACAGTAAACCAGATAACTATTTGATTGATGTTTATTTATTTTCTTATTTGTTTATTTGAATTTTTCTAAATTGTGTTGACATCAAACAGTTTTCCCAAATCAGCCCAGCCCGCCTTCAAGGTACAGAGCTGCCTCCCTTGAAGCTCATTTGCAAGTTGGTGGGTGTTCAGCACCAAGAACACACTCTCCCGGAGAAGCAGTGCGGTCCATGGGAGATTGCTCTTGAGGATGGCCCGTGGAAGTTAGAATGCGATGTGCTTGATGAGAAAATGGAAATTCAGTAATGACTACTTTTGATCCGGTTTTAGCTGCGGATCCCTCCAATCCCAGGTTCTAGATTCTTTGGAGTCATTGCTAAGTGTCTCTGCATGTACAGCGTGGAATCACCTGAACCCTGGCTGAAGGGGGCTGAAGATGACATCAGGGGAAGAGCTCTTTGGAAGGTGGAGAAGCTGAGGGCAGGGTAAGGACGGAACACACCAGCTGAGGCTCTGCCGAGGTCACAGCTCAGGGCTGGCCAAGCCGTTCTGGGGTCCGGGGAGGAGGGGAAATGTGCACCCCCACATTCCTTTATGAAAACATCTTCTCAGATTCTGAAGCCAGTAGAAACAGGAACCTCAGCTCTCCAGTACAAAATCATGACTATAGAAAGCCTGTGCTGCCCTGTCTCTCTGCCATTTGTCATATCTCATCATCCCACTGCCAGGGTCACTGTGGCCTCTTCGTGAGCCCAGGGCTGAATGGAAATGATTGTTCTCTTTGCACAAGAATGCAGGAGAATAAAACAAACACCGATGCGTCTTCATTCTAAAATTTGATATTTTGTTCATTGTGGATATTTTGCATTCATTTATATTTAATATATTGCATTTCAATATTGCTCATCTTGATGACTGACTATTTTGGGCATCCTTTTAAATCATGTGCCTCAGGGGAGTTCCTGCCTCATCTTGTCTTCGTCGGGCCCTGCCACAATTTATGTGGGGGTGGGGCCCAAGTCAGAGACAGTCTACATTCGGAAATGTCCTGAGATCTTCAGTATCAATCACATTATAAAAAATTAAGGAGGAGGACTGGAGCGCCTGGGTGGCTCTGTTGGTTGAGCTTCTGGCTCTTGATTTTGGCAAAATGATAATAAAGAGGAGGAAGAAGAGGAAAGGAAAGAGGAGGGAGAGAAGGAGAAGAAAGGTAAACTTTTCAAAGAATTGTATTACTTTAAAAGTCACTGGAATCAAGTGGAGGTTTCAGTTAAGCAATTCAATGATGTAACCAAATCCCCCCAAGATGGCTGGCAGGGCAGGATTTCAATCAGTGCTTCTGAGGTGTCTTTAATGTAATTCATTTCTAAAACAAAATTATGCTCTGAGGAAAGGTAGCACATGTACAAAGTAGAATTAGACATGACCAAAAGCCTTGGCTATGCCTTTTGACTGTGACCTGGAAATGTCAGTCCCCACAGCATGAGCTGTTTAAAACTCATGGTGAGAAATCAGAACAAGTAGATATTTTGCCACATCCAATTGTGCCCTTGCAGAATTAAGCCATCGGGACAAAAAAAGAAATACAGTGGTTTTTAAAACCTGTTATGTTTCTCATAATCAACAAAAGGTACTTCTGAAGTTCTGATTGCACAAGGTGAGACTGTAAGTGCTACACCAAATTCATTGCGTCCAGTCTCTCCCAGTGAATGTAGAGACAGGCACCCATGTGATCCAACAGAACAACTTAGTGATTGGTTTACAAGCAACCAACTAATCAAAAGCCTAATGCCTGTGATGTGAAAGAAACAAAAACAGTATACCCGACCTACACGTAGTGGCCACAAGTCTTGGACTTCTTGGAAGGAGTCCAGTGTTCAAATTTTATGTTCCATTGTCTCCAGGGTTGGCTCGTACATCAAGATGCCCAAGTGAGGCCATACTGGCAATGCTAGCTTACCTCCGTGCCTATTCGGAGGCATCTAGGAAGGATACTTTGCTTCCTCAAGCATCTTCCCACGTTCTCCATCTGCCAAAGGTCAAGGTGGCAATACTTCCATCTCGGGACTCCCAGGAGGATCTAATTTATGTCTGGCCGTGGCAGATAGTCCATGTTCACCAGCTATCTTTTTCTAGAAGCCAAATGCTTCCAGACTAAGATCAGGAACCAACTTGGTCTTGGAAGGAAATGCAGTGTCAAGGTAACTGAGCATGGAAAAATAAATACATTGAAAACAACACTTGTGTCATCAAAATCTTGGAAGTTGGAACTGAGCTGAAGAGCTACACAGTCCCCAAAGAGGGCCTGTCCTCTAAAGGTCACTTCATACGTGGCCACATTGGAAAATGGAGGAGAAAGAAGGCCCCGAGGGTGGCCGGGATGCAGCAAGGGACAGAACTAAGATTTACTTAGCTCCCGCAGTGGAGGACTGTCACTGGTAGCATTTCAGAAGTGCCACGGAATCATGGCTACTGTCTTCCCATCTTCCTCCTTCTGAATGGAATGTCCATCCAGGTTATCCCGTCATCACTGCACTACAGCTGTTGGGGTGTGAGTGTGTGGGGAAAATGTGTCCATTTTAGTCCACGCATCTCCAGATCATAAAGAGTCACATCGAATTTTGATGAAGATACCACTGAGTACTATCTAGACTTTGAGTCATGTGCAGGGACAGGCCAGGAGTTGGGATTATCTATTGTGGGGAGATGGGTGTGTTTTCCGTGTAGGAAGAAGGGAGCAAAGACTAAGCAATGAAGTCAAGATCATTTCTTGTTCAGCCAAAGAGCCACATGCTGCCCACATTTCATCACTTCCTTCGTAATTAGGTTGAAGCACCTGACTCGTCCTGGCCAATGGACTGGGAAAGGAAGAAATGACTCACAGGCAAGAAAGAGCCAGTGTGACTCCTCCATCTCTCTTCTTCCCTGTCACCGACCTTGGATGCTCCATGGTCTAGATCATGCAGCTACAAGGTGCATGCCTTTACATGAGTGAGAAACAGCTCTCTGAAATTCTTTAACAAGGGCACATTCTTTCATTTTAAGAGAAGAGATAAGGTTTAGAACACAAATACACCTATAAGAGGGAATGCAGTTTGTTCTATCAGAAACGAAGTCAGATTATTTCTTGATATCAGGTTTTGTTCCTGAAAGGACAGTAGCTGTTTTTAAATGAGGAGAGAAAAAGTAGGAAACACCAGAGAAGAAAAACAAAAAGGAAGCTGAATGTGTTGATGGGGAATTAGGACTCATGTTGCCTGTGTAGCTGGGCTTTGGACTGGCTCTGAATGTGGGAGTGAGGGGAAAAATGTCCTAATTGGACTTTTTATAATTGGAAAGGAGAAGAGCTATCATATACACAACTGTCCTACATCTGAATGGGGCTCTTTTAAGAGGATGATCTCAAAGAGTTTTGTAAATTGGGCACCGTACTGAAGATCCCAACATTCGCCTGACTAATCCTATCATGCTGTTTGAAATACAAAGAGGAAGCTTCTAACGTTTTATAGAAAAAATAAAAAAGATAAACATCACTCCAAAATTAAAATAATTCAGGTGTAGGAAAGTGAAACATAGCCTCATTCAGAGAATAGTGTTTACATTTCATAGGTCTGTAAAAACAAAGCTGACAAATGTATAACTTTGGAATCACTTAGGATATGGGCAGTTATTTTAGTATTATGCATAATGAAAGTTTAGTTGTATAAAATTGGATATAGTGAAGTGTTAAGATATTTCACCAGGATTAAGCTAATCCTTCTCTAACACAAGGGAAAATAGTTGCCAATAAACTCTCTATTTTTAACAGCCACTTGAGAGAGACAAGATGAGACTTATAAAAATCCCTTTCAAGAAGTTTTCCAGTACAATAACAGTTTACACCCAACACATACATAAATACATTTCAAAAACTTTGCCTTTGCCAAGTTACAAAGTCTGACTTGTCAGACTTACATCATGTTTTTAAAAGCATGTTTGAAATGAAGCTTGTCATACATCAGACTTCAGAGAGTCTAGAAAGGACTGTCCTTTTTTGGGAAACTGAATGGCTTCGTTCCCTTTGAGTTTTTCAAAGAATGATTTTAGTAGCAAAATGCTACACATGGAATGAGAAGCAATGGATTTTGTTGCATTTTTTTTGTAATACACTGTTTTTACTTATTTCCTGTATAAATGGGCCTCCCCCTAGCCTCTATAATGTTGGTATCAGAACACAGAGATAAATGTATGATAGAGAAAATGCTTTGAAACTGAGCCCTTCAATATGGACTTTCTATACTACAGTGTTGGGCCCGTGGGTCAAGAACTGGTGTGATCATCGCAGAAGAATCTGAATCTGGATTTCAAGATTTGCTCATGGGACAGAGCATTTAAATGAATGGTGGGGGTAAATGGTGATGGTTGGAAGGGCAGAGACTAGGCCACTCTGTGAGAGCCAGCCTGATAGCAAGGATCAATTTGGGATAAAGTTGTATTCTCTGCATGTGTGTTCTGCTGACATGTTATGTGATTTAGAAAGATGGGCTCTGGGATCAAAATGCATGGGATCACATCCCTGCCAATCAATTCAGAATGCTATGACCTGGGGGCGCCTGGGTGACTCAGTCAGTCCATGAGTTTGAGCCCTTGGATCAGGCTCTGTGCTGACAGCTCAGAGCCTGGAGCCTGCTTCAGATTCTGTGTCTCCCTCTCTGCCCCTCCCCTCTTCACACTCTGTCTCTCTCTTTCTCTCAAAAATAAGTTACCATTAAAAAAATTTAGAATAGTATGATCTTGGGGTATGTGTCCAAACCTCCCTGATTTTGTTTCTTCATATTTTTTATAATCTCCTAAATATTTTCTTTATAGAACTTATCACGACTTGTGATTATGTTCTAGCTGTGAACACGCAAGTATTGCTTATCATTCCTATTGCAGTGAAAGCTGATGACGGTGAGTCCTGTCTGTGTGTAGCTTGCCATAGCTCTTGCTTTGTGTCTGCACTTTGTTGGCACTCCGTAGAAGCTGGTTAAATAAAGGAATGAGTGAATGAATGAGTGCGATTTTCTGATATATCCATCTTTGCAGTAGGATATACCTAACATCAGGGTGATCTTACTAGGTATGGCCCTGGGCTGACCAAGTGAGCTTTCTAAAATACAGTGTTTCCAGAAATTAAATTCGAACTGTTCTTTGCCTAAAACTTTGTCCTATTTGAATGGACAGTGCTAAGCTTTACTTTTGTAATTCCTTTTCCTCTGGTTCAGAAGCTGAGCAGCACCCTTCTGTCTACACATTCTCCTCATGAGTGGACTCATAGACACAATCCAATCCATCTCTCTTGCTGGCCTGGAATTCCTTCTATCTTTTTAATATGGCTTTAAGTATTTTAGTTGGATTGATTAACTTTTAATTTTAAAGCTTCTCAAATTCTAGTTCCTATTACTTAAGAGGTAGAAGTAGGTGTTTCAATGTGTCTCCTGCATGCCCAAAATACTAGTGCATCTGTCTTTATTAGATCATAGAGCACTCTGTAGCGATAAATACAATACTTGAGTCTAATGGCATCAATAATGTATACAGTTGTACTAGGGCTTTACGAATGAGAATTAAAGGTAGGTTTGTTTTACAAAAAGAGAAACAATTTCATTTACAAATCATATTTATGATAAGATAAATGACAAGTGTCTAGATATTATAACCTTACACTAGATATTATAAAAACTAAAAGAAATCTAAATTGAGACTGGTTGAAGTCTCTTAAACTAGCAACAAAGGGATGGCCTGACCCATATATTCAATTGTTTCTTCCTCTGTCATCTGCTTTCCAACATCTACCTTCTAATTCTTTTTTAGGGGGACGAGGGGGTGACACAGGGAAGAGATGGAGACACTGGGAGAGAAAGGGAGGCCGAACTTTCCTAAAGCAGATGCGATGAGATGAGACTGAGCCTGGTGGTCACAAGCGCACAGGTCAGCTGACATGTGATGGTAGACACGTGCGGTCCCGCCATAGAAGGTAGGCCTTAGGTGCTCACGGGGACAGGAGAGCTTGATTTCTTAGCTTCCTGCCCGGCCTCTGCTGCGGGACCACAAGGAAACCACTGGATCTCCTCCTCTGTGCTTCAAAACCCAGAGCCAGCGTGCCCTTTGTACTCATACTGTCTGCCCTGAGGGGCGTGCACACGACTTCTGGAAGTAATGCCGGGTCCATGCATAGAGTGACTGGAGCAAGCCCCTGTTCCATCTCCCTGCTCCAAAAATCCATTTAATATACTGTCTTCAGATAGAGGATGTATCAGATATTAAGCTGATAAGAACAGATATTACACTTCATCTTGAGCAAAAGATGGGGTAACGATTATCTTCCAATTCTTAATCCCAAATGCAAACACATCAACCTTAGATTACAAACTCTATGAAGTACACATGTATGAGCATGCTTCACTATCTCAAGACCTCCTCTGTCTGATAGATATTTCTGGATCATCAACTTCTTAACCTTTACTGGTAAGCATATTAGGCAAATGAGATGATAGAAACTCCCTGAATTCTGGTTTATCTTTGCAACATATTTGTAACAGATGTGGTTGCAGACCCTTTCACAATGCCTAAATTAGCCACGACGACTGTCACCCTAAGTTGTTCAGGGGTGGGTTTTTAAAACAAATCAGTTAAAATTGCAAAATGATTCTACAGTGTTGAAGGTCTGTGGACTTAGTATGGAAGTTCTCTGTATAGAAAAAGATTTTCCAATTTCATTAAAAAAGAAGGTATCGGGGAGTCTTCACTTTGACAGTCTCAAAGTGCCTCTTAGAAAATGATATTTGTAAATGTGACTTTGACCTTAGGACCTTCCTGTCTGGAGTTCTGCTTTTGTTTATAGTCAAGTAAGCTCCAAGCAGAATAACTTGTTGCCGATAACTGTATATTCTGGACAAAACATAAAGAACTAACTATGCGACGGCATTGGAAGGAAGCCCAAAGCAGGCAGATCCAGGAAGCAGGTTGATACAGGGAGAAGGGAACAGTGTGTGTGAGCTTCCTTTTCTTACAGCTTCGAGACTGTGGGCCGTCTCCAGTCTACATTCTGCTCGGGTTACAATTGAGTGGAAACCCACAGGGGTCCCGGCTGGAGGAATGAGTTTAGAGTTTTCAGCAACCAGAGCTGCTGGAAAATGAGAAGGAAAAGGAGAGAGCCAGATTTTTGTGTACAACCTTAGAGTTCGTTATCTTGACTAATAGAGGACTCTGGCACAATGAAAATCTATGGGGAAAATGTGCTGCAGCAAAATAGAGCTACAGATTATAAATCAGTATAATTCAATCTACACACTGATGATGGTCTAATAGCTAAAATACATAGTACTTCATATGCTGAGAGAAATTCAATCCTCTTTTCTCAAAATACAAAGGATGTATATACATTAAAGATTTTAGGAACAGACTTCTGATTCTATAACTATAATTAATCCTTTTCCACCTGGTAGAGCAATATGGAGACACCATTTTTTAGGGGATGGTCTTGCCAATGTAATGACTAGTAAACTGTTGTTGCATAAGACTTTAAGAAGGAGATATTTCTGGGGCGCCTGGGTGGCTTAGTCGGTTAAGCATCCGACTTTCGCTTAGGTCATGATCTCGCGGTTCGTGGGTTCGAGCCCCGCGTCGGGCTCTGTGCTGACTGCCAGCTCAGAGCCTGAAGCCTGTTTCAGTTTGCGACTCCCTCTCTTTCTGACCCTCCCCTGCTCATGCTGTGTGTCTCTCTCTCTCCTAGAAATAAATAAACAAACAAACAAACAAAAAAACATTAAAAAAAGAAGGAGATATTTCTTTAAATAATCCATGACTTTTGTCTTTGTATGTCTAATATCAACACATTGATGGTTTGGGTTGAGAAACTCTATTGAATTTCTATCATGACTTCTCTCATGGGTCTTGAATTTTTCTTCCACTCACTGGTTTGTCCAAAGAATTCATCAGATGGTACCCATCTCTGTGATGCTACTCTGCTTCCTAACTTGATTTAATTACACTTCTTTCAAAGCTTCTCTGTTTCTCACAACACTTGGGGATTTATGCCTCTGGTTAATATACAAGTCACCCTCCTCCATCAGGTGGCTGGTACCCACAGGGAGATTTATCCAGGCTGAGTACATAATAAATACTTAATAATTGTTAAATGAATGAATGAACAGATACATCATTAAATTTCCTACAAAAAAAAGCAGGTCATGTTAAAGAGGCTAGAAAGGAAATTATTTCGCTGGTCAGAATTTTCTCTGCTAGATGCTAGATTTAGCTTGAAGGCAGTCTATCGGAAGAGACTTGGAGGATTTCTTTCCTCCTTGTCTTTGGAATACCAGGCTTCTGGACTTCAGGGAAACAACACAACTCCAAGTTTCCCATCTTGCTGCAGGAGACACAACAGGCTGAAGGCAGAGATTGGCATTTAAATTCTGGTTCTGCTGCTTATCCACTGAACCTTCTGCAAATGTCTGACCCTTGCGGAGGCTGTCTCCTAGGTCTGTGAAGAGAATGGATTGCTCTGGGGACTAAAAGGGACAAAAATGGAGCACTTCTAATCAAATAATACATGGGGCACAGTAATAATTATAACAGTCTTGTTGAGTTTTCCTATGGGTTAGGCTCTTACACATATCATTTCAGAGAATGCCCACAGCTGGTAGGTACTATCTTTAAATTCACTTTACAGAAAAAAACAAAGACTTAAAGAGTGGTTCTTTGCCAGCCAGATTCCTGTAATTGGACTGCAAAGTCTGGGCACATCACTATTTTTCCATGCCACCTCCTTACAAGGTAAGCAGGAGTCGGGAGTAGTTATCACCAACATCATCATCACAGTTTTTTAGTACCTTATTTATGAAAGAGTTGAGCGTCACTGATTTCTGGTTTAAAAGAGGACTATAATCAGCTTCATAGCATTTGGGAGACTGGGGATTGGGAAATGCTTGAAGTTGTCATTAAGCGAAAGTTTGTCCAGATCTCTCAATGATGACACAGCTTCATAAAGTTGAAAAAACCTGAATGTCCATCATACACAAATCAGAGGATTGTTTTGTTTTTCCCAAGGAACTATTGTCTAAACTGCCTGCTAGCTCCACAACCTAAGAATTTGTGTCTGTGTGTGTCATAAAGATGTTTAGAATATGCTTACATAAATAAAGATAAATGGTCCTTGGAGTTAACTATATTTAGAACATGGCTTGTTTTTAAGATCTCATCAAAAACCAAAACCAAAACAGACAAACTCACACACACACACACACACACACCCCAAAAAAAGACTGCCCAAAAAAGTGTTAACCACATGACACTGTCAACTTGGAAACCTCAGGGGTTGAGTCAATGATGGTAATATTTGAGATAGTCAATGATGGTAATATTTAAGATCTTGGCTCCAGGATGTCTAGTTGTATCTGATAGACTGGATACCCCCATAAAGGGCTGCCCTCCTACTTCACCTCTGCTTGGTAAATGCATATAAAAAAGGATATCCTGAAAAGCAACATTTTTTAGAGACATTACCCTTCACAGGCTTTAAGGATTGCCTGATAGAAGACAAGCTCATGCCCTTTAACTCCACCTCCATGCTCGAAGGTTGGATCCATCAATTTTCTCTTTCCATAAATATGTCTAAGCTGTCTCTTGAACTAATTTATATTTCTGTTCTTATTTGGCAATTTACTTTCCTGGTTGAACATCCCAAACAAACAAAAACAGCATTTCTGGAAAGTCTCCCCTATCCTTATTTTATTATTATCTCTTGAAGTTTGCATCACAGATCTAAATATTTTGTACTTCTTTATCAAATGAGCCAATGCCTTCTTAAGTTTGAACATGCCATGGTGGGAGCATTTCCTGTCATCATTAAAAGTTCAGTGAGATTGTGTTTTAGTGCTTTTCATGTGTTAGATGTAGAAATTGAAAATATTGAGATTAGGAAGAGACTTAGGCTTCTAAAAACAAATACTATGAGCTAAAAATCATTAAGAGCTCAAGATTATGGTACTGTTTTCAAATATAGAGGGAAGTTCTAGACTGGTTTCTAAGTGGTGGGTTTCTATTTTAATTACATTTGTGAGTACCTTCTCCTGAACCCTACTTATTAAATTTGCAATATTATTTATATACTATACAGGCTCAGGTAAGCCAGGCAGGTAAAATATATTACTAAAAAATTTCCAAATTTTAATCTTGCAATTTGCATCTGACATGTTGAAAATGTGAGTAAATGAAGCAGCGTTTCATAGCTCTGGTTTCTATGTCTGCAGCATGCGTTCGCTGCACTATGGATAAGCCTTAATAGATTATTAAGAAGAGAGTGAATAGACGTTGTTGGACTATTGCAAACAGTAGAAGGAATATCCCTAAGCTTCCTCTCTAAGGTATTTTATTTTATTTGGCTACAGAAGAATTATTTCAGACGTTGTTAGATTTAAAATGTTAACCTCCATATCTTAAGGCTAAAAACTGTAATGTATCTGGCAGTCTTGTGAGTGAAAAGGTATTTCTTCTTTTCTTTTTTTTTATATATTCTTTTTTTTTTTTTTAATGTTTTATTTATTTCTAGGAGAGAGAGAGACAGACAGCGTGAACAGGGGAGGGTCAGAGAGAGAGGGAGTCACAGACTGAAACAGGCTCCAGGCTCTGAGCTGGCAGTCAGCACAGAGCCCGACGCGGGGCTCGAACCCACGAACCTCGAGATCATGACCCAGGCGAAAGTCGGACGCCTAACCGACTAAGCCACCCAGGTGCCCCGTATTTCTTCTTTTCTAAAAATGTTTATTTTGAGAGAAAGAGAGAGAGAGAGCAAGATAGAAGCAGAGAGAGAGGGAGAAAGAGAGAGAATCCCAAGCAGGCTGCATACTGTCAGCACAGAGCCCAATGTGGGGCTTGAATTTATAAACTGTGACATCATGAGCTGAGCTAAAGTCAAAGAGTGGGATGCTTAAACAACTGAGCCACCCAGGGGCACCCAAAAAGGGTGTTTCTTTATGTCTCCCCGCAGTCTGACTGAAATTGTGAGGAAAGCCAAACTTCCAAATGCGAAAGCCTATGAGGCAATATGATGGGTCAGGTTTTCTAAAACAGTGGCTACCTGATTTGAAATGTCCAGGATCTGGACACCTGTACCCTTAACCCTCACCCCCCCATCATTTCTTGGGTTCACCTTTTTCCCGATTGTCTTTCTCAATAACTTAGGAGCTGTACATCTTTGGCTGCTGTTGACTGGTCCAGTGATGGACCTCTGACGTTAGCTGGGCCAATTAGACTCTTTCCTTTGGGTTTTCCCAGCTGGTACCAATGAAAAGAATCCATTCTTTGCTAGTAGTAGTAGCCAAATGGTGTACAATTCACAGGTTGTTAGTGGCTGTAGTGGATAGACTTTATATAATATTATTAAGTCTAGGTGCATCATGTGGTCATATAATCCCTTACCACTGAGTGTGAGCAGGATCTGTGACTTGCTTCTAACCCATGGAATATGGTAAAGATGATGGGTGCTACTCTGGAGATTATAGTATAATATGAGTCCATCTTGGGCTGCTTGGCATGCTCGATAGAAGTTGGCTACTCACAATGTACTGATTTAGGCAGGTGTATTAGAATCTGCCCCAAGTTTAAGCTGATGTTTTCATGTTGAGTACAGGCTAAAGTTAAAAGTAACCATATAAAAATCATTGGCTTTACCCTTTTGACTTAATTTTGTTTCATCTTATGAATTTTGGTCATTTAAGTGTAAGAATCATGGGAAGCCCCTAGCCTCTTTTTCTTTCTTGTTTTTCAGATCTATTTTCTAAATTTTAGTCTGAATATAGTTCACCTCAATCATCAAAATGCTTACGTCCTTGCCATCAGTAAATAGCAGCAGTTCTTTGGTTTAAAAAGTCCTAAATGTCTTTCCCAGTCTCCTCATACACAGCAGGTAACAGAAATACTGTGAAACACAAAGTCATCATATTAACATAAACTATGAGAATTTCATTTGACTCTACAAAATTACTTAATAATATCATGGGCTTGTAGTTAATTTTATGGTTGTTATTCCTTTCATTCCTGGACATAATAGCGTTGCTCAGCTGGCCCTTTCTTGTCTCTCTTCTGCCCAAAATGCTAGAAGTTGGCTTCTCATAGGGATATTGGTTCAGGTGTCCTAATATCAATGTTTTTCTAGAAAGACAAGTCTTAATGGAAAACAAAGAAACAAATCAACAAAACCTCATCCTGAATTGTATTGCATAGAGCATATCCGTGAGGCTGGCATAGGACTGGGTGGAATGGAGTACGGAGGCCTTCTCAAGTGCACTCTGCATTTGGTTACGCTTTCTGTTGTGAGGTTTGGTCTTAAAAACAACGAGAAAGACACGATTGTTAAAGATGATCATCATGTATTGACTTAAGTATTCATTTGAGGACTCTTTACTTAAATATTTTAAACATAGATATACGAAGCACACACTTAATAAATAGTATTGGATGATAAACAAATTAGGGTCTGGAAATTTGTAGAAGAATTGAAATTCATGGTGCACACAGATGTTTCTATGTGGAGCCTTTTCCTTTCTTCAGTCAAGAAATACCTCTCTCCTGTGTGCTGTCAAGAAAGTCCTTATCACACAACAGATCAGTGAGATCAGTAGATGCTTTGATTCGTAATAACATCTGTATTGTTCCTATCAGATCACTGCAGACACGTTTTATTCTCATTTTATAGATGCAGAGCTAAATATACTACCAGAGACAGAGTTACTCAGGACAGATCACCCTCCCATAATGGTTCCCGGGCACCACACATCTCTTAGTGGGTGCTTCCAGAACAAAAGTTTCCATGAGCAAATCAGCACGGCAAATGCTCTTCATGGACAGTAATAACAAACCGTAGCATATGGTAAAAGTCTCTGAGAAGCTCTAATATAGAAAATCAGGCAAGGAAAGGACAGAGAATGGAGAGAGAGTGAAAGGGAAAAACTGCTTTCAAATTAAATGATCAAACTTCATTGTCCAAGGTAGACTTTTCCCCAGCACACTTCCTGATATTCTTTGGCCCCTGCCAGCAAACTTGCCCTCCCCACCCCATCTCCAAAGCTTTTCTCTGGAAAGCAACATGAGAAGCCAGACCGCGGGTCGTTCATCAACAAAAACCAACGTCCACTGGGGTCACGCTCTGTGCCAGTCACTGTGGTAGGTACCAGATGTTTGGCATTGGGCTGGAACAATGGCTCCTGCCTGCCCTCCATGAGGAGAGATTAGTTGAGAAATAAACAAGCAGTTGCAATGAAATATGATATAAATGGCAATCAGAGAAAGATAAAAGATGTTAACAGCGGACATCAGCGGGGAGTAACATAAGATGACTTGGGAGGGGGCGTGGAAGGCTTCTTGGAGGAGGAATTAAGGAAGATGATTTAATCTAAAACCTGAGTGGTAGGTTTCTCTTATAAAAGAGTGATTTCATTGTAGGACAGAAGGCCTAGAAGGGGATCCTTTCAGTGTGGCTGTTGGATAAGCCTTGGACAGGCCTTGATGGATCTTTTATTTTCTTTTAATGAATCAGTTTATTGTTTTTTAAAAATTTTTGAAATGTTTATTTATTTTTGAGAGAGAGAGAGAGACAGGGAGACAGAGACTGAGACCGTGCCGGTGCACGAGTGGGGGAGGGGCAGAGAGGGAACACAAAATCCAAAACAGGCTCATGGCTCTGAGCTGTCAGCATAGAGCCCAATATAGGTCTTGAACTCACGAACTGTGAGATCATGAGCTGAGCCGAAGCCAGAGGCCCCACCGACTGCTCCCCCAGGCACCCTAAGTTATTGTTATTGTAATGGTTCCATTTTATCGTAAAATTTTTTACAAACCTTTTTAAAATCTCGCTTCACTTAAGTGAAATGATAGGTGGCAGAGTTCAGGAATATCAAAGGCAGGGATGCCCACATTTCCATCTGACTTTTGCTAGACTTGAGAGTATTATATGACTGTTCATTTAGCAGCAGTCTCTAAATAAGAAAATATTGCAACACATGCTTGAGGTTTTTTTCAATTAAATTTTAAGTGAATGCAGAAATCTGTGCGCTTACTCCCTTTAAATGGTTTAAATTTTAACAATGCATTTTGCATTGTGCAATAAAGAACCAGCTGTAAATGCAATGAATATTTGTTTATGATGTCTTGGTGGTAATTGGGTTTAGGAAGGCATGCAAAGAGCAGTTTTCTTCAAATGACTTATTGGAAATGTAAACAGAGGACAAGTTTCCTTTCTACAGGCAAGCTTCCTTTCTTCAATCCCAGCCGTGGTATTAGGAATAAATTGCAGCTCAGATTTAATACCGAGCATAAAAGACCCTTGTCCCAGATGCATGGACATAACTTATAATTACTATACTATGTAAAGTATGCTATTACTATTTGACTTACATTTGCTATAATTACTGGGTATTATTCTTCAAGTAGCTAGGAATAAATGATCATTAACAGATGATGTCCTGTGTAATTCTGATATACGATAACCAGCACAAATTTATTCTTCCCTCTGGAGGTAAAATGCCTAGCTTATAATAACAATTTGAGAATGGGGGTGGGGGGGACTAGAACCTGCTTCCTGAAAATGTTTTGCTGCTTCTAGAAAATTCCGCTAGTTTATTTTCCTTTACCATTTTTTAAAAACCAGTGTGTGTTTCTCTAGTTAAGAATCATGATCCATCAGAACCTACTTCGCCCCAACTGTGGTTCGACCGTTTTTTTTTTTCTTTTATTGCTGTAGGAAGAGAATCACAGGATGACACACAACTGTCTTTAAGGTTAGAGATTCCATACAACTGGGATGCTTTTTTTTCCAGTGACTGAGTTTTCACCTTCAAATCCCAGAGGTCATACAAAGGTAATGTTTTCCTTAAAACATACCTATTAAAGTGACCTAAGCCTTAACATAAACAAAATCTTTTAGAATGCAGACATCCGAAAAATCCAGGATTTCAGTCCTGACTCCCATGTTTGAATATGAAAAGGGGGACAAGGCATAATGAATTCCTCCTGAAGCAAGACTCCTAACCTTAATTTGAATGAAGTAACCCGATGTAATCGCGCCTGCCCCCCCACATCCTTAGATTTTCTTCTTTTAATGGAAAAAGAAATCACTTGTCAACCATAAATACTAACTCTTATTGATGATTCTCTCTTTCCATGTATGTGACGTATTTCAACCGTGTTGACTAGTAGGTCATTAAAAAGGGGAAAAAAATTCCCAACCTTCCACAGCCTAAACTTTGCCCACCATATTATCACAGGGGTACCTTTTCCGACAATTTGACTCAGTTATGAAAGTTTGTGAATGTGTGTTGTCTTAAGATACGATTAAAATAGATATGAAGGAGGACAGAAACGAACATTTATTAAATGCTTACTATGTGTTGAGTGCCTTTATAGAAACAGCTTTACTATTAGTCACTTTGTTTTTCAGAAGAAAGTTTAGGAAGCCAGCACCCTTAGTCTTATTTCTTATGTGACTTGTGGTTTCCTGAACTTTGCAAGGTTCTTGCAATCCACCTTGTAAATTCGCTGAAAGGCTGTTTGTCTCTCACGCTGGAACTGCCCGGACATGATGGACACGGGACCGTAAAAGCTGGATGGCCTGATTCATCGCAGGCTCTCTGAGAGGCAGAACTGGTGCAGCCAGTTTCTGGATAGGAGACCAACTGAGTGAGAAGTGGAGTTCACTGAATCCTACCACTTAAATTAATTCCGCTGTTCTTCTATAGTAAAGGATTTCATTACACAAACAGGGGCTGTGGCTCTGAAGACATGTGGGAGAGACCTCCGGTGTAAGGAAACATCACAATTAGCTATTCTCATGCCATTTGAAGGAAGGGCAACAAAGTATGGGGGGGAGATTGTTTTCATTCCTGTTCTTTCTTTAGCCTTCCCTTTTTTCCATTTTTAAATTGAAGTGTAACTAACAGACAGTGTTATGTTAGTTTCAGGCGTGCAATATAACGATTCAACAATTCTATACCTTACTCAGTGCTCATCCCTGTTCCTTTATTTAAAAAAAATTGTTTTGGTCATAAAAAAATGCACATTTTTTAGAAAACATAGACATATCAATAAGACAATAAAGATGAAATGTAGTGCTGCCGCCAGGAAGTAACTACGTTCATTTAGCTATCACTATAAATAGGCAGTTAGAATTGGAATACTATCATATGTATTTTGAAAATTGGAGATCGTAATGCAAGCAGGACAGACTAAGAAACCTACTTTGCCTGAATCTCTCTTAGGTTTTTATTCCCATTGTAAGTAGAGAAGGCTAAAATTTGGCCTGGCAAGCTATGTAGCCCTGGGGGGAAAGATGTGTTTGTTTGTTTGTTTGTTTGTGAGGCATCACTGGGAATATCTCCCGGTGCTCTTAAATATACTTGACAACTTGATTTTTCATGGCTGCTTAGGGTTTAGTCCTACGGACATAACGCGGTTTATTTAAACAGCCCCGTGTTATTGGATGGTTAGGTTGGAAGCAGTTGCTGCTGTTGTTGGGACTGTAAGTAATGCTTCAGTGAACACGTGTGGAAACTCAGAGCAGCGTCCTGGTGTGGTTTGCTGCTGTGCCATAGGGTCCTGACTTAGGAACGCTCAGGAAACATGTTTTGAATGAGTTAGTAATTTTTTTTTCCTGAATCTCTTCTTATTTGTTTGATAAAGATTTCTAGAAATGGAATCACAGGGTCAAAGTTAATACACTTCGATGAGATTCCACACAGGGGACTGCATTTCACCTCCCCATTAGCATCACTGGGAATCCATAGAAAGTGGGACTTCTTGTTACTGAGCTATTGATTACATGGACGTATAGACATTGTACAATATAAACATGACCTCGAGGTCCTCTGTACAACAGTGGAACCCTCCTGATCTTCCATTTCTACCTGCCAGACCAAACCAATTCGATGTCTTCTTCCCTTTTAGAGATGTTCTTCACTAAGTTTTAAAAATTTCTCCTCTTGAATTGCTCAAAACTCTTAGTAATGGTAACGCTATGTTTCCCTTTCAATATATTATTTAGCTGTGCTATTCTTTTTCTGTGTGTGTGTGTGTGTGTGTATGTGTGTGTGTGTGTGTGTGTGTGTTGGGGGTACTTTTGGCCAGCATTTTGGGTAGCAGTATCTTATTTCTTCAACAAGACTGCAGTCACTGAAGACGGAAATTACATGAATTGAGAACACTTATGATAAGGTTCTAATACCTGATGACTCTGATTCTGTGAAAGTGACTTAGCTCCCAGCCTCCTCAACTGTCAGCGGGATTAATGATATTGTCCTCTCACGAATATTGTAAGGATTAAATGGGAAGATGTATGCAAGTGCTTGACACACAGCCGAGCACATATTAGGTGCTCAATAAATTTCGGTTCTGTTATAATCTTGACCTTGCCTGGAAGTGTGTAGACATCATGTTGGAGAGTATTGCATGACTCAGTGAACTGGAAATATGGCCTGTGGGGTCAGCTAGTGTCCCGTCAGGACCAAATAAACAAATGGGAAGAGAGTGATATAACCTCTCAGGGTACTTACGTTCCTACCTCTAGGATGTGCACTATCAGCACTGACACTCTACACTATGCTTCTTTTAAGTGCCTCAGGAGCAATCTGTAGTCAGAAAAATAAAAGCAAGCAAACAAACAGGACAGTGTTTTCAGGTAAGTTCCTCGAAGCATCTCTGGATGTACACCTCCAATCAAAGCACCTGCCCGAACCCAAAGCTCGATGGAGGCTTGTAAGCATTCCCTCACTGGGGGAGAACAACGTGTTGGAAATTCACCTGGCCTTCTTTTAAATACCATTGGTAAGAGCATATTGACTCACTTAGTATTCTGATGGCACTCGTTGCTTAACTCTGTTTGCCAAGATCCCTTTTGATGAAACATTTGGGAAAGATTGACTAGACACGAGAATCCTGTTTTCTTGGCTCTTGCTGTCAATGTGTACTACCACTCCAGAAACAGAGCCTCTTTAAAAAGCTCACTTAGCTTGGGTCCCTGTCCCAGCCGAGCTACAGAAGCCCAAAATGTGACCTCGAAAGTCACATAGCCTTATCGAGAAAGAACTATAATTCTGGTCCTAGAGATTCGTCAGTGATATTTGGGAGGTGGGAGGTTTTGTTTTGTTGACAAAATAAAACAAGTGGTGGTTTGGAAGTCTTCAAAAATTGCATTTTAATCAGAAAAAAGTAATTTTCAGAAAAAGCTACAAAAGGCTGTGGCAGCAAAAATGATAGGAAACAAGGGATAGAAAAATAAGGAAAGCATCTTGAGGTAAGTTTTTAAAATTTAAGATCCATATGATGAAAAAGATTTAGAAGTCAAACCCCGCATTTTACATTTTTATATTTTGCTTTATAGCAAGAACAAAAAACGACCTAGAAAAAGCTTCCACGTGAGATTGATTTTTCCCATTAGGGTCAAGTAATTATTTTCCAGTGGAAAATTTGTGAATGGACAGACGGGGTAGGCGTGTGTCCAATTTCCATGTGATGGAGCATCTGCTAAAGCTTCTAAGAGGGGCACCTGGGTAGGTCAGTCAGCTGAGTGTCCAATTTCAGCTCAGGTCATGATCTCATGGTTCGTGGGTTTGAGTCCCCTGTCAGGCTCTGTGCTGACGGCAGAGAGCATGCTTGACATTCTCTCTTTGTCCCTCTCTCTTTGCCGCTCCCCTGCTCATGCTCTCTCTCAAAAATGAATAAACATTAAAAAAAAAAACCCCTCTAAGACCCACATTTAGGGAGTTGCTGACAACCTGCTGGGAGAAAGCCCAAGTGGGTCTCTGAGATGCAGCATTAGGAGTAGATCACCTCTCCAGCAATACCCTTACTTCCTCCATTCCTCTTCCATTTTCTTTCCTTTTTCTTTTTATTGGCAAAGTAGCATCACAAAGGTAAACCCAAGTTAGTTAGGGACAGAGTTGGGAATAATTTTTACCTGAGAGAAGAGGACGTAGAATGGCAGGAAAAATTTAAACTTACTGGTTTTTCTCTTTCCTCCCCTCTCCCCACTTCTCCTCTCCTCTCCTCTCCCCACCCTCCCCTCCCCTCCTCCCCTCCCTTCCCCTCGCCTCCCCCTCCTCCTCCTCCTCCTCCCCTCCCTCCCCTCGCCTCCCTCCTCCTCCCCTCCCTCCTCTCCCCACTTCTCCCCTCGCCTCCTCTCCTCCCTCCCTCCTCCTCTCCCCACTTCTCCCTCCCCTCCTCTCCTCCCTCCTCCTCCCTCCCTCCCCTCCTCTCCTCTCCCCTCCCCTCCCTGCCCTCTCCCCTCCCCTGCCCTCTCCCTCCCCTCCCCTCTCCCCTCCTCTCCCCTCTCCCCCTCCTCTCCCCTCCTCTTCTCTCTCTCCTCTCCTCCCCCACCCCTCCTCTCCTCTCCTCTCCCTCCTCTCCTCTCCTTTTTTCTTTTCAATATATAGGCTAGTTGTTGTTGATGAAGGCTGTTTTCTTGAAGGGAATTCTTTATAGAAAAATAAAACATCAACTTGACATGACAGTGAAACCAGTCTCAAAATTGTTGCCACACTGTCAGGTAGAAAAGGAAACTGCTCTGGGAGGGGGAGCTAAGACCAGTTGGGAGAAGACTCAGAATGACATGGATGCCGAACGTACCAGAGATTTTTCATGCTTGTGGGCCCGGTTGGTTCACAGGGCCCTTCCTAAACGGCAGTGATGACAAGCACGCATCACTGTCCTTTGCACTGGAGTTAGTGTCACTCCATAAGCATGCAGAAAACAGCACACAGAACATGCTGCATGGTCTCACTGAGCCTTGCATGTCGGACACAGCCCCTCTCTTTCGGTGTACAGCCAAGCTTAAAGTTTTAGGTACTGGAGTGTTAAAAGCAGCCTTGACAATTACTGCACTCCAGAGTTTGCCCCATGTCATGACGATACACTGGAAGGACCCTGCATTCCCTTTGGTGTTTCTTGGGAGAACTTGAGCGTAGTGATTCTGTTCTTCAGATACTTTTTGGGGGATAAAGTTCAGGCCAATAGAGGCAAGTATACTGATACCAAAAAACAACTAACAGAGAACTCATCTGAACTCTCTGAAAACCTGTCTGTCTTGGAGTTTCATGGGTGGAGGCTAGAACCCCTTCCCTGCCGCCCAACTGGGCAATCTTAGGCAGGTCACTGAGGGCTCCAAACCTGTTCCATTTTCTGTAAAATGAAGACAGTGATGGATTCTTGAAGAGTTGTCGTAAGGAGTGAATGAAATTACTTGGGATGTAAGGCATGCGCTTCCCTGAGCGCCAAGAAAACAAAGGACGTTCGGAAAGATGGCAATTACTACCATCTCCAAACAGTCGTCTTTTCTCAATGTAGATGGGCCCTTGAATTGTGGGGTCTCAGAAAATGTGTTCTTGTTCCCTTAATTATATCAAGGTTTCAGGAAATGGGGTGTCTTTGTCTTCTTTAGACTATTAAAAAAATCCTATCATGACCATCAGAGCCTGCTGCCATTTTTCTACATTTTGAACACGAGGACTTTGCTTTTGTAGAAGCTGCACTTTTGTGGAGTTGGCTGGGCATGGCATCCTTGGGGAGTGAATGCATGGTGTTCAGAAAAGACACAGCCACTGCTATGGTTACTGAAGCCACCTGTGCAGTATGTATCAGAAGCGTTTCTGCAAATGCAGGATCAGAAGTCCTGAGAATCACAAAGTATGCTTTTTGGGGAATCCTCAAATTGCAAATAATGTCTAGAGAGACTAGACTCTGCCAGAAACAAATTGAAATGGCATTCTTCTGAAACATCAGGGAGATTGTCTTATACAGAGGAAACCATCCAGGGAAATCTACCGAGCCTTTGGTGAGAAAGCAGAAAGAGGGGATGCCCAGCAGAAAACTCCCATTTGGCTTTTGCTAAGTTGGAGACATTGACTCATGGTCCAACTCTTGCCTTTTTATAGTACACTTCCTAACTTGAATTTTTTTTTGAAAAATGTAATAAAAACACAGCATCTTATATTCATGGGCTTAACTATTGTTATTATTTTGTAAACACACAGGATTTGTTCATACTTTGTAAGACACTGAATTAATTTTCCATTCTTTCTCCATCACCTTCCTCTTAGGCTTGTTAATCCTTTTGACTTTGATTATTGTAAACATTCATAAAATTAACATTTTAAGTGGCCATTTTTTATAAGTATCTGTTTAGTTTACAACTGCAAATAAAGCTTAGGAAAAATCTTTCTAACAGCTGCTATTATTTTTTACAGGGTAGAAATAATGTCGCTTACATGCGTAGTGACATCAAGTCAATGGTATTTATTTTCTCTGGACCAGGAGCCAGAGGAAAATGAAACTGCCCTTTCTGCCATTTCTTATGGAATTAAGTTCAATCTTTCTATCTATCTATCTATCTATCTATCTATCTATCTATCTATCAGCTTTCAATTTATCTAATTTTTCTGTCTATCTGTTCTTCCTTGCTTACAGAGCACTGTGTATTCCTCATATGCAGGGACTATGTTCTAAATGTTTTCATATCCGAAAAAATAAGCACAATATTTGGTTCCTGATCTAGGTAGAAATCAGCATGTGAGTGAATTTCCTGGCCCTGACTAAACGATGTGCTTGCTGGAGACGGTGAACGAGTAGTATTCTTTCCATTGCTGGTGTCTAGCATAACATCTGATACATAGTAGGTCCAGAATGTGCATTTGTGTTAAATAAGCAAGTGAACACACTCAAAGGATAAAAGCTAAGCATTGAACTTCACTGTCTACCTTTGGCAACTATCGGACTCCTTAATGTGTTACATGTTGGCTTTGAATCTTTCAATGGGACGGAAGTGATTCAGCTACTCCTAGTTTTTCCCTTTTGTGACGATTGTCTCCAGGAACTAGTCTAAGAGTGGGTGATGTGATGCCGGGGTTGGGAGACCAACAGGTATCTATATGCTTGAGTTGATTTCTGAGTTGGATTTTATTGTTGTTACTCAGACTAAAGGGAGGAGGATTTGGGACTGGCATTTGGGAACAACCTAGAAACAATACTTTTAAAATGCGATATACTATCTGGTCTTATGTGCATTTTCTTGTCAAAAATAAATTGAGTATCAGAGTAAGGGTTTATTTCTGGTTTCCCGAGTCTACTCCATTGATCCACATGCTAGTCGTTTATGCTTGTACCACTCTGTCTTGAAAATTTTAGTGGTGTGGTGAATTTGGGACTAAGGAAGTATGAATTCCTCACTGAATTTTTCCTTTAAAATTATTTATTTATGTGTCTTGGGTACGTGGGTTCCTTCAATTTCCATATAATTTTAGAATCAGTGCATCAATTTCTACGAGATCTAGAATCTTGACCTGGATTCCACGGAATCTGTACATCAACTCAGAGGAGCATTGCCATGGCAACAAGAGGGCGTTTTCAAATCCACGAAACCCGGGTGTCTTTCCACTTATTTAGGTCTTTGTAAGTTTATTTCAGCTGCATTTTGTAGTTACAATATGGAAATCCTGCACTTCTTTTGTTAAATCTATTTCCAAGTACCTAATTCTTTTTGTTGCTATTATAAATTGAGCTGTTTTCTTAGTTTTTGTTTCCAGATTGTTCATTGATGGTGTAGAGACATACAGTTGATTTCTGCATATTGATCTTGCATTGTAACCTTGCTGAGTTATCAGCTCTAACAGTTTTGAGTGGATTCTTTAGAATTCTCTACATACATAATATATACAGAAATGTGCAAACAGACATTTTACCACTTCCTTTCCAATCTGCATCCTTTTCAGTTAATGGTTTTTGTCTATTTGCTAGAATTTTGAAAGTATGTTGGATGCTGAAAAGTATTCAGACTTCTTTCTTGGGAAACATTAAACACCTTATTTATCTGTTCGTTTATTTGAAAGGTAAGAAATGCTATCTTAATTTAAATGTCTTCCAGTCCTGAAGAGTATTCATTTTCATATGCTAAGTGGACATTTGTCTTTCTTTAACAAATTCCTTTTTGTATCATTTATCCATATGTGCATTGTTTTCTTTAAATTAATTTCTTGGAATCTCTATCTTAAGGATAATAGTCCTGGGGTGGTGAAATAAATTACGCATGCATTTACTCCATTGTCATTTCATTTGAGCTGTTTTTCTGATACCTAGGTGTATTTCTTATGGGTCTATATATGCCAGTCCTTTGATTTTCATATTCAGCTTCTGGTGTCAGACCTGGGGAGACCTCCTCTACCTGGGGATATACCACAATTCACCCACTTACAGTGTCCTTTTGAAAATACACTATTTTTAAGAACACACAAAGTGTGTTAACGCTAACAAAGTGTTTTAGATACTTGAGTCTGTAAGTCTTTCCGAGAAGCAGAGCAGACTCGCACTGTTTAGTGAAAGCGGGTTGTCAGGTGACTTCCGAGGCTGGGTTTCCCTGCAGCATCTATTCCTGGGTAAGAGCCGAGAAGGGTCCCCCAAATGGAGTTTCAGCAATTTGCCTCACGGTCAATTCCCTCTGAGACAATGCCACCTTTGCTGACTCTAATCACAAATACAATCCAATTAAAAGCTATTATGTTAATGTGAATAGAGAGGGAGATAAAACAAGACAGTGAAATGTTTCATTTAGGCTCAAATGAGTTGATTTCTCAGAGCATAAAGAATCCCCATTAGATTCCCTGCTGCAGAGACACAAGAAACATGCAAACCAAGCTACTGATTAAAATCTGGGAAAAAGAGATAAAAGGTTTATCGGTGTGACAAGGGCTGGTTGATGGACTATTAGATGACGCGTTTGTGTGTTTGCTTTAAAACCTTTCGGCTTCTGTCACACATGGGCTTTGGAAAAACTGCCCTTTCCTGTAGGCTCATAGAGCGCTTATCTGGAAAGCAAAATTGATGTCCAGTGCCTTGAAAATGACAGCATCATTTCTCTGTGTTCATATCACTTTGTATATTTGATGAAGGTGGCCTAAAGGAGAAAGTTACAGGAATAAAGGAAGTTGACTCCTTTCCTAGGATCAAATGATGTAATATTATCTGTGAGCATAAAAATCTGCACTGAAGAATAAAAAAAATTGGACGCTAGAAGTTTACATTCTTTGGTTGCTCTCAATTTTAGATCATATAGCTATTGGGTCGGGAGAAACATTAAGGTTTTTAATAACTAACATCGAAGGGAAGACGTTAACATCGATTATATTAATTCTTAGGTAATTCAGTTTTGGGTCTGTATCTCATTCTAATCCCATATAAGATTACAATTTCCAGTAAGTTAATGAAATAGATTTGTCATGTGAAATCTATTTTATTATGTTATCATTTAAAAAAATATTTTCCCTTTGTTTTTAATCTTCTTGACTGCTCTTCTGAGTAAGATACTGTAAATATCCTAAGAAACCGTAAGTATGGTAGTTTAGCTGGGGACTACAGTTGTCTGCCCAAATCCATTATGCCTCATTTTGATGTGAAATAGAGGCACCAGGCATAGGTCTAGAAGGCCAGAGTATGCCCCTGACACTCCCTTGGTTCCCATGAGGCCACGCAACTCAGTTCTAGACAGTACAATGTTAGAGGCAATGAGATACACCTCTTTGGGATCAGTTGCCTCCATATATATATATATATATATATATATATATATATATATATATATATATAAAGCCCATCATTTGATCGTGCCTTTCTCTATAGACATAGGAGTGTAAGCCAAATATTGAAGAGAAAAACCAGAAAGAGGCAGCCTCAGATTTGAAGGGGACTGAGGGCACTTGGATTTGCATTCATAGTATTCATCAGTAATGACAGCTTTGCCAGAGTTTGCTGGGGAAGGCGTACCCAGTGGCAAGATCAGGTTTGCTGCTCCCTGTCAGAAATTTCTACCCACCTTCTGCTTTTGACTTAAGTTTAATGATACCAACTCGCTTCCATTAAGGTTTTCACCGTACACCTTAGAGTTTGTTTTACTAGCCTATAGATGACGTAATGTAATTCTTCTATGCTGAAAGGGGTCACTGGTAGCAAATGGACGACAAGGCAGAGGTGGATCTAGCTTATGTCCAACCTACTAAGTAGTCATCTGGAACATTCGTCTTCAGCACACTTAATGTATTTGGTATCCGTGTTTGCCATGGGGCGTTCAGGTCTGGGGGCTGGCCAAAGGCATGTTTAGTGAAGGATAGTGACAGCCAGGGGAAAGCCCACTGGGTAATTCTGGTTTACACTGAAGTTCATTTACTCGCTCACTCACTGACTCACTCATTCATTCAAAAATATTTACTGAGCCAGAAATATATAGCAAATATATCTTTGCTAGACACTGCATAGTGATAATAAATTATATGTTCAATGTCATTGCACTCAAGTTGCTGCAAATCAGGTAAAGAAAATGTCTCTACTACTAGATGGAATTTCTAAGGGCCATAAAGGCTGTATAAAAGGGAGCTAAAGAGGTTTGGAAAAGTTGAGGCTGGTGCTTGGTATATATGGAAATAAGTGGTAATATCTACACCGAAGAGGTTCTCAACACATTGTTGAAGGGCAAGGAGGATACTATCAGCATATGTATCGTCTTCCTCCCATCCCCACTGTGCTGTTCAAATCTGGAAAAGCATCTTTCAAGCTTATTAAACATTAACCTCCGAAGTAGTCCAAAACAGCACAGCATTTTATTCGGTACGTGAAAAGAAAAATAGGACCAGGGAAATATCTAACTTTGCCTTGTTTTATAATATTCCTTTATTACAATAGGTAGTTAATATCCGTCATTCATAATCTCAACATAGACTGCATGAACCATATTCTAGGGTGCTTACACATGCTATGTGTGCCACGTGTGGTGGCATTCTGTGCCAGAGCACTATGGCACTCCACACCGGGCACGTTACTAACTGATGGGGACTGAGGAACCATTACCGTTTCAGAGCCACATGCCAAGCCAGGTTTGGGGATGCTTCAGAAGAATGTGATCCAGGTAAAAATCCAGCTTCTGGGGATGCTACTAATCACGTAATAACAGAGCATAGGAAGTTTTAAAGGCACAATGCGATACACAAATTGCCTCACAAAAGGCCAATATCTTTTGGGATTCAGGCCACTATTTTAACAAGCTGGGGCGGCTGTGCATGCCTAGCGCCCTGCCACAGAGTGCTAATCCGCCCCGCCACTAAAGGGATGTGCACTTTAGTGACTGCTATCAAAGTGGGAAGGTACCCTGTTACCTGGAGGTTATCTTTATGTAGTTTTCTCTGCACTGCCAGGGGGTGGGGAACTGGTCGATTCCCTAGAAGTCAGGTGTGGAAGGAAAGAAGTGAGGGCCCAAACTACCAGCTCAGGAGTGTCCAATATACCGGATGGCAGTGCAAAGGAAAGCTAAACACAGGGCATGTGAAGAAGGAAGTCTATAGCGTCTCCAATTTCCACCGTGTGCTTAGGGCAGGGGAAGAGCAGCTAAGAGCCATCGCAGGTGATGCATGTCATATAATTGAAGACGATGAGCTGGTGTGTGTCCCAATCACCTAACTTTAACTTTTGGGTTCATTCCTAGACCTTGCTGAGGGCATCTACTATAAAGTCATGGAGTATTAGATCTGGAACTCTCCAGCGTGCCTGGCATCATTTATTGAAGAGATAGTCTTTTCTCTATTGTATATTCTTGTCTCTTTTGTTATAGATTAATTGACTATATCAACATGGGTTTATTTCTGGGCTCTCTAATCTTTCCCACTGATCTATTTTTGTGCCAGTACCTTCTATATAATCCAGTAATTCCACTATTAGATATTTACCCAAAGAAAACAAAAACAGTAATCCAAAAACACATATGCACTCTTATTCTTATAGCAGCATTATTTATAAGAGCCAAGATAGGGAAGCAGCCCAAGTGTTCCTCAATAGGTAAATGGATAAAGAAGATGTGGTGTGTATATATCCGATGGAATATTACTCGGCCATAAGAAAGAATGAGATCTTGCCATTTGCAACAATACGGATGGATCTAGAGGGTATAAGGCTAAGTGAAATAAGTCAGTCAGATAAAGACTAAGACCATATTATTTCATTTATATATGGAATCTAAGAAGCAAACAAATGAAAAAACAACAAACAAAAAAGCAGACTCTTAAATTCAGAGAACAAACTGGTAGCTCCATAGGAAGGTGGGCTGGGGAATGGGTGAAACAGATAAAGGATGAAGAGGCACAAATTTCTGGCACTCCTGGGTGGCTCAGTCAGGGGAGTGTCCTACTTTGGCTCAGGTCATGATCTCGCGGTTGGCGGGTTTGAGCCCCACATCAGCCTCACTGCTGTCAGCCTGTCAGTGCAGAGTCTGCTTCAGATCCTCTGTTCCCCTCTCTCTGCCCCTCCCTTGCTTGCACTCTCCCCAGAAAAAATAAATATTTAAAAATATATATATAAAAAAAGAGGCACAAGCAGTTATAAAATTAATATGTCACGGAAATGAAAAGTACAGTAAGGGAATTCAGTCAATATTATTACAGTAACATTGTATGGTGACAGACGCGACAACTTCTTGTGGCAAGCACTAAGTAATATACAGAATTGTTGAATCAATATGTTGAACACCTGAAACTAACAGAACGTCGTATGTTAATTATACTTTAAGAAATTGGATCTGGAAGAGGCATTGGAGGTCTACTGGAGCAAAGGGTCAGTGAGTCCTTTTACTGCAGTCAATCCTGTCTTTGTTCATGAGAAATTTGGAAGCTCTCCAGGATCATGTGGGAGCTTCGGGAAGCATAAGGACTCGTCCCTGCGCAGTGCTTGGTAGCCTCACGGAATCCATGTTGGTCTCTGTTCTTCTGTGGCCACACCGCACAGGTGGGGAGGGTTTCTGTGAGATGGCATCCCCTCCACACCCGCTTCCTTCAGAGACCCTCCTGGGAAATGAGGCACAGCCAGATTTCAGCTTGGTCCCAGAGCTCTTGGGAAGCCTACCATTTGCTTCTCTTAGGTGGAGGACCCGCTGGGGAAGGGGTGGGTCATAGAACTTTCTCAGTCACTTCACCAGATGGCTCCTTGCTGTCTCTGTATCTCCTCGGATCACGGAATAATTACCATGGTGAGGGCAGAAAAACTGGCTTTTCTACCATCAAATAGAGTTCCCACATCTATTATTTACAGCATAAACTTCAGCTTTTATACTACAATAAATTCGGGATTTTTTTTTTAAATTCAGAAGACTCACTCTCAAAATATTGTTCCTGCCCTGAGTGTTTGAATGCCCACTTTGACACTTAAGAGCTGAGAATGGACTTCCTTTCTGCCATTGCCTGAGACAGGAAGTCCAGGAAGCCTTGACCAGAATGGAGAGACCAGAAACACATAGGTTCATATTTTAAAGTCTTATCTACCAGAATTTATTGTGTCATATAAATGGGCAGAATACATACTCCCTTCTCCGTAGAGAAGATATAATGGCTCTTGGGGGAAAGGCAGGGAAGGAATGCAGGTTGGAAGGACTCAGGTCCCAGGTGGATCAACTGTTTTCCTGCACTGCTTGTCATTTACTCCCTCTGGATCTGTTTTCTACTGCTGTATAACAAGGCTCCACGATTGCAGCAGCTTGAAACACAAAGTTATTACTTCACGGTTTCCACCAGCCGAGAGTCTGGGTTCTGCTTAGGTGGGTCCTCTCCCCAGGGTCTGACACTGGGAAATCAGGGTAGCAGCCTGGGCATGTGGAGTATGTGGAGCTTAGACTCCTCTTCCACCCACTGATTGCTGGCAAAATTCGACTCCTTGTGGCTTGATGACTGATACTCAGCAATTAGAGTTCATCCATAATCCCTGCCGTGTACATGGCCCCCTCCACAATATGGCAGCTGGATATTCAGGCTGGCATCTGCTGCTTCATATCTTTCTGACTCCTTCTATATTGGCCATATAGATTCTCTTTTAAAAGGCTCCCTGCTTAGGTCAGGCCCACCCAAGATAATCTCCCTTTGGATTAACACAAAATCAACTGTTGAGGGACTTTAATTATACCTGAAAAGACCCCTTCCGTTTGCCACATAACACATGGATTGTGAAAGTTATGATGGTTAATTTTATGTGTCAATTTGACTGGGGCCAAGGGATGCCCAGATAGCTGGTACAACATTATTTCTGGGTGGGACTTTGAGAGTGTTTCTGGAAGAATAGCATTGGAATTGGTAGACTAAGGAATATTTGCCTGCACCGACGTGGCGGGGAGGGGGAAGCATCATCCAATCTGCTGAGCACCTAACCAGAAAAGGCAAGGCAAGGTGAGATTCTCTCTTTCAAGAGCTGGGATGTCCATCTTCTGCCTCTTAGACCTCAGACATCCTGATTCTTGGGCCTTTGGACTCTGGGACTTAGATCATTGGCACCATTGGTCCTTAAGCTTTCGACTCAGACTGAATGATACTGGCTTTCCTCATTCTCCAGCTGCAGACGGTGGGACTTCGCAGCGGCCATAGCCATGTGAGCCACCTCCAATCATCTCTACCTCTATCTAGATTATCTATCTATTATAATCTCTCTTTTTGGTTCTGTTCTCTGGATGCTGTAATGCAGGAGTTCTCTATCATCTTACTCGGACGTCCTGTCCATGCTACAGGGTGGGAGATTTACAGGGTGTGTGTATCAGGGGCAGAAATCTTGAAGGCTGTCTTGGAATTCTGCTGATCACACCATCCCAAGTCCTATCCTTTCTGATGACATGTTAGCTCTGTACTTCATTCTCCTCTCCAAATACACCCTTCCCACAGCTCGGCAGAAGGAGCTGTATAAAAAACTCCTCACAACATACACTGTAAGCTGATTCTTGGTCATGTATGTTCCCTGTTATAGAAAAGAACTGTGATAAAATGAGAGAAAGCACATGCCTGCACTTGGGAACACCTGTTCATGAGAACAGAGAAAAGACCGTCTTTAGCTAAATGCCAGACTTAGACATCAAAAGGGAAAAAGGAACTATAGCTTACTTGAGCCCAGACACACTAGAGGATAAAATAATTTTGCACATGATCTTGTTTTATTTCACATGGATCCTTGCCTTGAGTTTAGTTATCATGACATTTTACCTTTATCTGTTCCTTTCCATGGTGACACAGCAAATGACAGCATGTCAGAAAGTCAACCTGGTAACCACATTGAGAGGTCAAGCTCTTGACATTATTCAAAGTTCATGACCGATCCTCAGCAAGTTTCCCAGGAGAAACCTCCTGAACTCATGAAACTAATTCTTGAGAAATGTAAATGTTTTGTAAAATAGTTTTGGATTGTGTCATGGTTGTCCATGGCTCATGAAATTCATCCAGCATGGCTATTTTATAACATTCACGGCTTCACCTGTTTCTGACTAAAATGGTTTGGGATGGTGTCACGGAGGGACCTGAGACCTCTTAAAGCTGGGAAAACAATACATTCTCTTAGAGTTGAGTGTATGGTTAGATGAGATTAACTTTAACTTTCTTCAGAGACCAAACACTTGATCTAGAATTATGCCCTTGCAGATACAAAACTGTTTGATCCTGAAAGAAGGTATGGTTGTATTGTGATGCTAAGCTATCTGGTGTGAGAAAAAGAAAATCAGGTAATTGTCTGTTGAATAACCTATTTACTTAGTATCAAATGCCGAAAATATTGCAAGATATCTTTATTTGCATCTATATCTGTATCTATCTATAGACCTAAAATGTCTTGTAGAAAAGCTTGGGTTGCCGTTTGGACAGCAACTAGCAGTTTCTTTGGGACCAAGATTTCCAGGAAAATAATGGCTCCTAATGCTCACATGCAGTCTTTCAAACATATTTTTTCCTTTATCAGCAAAGTACATGATCACTGCCAGCAAAAGTACTCTTTGCTGCCAAGGTAAGTTCAACAAATGTAACTACTCTGCTCATTCTTTCCTTGGAGATTATGCTGGCGGTGAAATATATGAAGGTAACATCTATTAATTCTCCAGCCTTAAAATAGTCAATTACCTGCTTCCAAGATTAATACGTTTCTTTTTTTCAATGGGAAAGAACTTGGATTTTGTGACTGGGTCTGGCTGACATGGAAACAAAATAAAGTATCACAGAAGATCCCAGCCCTCTGAATACAACGTGTTTGTCTTTGTTAACGAGAACGGTGGCCTTGACATTACCTAAAACCTGGATCAATGTCTAGACAGCTCTTTCTCTGGCCTGGCACAGTTCTCAAAATTGTCACCATCAGAATTATGAACTCAGAGTTTTAAAGATTTCTAAAGTTCCTTCTAACACCCATGAAGGGGAGTGGACCAATATTTTTCAAGATACTACATTTATCTACGTCTTTAGATTCATAAAATGTTTGCTTATTATAAAAGCAATATCTGCTCAAGACAAAATTTTCAAATAGTAAGATGCAAAATAAAAATTATGTTCCTGGGGTGCCTGGGTGGCTCAGTCAATTAAGGGTCAGACTCTTGATTTCAGCTCAAGTCATGATCCCGCTGTTGTGAGATCGAGCCCCGCGTTAGGCTTTGTGGGTGGGGCCTGTTTGGGATTCTCCCTCTCCATCTCTCTCTACTCCCCCCTCTCAAAATAAATAAATAAACAGTAAAAAGAATGATGTCTGTCCCACTATCCAGAAGTGTGTGTCTTTGAAGAAATTAGGATTTCTTTTTCTCTCTCTCTTTTTCTCTCTCCCTCTCTCTAACTCACACAAACACCACACACATGAATAAGATTATATTTTTAGAAGTCAAAACTCATTGAATAAGTTGTGCTTATTTACATTTGAATGTTTCACAAAATTAGATGCGACCCAATACTAGCGCTTCTCAATTTTGTTCTATCCTGGTATAGAATACATATGTATTTGGTACAAAAAAGAAAAATCACCTGAAGATCTCATCTTCACGTTGAAGCATTACAAAGCAAAATTTTAACACCTCAAAGGGAAACAGCACACACTGTTTAGTTCTCAAACCATCAAATCACTTAATCATCTCCTTCTGTTTACAAATGCTATCAGTACTTGTGGTTTGCAAAAATCTTCAGAAGGTGATTATTTTGTTGCCCCATTTCTTAAAGATTTCCAACTGGTTTTGAACCAAATGCAACCAGAATTTTGATGACTCATTCACAAAAGGCTCAATGTCATTGTTGAACACTTCGGTTGATTTATAAAATGGTTTTTCAAAGACGAAAACATGTTAAAAATCCTTTGATGGTGGCAGCGAAAAAGACTGAGTCACACCCATTCTAAATTGTGTGTGCGTGCATGTGTGTGTGTGTGTGTGTGTGTGTGTTCAATATCCGCTTCATCAGAAAAATATTACTGTAGGATATATTTATTTGCTGATTTTAAGAGAAATAGCTTATGTTTCGTTTGGTAGAATATCATTGGTCTATAGTTTTCTTACTAGTAAGAGCATTGCTGTTACCATGACTCTACACTCCACCCAAATCTGTATTTACATCATATTAAAAACAAAAACCCGATCGTTAGTGTTGAAATTTTTAACTGAATTTAGGATATCATTTATAACAATATCCAATTTGGTGCCATAAATAAAACAAATATCCGTCTATAAGTGGGATGAAAACTGAAAATAATTTTGGAAGTAACTTATTTAAGACACATGAAATTGACATAAAGCTTTTAAAAAAAATATTTCTTTTGAGAAAGACACACAGAGCTAGAGCAGGGGAGGGGCAGAAGGAAGGATAGAGAGAATCCCAAGCAGGTTCAGCACTGTCAACTTGGAGCCAGATGGGGAGGCTTGAATCCCTGAACCATGAGATGCCGACCTGAGCCGAAACCAAGCGTCAGACACTTAATTAACTGAGTGACCCAGGTGCCCAACCTTTTGTCGTTTACTTTTTACAAATGTATTTTTAGTTTTTTGCAAACAGAGCCCAAATATTAGTAGTTAGCATGTTTAGATGTGTATGAGAAATTGTGGAACTCAAAATAATCAAAATTAATTTAGAAAAATAGTCATTTGATCTAAATGAAAGTAGGGATGATCTACTTATTATGACAGTTACGAGAGTCAATAAATTTCACCATTCCTCTTCTTAAAGCTAGTTTGGATTGTATTTTAATCATTCAAGGCCAACAGAATCCTGTCTAATATCAGCTATTTTGATGTTCAGTAAATTCTTAAACAACACAGGTTTGAACTCTGTGTGTCCACTTATACTGGGATGTATTTTTATGTTTGCTTATTTATTTTGAGAGAGAGAGCGTGCGTGAGCTAGAGACAGGCAGAAAGAGGAGGAGAGACAGACAATCCCAAGGAGGCTCTGTGGTGTCAGTGTAGAGCCAGACCCGGGGCTTGATCTCACAAACCGTGAGATCATGACCTGAGCTGGAATCAGGAGTCAGAGTCTCAACTGACTGGGCCACCCAGGTGCCCCTATACTGGGATTTTTAAAATCAATACAGTATAGTACTCTAAATGTATTTTCTTTTTCTTATAATTTTCTTTTTTTTTTTTTTAATGTTTTATTTATTTCTAGCAGAGAGAGAGAGAAAGAGAGAGAGAAAGAGAGAGAGCAGGGGAGGGTCAGAGAGAGAGGGAGTCACAGACTGAAGCAGGCTCCAGGCTCTGAGCCGGCAGTCAGCACAGAGCCCGACGTGGGTCTCGAACCCAGGAACCGCAAGATCATGACCTAAGCAAAAGTCGGACGCTTAACCGACTAAGCCACCCGGGCGCCCCTCTTTTTATTATAATTTTCTTAATAACCTTTTCCCTAGCTTACTTTATTGTAAGAATACAATATATAATATACACAACACAAAATTGTAACAAGTTGTTACAGTGACAGATATTTTTAAAATGTCATTGCTATATTTCTGTGATATTTTAGATATGGAAATTTTGGAAGCAACATACGTGTTGTAAGAAAGGAAATCATTCCATAAATTATAGTACCTCCAAAGACCAGACTATGAAATCTCATTTTTCAGGAGAAAAATGAATAAGACAGCAACAATATTTAATAAAACTTTAAGTGGAAAGAATCAGGTCTGAAATGTGTAAGTACCTTTGATTCTAATGAGAAATATACATCATTATGTTAAGAGCCCATCTCTGAAAAATGAGATTATGGGTGATTTTTGTTTTTCTGGTTACCGTTTTGATATATTCCACATTTCCCACAACAGTAAGAAAAACACATCTTTATAAATTATCTCATGGAATCATACTAAATGTCTCTAAGGAAGAGTATTTAATGACCTTCTTCAGAGCTCATTCTAAATGCTTTATGATGCTTCTAATCTAGTGGGGAGGAGACAACAGAAAAGTCCAGAATATCTTTAAATGTAAAATGTAGTGACACACAGACCATGCTGAGGATTAAACTGGCTAAAAATGGTTACACGGTTACTGTCTGAGTTACTTAGCATTTTGCTAGTCAAAGAGCGACTCAGGGACCAGAGGCACTGCCTCACCTGGGGGTGGGGGTGGAGGGGTGGTGTAGGGTGGGGTCGGTGGGGGTGGGTGTTAGAGATGCTGAAACTCTGGTCCCACCTTAGCCCTTCTAAGGGCTAGAATCTACATTGTACGGAGATCCCCAGGGGATTGGTGAAACCTTACAGCTGGGGACACTGATAGAAAACTTCTGGTTATGTGAATTTTGGTTGGTTTGTTTTGCACTGCCCTTGGGGATACAGTGTTGGGGCAGGCGCTGTAAGTCAAGGCCATTTTGTTTTCTCATATCCATTACTGAAGATTAAAAAAAAAGTTTGGTGATCATTTCTCAACTTTTTTCCAGGTTAAGAGCTATGCCCAATCAAATCTTCATAATTTTGGATTACACAGCCTGCAATGTTACTGGAGAAGACTCTTGTCTTCTTCAGTGTTCTTTCCAAAATGTCTTTCTCCTTTTAGTTTTGTTGTACTAAATTGAAAAAAATAAACAAAAAAACTTCAATGAAGGCAAAGCAAAGCAACAAAGCTGATTGCAACATTTCTTTGCTGCTAAGTGGCTGTGCGGGCGAGTCACGGAGGCTGAAATTCCCGCTGCGCTGTCTTCGTGGTTTTGTTTGTAGCGAGGCACGCCTGCTTTGTTTTTTCATTTCGTTTTATTTTGATTTTGCCCCAACCTGAACACAGGGTTATACGCGCAGTTGGCATCGCAGCTAATTACCCCCCGATTTGGCCGAGGATGTGAGTTGAGGAATAAATCAAGGTGTTGATGGTTCAGTTCATGTCCCTCCTGGTTATTAGATGTGTGTCACTGAGCAAAGTTCTGATCAAAGCCGGTGGCGAGGCAGCGAGGGGTCACGGAGCGCGCCCAGGCCTAATTGCTGGGCTGCGTACTAAAGGAAGTTTGTAATAAAAGGCCATTAACGGCCAGCCTTTCCGATCAGTGAAGCAAAAATACAGAGAAATTGTGTATCAACTGACAATTTGAAGGCAAAGCCTTAATGTAAATGTTTTCCCCCCTCTTTCCATTCCTTGCTTGAGAGGAAAAAGAAAATCACAGGACATGCAATCAATGTATACTATACCATCGTTAGATAGTACAGAATTCACAAAATGTACTTTTAGAGGGCAAAGGGAAAATTTACCGTTCTCTCTGAATCATTAAAGTTTTCCTCTCTGAAGCATTGTATGCAATTCATCTAGTTCATTTTTGCAACACACGGGTTTGTTAAGGAAAGCTTGTTGCTGTACAAAATGCATTTATTACTGCAGAAACGTATTCTGGTAAATCAGCTCTCGCAAAGCGTTTATAACGTATGAAATATCTCCACAAGAACTCCTTCCTGCTTTTCTCATCAACAGCTTTCCCTCCACTGATACCCTTTCCATTCTGTTGGGAGAAGCAGCAGACAGGGTCTTTGTGTCACACTTCTCAAATGCAAGGGTCACTTGACATCACGGCTCCAAACTCTACTCCTTATGTGGGCAGCGGAATTCTCGAACAGCACCGCTCCCCGCGCTGCCTGATTCAACGCTGGCCGTCATTTTGCCCTTTGACATAAGTGAATAATGGTCCAAGTTATAACTGACTCGTTGGTTAACCCTATTAAACAAATGACCCAAATTATACTTGTTATTTTCCTCTCAATGTTTATTAGCGAATTATAATGGGGTATGTGCAATGGATTAAAATTACAGGCCCTCTTCCTAAAAACAAACGAACACTCAAAAGCCCATGCATACCAAGTTTTGTTTTCCAAGTTAGGGCTTCCTGGTCTGACCTCACAAAGCTCTTCTGAGAATATCCAGTGGATGCATGAACCACAGGCAAACAGCCACTCAGTTAAAGGTTAAAGGGAATTTGGACTTGAGACTCTGAGACAGGTACCTACAGATATATTTTCCTGTTCCTAAAGCTGCATTTTTGATGACTCGGTTTTTGACACTTATTATCACTTAAAAATCAGTGATCAACATGTAGTGATTTTTATCTACCTTAACACATAGCCTCTTCCACCAGAACATCATGGGATTTGGGCATGGGTACAATTACCCCCATCTAACAAACTTGAATGTTGTGCCTTAACTACAATCCTAGTCTGATTTCAACGAGATGATTTATGACAGGACATTTAATCAATGACACCCGTTTCCTAAAATTTAAAGCACAGTTAAGTAGCGAAAGCAGTTTTATGTAGCTACATACACAGGATGCTGTATAACCAAAACCACTTCTTTCTCCCTTTCTGCATTAATTTTTCTTTGTTCTTGTTAGTTTTGAGCACTTCTATGACAACACATATTGGTGGACGTACTGAAAGATTATTTTCTAACTTGGAAATAAGCTGCATTCTCACCAAGTGAGACTCTGTAGAAAGTAAGGAACTTTCTATCTAATGGATACACTGGAATATCACTAAGCAGACATATAAAATGTAATGTGTGTAACTGCTTCAAAAGATGTTCTTATTAATGAGAGATCAATCAAACTAATCCTGCTAGTGCCTCGTCTCCTGTCATATTTTCGACTTTCCCTACTTGTCTTCCCCCAATCTCAACTTAGAAAGACAAACAAAAAAAGCACAAAAAAGGAAATTAGAAAATGATCTTATCTTTGGCCTTTCTTAAGTGTTTTACTCATCTCTTATAAGAATACTGTGCACGTTTAAACATTTGTATAAATGAATGAATCTCACTTTGATCCAGGAAGCATTTCTGGTGACAGGGTATAGATGTCTGGTTTTTCAAAGAACTAGGATATAGATTTTTGTGTAAGATGTTCTTTTGTAAAAACTATTGGCGGCTAATTCAATTTTTCTTTTTTTAGCTTAGGTTAGCCAACTACAGTACATGGAGCGCTTGAATTTGGCCAGAGCGTCACTGTTTAGTGGCACCTAACTAAACACTGTTTATTCACCAAAGAAGACAACAGGGACAGAAATAACTATGAATTTCATTTTCCTTCTTACTCTTACCAGGTGCTGTGATCATCACTTCCATTCTATTACTAAAGCATGAGCTTGAGCACATTTGAACACATTTGCATAGAGCATCTACTCAATAATTATGTATTAGTTCTGCCAGGGATAGAGAATCCAGATCAAAATTTCCTCATATTATCTTCCTTCTAGTTTATGACTACATGATTCTTTTTAAAAAAATTTTTAACATTATATTTATTTCTGAAAGAGAGAGAGAATCTCTCAGCGTGAGCAGACGAGGGTCAGAGAGAGAGGGTGACACAGAATCTGAAGCAGGCTCCAGGCTCTGAGCTGCCTGTCAGCACAGAGCCCGACATGGGGCTTGAACCTACAAACCGTGAGATCATGACCTGAGCCGAAGTTGGACGCTTAACCGACTGAGCCACCCAGGCGCCCCTATGTCCACATGATTCTTAGGACAAAATGTAATATGTGGATATGTACTTGGCTGAGTTGGGAAGTGGGAAATCAGGAGCGAGTCTTTAATCTTTGTTGAGCAGGACCTACATTGAGCAAGAATCTATGCCTACCCTACGAATTTTGGAGGATTACCAAGATGCTGGCCAAAGCAGGAATTTAGTGTCTGACCTACTCCTTGGTTATTTGTAGAAATATGCTCATTGTCCTTTCTGGAAAGGACATACCTTTATTCTCATCTTCTTTAGTGGTGTGTCTCATCTCTTATAGTAAAAGGAATTTAAGAGAATATTCTTTTGAGAGATGTGGAATTTGTGATGTAAAATAAATTCCAACAGAGTCAGAGGTTAGGCATCTGTATCTAATTGACATAAAGACTCTGTCAACCAACGACTGAAAATGAGATTTGAATTCCAAGTCATGAGGCAAGTTTTGATTCTTTTAAAAGATGTCAAAAATGGCCCCGTTATACATTTTATACTTTTCAAATACAGAACATTGACATGCCTAAAGGGATAAATTTATCAACTCTAGTTAGGCCTTTTATTAACCAAACATGTATTAAACTCAAAATATATTACTTTTTTTTCAGTTTTGTTAGCAAATAATGGTCTTGGGATAGGGAAATGAAAGTCATTAAATGGTGGCAACCAAACTTGCAAGCCAGCAATATATGTTTTCCCTTTTTCCAGCTCGTTCACTTGCAGATCATCATTATTAATCTGTGATGACCAGGAACACTTTGCCTGGGGCCACAGGAAGCAACGTGAAATGGGTCAAGATTACTGGAGCTGTACTGAGCAGGCTTCAGACAGGGGCTCGGCCCTTTACTAGCTCTATCATTTTGAACAAGACATTTAAATTCAGTAGGTCTTGCTTCTTTCAACTAAAAAATGGACCTAAATCACAGCACCTCGCAGGGTTGTCGTGAACATCAGAAATAGTTTGTGTGGCTTACAGCATTAGTCATGATCTATTTTTTTTTAAATTTTTAATGTTTTATTTATTTCTAGGAGAGAGAGACAGCGTGAGCAGGGGAGGGTCAGAGAGAGAGGGAGTCACAGACTGAAACAGGCTCCAGGCTCTGAGCTGGCAGTCAGCACAGAGCTCGAACCCACAAACTGCGAGATCATGACCTAAGCGAAAGTCGGACGCTTAACCGACTAAGCCACCCAGGCGCCCCAAGTCATGATCTATTAATGATAGCCATCTCTACTATCGTTATGTTTAGGATTTAGGAAATGTCCCTTTAGAGGCCCACTAAACACCTTTTTGGGAAATAATATATTGGATCTAACCAGTGCCCTTGTTTCAATGGCTTTCGAATTTAAAACTCTTTAAGAATAATTTTTAAAAATAAAAGATAATGTTTTGGGGGGTTTCTATTTATTGGTTGTATTGTGGTTTTTTATTTACTGTTTAATTTTTGTGTTTAACTACTATGAGTTAAGTTTTTATAATTTCTTTAAAGTAAATAACTGCACACATGGTGAGATGAAAAAAACAAGTCCCCATTTGAAGGGCAAGTGAGTGAGATTGTAAACAAGGCTGGGGGCGGACCTAGAGATCACAGTCTCTGTGTGACTCTTT
Source organism: Proteles cristata cristata (assembly GCA_017311185.1). Lineage (NCBI taxonomy): Eukaryota > Metazoa > Chordata > Mammalia > Carnivora > Hyaenidae > Proteles > Proteles cristata. The sequence continues at coordinate 401,671 of JAESUZ010005168.1, forward strand.
CACAGGCAACTTACAAGAAGCTTACATTATTGAGGAAAGCAACCAGGTGAAAAATAGCCTCTCGAAGCTCTTTCAAAAGTGAAGGACAAAGTGTAAGCAGCGGAGGGGCAGAGAGAGAAGGAGACACAGAATTCCAGAATCTGAAGCAGCTCCAGGCTCTGAGCTGTCAGCACAGAGCCTGATGCGGGGCTCGAACTCACAGACGGTGAGATCATCACCTGAGCCGAAGTCAAATGCTTAACTAACTGAGCCACCCACACAATCCGAGAGCATTTCATTTTAAATAAAAAATTCACGTCATGGGTTTAAATGAACACATATGTAAGGGTTTGAAAGGAAGAAAAGAGAACAACGTGGGCAGGTTCCTGCTGCTACTGGAAGCCATTTTGCAGCTTCTAGAAGTTTTCAATGTTCTGTTGTTATAATTCTCAACTAAATAACTCAAGAAAGGCATTTTCCCAGAGATGAATATCTATTCTTGAAGCATTACAGTATATTATTCTTATATTCTCTGTTAGAGAATTATAAAATGCTCTAAAGTAACACAAATAAATAACTTTGTGTGTGCCATGATTTTCATTTTATAGTTAACAGCTGTTGCTATTATCTCCTGAATATTCAATCGAACTGTGTGTGTTTTAAATTTTTTTAAACGTTTTATTAATTTCTGAGAGAGAGAGAGAGAGAGAGAGAGAGAGAGACAGCATGAGCAGGGGAGGAGCAGAGAGAGAGGGAGACAGAATCTGAAACAGGCTTCAGGCTCCCAGCTGTCAGCACAGAGCCCGACTCGGGGCTCGAACCCATGAACCGTGAGATCATGACCTGAACTGAAGTTGGACGCTTAACTGACACGCCCCATGTGTGTGTTTTATTTATTTATTTAAAAAAAAATTTTTTTTTAATGTTTTTTATTTATTTCTAGGAGAGAGAGACAGCGTGAGCAGGGGAGGGTCAGAGAGAGAGGGAGTCACAGACTGAAACAGGCTCCAGGCTCTGAGCTGGCAGTCAGCACAGAGCCCGACGCGGGGCTCGAACCCACGAACGCGAGATCATGACCCAAGCGAAAGTCAGACACTTAACTGACTAAGCCACCCAGGCGCCCCTCCCATGTGTGTGTTTTAAATGTCAGTTGGCTATGAGCATAGCATGGTTTGTGGGAAGGTATGGTGGGTAGAACAAGACATTTAATTCAGGTTTAGGATGGGCTTAATTCAGCACCTGCTGCAGAAACGCAAAGTAACTAAAAAAGAAAAGAAAACGAATCAGAAAACAGTTTTACAAACTGAATGAAGGCAGGCTAGGAGCAGGCAGAGCACTGGTAACTGCTAGTTAAGAGAACTAAGAAACATTTCTGAGAGGTTCCCCAGAGAGCATTATTCCTTAGGCATCGGGACCTTCAAAAGGCAAGACGCTTTTCCATTCTTCACTGCAGGCAAAGTGCTATGGAAACGGCAGAAACAATCTTTCTTCTTCATTGTCCAAGAGAACGGAGACGGGGCGCTGGGTGGATGTGAGGGGAAGCGGGGGAACTTAAGAAGCCAGTCGAAGAAGGGAGAATGAGGTAAGAAGAGGTAAGCTCAGGGGGAAAATGAGATACTGCCTCACACTTCTCATTTTATTTCAGAAATGACTGATCTGGATTCTGCTTCCCATGACATACTCTCCTATCCCTGCAATTTGCCCGTCAGTGGCTCCAAATTGAAGGTAGCTTTTGCCTCTGCCCTTTGCAATGTCTCACTGTGGAGGAGTCAAAGGGTAAAAATTTATCCCAAAGTCAGAGTTTGTTTTTTTTAATTTAAGTTTAATTATTTATTTTGAGAGCGAGAGAGTGAGGGAGGGAGAGAGAGAGCAAGCGAGGGAGCGAGCAGTGGAAGGGGAAGAGAGATCGGATGAAGGAGAATCCCAAGAAGGCTCTGCACTGTTAGCAAGGAGCCTGATGCAGGGCTTGAACTCAGGAACTATGAGATCATGACCTGAGCTGAAATCAAGAGGCAGATGCTTAACTGACTGAGCCCCCCAGGCGCTCCCGAAGTCAGAGTTTTAACAAACATTTCTGTCTGGCAACCTGGTAACAGCAGAAATGACAAGTGGCAAGAAAGGCTTCCAGTGCCCCCCTCGCCCCCCCCTCCTGTCTTGGGGCATCTGTGATTATTTTTAGAGCAATAACTATGTAGCAAAACTAAAAGATGTGTATGGTTAAATTAGTGATTAAGTTTACGTTCTATGACTAGCGCTTTCTGTGGCCAATTTTACGAAGCTTCTTTTTTTTTTTCTTTTTTTAAATCAGGGCTTAGAAACAATGGAATGTCTGAGATTTACAGTAACAATTAAGCTTGTTAAAGTAATATAGGGCTGTAACCCGACTTTTTATTAGTGAATAACGTTTGTTCACTACACTGATGTTCATGGTTGGCCGTTTATTTAGCAGTGATGCAGGCCTAAAGAAGGGTCTGTACCATTGTTCAACCTCAAAGATGTTCATGGTTGGCCGTTTATTTAGCAGTGATGCAGGCCTAAAGAAGGGTCTGTACCATTGTTCAACCTCAAAGTATACGTTTAATAAGCGGAAAAAGGAGTCTGGAAACCATTTTGAAAAAACAATAACAAAAAAGGACAACTGTCCAGGAGCACAAAGGCTGGGTCCTTAATCCAACAGGAAACAAAATCCAGTTCAAATTTTTCTAGTGCCCAAAGGTAAAAAAAAGCACATTGATGGACCAACTCTTCCAAAATAATAACTAAGCATGATGGTTATTTTGGGAAGCAGTCAGAGAAGTTCTCTCTGAAATACCTGACCGCTGCATTGAGCTCCAGCTACAAACTCCTTCTGCTCTTCTCTCCTGTAGGAACATCAGATGGCATTTAGCCGAGATGTCTACACGTTACGAGCACATGGAGGGTCAAGTGTGATGCTGCCTTCCATTATTTTCCCCTGTTACCGGAATGCTGCACTCTCAGGAAGGGAATACACCACACAACTCCCCCTGCCCCAGCTTTGAGCCATGAGCTAAGACTTCGAAAACCTCTCCCCCATTTCACATCTCTCGGTGGTTCCTATTCACAATCACTTGGTAGAGGGTCTTCCAGGCAACAGATCGCCAAAAACATGTGTTGAAATGAATACAGAATGTGAGGGAAATGCCTAGGAAAATAATTCAGAGCTACTTAAAAATATTTGTGTTAATGTGGCCTCAGGAATTAAAGGTTCTCATAGTGATAGAATTTTCCCTTCCATAGCTCAGACCCAAGACTAAGGGAAGCGAGTATGAATTTTAGAAGCTGTGGGACCTTGAGCAAACTCCTTAAATTTGCTAACTCCAGTTTCTTCATCTATATAAAGCCTGAAAAATAATATTACCTATGTCATGGAGTTATTGTAGGGATTAAATGTGATAATTTATGTAAAATGCTTAACATAGCACCTAGCACCTAGTAAATGGGCAAATAAATATTATTTCTATTATAATTGAATGTTTGATAAGCAAATGATTAAGACTGTCAGTGAAATCATCTTTACTAGATTGGACTAACCATTTATGATTTTAGACCAAATAAATATTACAAAAATGCAAAGGGTAACGTGTTAATCAAATAAATCTTTGTATAGAAACAGACTGTTTTTCATTATATGTTAACTAACTTAAATTAAAAAAAAAAGAAACAGACTGTTTTTATTAAGATCTTATATCCTCAGTTGTGGAAAGAGGGTTTGGATTCAATAATCACCAAGGAGCAAACATTTAATTTCTACAGAGTATTGAGGGCACCTGGGTGGCTCTGTCAGTTACGCTTCTGACTTCGGCTCAGGTCATGATCTCACGGTCTGTGGGTTTGAGTCCTGTGTTGGGCTCTGTGCTGACAGCTCAGAGCCTAGACCCCGCTTCAGATTCTCTCTGAGAATTAAATTTTTAAAAATTTAAATTCTATAGAGTATTGATTCTTACTCAGTTAAGAAATATTTATTTATAATGACATTCAAATTAGATACCTGATTCCTTACTTAAATTTATCACTGACCTAAATTTTATTACTGATCCAAAAATGTAAGACAGAGGTGTCTTAATCCAATCTGCAGCCACCTTCTCTGACTAGAGCATAGAGCAGGTACTGGGGACATTTTAAGTTACATTCTAATTACTTTCGCCAACTCTTTCTGAAGTTTGTTTCCATTGAATCTGCCTTCACTCCATTGTTGTAATTTTTCATTTTATGGTAAAACAAGGAAGCAAGAGGAGTAAGATACTGCAGGAAGGACTCAGCAGGGAGACAATGGAACTCTTGATGGAGAAACGACTGTGGGGATTTGCAAATGATTTCTGGACTTGGGTTGTTCAGATGAAGTCAGATACACTTCAGAGAAATGACTGCACTTTGGAGCGTGTATCTGAAAGACAGATAATTTTGGCAGCTTGCCCGTCCCTCTGTCTGATTTTCTCCCGAGCGAGTAAATAAGAATTATGTTCTGTTGCCATTCCAACCACTCTGTTGCCCTCTGAATGCAACCATGGTGTATATACCATGTGAGGCTACGCATGTAAAATTGAACGACAGACATTTGGCTCTTTATGCTTATTTGTTCGCTTGGTTATTGTCCATAACACCCAATCTAGACCCTTCGGCCTCTTCCTTAGCCCCTCCCTCAATCACCCAACTGATACCCAGTTCCTGTATTCGGTTCTTCCTAGCATCGTCTCACTCAGACACCTTGCTGTTCCCAGGGGTCTGTGTGGTTGCCGTAACGAACAGTAGTGTTATAACTGCCGGTCTGTAGCTGCGGCATACTGACAATAGTTATTGGTTTTGAGAGGAAGAGTTAGTGATTTTCCTTCTATGGCCCCACTAAGGAGGAACAGAGCTGGGCCTTCAACCCAGCTTGGGTTCACAGTTTCTGCCCTAAAACACCCATGGTGGTTGATGCAATGACACACCGAAATCACACAGGGAGAAGGTGCTCGTTACTATGAGATGGAAGTTCGGAAGGAAACGCTTGGAAATACACAAACTGAAGGCAAGCTTCTTGGTAGGTAAGCCAACAAAAGAACCTGAGGAGAAACAGGAAGAGATGTGCGATAAAGGTAAAGAGAAAGCAGTGTCATGAACCCCCAAAAGTGAGTGTCAAAGGTTGCAGAAAGGTCATGTTAAATAAGGGGGGAAAAAAGTCTACGAGAATGAACAACTGGGTGATTATCAGGAAATTCTGGGAGAGAAGCAGCAGCAGAAGTCAGTGTCTGTAGACATAAGGAGCATGCCGGGCTGAAGATGTGGAAAAGACTCCTTTTGTTTTGTTTTGTTTTGTTTTAATGTTTTTTATTTATTTATTTATTTCTAGGAGAGAGAGAGACAGCGCGAGCAGGGGAGGGTCAGAGAGAGAGGGAGTCACAGACTGAAACAGGCTCCAGGCTCTGAGCTGGCAGTCAGCACAGAGCCCGACGCGGGGCTCGAACCCACGAACCGCGAGATCATGACCCAAGTGAAAGTCGGACGCTTAACCAGCTAAGCCACCCAGGTGCCCCGAAAAGACTCCTTTTGAAGGAAGGAAAAGAGAAAGACAGCTGGAAACAACAGGAGCCATGGTCAAGATTTTTATTTCCATTTTTCTGATAGAAAAGAAACTTGAGAACACATACCAATTGTTGAGGAGGAGACAGAAGAGAGGAGGTTGAAGATGCAGACAGGACAGTGATGGACAAAAGACTGTAGACATGAAGAGAGAGGAGGAAGATGGATCAAGGACAGGTGTGGAAGAACAGGACTTCCGTGGGCTTAGGGTCTGATGAGGCATCGCCTCTGAATTCTGGAGACAGACCAGCGAGTGTGTGGCTCTCACCTGGCGGTGCCTCTTTTCTCTGACACTGAAACGGAAGTTGTCTATGGAGACTGATGTGGCGTATGAGAATCAGAGGCTGTAGAAGACCAGTGAAAACCCTTCCAGAAAGATTTATGCTTTTTTATTTCCTAATTGAATGTTTTCTTTCCTTATTCATACATTTTGCTTAGAAGGTAGGAAACCAAAGACGCTTGAACGAAACTCAGTGAGTCAATTTCATCTACTAAAAGGCCTTACTGATGGTGCACAGTCAGAATGTGCAGTTGACCTTTGAGCAAGGTGGAGACAGGTGCACCAAGCCATACACTGTCCTCCAGAATGTAGCTACTTACAGCCTATTGCTGACTGGAAGTCTTGCCGATCACATAAACAGTTGAGTGACACGTATTCTGTATGTTATATGTATATATATCTCATACAGTATATAAAAGATACTATTAAGAAGATCATAACGGAGACAAAATAAATTTATAGAACTCTATTGTAACAAAAATCCTGTTCACAAGGTTTCTCAAACCTGTGCTGTTCAAGGGCCAACTGTCACTTAGGTGGCCCAGTACATGGCCACTTTCAGGGCTGCAGGTGGGGATCTCAGGACCTCTGAGACCAGCCGGGGCTGTGACCAGGTCTGAAGCAGTGTTGAAGCAGAGAGTATGTCGCACAGGGAAAACAATGCATTGTGTCTCCTAAAGACGGGCATGAGTGAAAACTACAGAGACGGATTACACAATTACACTCCCGTAGTGATTAACAAAGCACCAGTGAATCATTACTCTTGCTTATTTAATCTGGATTCAATCCCGACATTACGTGGATTATGCAACTCTTCCGTAATTTGCCAGCACCCTCCCCTTGTTTAGAAATAGTTATTTAAAATGATAAAATTGGGTCATAGGCCACATCTGCACATGGTCACACACTCGGTATTCTAATTACAAACCTGCAAGAATGAGTCGATCTCCTGTTCTTTTCAGAAACAAGGGGATGTGAAAAAGGAAGTTTCTCTCCATACTTCAATCCAAGCTATCAAGATTACATTGAATTATTTCTATTAAAAACCACCTAACGTCGCCATATTAAATTCAAGACACTCTGTTAAACTTGAATTTCAGATCAACCAAGTAGAAGAATGGCTCCAATAGTGCATGAGAGATACTTATACTAAAAATATATTTGTTCTTTATCTCAAATTCAAATTAGAGTGGGCATCCTGGGTCTTTCTTTGTGGAATATTCTTACCCTATAGTCCTCATTGCTCACAGACGGGGTTTCATGATTGTCAAACTGCTGTGGAGGGGGGTCTGACCGAAGCAATGGTACCAATTCCTAATAGAACATTCTGCTGATAGAAAAGCACAGCACTTTATTTAGCTAAGATGTGAATCCATCATAGTGGTTTTCCTTCTCAAAAGAGTCCATATGACAGGGCGCCTGGGTGGCTCAGTCGGTTAAGCGTCCAACTTTGGCTCAGGTCATGATCTCATAGTTCGTGGTTTGGAGCCCTGCATCAGGCTCTGCTGACAGCTCAGAGCCTGGAGCTGCTTTGGATTCTGTGTCTCCCGCTCTCTGCCCCTAGCCTGCTCATGCTCACTGTCTCTCTCTCTCAAAAATAAACATTAAAGAAAAGAGTCCACTATAAGTAAAATATCAAACCAGAATATTTTGGATTCCTGTTTTGCTTCTGAGGTTATTACCAGTATTCCTTTGGACCATCTCTAACCCAAGGTATCTGGGAAAATAGATCAAAGGGAGAATTCACAGCAGCCACAACAAACACAATTATCTATTCTGAATTACATCGTATGTTTATTAAGAGGAAGAGTGATCCCTGTGCTCTTTACCTTTCCACTCAGTAACAGGCTCACTTTGAAGCGAGACTGTTCTAGTTCTCTTTCCCCTCCTGGTCCCAGGCCACCAGCACGCATGCACGGACTCGCACCACCAAGGACCTCATGGGAATTTTGACTTGTTGGAATATATTTTTCTTTTCTTTCTTCTCTTTGTCTGTCTCTCTCTCTTTTTATCTTTTATTTTTTTATATTTTTGGTTCACAGTCTAGACCTGAAAGGAATATGCCCCCAGGAGGTTACAAATGCAGGGGATCCCGTTTACCATAACGGGTCCCCGTGACCAGGCCACGGCACTGTTTGCTGCCTCACGTGGGCATGCAGGGCCCTATGGTTCCTAACTGATGATGTGTATCCTCTGTTCTCATCATTCCCTTTCTCGTTCCTTCTTCTGGTTTGATGGAGACCGTGTCCCTTCCCTGACACCCACGCTCCCCCAGACTAAAGCTTTCACCTTCCTCCTCATCCAGCACAACACATGCTCTCAGAAAAGGAGAGCATCATCTTCACCCAAGGCATGAGTACTTAATAAAGCCTCAAAAGGCAATTTATTTTCATACTTTCCCATAACAGGCAGAAGAAGAGAAAGGGACTTGAATTCTGAAGAAGGCCTCAGTTAGAGGTGGAGGGGAAAAAGGAAAGGTAACATCTTTCAGTGACTCAGTAGGCGCTATTTGGGGGACTCCATAGTCATTCTCCACACGAGGTGGGTTCAAACCAAAGGCATGTGTTGGTGAAGAGTTTGGTTCAGATGCTTCAATTTCTGGCTTGTTTTACTACTACTTAATTGACCATCTTATGGCTGAGGAATGAAATGCCTGATGATCACATAGATTCTTCTGATATTCAAGCTCTACACATAGCTTATGTTATTAACAGAATACACTAGACAGGCTTCTGGAACACCCGGGCATGGCTAGTTAAACTGAGAAGCATGCAGTTACTCTTAGGGTCACAGAGCTGGAAGACACTTCTCTAATTTACAGAGGAGGAAACCGAGATCCAGAAATGATATGTGACTTGTCTGAAGTCATATAACAATTTAGTGCCAAAAATGAAAGTAAAATATACTTCCTGATCTTCATGTTTAGGTCTTAGTTTAAGGACTAACTAACTTCACATACACCTAAAAGCTTATTAAAAGCACAGGCAGATAAAAAGTGATTTTTAAAATAGTAAGGGTAGTGGGGCACCTGGGTAGCTCAGTCAGTTGAGTGTCCGACTTTGGCTCAGGTCACAATCTCATGGTTCACAAGTTCAAGCCCCACATCGGGTTCTATGCTGACAGCTCAGAGCCTGGAGCTTGTTGTGGATTCTGTGTCTCTCTCTCTGCTCTTCCACAGTTCATACTCTGTCTCTCTCTCTCTCTCAAAAATAAATGAAACATTTAAAAAATAAAATAAAATAAAATAGTTAGGGTATGTAAAACTAAACTTTTTCAAGGAAATAAAATGAAATCCTTTCGAAGAATATTCTAGGTTGGTCGGAAATGCAACTATTTTAACCACTACATTTAATTCCAGATAATTTTACAATTAGAACTTATCTTTGCACCGAATAAATAACAGCCAAACTTTGCTAATATAGATTAGGGTCCAGGCAATTGGACTTGCATTTAAGGAAATGTCCAGGTTTGTTTTAATTAAGTAGAAATTATTACAAACACTTTTTTTCCCTTTAATTTAGTAATGATTAAGAATGGCATGTTTCTCAGAGCTAAGGAAGGAAGAGCAGGTATGCTGTCTTATGATTAGAGATATAACTAGGAGCCGGAGCGTATGAGCCTAATTAGAGAATTTTGTAAGGCACTTTGAAGATGAAAAGAAGTATAAAATCCCGAAGAATATTGATATTTCCAGGCTCATTCCCACTTCTGTTTTCTGTGGTCTTAAGAAAAAAAAAGCAACCACTAATCACTAACTTTGAACATGAGAACACAAGGGTATATTGTGCTTTAGCCAGCATGTTTGTTTTCTTTAGTTTTTTATTTTCAGTATGAATTTAATAGGCATACCGAAAAGAGACAGAAGAACTTGGGTACCTTAACAAATGTAATATAGTTGATTTTTATTACAGATGCTTTTATCTGGACAATCCCAGCTAAATTTCATTTTGCTGAAATATATATCTGATATATATATATACCTGATATACATGTTTAATATTTAATATATATTTAATTATATATATATTTACTATAATATATAAATCAATATATATTTAATATCAATATATTCACTATTTAGTATATATTTAATATTGGCAGTCCTCTCTTTTTGCCATATTTCTTGACCTGACTCTTAAAGTTTGGTGTTTCAAAGAATTATATGATTATTTATTAAAAATACAGACTTCTGAGCTCCTAACTCAAAGGTTCTGATTCAGTGGCTCTGAAAAACCCCAGGAATCTGCTTAAAAAGAAGGATCTTGGGGGGATTCTAATCCAGGTGTTGCAAATACCTCAGTCTGAGAAATAACGTGCTAGACACATACGCAAAAGTTAATAAAGCAGCTATGTGGCTTCCAGTGTAACCCAATGTGCTCTGTTGTCTTCAGCTGGTTTGACGAGGTGTTAAGGTCTTAATGTTTGAAGAAAGACAAGGTGATGGTTACTATTGGTTTTCAGTCAAATGGTGAAAAGTTTTCGGTTTTGTTTTTTTAAATTCAAAGCAGTTTTATTGTTTGTTTTTTAATGTTTATTTATTTGCTTTGAGAGAGAGCACAGCAGAGGAAGGGCCAGAGAGAGGGGGAGAGACTGAACCCCGAGAAGGCTCCATGCTGAGTGCAGAGCCCCACTGGAGGCTTCATCCCACAACCTTGAGATCATGACCTGAGCTGAAATCAAGAGTCAAACGCTCAACCAATTGAACAACTCAGGAATCCTGGTGAAAAGGTTTTAAGAAAGGAATTGTTCCAGAAAAAGGCATTTTTTCCCCCTTAAAATTTCCAAGCAATTAAAAAGCATTTACATTCTGGGGGCGCTTGGGTGGCTCAGTCGGTTAACTGTCTAACTCAATTTCGGCTCACATCACGAATTCACAGTTTGCGAGTTCAAGTCCTGCATCAGTCTCTGTGTTGATGGCATGGAACCTGGTTAGGATTCTCTCTTTCCCTCTCCCTCTCTCTCTGCCCACTCTCTCTCTCACAAAATAAAAAACAAAGTTTTTTAAAAAAGAATTTAAAGAATTCCTTTAAACCTGCATAGACAGACACTTCAACCATGTGAAGACATTTTAATATTATCTTATATTTCTTACTCAGACTTGACGTATTTCTGAAGACCTTAAGTTAGCCAATCTGACGTCCATGTATGACAGGAAAAAAACCTCATCTTCAGACTCTACCAACTCTGTCTCAGAGGACTTCCATTTTTTTCAAAGGAGTGAGCCAGAAATTCGTATGAAGGAAACAATTTAAGTAGATGCATTCTTTTGGAAATAAATGTTTCAGAGATCATATCCTGTTGGTAGAGAGTCAATAGCCTTGATAGATAAAGTTTGTAACTCCTCAGTGAGTTGCAGAAGATGTGCAATGTACTAATTCTCCAGGATTGGAAACTTGCTTAGATAGTCTAAGTGGAGATTCATTTCAGAGACAAGCATGTCCCTGAGATTACAGCGCACCCAATGCGAGAATTGAGAAGTGTGGCCTTGACAACCCACACAAAAAGCAAGTTCGCCTTCCCACCTGGTTTTCTGGTGCACTCTCGCCAGAGAAGCCTGCGCATATGGCATGTGATCTTGCCAAGAGCAGAAGTGGGTGTCAAAGACTTCTCAGTGAAGCAGGGAATTGTGGCGCTACTTCAAGGGGTGAGGAGAGCAATGAGCTCTGAGGAGCGGAGGGAAGGAACGCCTCGCCAGGTTAGTGCAGACTGTGCTTATGATGCGGAGGTGACTGAATCCAGAGCATGGGACATGTAGAGATGGGAACGTGCTGGGCTGCAGGAACGGGGAGCTGGGAGAATTGCTGGGAGAACTGCAGGAGAATTGCTGGGCTGCAATTCTGGTGACAGAAATACAAAAATTTAAAAAGTTTTCTGGTGGGGCGTGTGTGTGTGTGTGTGAATGTGTGTGTGTGTGTGTGTGTGTGTGTGTGTGTGTATGAATGCGTGTGAACATGCATTTTGCGGGGTGGCAGTGTATGCATGTGAAGCGTGTGTGTGGGAAAGAGAGAACTGTTCTGGCCACACAGCGCTGTGCTATGGGTGGGTCAGGAAACACTACCCCGTACAGAACTCTGTTCCTGGCTTTCCTTAGGAGAAAGTGTGAATAGTAGTAGAAGGTTCGGGGACCATGGAGCAATAAAATATATGAGAAAGCAAGCTTGGAAAAATATTGTGTAATAGGAAATACATTCCCTCATCTGTCAACTCCTTGGGGACAGGTCACCACCACCACCACCACAACAACAACGATAACAACGGCAACAACAGCCACAACAAATAGCATCACTCTTCCCTGAAGAGATGCCAGTTTGATAGAGAGCGTTCTCAAACTCCTAGCAGGGACAGAACCTCTTCAGAAAACAAACTTGACTGCATATAATCAGCTCAAATTAGCTTCTTCCTTAGTCATGGATTAGAGAAGCGGGCCGAGTAGATGAAAACAACTGCGAGTCACGTGTTCTCTCTCACCGCCTGTGGTTTCTGACCATGACAGTATCATCTAGTTCACTGAAGTTGCCTCCTCTTTCCCTATCTTCTGAGGCTTGGCCAGAAGGGGAAGGTAAGTAAGGGGTGAAAGCTGAGAGGCTCTACACTTGTGCCAGAAACGTAGCAGCGGCCAAAGGTTTTTGATCATTTTCTATGTTGGGGCTTCTGTTTCTAGGCTTCGTTGGGACTCCTAGGTAAGGGTATTCTATGCAGCATGTAATTGACAGCAAGTCACTGTGTGTAGTCATCCCACTAACAGGAAGTGAAAACAAAAATCAATCCAATCTGAAAGGGGAAAAAAAAAAGAAATATAACCAAAAAGTCACCTTGCATTCTGAATGGTGTATGGGGTTAGTGAGATGTTTTCCTGGCCAAGAGCTGGGTGGCACAGACAGTCATCATAGATCATATGACTTTGGGACATCATATGCTGTATTTTGGAAGTCTTAAATTTGGAATTTACGATCACTGGATGTGTAAAAAAGGGGAGCTCTCCCAAGTGCCCTATTTCGATTTTTTGTTTATTTCAAATTTATGGGAAACTTTTATAGAACCTTTATTGCCAAAGATGAAACTTTCTTCTCTGTCTGCTGGTTGTGTTTTGACTTCCAGCAACTGTCATCTGAAGCACCTGTCTTCCCATGGAAGCCACTCGGCCGTCTACCTCAAGTTCATCCTGAGACTGATATTCTGTTTCCTAGGGAGGGTACTCTGCCCCTCGCTGTGTCTGTTAAGATTAGGTTTGGCTCCACAGTAACAGAGACCCAAGGATAGTGGATTAAAACACATGAAGGTTTATTTCTTATGCAAGAGAAGTCCAGAAAAGGTAAGCATATAAGTGCTTGCAAAGAAGTAACTATTGTATAGGTAGAAATTTAAAACTCTTAAAAAAAATAGATGGAAGAAAAACAGCCATTTGAAGGTATTGGAGGGGCGCCTGGAGGGCTTAGTCAGTTAAGGGTCAGAGTCTTGGTTTCAACTCAGGTCATGATCTCATTCAATCAAGCCCCATGTTGGGCTCCGCACTGACAGACAGCACAGAATCTGCTTGGGATTCTCTCTCTCCCTCTCTCTGCCCCTCCCCTGCTCATGCTCTCTCTCTCTCTCCAAAGGAATTAAATAAACTAAAAAAAAAAATGGATCTGAAGGTATTGGAAAGAGACTCAAAGCAAGCAGAAGCTTGAGGAGATTCAAATTTTAAAAGCATAAAGCTATGAGATAGAACATATGTATAGAGCATTTGTCCTGAAGGCACTCTCTATTCCTTAGGCAGCAGTAACTAGAGCTCAATCAGCAAGTGCAGTCTTACTGATTTGAGATGTCTAGAGGTTAGAGTTCAAGACTTCTATAAATGTGTGAAAATAAAGGGAGGAAATTGTAACTAGAAGAGAAACACAGAGGGCAGGCCCTCCAAAATTGGCATCCAAATCCTCAGCAAATCTTTGGCTGACACTGTGTGTTCATCAAGAGAAGGCAGGGACATGAATAAACAAAACAGCTGGGAAGAATGAAAGAGCTGAGCAGAGATCTCAGTTCTTGCCCACCATGGGGGAGACTGAGTTTGGCATCTGAGTCTTAGAATGGCTTAGTAAATACCTCACAAAGCACTGGAATTCCTAAAGAGCTATGTCTTAAGAATTATGAATATCTTAGGACTAAGAGACTCCTACTGAAAGATGAATAAAACCATACAGAGCCATAAGAACAAAGTTAAAACCATTCTTCCATAAGTACATGATGATCAGCCAGAGATCTGATTGCCCACAAGATCAAAAATTAACACTTTTCTGAGGAACTGACCGAATCCCTAGAATTCAGAGTTTCTAAAAAGTATCCTGTACAATTTCCAGCATAAAATTAAAATTATTTGACAGGTGGAGAAACAGGAAAACACAATCCATATTCAAGGGAAAAATCAGTCAAAAGAAATAGACTCAAGAAGATCAAGATGTTAGGTTCAGCCAGTCAGAATTAAAGTAAAAATGATCACAATGAATGAACAGATGATGGCTCTCATAGAAACAGTAAAAAACAACTATAAAAAATGAAATAAAAATTCTAAAAGTGAAAAGTAAAATACTTAGAAATACAGATTCATTGGCTGGGTTTAACAGCCCTGGGAAATTCATCTGAACAATTGCTTCCAGGGTTGAGATTCAAGGACCAAATAATGCTCTTTGCCTTTAGTTTTTTTTTAATGCTAGTTATCCTGACTTTTTATTTGTTGAGTCTCAATTGTTTTACTCAAGTTTCCTTACTAGGCATATTTCTGAATAACTGCACATATATAAAATCATATGTTAAATTATACATTAACTTATATTAAAGACACCTTTATGGACTTTCCATAATGTTTAAGAAATGAAGTTGGGTAGAAGAAAACTTAACATATAACAGCTGTGGTTATAAGAAAGTGACTACTGTCATTGTCAGTGTACATTTACATTTTGCTAATTTTTCTAATCATTATTCACAAGGAAATTTAATATTTTGTAGTTCACTGTGTGCAAAAACAGAGTGTAAAGTCAGTCAATATAGTATTATGTTCTGATAAGGTAATCACAACTGTAGCACTAGCTGAATCTAAGAATATAGAAACCGGCTCATTTGAGACAAAGATTTAAGATCAGGCAGTATAGACATGGTAGGAAAACACTTTACAAGCATTTTTATGTGAATATAAAGAAAATTTCTGGATGTGTTGTATTTCATGTTTGTAAGCAGAAATAGCACCACCTTACTTCTTTTCTCAAGGATGTGCAGACTGCAACCTGATCCTTTAGCAGCAGAGGACTCTTCAGGTCTGAGATATCTTATAAATGTGACTCTTTGTTTGTAGATATTGGCATTAGAGAAGCAAAAGAAATGAAAGAAAAGTCTGAGCTCCTAATCATAACACTGATGTCAACTGGGTACTAGAATTAATAAACAGGACAATCATTTCCGCATTTTAAGGAGAAAAGACACAAAGCATTCCAAAGACTGACTGAAGAGGATGTCAAATCACATGATTTAATACTACCTCTAAAAACAAAAGCATTAGTAATAAGTGGCCAGATAGTCAACAATTTGAACTTTAATTTCAGTACTGTTAATAACTAACTGCACGACGTGGGGCAACAACTTTAACCTTTTTGCCCTTCTGTCTTCCCATCTATAAAATAATGCAGGTAGGTTTTTTAGATCACTTCCAAGTCCTTCCAATGTTCTTTGATTCCGGGAATTTTCAGGAAAGTGGTAATTTTCCAAGCATGGTTTCTGGATAAGAGTTAGTGCTCTCTTTCTGTTTGATTCATGTAAAAATTACTTCAGGAAGTTTTCAGTCAACATCCTAAGCAATGAAGGTAGACTGAATCCATTCTCTAGTCACGCTGCTGGCTAGCTATAAATTCAACAAGCCTGTAGTGGGTTGTTTCAGCAAAAATGTAGAGTAGATAATTAAGATGAATGCTTAAAGTTCTCAGGCTGCACAGAATTCAAGTTCGGCTTAATGCAAAAAGCTTTGATATTCATGCCTCACCTTTAGGCTGATATTCTCTCTGTATCTCTGTGGAAACACCTTAATGCATAAGCACAGGTGAAACTGACAGTAGGTTAGTATGATGTGATTTTGAATAGGGGATGACATAATGTGGTTTACAGAGAACAAAAAAAACAAACCAAACCAAAACAGAAAACATCTTAGGTTCTAATTCCAGCCCTTATTAACTTTGCAACCTTGGATTTTTATTTACTTCTCTGTAAAATGAGGGACCTGAATCCACTCACTTTAGTCTCTTCAGTTCTAATATTATGTCCCATTTCAATTTAATTGTAAGTTTGGCAATATTTTCTTTGTGGTCGTTTGAAATAAAAATTATGGTTCAAATAACTAGTATTTTGTGAGTACTACATAAAAACACTCATTCACAAAGAACACAAAAGTGGGGTACATTCCAAAGGGTTTGGGATAGTTTCCCCAAGATTTAAGTTTAGCAAGCGACTTGAGCTTGTACACTCCAAACACCTGAGCTGACATCAATATCTCCTGGGAAGCGTTTGATTCCTATTTCTATACGATGATTTTTATTGTATCCATGAAATTTCTTTTTGAGGTGTGTCCATTATTGCAAAATAACCTGATTAACCTGGGGAACTTCATTATCCACTGAGGCATAGTATATTTTAGGATTAAGTTACATTAGTACTTAAATAAATTAGTTAGTAGTTTAAGCTAGTATCTAAATAAATTAATTAGTTCTTAAAATTATTTAAATGGCATTTTTCACATAATTACTTTTGGGGGTTCACATTTTCATGAAATATTATAAAAAACAGAGAGCTTCCTAAGAGTTAATAGGTTATATTTGGATAGGTGTATAATGTCTTCTTTGCTAAGCACTGTATGAAGTACCATCTCAAATACTCTATTACTTTTCCTAGGTACAGATATATAGGTGGAAAAGCAACTTCATTTACTTTAAAGACATGGGGGCAGAATCTCTAGGGTAAATAATTAGATCCTTGTAATTAAACTCGTTTTGAGCTGTTGTTGGTCATGGTGTTTTAACTTCAAACCCTTTACCTGCATTACTCAGGAATGACTCACTTGGATGCAATGCGAGAGTCAACTGTGCCGTTGCAACATTGCGTTGTGGAAGTTCATTCATGAGGCGTCATTAAGCAAGTTGAGAAAATGTAATTTGCAGGTGAACAATGGTCTCTCGGGTGGATATGAGTGTGTCTGGAGGTCACACTGGGATTTTCCACTTTACCACCTTGGAATTTTCCAACACGTTCTTTTTTTTTGCCTTTAAAAAAGTAGCTTGCCTATTTCAAGCCTCGATGTTCTATACTGAGTAAAGAAAGAAACAAATGTTCTCTAAATACCATGATGACCTAAGTGGTAGGAACCCTGGGCTAGAAATTCCTTGTGCAGAATCTAAGCGATATCCTTATTCTAACACTTGAAATGATATACCCTCAGGTGCGTGCGCACACGCGCGCACACACACACATATACACATAGTGATATATATGCAATATATATAGTGATATATATGTCTGTGTATGTATATGTAGAGTTCCAATTATATATATGTAGTTCCAATTCCTGGGATAAAGCATTCTAGGAGCCTGACTGCTTGCCTATCTTGCTGAAAACATGCTGAAGCCATATTTTAATATTTTTCCAAAGTGTTTCAATCATTTGACAAGAAAGTATAGAACACTCTGGTCAAAAGATAAACACTGAAGATGGTTTATAACTTGAGGTCATGCAGAAACTGAATTTTAGTTTTAATGGTTGTTTGGGAGCTTGGGGGACATCAGACAAATCTCAGGGCCCTTTCAATTGGGAAAAGTTAAAAAGAATCCTCCTCAAGTTGGCACACAAAGGGTATGCTCTCAATTTACTGAACCAGAAAAAAACCCTAACACTCTTTCCACCACTAGTTCTCAAATGAAGAGCACTGTATCAAAATGTGGGCTAGGAGGAAAAATATCTTCCTTAAGAATTCATGACTGCAGGGGCACCTGGGTGGCTCAGTCAGTTAAGAATCCGAATTCAGCTCAGGTCATGATCTTGTGGTTTGTGAGTTCGAGCCCCACATCAGGCTCTATGCTGACAGCTCAGAGCCTGGAGCCTGCTTTGGATTCTGTGTCTCCTTCTCTCTCTGCTTATCCCCCACTCATGCTCTGTCTCCTTCTCTCTCTCTCAAAAAATAAATAAACATTAAAAGAAAATTAAAAAAAATAATTCATGACTACAAGCCACCACCCACACCACAGGTTTGCAACACACATCTATACTATAGTTTGGTGATCAAAAAAAAAAAAAAGAAAAGAAAAAGAAAACAAAACAAAAAGCCTCAAATGGTCTTGGGTTTACACTGTCCCGAGTTCCTTGGAAAAGTAAGTACAATCTTCTCTGGAGAAACACACAACTTCATCCCAAGCCTCAAAGAATTCATAGATAAATTCCGAGAAACGAATTTTCAGGCAAAAATTATGACCTCCTTCTATCCAACCTTCTCAAAGGCACCGTATGCAGGGGACAACAATAAAAGAAAGAGAAAAATTATATGCAGAAAGATGTCAGAATAGGAGAATTCCATAATTCTATAATATAAACTAAACACATATAATGTAATTAAAAAACAAAAGGGGCCTTGCTGTGTCAGTGCCAAGTGGCACTAGTAAAAATTGAGAGTCGGAACAATGACCGAGCAAGTCTTACAAAGAACCAAACAGGACTTCAAGAAATGCACAATATAGTAACTGATATGAAACACTTAATGAAAATATTTGATAGAAAGTTATTTTACACTGCTCAACCAGACAGACTTGGAAGACTCTCCTTCTCTCAACCACTTTTGACTTGAATGAGCCACTGTCCTGTAGGACTGGAATCAAAGGAGCTGGATGATTTGACCTGCAAACTTCCGACCAATCCGACACAAGAGGCAGGATCAGTCTTTACAATGATGCCTTGTCCCCACTTCCCTCCCTGGACTTCTCTGAGCCTCTGTTTGGGGGCGAGGGGAGCTGTTGAGAGACACCTCCTGATTAGTTCAGCAGACAGACCTGCTGCATGACTGGCTGTCCTGCTCTGCAGCATCTAATGACTTCACCTCCAGAAAAGTGATGCATCATCTTATTGTTTTCCATCTTTCCTTGCCTCACCTTGTTTCCCCTTACTCTTCTCTCTCTCTCTCTCTCTTTCTTTCTTTCTTTCTTTCTTTCTTTCTTTCTTTCTTTCTTTCTTTCTTTCTTTTTCTTTCTTTCTTTTTTCCTTCCCTTCCCTTCCCTTCCCTTCCCTTCCCTTCCCTTCTTCCCTTTTTCCTTTCCTTTCCTTTCCTTTCCTTTCCTTTCCTTTCCTTTCCTTTCCTTTCCTTCCCTTCCTTCCTTCCTTCCTTATGATTATTTACTTATTGAGAGGGAGAGAGAGAGAACATGGGCGTGCATGAATGGGGGTTGGGCAGAGAGAGAGAATCCCAAGCTGGCTCAGCGCTATCAGCACAGAGCCTGATGCAGCGCTCAATCCCATGACCATGAGATCATTACCTAAGCTGAAATCAAGAGTTGGAAACAACAGAGTGAGCCACCCAGGCATCTGTCTATTCTGGGGTGTTGTCTCCTAATTAAAGCATGACTACTTAATACATGTTCCAAATTCAGGCTCTCTCACTAGGGCACGGGGACAAAGACACCATTGAATCTTAGACCAGAGTAAAAAATAAAAACACACCCAGATGCATCAAAGTAAAATTCTAGACACCAAAGGCAAGAAAAAAAATCTTGAAACAACCAGGGACAAATGATGGATCAGCTTTAGGGAAGTGACAATTGCAACAGCAACTGAGTTCTCAAAAGAAATAAAGACAAAAGGAAGTAAATTTAATGTGCAATGTTCTGAGAGTAAATAACCACAAATTGGGGAATATATTCCAAGAAAAAGGACAAATTGAAACTTTTAAAATACATGAAAACACAGAGAGAGAGCGAGAGAGTGAGCCACAAACCAACCTCATTAGAGAAAATTCCTGTTTATTTCTAACAGAAGGAAAATGATCCCACATGGAGCATTTGTGATACAAGAAGGAATAAAAAGAAAACAAACTGAGAAATATTCAGGTAAGTCTAGAATGATATTGACTTCTTAAAATAATAATACCAGTGGCACGAGAAATAAAAATAATACAAGTACTAAAATACACAATGACTCTATCATATTCATAAGGAATGTTCCAAATTGGACAAAGTATGGGTATTTAAAAGTTTGGAAAAGAGGGTAAAGATGGTGATTGGGGGTAAAAATGTCTAAGTGGCCAGGTTACACACAGAGGAACCGCTAAAAATGACTACAGCTTTCCTATCTGAAATCCATGAGCAAGAAAGTATGTTTAAAATGCTGAAACCATTGAAAAGAAACTGTCAGCCAAGAATTATTTATCAAAAATGAATTTTTAGGGGTGCCTTGGTGGCTCAGTTGGTTAAGCATCAGACTTAGTTTCCGCTCAGGTCATGATCTTGAATTTGTGAGTTTGAGCCCCACATTGGACGCTGTGCTGGCAGCTCATGGAGCCTGCTTGGGGTTCTCTCTCTCCTTCTCCCTCGGCCCTTCCCCCATTCGCATTGTCTCTGTCTCTCTCAGAATAAATAAACTTGAAAAAAATTTTTAAAAAATTTAAAAAACCAAATTAAAAATAAAATTTTTAAATTTATTTATTTATTTTGAGAGACACAGAGACAGCACAAGTGGGGGAGGGACAGAGAGAGGGAGAGAGAGAATCCTAAGCAGGGTCTGCACTGTCAGCCTAGAGCCTGATGTGGGGCTCGAATTCACAAATCCAAGGTCATGACCTGAGCTGAAACCAAGAGTCAGATGCTTAACCAACTGAGCCACCCAGGTGCCCCTGAGGTTCTTACGTTCAATATGAAGTAACAATATATTTTTGGAATACACATATGGTAAATTTGACAATAACCATGAAAACAGTAAAAGAGAGTTAGAGTCAGTAATCCAACCAGGTAGAAGCCCTCATTTAGTATTCTTGCTATGGTAATACATTATGTTATTCAGCTTACTACAGTCCGCACTCTCCTTGGCTCCTCCTCCAAATGTAATCCATCCTAAGAAGCAAAATACAGCCACCTAATGCAATATCCCTAAAACTCTCAGTCCACTGCAGTATAAAACTCAAGCCCCAAATCTCATCTGGGTCTCATCAGCTCAAAAGTCCCAAATCTCATCATCGAAATCATCTAGACTAGGGATGGTAAGACTTTGGGTGTCATCCATTCTAGGGAAAAAGCTTCTGTCCGCCTGTGACCTGTGACACTAGAAAATAAGTGGGCTTCCCCCTAAATACAGTACTGGGCTAGCCATCGGATAACAGTTACAGACATTCTGATTCCGAAAGGGAGCCCATTAAACAAAAAAGGGCGCCACTCACTGGTCTCGAGCAATTTGGGAATCCGACTGGGAACAGTCCTTTAGATTTCAAGAGCTGGGAATTACCTTCTGTAGTCTGAGGATCTGCCTCGGGCACACAGTTCCACACTTGGAGTCATCCTTCACTTTGGAATGAAAGGCAGAGCGTACTGGAAGCTGGGTTGTTTTTATTAGCTTGTTTCCTGCCTGTAGAATTTAGGGAGTCTGATTTTTTTTGTTTTCATTTTGTCTTCTTTCTGTGTCTTACAATGTATCCAGGCCGGATGTCTACTGACATACATTCGCCAATCCTCATGGGTTTCCTGTGTGTGTCATAGGAATTCACTCGTCCTAGACAACAGGTTCCCCCACGGTTCTTTCCTGGGTAATCTCATCTCTCCTTTTAGCTTCTGCTTGGATGGCTGCAGGGATCCACTGACATGCCTCCTCTCTTAAATCTCATCCCTCTGTGCCACTGAATATTCGGAACTTTCCATCAGGGTCAAGGCACCAGCAATGGTTATTCGGTGACACTCCTGGCTTTCTCACCTGAGCATGCATGTTTTATAGCAAATCTCCTAATTTAGAATCTTTTATAACCTGAAGGCTGAGAATTTCCCAAATCATCAAGTCTTGGCTTCTTTAAAAAATGTTTTTTAATGTTTATTTATTTATGAGAGAGACAGAGCATGAGCGGGAGAGGTACAGAGAGAGAGGGAGACACATAATCTGAGGCAGGCTCCAGGCTCCAGGCTCTGAGCTGTCTTCACAGAGCCTGATGTGGGGCTCAACCACGAACCGTGAGATTATGACCTGGGCTGAAGTTGGCCGCCCAACTGACTGAGCTACCCAGGTGCCTTAAGCCTTGGCTTCTTTTGCTTAAAGGTTCTCCCCTCAATTTTTTTTCTTTCCTCTCACATTTTGCTATATAGGCAGCAGTTAAGAAACCAATCTATGCCTTCAACATTAGGTTTGGAGATATCATTCAGCTAAATATCAAAATTCATTGCTTGCTAGTTGTTGGCTTTCTGCATAACTACAGGACACAGTTCAGCTAAGGCTTCTGACACTATATAACAAGGACTCTCGTTCTTCCATTTTCCCCAGACATGTTTCTCATTTCCATGCGCGCCCTCAGGAGCAATGCTTTAATATACACACTCCTACCAGCAGTCTACCATGAGTTAGGTATTCTCTAAGATGACAGCAGTTTTCTCCAGTGTCCTCGTCTCCTTCTGAGACCTCACCAAACATTCTTTAGCATCCATATTTCTACCAGCTGTCTGTTCAAGAAGAAGCCAATCTAGGCTTCTTCTGTATCATGTGTCTCCAAATCCCTTCAACCTTTGCCCATTATCCAATTCCAAAGACACTTCCAAATGTTTAGATATGTGTGGTGGCCACGCCTCCCTTCCAGCTACCCACATCTGTATTCATTTTGGATTGTTCCTGTAACATGGTTTAAAGTAACAGAAATGTACTCTCTTTTCATCAGAAAGAGAAGCCTTTGGGTCAGAAGCCCAAAATGAGTATTGCGGAGATAAATTCAAGTTTCTGACAGGACTCATTCCTTTGAGAGATTCTGGGGGGAAAATCTCTTTCCATGAGTTTTCAGCTTCTGGTGACTGACTGCATTCCTTGGCGTTTGGTTCCTTCCTCTTCTCCCCCCAACATCTTGCTTCAAACATCACATCTTCTACTACTACTGGCTGTAATCCTCCTGCGTCCCTCTCATCCAAAACCTTGTGACTCTATTGGGGCCATTTGGATAATCCAGGAGTATGTCCCCATCATAATTCCTTTCATTTGCTCACATCTGCAAATTCCTTTTTACCATGTCATGTGGCGTATTAGTGGGTCCTGGGCATGAAGATGTGGACATTTTTGGAGTGCCTTCATTCACTCCACCATAGTAGATAAAACTAAATACTAAAAAACACTCAATTTGAAAAACACTCCAGGGAAGGAGTGAAGAATGAGGCAAATACAAAACAAACAGAAAAGTATAGCCTCCAAGTCAAACATTTCCAGAATCACATTATCAGACAATGGTCTAGACTCCAAATTTAGGACAGAGAATATCAGATTGGTTAAAAAACAAACAAAAACACAAGACTCAATCATGTCCTCGCTGAAGGAAACAAGCTTTAAATTAAAATAAAAAAAAAAATACACTAAGAGCAAGAGGGCAGAAAAAAGATACATCATGCAGAAACAAATCATGCAGAGTCTGGAATCTCTATATTGGTAATAGAAAACGAGTCTTCATCATGAAGTATCTCTGTTTATGCCCGGTAACACACCATTTCTTGGATCAAGATACAATAATCCCAAGTATGCATATTATTGATAACCGAGCTTTAAAACCAAACACAAAGAGAGAAATCTTTAAAGCATAAAGAAGAAAAAGACCTAGTATCTTCAGAGAAGGGCTACTTATACTGATAGCTGACATTTCAATTTAAATGCCTAAAGCCAGAAGAAAATGGAATAAATACTAAAATGATGAAGTTTATAACTGCTAACACAGAATTCCATATGAAGTGTAAATATTCTTCAGAAGTGGAGAAAAGAATCAGAGAAATCATTTCCAGTAAGCCTGCATTGTATCTCTATTTGTATCTGTGCCCTTATCTCTGTCCTTCTTCAGAAAAGGAAAAAGATCCCAGATGGAGATACGAAAATCTAGGAGGATAAGGGTAAACATAGGAATCAAAAAAAGAACCAAATCAAGAATGGCTAATTAATACAGGAGGGAAAAACTCACTCTAGTTAGTCATCAAAGCAATGACAATTAAAATTAAATCAGTTCATTTAAATTAAAAAAAAATTAAAAGTCAGAGAGTATCACATTCTGGTGAAGGTGTGGATCACTAGAATGCCTGATCTGTTGGTGGGCATGTAAAGCACATTATTTTGGAAAAAAATTTTTTGACATTATTAACAAACTTGAATATAACCCAATTTTTCTCTTAAGTGCACTTAAAGACATAAACAAAAGTTTATGCAGAACTTTTTAGCAGTAGAAAACTAGAAACAACTCAAATATGCACAGCAGATTAGAAAAATTAACTGGATTGTACTCATACAATGGGATACTACATATCGAGGAAATTAGGAAAGCTTATAAATTTAATCACATGGGTAAATCCCGAAAACCATTAAAAAAAGGCATGTTAATTTTTGTCCAAAGCCTGTTTAAAGAAATATATTCAATTTAACTAAAGTTAGAAAATGTGCAAAACCTAGTAACATGGCCATCCGTACCAATAGCATTTTGCTTCCATACTTTACCTTAATTTCCTAAATTTCTCCCTGGAAAATAGATGTATCTTAATTTATTCTGCCTCACCTAGCCCTGTTTACAACCATTGATGACCTCAGCAGAAATCTTTTATAAGTTTAATGCACAGCTCAGATGTGGGATAACACGGAATTACGTGAAGGATTCCAAGCAGTGACTTAAGCATTGAGGTTCACAGTTCTGTGCTCTTAGAGTTTCTCAATCTTAGTGCTACTGATATTTGTGTTGGGATTCTTTGTTTGGGCAGATTATTCTTTGCAAGTAGGATATTTATCAGTAACATTTCTGGCCTCTATCCTTTAGATACTAATCTCCAGACATCGTTAAATGACCTTGGGCAGGTGGAGGGTGGCAGAAAATTGTCCATGGTTGAGAACCGTGCTTTTATGTGACACCTCTCACTGCTACCCCTGGTGGAAGATTCCATTTTAAAAATGAACATTCTTTGGAATTTCTTTAAGTGTGCCAGAGATATGGATGCGGGAAAGACTTGTCGTGTTAGCAACATTTACATTATAGAAGGCTTTGGAAGGCTTCCAAGAAGTTGGACAGTCTTTGAAGTACTGCACAGATTTTTCCTTTGGTAAAGCCTGGTCGCCTGAGGAGGAAAAGCTTATCTAGTGTACCTTTAAGATATTCAGAGCTTACCTATATTCCTAATGTGTCAGACAGGTCATCAAAACTGCATGGGACAGGATCCAGTCCTAGGAACACTTTATTCCATTTTCTGACTCAATATCTGTCATCTCGTGCAGACTTCAGAGCTAATGCTTCCTGATTCCAAATTCAAATTCCTCATTAACATTAATACCCTCATGGTCTAGGACAGTGTTTTTTATTTTTTAACTCCCCTCCCTCCTTCCTCCCTCCCTCTCTTCCTTCCTTCCTTCCTTCTTCCTTGTTTCTCTCTTCCTGCCCCATTGTCATTGTCTCCTTCTCCTCCTCCGCCTCTTTCCCTTCTCCTCCCACACTCTTCCCTCCATCTCTTTCTCTTTTTCTCACTTCCTTTTCACAAATCCTTCTTTAAATTGATAGAGTATATATGTCTCTCAATATGTAAAAGAAAAGGTGGAATATTCAGTCCCTGGTCAGCTCCTCACAAATGATCTTCCATGGTGGTCCCTGAAGTAATTTTGAAAAATATTTTTGGTGTGTGACTATTAGACACACTGGCATTGGAAAGAGCTCTATGGTACCGACTTTGAAATCACAGACATAGGAGAAATGAAACCTCAGGAGAAATGAATATATACATAAGATACATAGACATAGGAGAAATCTCAAGAATGTTAAAAATGAATGAGAGAAACAGGGTACTTCTCAGTCAGGAAAATGGAGGACAGAAGTAAGTTTATTTATGTACAAAAAGGCATTTAATAAATCAATGAAAGTAGAATTTTCAACAGTCTAGTATCTCATTTACATAATCTATTTTTTTTTTTACAAATTTTTATTTAAATTCAAGTTAACATGTAGTGTAGGATTGGTTTCAGGAGTAGAATTTGTGATTTATCACTAACCTATAACTCCCAGTGCTCATCCTACAAGCGCCCTCCTTGATGCCCATCATCCATTTAGCCCATCCCTCTGCCCAAATCCCTCCAGCGACCCTGAGTTTGTGCTGTACAGTTAAGAGTCTTTTATGTTTGTTTCCCTCCCTGTTATTATCTTATTTTATTTTTCCTTCCCTTTCCTCTGTTAATCTGTTTTGTTTCTTAAATTTCATGTAAGAGTGAAATCATATGATATTTGTCTTCCTCTGACTGACTTATTTCACTTAGTATAATACCCTCTAGTTCCATCCATGTCATTGCAAATGGCAAGATTTCTTTTTGATGGCTGAGTTATATTCCATTGCGCACGCGTGTACACACACACACCACATCTTCTTTATCCATTCATCAGTCGATGGACATTTGGGATCCTTCCATAATTTGGCTATTTTTGATAGTGCTGCTATAAACATCGGGGTGCATGTGTCCCTCTGAATCAGTATTTTTGTATCCTTTGGATAAATATCTAGTAATGCATTGCTGAGTCATAGGGTAGTTCTATTTTTTAACTTTTTGAGGAACCGCTGTACTGTTTTCCAGAGTGGCTGCATCAGTTTGCATTCCCACCAATGTTATGAGGGTTCCCCTTTCTTTTCATTCTCACCAACACCTGTTGTTTCCTGAGTTGTTAATTGTAGCCATTCTGACAGGTATGAGGTGGCATCTCATTGTTGTTTTGATTTGTATTTCCCCGATGATGAGTAATGTCGAGCATTTTTTCATGTGTCTGTTGGCCATCTGGATGTCTTCTTTGAGAAATATCTGTCCATATCTTTGGCCCATTTCTTAAGTGGGTT
Source organism: Proteles cristata cristata (assembly GCA_017311185.1). Lineage (NCBI taxonomy): Eukaryota > Metazoa > Chordata > Mammalia > Carnivora > Hyaenidae > Proteles > Proteles cristata. Next base: position 428,564 of record JAESUZ010005168.1, read on the forward strand.
ATTTATTTTTTGGGTGTTGAGTTTGACAGGTTTTTTAATAGACTTTGGATACTAGCCCTTTATCCAATAGGTTATTTGCAAATATCTCCTCCCCTTCCATAGGTTGCCTACACAATCACTTATTCTTAGAATTAACCACGGAGGACCACTTATTACAAAATGTCAGTGTTGTGCTTTGGAAAGAGCTTAGTACCAAAATATCAGCTTTGGCTTAAATTAACCCTTATGCTATGGCCATAGGAGAATCAACTAACTGTCTCAGTGTATTTGTTCCAAATTGGAACTAAGCCCCATGGCCCACCTCTGAGAACAGTTCAGAAAATTACATGAGGTCACATATTGAAGTCATTTATAAAGTACTGTCCCATAGAGTATAGAGTAGAAAAGATTTTGTCAAATTCTCCTTGTATCTACTCTAAGAATTCTAAGAAAGACAGTGCTTGAGTCCCTCTCTCTCTCTCTCTCTCTCTTTTGAAATGTATTAAAAATGAAAGTTTAAAGTTGTACTATCTTTAGAATGTATGAACTCCCTTTTCTACATAGAGCATCAAGCTCAAAGCAAATTTGGAGCTTTTACATTTGTAAAATGTACTTTGCCGTAACAGTAGCCCAGATTTGAATCAAGCCCTGCTTTGGTTTTGCTCTGGCGCTAATCTGCCGCCTTGTGACATGCCTGGGGTCCCTCTTGAGCTGGTGGATGATTTATAAATGTATAGCAGCTGCTCTGAAACTAGGGCAACTGGTATCTCAGGCTTCATCTGTTTAGTACTTCAGACTTGGTCCTGATGTTACTGTTCACGTATTAAAGATTGGCTGTGGGCCTTCCGAATGTCAATGTATGCGGATCGATGGCCTTAGGTCCTTAACCATAAATGTTAATGCTAAAAGTGATGATTTTTTTTGCGACTAGATACACTGAAATTGAAAACAGCAGGAAGGTATAAACAAGATATGTTTACTTTTTTTTTTCTTTGAGACTGAGAAGGTTTGAAATGCAAATGGAGAAGATGAAGGCAACGTTACAGGTTGAAATGATGTAAACTTGACTTTCCTAAGTCCTGAAATAGTTCCTCTTTGGTTAGATGAATCTGATCTCTTCTGAAAATAATGCTCAGGGGAATTTAGAACTACATAAATGTGTTTTCAACAAAATAATTTCTCAACCCTTTTGATTTTCAAATGGTTTCAGATGAAGTTGTTGAAAGATCATATTCTTTTTTATGTGAAATATTGAATATTTCATTAAAGACTAGGAAATAGAATGTAGAATTTTTTTCTGTTGAAACCTACTATTGTTTATTGTTTATTTAGACTTATAAAAGTCTAAATGTGTGTGAATGTTCCCAAGAGATTTATAAACCTCCAGATGCAAGAGATGCTATTACATGGGAGACTTTTTTCCCCCTTTTCTTTATACCAGATACATCAAGTAATGTCTGCCTTTGTGTGATCTGTGCTCTGACAGACTGCTGCTAAGAACTACAGTACCTTGACCATTCGTATAAAAGCCAATGAAAAAAGACGTATATTCTCACTTGATTTTTTTCTCTAATTTTAAAAAATTCCTTAACAGATGGCGGTAAGGAAGTCTTTTATGATATGATGTTCAACTGGCAATGTTCATAGGAATTTAGGAAAAAGACAATTTATGATATTTTTAAACTATTTTTAAACTATCTTCCTAAGTTGTCTTACACTTCAAATTGGCAACAATCGCATATAAAGAAAGGAATAAAACCTGAAAAGAGTATCTAAAGTTTTTCCAATGTGAACATTTCAAAGTATTGGAATTGCCCCCTCAGTAGAATACCTGGTTTTTATTATATTACTCTGAGCCTAACAAAAAATAAATAAAGTGGGAATGGCATCGTAAACATGTAAGATTTAAATTCTTTCTAGTTTGTTTTAACCATTTAGGTATGAGGTCATCTAGGGGCCAAAGTCAGGAAATTCCTGGCTAAATGCCCGCACAACATGCCTTCATTTGATGCAGTTTTGAAGCTGTTTTGTCAACATTCACTGATGATAAATTATATCGCTTTTAAAACAAGTATAACCTATCAGTCGTCTCCACTATTTGTCATAAAATTAACATGAATTATTTTATTTTTATTTTTCCACTGTATTATTGATTCATTCAAATTTCTCTTCATAGTGAGTTGTTCACTGAAAGACAGTTTTTCTGAAATGAGACTCAACATATTATAAGTTGTGGTAGAATAATCTGTTTATCCCTTTTAGAGGTTGAAATCAGTCATTATAATTCTCCCATCACTGACAACATTCTTATGAACTAAGCTTACTGTAGGATTGTTTTCCTTAAAGTCAGATATATTTGTTGATGTTTGCAAATGCTTTCTGTTTCTCAAATTAGTGAGCAGATTCACCACCCCAGAAAGTCCAGCTTTTTTCAATTGTAGGTGAGGCGATTTCCATCATTCATATGGTTTCTTTCATTTAATTGAATATAGAGTTCTTTGCTTTCCTAATATTGGGAATGAATTTTTAAGATGCCATATGGCCACATGCTCAGTCTATACAGAAGCTCTTGATCACATAACTGTGTAGGATCAGATTCTAGTCTGGAAATTAGCTCGATGCCCTGAAAGTCTTGGAGTGTTAGGGTTGGGGAGGTCTAGAAATGTCATTCTGGTACAGAGATCATGAAGCCAATGCCAGACCCGCTGGGAGCTTTATGTGGGATTTGGCAGGTAAGAAAACAGGAAGGGCTCAAAAGGGGTTCAAGCCCAGTGAGCACTCTTCATATTCAACCATGGAGAGCATCTTTGTTGATTAGCTCAGTCCACCAGCCACCAGTGTGATGCTTGGGATTCCTATCTGGCTGGATTATTCATCATGTGAGGAAATTTGGGCCCAGAGGACAGAAATGACATGCCCAGGTTCATACTATTACTTAGAGTAAGACTCATAGGAGTCTTCCTGTTCACAACTGATGTTTAGAAAGCCGAGTAGTATCACATTCATATACTGCAGATGCATTATGTCTTGTGGCACCGTGTGGGTGCTGCAAGAGACAGGCCATCTACTTATCTTAAATATAAAAATGAATGAGGTAGCAGGTATTGAGTCAGTAAATGAAGTAGTCCTCAAGGCCCAGTGGGATTTCCCTTTGGCGAGATGGAGGCATATAGTGGGTTTTCTCAGTTTCACAAATATAGACTGTTATCTGTTTAAATGAAAACAATGCATAGTTACTAAATTGGTTTAGAGAGCAAGAGTCTATTCTGTCATATAAATCAGATGTGATTTGTTGTAATGGGTAACATTTAGGAGATCTGAATTGATATCTTGTTTCCTGCACAGAAGTTTCACGCACTTTTAGAAATTCACAAAAGTATGTAAGTATGTATTAAAATGTCACCAACCATTTTTATCGATTTCTGAAGGTAACACCTTATGCTATGGGAGTCATTAGATCTTGCACAAAATCTAAAGTATTAACCAAATAATGCTTGTATATACTTCATGTTACAAAATGCATCCTCAGTGTACATATTCATATAAGCCATTTATCTGAAGGCCTTGTTTTTGCTTTAAAAATAAGACTCCCAAATTCTCAATTGAGAAAAATAAAATCTCTAAAGGAAATGTAACTGTTAACTTTCTACAGAGGTTAAAAGAAAATGAAAAGCTGTGATCACCTGGCAAGAAACTGCATAGAACACTCACTTTGATGAAACTTTATGAACCTGAAAGACTGGCTTCCTTACCTCAGTTTGCTCATAAACAAACCTCCGGGAATAAGAAGAGTGATGAGTTTATGTTGTAAGTGATCGAGGATCTGATAAGTCATGAAACAGATTATGTAATCTGCACACATTCAGGATTTCATACATAGTGTAAAAGAAAGAAGACCATCTTATAGGTTGCCCTGTCCTTCAGATATTTGCATAGGCCATAATGTGAATTACTTATACTTTCACAATTAAAATAAAAATGAATAATTTCTAGAATGCACACTGCAAAACCTACGTAGAGAATAAGGTATGCAGGGGCGCCTGGGTGGCTTAGTCGGTTAAGCGTCTGACTTTTGCTTAGGTCATGATCTCGCGGTTTGGGTTCGAGCCCCGCGTCGGGCTCTGTGCTGACTGCCAGCTCAGAGCCTGGAGCCTGTTTCAGAGTCTGTGTCTCCCTCTCTCTCTGACCCTCCCCTGCTCACACTGTCTCTCTCTCTTTCTCTCCTAGAAATAAATAAAACATTAAAAACATTAAAAAAAAAAAGAGAATAAGGTATGTAAATGTCAAACTGAACTTGCTCCAGATGCTCCCATATCCCGTTTGTTGTCACATAATTGTATATCCTAAGATTGGCTCAAAACAAACAAACAAACAGCCAAACAGTCCATTTCAATAAAGGAAGCTTTTTAGAGTAAGGTTGGTTTATAGACGACTAGAAATCAACTGAGTAAATTGAAGAGTCCTGAGTTGAAAAGACCTCTAAGAGGCTGGCTATCAGCACACCCACACAGTTATGGTAAAATGTAACCAGTCTACTGCTACTATCACTTGGTGTTTTACTTTTCCAGCCCTTCCAAGATCAATCTGTCGGGTGGATTTTTCTCAGTGATGTGAATAAACTTAGACAAGTCTTGAGGATCTTTCTCCTTCCACCTAATCCTTTGAACCAAATTATGTGTGTGTGAAAGGCAGTGGCTTTCCCTTTGAAATAGGAAATACATTTACAGCACCCCGTGTAGCACCTGCTTATAACGAGGGTTCACTATTTAAGAATTAATAATACTGATGTTATGTCTATATTGTTTTACTTCTAACATTGGATGGTAGAAAAGAGAGACCTAGAGAAAGCTTACATTGAAGCCCAAATTTCCAGAAATGCTTTTTTTCTTATACAGTTCCACTTCCATAGAGTTTTTATGTAAAAGCACTTAATCTTATTATATCATTTTGTACTTCAAATGCAACCACCAAAGATGTTCACGTTCCTAAAACTTCTTAAAACTAACTACAAATTAGCACAGTCTCACCACTGCAGAATTGAAAATAAAGTTCCATCAGTTGAAATAAGCTTCTAGTATGGACAAGTACAAAATGATCCTCAATAGTCTAACCTGGCTGGGCTTTGCCCCTCAATTCTCACACTGCTGATAAAGAAGCACTGATAAACAGTGCTGATGATGTAAAATAGTAAATGTGTGCAATTATGCATTTTCCTAACCTTTCAGTATGCTCCATTTAATTTATCATAGATACATCAAAACCCCAATGACATAAAACATACAGTCCAGTTATTTCAGATGTAAATGTGGATGAATATTAAAAAACTATTCAGATAGTTGTAATTTTCTGTTTCATGGTGTTTTGGTATTACACTACATATCTAAAGTAAATTACATTTTTTCAATGATATTGCTCCCAATAGCCACAAACTCATTAGAAATGTGTTTTAGTTAGGGGAAAAAACATGCATTTTAATTAAAAAATATTTATATTAGAGCTTGACCAAAATATATGTTCAGAGCTAAGTCCAAGAAATCTCTTATGTATTAGAAATAGGAAATTAGACCTTGCAAAATAACCAGTGTGTCAATAAAAAAAGGGATACAATTTAGTTTAGCCTTACAAATTACAAGATGTATATAGTACTTAACCCTATCATACCTAACGTGCTAAATAATTAAACATATATTTTGGACCCCAGATATCTGACAGAATGTATCTGTAAAAAAACGTGTTTTTAAGTCAGAGTATTTACTAAGTTGTCCTTCCCTTATCGGTCCCGCATCACATTTAATGTGCTTCTTGCTTCACTGAATAACATCCAAAGCAACAAAGCCAGTGAAAAGCGTTTCACTTCCTTTGCTGGTGAGGTGAGAGTGACCTCATCAGCTTCAGAACAGGAAACTGGATAGTTCTAAAATCAGCTGTTTCCAGGAGAGGGGAAAAATCAATTTTTTGGTAACTACCTGATCATTCCTTTTTTTTTTTTTTAAAATCTATCTTTCATTTGTACTTTTTGAAACTGATAGATATGACAAGGGCTCTGGGATTTTGTAGTCAGTAGTATGTCTATTTCACAAGAAATAATAAGTCATGGGAAAACACAATGATTAATATTTATGAGTAAGAATTGTGTTTGCTTTTCCGGTTTTTCAGTTGCAACAAAAAGGTATGCCCCATGGAAAATAGGTCTTCTTGAGCTATAAAATTCTTTATGCCAATCTTAACATGTTCAGAGTTTCTCATAATCTGTAAAAAGAAGCTTGTATCTGTTCAAAGGAAGAGTCTGTGAATTTTGCCTGTACCCACTATGTAATGTTACATTGGATGAGTAGCTGGGGAAACAGAAACCCACAATGTGCAAATGACAGAGGAGCGGTCACAACACTGAGCAACACACATCTTTCCAAAACATAAAAGTGTTCTTCCCTTCCTCTCCCTCACCTTCCACGACAACCACATAGTGAAAAGTCTCTCCGAAATATCAATTTAATCTCTGACATTGAAAAAAAAATGGCATTACTTATTTACTTATGGATTTTTTTTAAACGTAAAATAAGAATTAAATGCCGTCTTGCTGGCTTCTTTGTTAATAAAATCAACGGTAGATTCTCTCCCAGTCTGATCAGTTCAATGACCAACTCTTGAAGCTGTTGCGAATGTAGCTTGATTTTTACACGGACTGTGTCTTAGCTAGCACATAGGCAGAGCCGTTACGTAAAAGTCATAATTCTAAATTCCACTTCTCTACAAACAGCAAGTCAATGAGTTGATTTCCACATCTTGAAAACAGAAACTGGTTTCTAAACCGTCAGCTGTCCTTGAAATGCCAGTTGCTCTGAATAATAATAGAAGCAGGCTTCTTCCCCAATATTTGGGCTTGGGAAGTATCTAGGCTCGTTTATGCTTCTGCAGTCACCGGGGAGCAAGACTCCTGCTCTCCACCCAACTCCTGAAAGAGAGATTCCTGAGGACTTCTTTGCTCAAGTGAGTTTTTATTTTCAAGAGGACGTGCTTTAGGCAACAAGCGACATCTTAGAGATAACCAAAGACACTCAGTATTTCGGAGAGATTTGGAAGAGCCATACGACAGTACCTGCAATGGAAGCTGTGGATGCAAAAGTGGAGAATGGCAGGCAGCTCCTGGATGATTCTGGATCCCTGCCTACAAAACAATGTTGTTAATTTGACTCTCAGATGGTCTCAGACACAGGGAAACCAGGGCGTGCTTCTTCGGGGCAGAAGGAGCTCACGGGTCTGCATTCCCTGGGCAGCTTGGAGAAGTCTGCAACTTAGGGAAAGTCACTTCTGTTTATGCCCACGTGTAGGTGTCATTGGCGTGTATGTGGAAGAGGAATAACGGCCCCGTTTGAATATCACTTTGAAACCTCGTGGTGGAGAGGCGTGGAGTAGAATCGCGTTACTATGATGGAGTTTTTGGCAAATGTACTGTAAACTATCATAAATAAGTCACCCTGTGCAGGGACAGGAAGAAATCTGCTTCCACAGAAAACTGCTCCCTGTATTTATTAAGATGCAATTCCCCATTATATTAAATTTCACGTTGGGAAGCTTTTCTTTCAAGTCTGGAACTTGGTTAACTATGTTGCCCTTTGCTTCTGACAAGGCCACAGTTATTTATTTTCATGTCTGGCCTGTGAAACACATCACAGATATAAAAATTAATTCTGTGTACTGTCTGTGTGCAATAATTATAGTGTAGAATTCAAAAACCCAGGGGACTAAAAAGGTGTTCGTGTTTTAAAAAAATTTCCTTAACATTTATTTATTTTTGAAAGAAGAGACAGCGCAAGCAGGGGAGGGGCAGAGAGAGAGACGGAGACACAGGATCCGAAGCAGCCTCCAGGCTCTGAGCTGTCAGCACAGAGCCTGATGTAGGTTTGAACCCCTGATCCGTGAGATCATGACCTGAGCTGAAGTCAGACACAACCGACTGAGCCCCCCAGGTGCCCCAAAAGCTGTTAATGGTTTAAAACTACAATCCCTTTCTCTTATAAAGAAATTGTTTGTGTTGATTAGATTTGTTCTACCATATTTGCCTGAGAATTTTCATAATTAAACAGAAAATAAATAAATACATTTTTGTATAATTGCCTATGTTTATAGTAATTTCTCACATTTAAATGGTGAAAATATAAGCTATATTATATTAAATGTATTATGAATTCATGGGTTACATGTATTTTCATTAAATATTAATTGAAATATAATAGGTATGGAAATGCTTTAAAAATCACTGTGTGCAGAAATTCTTTAAATGATTTCTGTCAAGAAGCTCAGCTTGAGCCCTGGAAAATTATTTCTATTTTTCTTTTTATTTGTTTTGTCTTTCTTTCTTAGAGTGAATTGTATTATTCTTACTACTTATCAGAGATATCACAGATGTTCATTTTCGTGAATAGTTGTGCCCTTAACTATTCATGAATAACGTGAATTCAGGTATTTACATCTTCAAGGATTTGATGATTATTTTTCTACGATGAGGTGATTACTTCAAAGGTAAAACATGTGTGAAGCTAATCTTGGGTATGATTTCTAATTTTCTCTAAGTCAATATTTCTTATTAAGCAGTAATTCTTTTTCAATTCCTCACTGTAAAAATACAGCTTTTTTTCCTTTTTTTCACTTTTAATGATTTTTTTTCCAAGCAAAATTCTACTCTGCAGTGCTAATAAAAACTAAGTCTTACTTATTGGGTGTTTACTGAGTATTTATTGGTTACTATGCTAAGTAGCTTACATACGGTAGCTCAGTGAATCCTCGCATTAAATCTACTAGGCATTTGTTACACTAATTTTAGTGTTTAGGAAACTAAGGCATTGAGAATTTAAATAATGGGTCCAAGATTATATAGCTAAAGTGTTGAAAACGGATTTTATTGCCTTTGTCTGACTTGATAGCGCACAGTTAAATCAATAGTTCTATATAGGATGACATTACACATGTGCCTGGCAGAAGTTCTACAAGGGAATATTCCAACTACCTTAAATAATCACAGAAGCACTTCTGCAGTGAATAATTTGATGTTTCTAGAACATCTGATGGTAGAACAATGGATATTCCTTGGCAAGGAAGGAAATTTTGGAATTCCTTTGCCAAAATGAGTATTTTAATGAGGATGAAGTATTTTACATCCAGTTAATAGTTTCTAGAGATAAATGATACTTTTTAAAATTTCCCCAACTGTATCTGCAATGAATATATTCAGTAATTCGTGGTAGAGACATGGGGAGAGAATCCTTGAGGTAAGTTGCGTACACGGCGATCCACGCCAAGTACTCAAGCCAGAATGTCAGCACACAGCTCAGGTGAGATTTCGGGTCATAGATGCTCCTGTTCTGTAGATGTTGGATGCCACTAAGAATGAATGGCTCAAAGTGATCAAATTCATCTGAAGATTGCGTTACAGAGCATCTCACTCTATTCTTCCAGCCTCAGTTTAGCTTCCCTTCAATTCATCCTCCATACTGTGTTCAGCCAGAATTTCTATTAACCATTTGTACTTTTGTTTTAAATCCTTTACTTGTTTCTAACTGATTTGAGCATAAAGTGGAGGCTTACAGAGAGCGTTTAATATTCTGGTGTCGGTACACTGTGCTAACCAAATCTCTCGTTGTATTTGTACAAACTGTCTAAGCCAACTCTTCTATTTGCCGTTTTGAATGTCTTTTTCTCTGTGTCTTCCCTTTGTCTGGGATAAGCTTGTTTCCTATACCAATTCCTTTAAGATCTATGTAAGAGTCATGTCCTTCTGAGATGGCTGAGTTCAGTGTCCCCTTCTGAGCATTCCATGGGAATTCCTTAACATTTTGGGCATATTTGTAATATATATGTAGCATATAACATTATGATTATTGTTTTATATCTCTGTCTCTTCTAGAATATCTTGATATTTTTGAGGGCTGGGACTCAGTTCTGATATTAGCTGAACTCTGAGAAATGTGCTCAACACCGTGATTCCACAAGTGCTTAATATACACCACAAATGTCCAGTAGGCACAAAAATAGACCATTGATGTAATATATTCTTTAAAGCAGTTCCGATCATTTTCTTTTTTCCCTGCCTTATACAATTTTCTCTTCTTCATCATGTTATGCATTAGATTCCCAGACCATATTCATATTATAAGTGAAAGTTTGTACTCTTTTAGCAAATCTCTTCCTATTTCCCCCAGTTTTAATATGTAGCAATTTCCTAATAAATATTTGATTTTTGTGTAGTATGTATTTTCATGGGAGACAACAAAAAGTGTAAAAACCAAATAACTTTCTGCAGGAATAAAAGTGAAATCTTTAAATTATCTGTCATTTGTTCCTTAACATGTACAAAACAATTTGAACAGATATCAGTGTATGGAAGTCTACATGATTCTGTGCTGTATTAACATACACCAAACACATGTATTAGGAACCATTTTCTCCAACCTGAGTTGGAAAACCTGAGTTTTACTTATAGTCACTTATTCTATTTTCCTTTTACAGGGAAAAAGTCAAGTTTAACATAAAGGCATGATCCACACGTTTACTAGGTGTCTCCCACATGTGACACATTGCTTCGGAAGCTGCTGCAAATGGCCTTCATATAAAATGACCTGTTCCATATTTTATTATGAAATTGACAGACACTCTGCTCTTTTAGTAAATGTTGTATTTGCAGGGGGAGGGCTTCCTTCAAAAATTTTAGTGGTTAATGTCTAATCTATTAATTCCCCCAGCATGACAGCAGCAAACAAGTTTTTAAGGGCTTCCTGAGTATAAAATCTGGACCCAAATCTTTAGCTATATAATTTCATCAGCAGGAAGTGCCTTTTTGCAGACCTTACTGCTGGTCTGATAAAACCACTGATTTTGCTGCTGTTGATAAACTCCCTACATTAAAGTCTTCAACCTTCAACAATTTTCAATTCCAAGCAAAACCTAACAATTTTATTTTCTGTGTGCTTCTCATTTACCCAGAGTAATATGCTGTCCTTTCCCAGAGCGTATCAGGTTAGTTCAGCTCACGATGGTGAGAAAAATTTCCTAAGGTTTATTTTCCAGAACACTAGCTGCTTAGCATTGACTGGATTGAAACTCTTCATTCCCCAAACTAATAATGAAGGTGCCTTTACATTTTCATCCATGGTGGAACGAGAAAACTCAGACCGATAGCTAACTTGTAGTCAAACTTTCTCTCTAGTCTGTGGCTTTTCAGTAAAGGCTACTCTGTAAAGCTCTCCTAGGGCTTTAAGCACAAAAAGCTGAAAAATAACAAAGAGAAGCACCCTAAGAGAAGCACCTTACCTAGGCAATCAATGACCACAGGACAGCTGCAGAAGGTGGATGCTAATATCAAGTGAGATCAGGATTGGGATGGACTAGAAAATTTTGAGTTTAATTTCTGAAATCAGAGTCAGCTGCCAGAACAACTCTGGGGCAAATCAACTGCAAAAGAAACTGAGGCCAGGTTACCATATTTCAGATACACCAGGAATCCAGTGCAATTTTAATGGGGATGGGAAGAGATCTGTGTACATCTCTTTCTATTTACTAACAGACATTTCTATAGAGCAGGCCAGTACCAAAATACTTCTAGACAGGTTAAGACAGCAATCCACTTAGCTTCTGTGGGTCAGAGTATCCTGTAGATGAAAAATTTCGGGTGGATGAGCATGTCGGGGGCAGTGGTGGTGGTGATAATGTCCACGAGTCTCAATGTCAGAGGCCCATAGGCACCCTGTATCACGTGCAGGGAACCCCCATAAATGAGTGTGGGGTGGCCACGTGTGCAAATGGACAGCACAGCCATTTGCCTCTACCTCCAAACTAAAGACTTATTTTGGAACAGAATGTGTGAGGGGGCATTTGGAGCCATGTTGGTTGAGTTTCAAGAAGCCCGCCTTAAAGAGCAGAGACGTGTTGGGGCCCAGTGTTTCTTCAGACTGGGAAAGGCTGATTGGCCTGGTCATTGGCTTAGATGCCTGTGACAGGAGCATATTTGAGCAGACGTTCTGACAGCATTTACATCAACATCCCCTTTGCAGTCAGTTTGGTTCTTTTAGTTCAGACTGGGGTGGGGGGTATGAGGTCAGCAATTAGCTTGGTGAAGGTGTCCACAATCACTGACCCTTCTGTTCCTAAGCTAGTGACTCACACAGACCTCCACACATGGCCTCTCACACCCAGAAGTCGCTTCAGCTAGAGTCAGAGCAATTTTCTAGAGCTTTCGACCAGCCACAGAGCGCAAATGCTTCAGTTTTTGTGTGTTTGTTTCACGTTTCCTTTGAACTCTCAAACCGTGTTGAGGTGACAGTGAAATTACACAGTGAAAAGGGACCGTGTAATAACCAGGGTTGAAGAACCCAAACTGTACACCAGTACAGCTGGTTAAAGACATGAGTATTTCAATTTTAGGGATCAACATTTTATTCTAAAAAGGAAAGCCTCTGTATGTGAAGCTCTAGAGAAAAAAAGGAATCAGCTGTCAATGGTGTGGCTCCAAGCAACCATGTATACAGTCTTGTGACTCTGTGAAAATTTTCTTAGATTTAATTTTTTTTAATGGAGCTAATAACATCTGACTCATCCCCAATTTTTAAGAGTGAAAAGAGGAAACGATGTACAAATGTTTGTCTTTACATTAAAAAAGGCATTCTTTCTGTTCATTTATCAAATAAATGTAGCAGTAAGGTGAACATACAGAAGAAATAGAAATCATCATTCTTCTACTACTCCCACACACAAAGCACTCCCTTGTCATTCTCTTCTAGCCCTTCGCCAGTAGCATATAACATCCCCTCCAGGGACTTTTACACCGTGCCCTTCTGATGACATGTTTCCAATCGCCTCTACTAAAATATGACTTTGCAGAGCCAGTGAGAAGTCCACTCTCTTCCACCTAAATTTGGGAACTTCCACAACATTGACCCAAAGGCTAGTTCTTCCACAATTTACCACATATTCCTTTGACTTTTTTTTTTTTTTTTAAATCTAGGTAGCCATCTTCAATTGCTATTAGATGCTAAGCAAATAAAGACCAGAAACCTGGGCAGTGTAGGTATGAATGTTTCCTTAAGGGGAAATAGCATACAATTTTATTTTATTTTTCATTAAAAAAAAGTTTCTAGAGTATAATGCTATCTTTTTAAAAGTTACAGAAAGAAATAAACAGTAAGTTTCCATGTTAAGGGCTACTCCTAAATTTCTTTTCTTTTTAATGTTTATTTATTTTGAGAAAGAGAGAGAGGCAGAGAGAGAAGGAAGGGAGAGAGAATCCCAAGCAGGGTCCACACCGCCAGTGCAGAGCCTGATGCCAGACTTGATCTGAAAAACCATGAGCTGAAATCAAGTCAGACTGAGGCTCAACCAACTGAGCCACCCAGGCGTCCCTACTCCTAAATTTCTTGAACGACATTTATTCGTTTTTGAAAATCTACCATTATTGCCCAAGGACAAATTATATTACATGCTTCACAAAAATTCAGTTCCATGTTATAGCAAAATGAAATCTCTTGCAAACTCACAGTATATATTTGCCAGATCCCAAAGCAAAAGTAATCATAACAAAAGCCACCAGATCTAAAAACAAAAAGTGCAGCTTTCATTAGACAACTCTAGCACAGTATTGCTTGGTTCTCTTCTAGACAAGGGGTAGAGTGGCCAGGAGCCCAGCGAGGTTGCTCTCTTGTGGACAATGAAAGGTAAGCAGAGAAACAAATTCCTTTTCCACAGGCAAGGGAATGGAGATCCAGAGAGATAGGGAAATTTGCCTGCTGCTGGAGTATTTTAAAGGTAAAAAGAGAAGTCAAATATTGTGATCGCACACCCTGTTTGTGTGTTTGCTTTTTCTAAACAATTCTGCTTTAGCTATGGGCACATGATTTTCCTTATAATTGGGACATGGATTGATCGGTTTATCTCTATAGCCATATATAGCTACTTTAATTTTAAAAGGCATAAAAATAAAAACGTGGATTATTTTCTTTTATGGAAGAAGAAATGAGTATAAAGATGGCAGGAAGGATTCAAGTTTGATATAGGAAGATGCTTTGAGGGGGAAACTGACTAGTGCTCAAGGAAGCAGCTAAGTTCCTTCAGGAAAAGATGATTTAAACACATTTTCCGAGGTACTTTAAATGAATGTAGGGTAAAGATGGCAAATGGAGAAGATGACTTTCCAAGGCCTTTTCGGGGCAGATACGTTTAATCGTGAATATTCATCACAAATTGTTTCCTTGAAACACAGGTAAAGACACGTCTACTTCTCCACCCAAGGACTGTTGTGTCAGTGAAACAAGTACAAAACAATACTTTTTCAGAAGTACGTAGAATGTTACACTCTATATTACAGCATGCACGTAGAAATGAGGTATTTTCTTGTTTAGGGCTGGGGTAAAACAAATAATTCATAGCAATTATTTCAAAATATGGGAAATCTAAGTACCTGACGGCTTACTAGCACCATCAAAGGGTTTTACAATTCATCGAATAAAAATCCTAAGTTGACTTTTAGACAGTCGGTTGCCCTTGCATTTTTTCCAAGTTCAGTTATTGTTGAGCTTACTCCAGTTATCTCCTTTTGCCAAGTACAGACAGCAAAATTTAAAGCCACAGCATATAGAAAAATAGATTTGAAGCTTAGCCAGGACCACTTTGGATATTTCTAGAAAAATAAATACAAACTTTATTTTAGTTGGGAGGAGGGAGTGGGGGAGGCATACATAAAAGATAAGTGAATGCATTTTCATGACAACTATAATAGGCTGATGGAGAAACAGTCTTTGGGATTTCAGAAGTTAGAAAGAGATGTAACTATGTCCCTTTCCTCTTACCTACCATCTTTTCTTTAAAAAGGGAGTGAAAAATGAAAGAAGCAGAAATTTCCCTGGAGTTCAAGGAGATGAACATCTAGAAAAAATTAATGTCATTTGTGGTGTTTTCCCTAGGAATCCCTCAGAGAGTAGCGTGGCTGTTTCCATAAAGTTGACTGAAAGTGTTCTGGTACAGTTGGGCTTTTCTTATCACTGGACACATTTGTCTATACTACCTTGGTTTCCCCTTAAGGTTTTTGAAAACAACTGGAAGAATAGACAAACACAGAACACCTTCTCAATTTTTGGATAAAATTTCACTTAATGCAATCGTGGTGCCAGTGCTATGGATAGGAAGGTCCGGTTCAAAATAATGTTTATATAACATGGCTGCCTGGCTTTGAGATTTTTAAAATTCTTTCCTGAGAGCTTCAGTCACTCAGTATTCACTCATCCAAAACCCTTTATATTCTCAAATATCTCAGTCATTTTCACTGTCAGAGCCAAGCACTGAGTAGAAGGAGAAAATAAAATAAATGTAGATATCTCCAAGTTCTTTACTTTCTCTTTCATTCTTAAAGAGTAAAGTGGAGATATACTTTAACACAATAGCTCTGGTACTCCAAAATATATAGCTTTTAATCTCAGACTATCAAACAAAACCATGGAGTTTGGTGCCTTGGAAATCATAATTTCTTTTTTCTTTCTTCTTTCTTCTTTCTCCTTCCTTCCTTCCTTCCTTCCTTCCTTCCTTCCTTCCTTCCTTCCTTCCTTCCTTCCTTCCTTTCTTCACTAGGAAAGACTGACTTCATCTGTATCTTGTCACTGAAGAAATTAAGATTCATAGCCCTCATGTTATTTATTTTATCCACAATTGGGTAGAACAAGAATGCAGTCATTCCTATTTCAAGTTCAATGCTTTCTGCACTACGTGATGCTACCATTCTGTTTAACTAGATGTTCAGATCTGGCCCGGAGTCATAAATATGAACACTTCTTGTCACCGAGATGTTCAACAAGCAATGTAAAATGAGTTGTATTCTTCCAAGGTATTGATTGCATTCTGAAAATCATTCAATTGATAAAAATTAGCAGTTTTAGATGAGTGGATGAGTATCATGGAGTGAGGATTGAAGCTAATTAATGAGGAATTCTGGGAAGTCGTGTTCTTCCTTTCCCGTTGGATGGTTAGACATTAAACCTTGGAGTTGTCAAATGAGTAACACCTTTGCATCAGTATTAAATTCACACACAAAGAAAATTAATTACAGGAAAGCTGTCTCAAACCCACTTTGTCAGCTCTCTCGACAGGAAATTCTCACTTAGGCAGGAAAAGTCAAGTACCGCTGTCTTAAAATATCCTTGTTTTTATAAGCCTGCTCTCTCTCTCTCTCTTTTTGCTTGTGAAGGAGAGATGATGCTGTAGAAGCTTTTATTTTGTTTTGGATTACAGAGAGACAAATACATCTGTCTGAAAGATTAAGGTTTAGTGAAACAACAAACCAGATCTTGAGCTAATTCCCATTAGAATGTCATCAAGTGGTGTCCCCACGAATTCAAATTGTAGGAACTTGAAATGTTCTGCTTAGCACTGAACTCATACTCATACGATCTCTGGACTCTGGAAAGTCATGTGTTTCTTATCTTAGAAAATGGTTAGCAAGGCAGCACCTATGTTCCAACTAAGAGTAGGGAAACGATAATTAGCTAGAGTCACCCTGGCTCATCTAATTTCCACTTAGAGGCTTTTATTATAAGATAATTCCACTTAACTTGTCCTTTTCAAACAACTACATTGAAACACTTTATTCTTAAACTCTAATTACTTGAAGAAAGTTCTTGAGTTTGTATAAATATAGATCATAAGTGTTGAATTAAGATATGCTGATTGGAGGGTTTTCATAACCTTGGAAATGGTATCTGTGGCAGTAAGTCCCAAGTTCCTTGCTGTAGATCTTCATAATTTTCTAGGAATAATGCACTCAAAATCTCTGTAATTACCTCATAATGTATTCTGTATTACACAACTCACTCAATTTTCCAAGGTGGGCATTATGTTGCTCCGCCTTTATTCCTGGGAGTTGAAGACATTGATCATGGCTCCTATAGGTTGCTAAGTGAAAAGGGGATGCATTACTCTCACATTTAAAAAACCTACCACCACTCAGACTTTTGTAGGAAATGTAGTTATTGTTTTGGAAAATCTCCATTCATACTTAGGTCTTAGTAAAACAATGCCAACGAATGGTCTTGACTGGGCATAAGTTAATGGTAATTAATATTTGAAAGCTGTTTCAGATAGCAAATTTGGGGTTTAACCTGTGATTAATACTGTTAAGTCAGTGGATCTCACCAAGTTTTCTACCATTCATCCCCCCAAAAAATCATTTAGATTTTGGAAGCAGCTCTTGCTTAAACCCATTATACTATCCAATAACTATGGTGATAAAAGTTAGACTGGCAAGAGTATAATAAATTAAAGAATACAGATATAAGTTTATAATGTTTGCAGGTTAAATTTTAAGGTCATATGCAACTTCATGTTAACACACACAAAATAATAAGAATATGTTGAATAATTCATAAAATAATTGAGTTGTCATTTTGCAAATGAGTAATATACAAAGTTAAAGATTAAAAACCAGTCAAAAATTATTGTTTATATATTAATATTTTCCTGGTAAAGTATTATGCATTTGAAAAGGATAACATATTGTCTTTTACCACTCAGCAAAAATTTCCTTCACCAAATATTTATTGAGTGCAGATCTATGTAAGCATGATGAATGGGATATAAAAAAGACCACTCAGGAGCCTCAAGCAGAGTAAAGAAGGTAACTGGACAGGAAAGGTATAGATGATGAGTTCCATTTTCCAGAATACATGCCCCTGGTGTGTAGAGAATTATCTTCTAGTGTAACACATATAAAAATAAAAGATAAAATCTATGAAACATCTTTTTCATAGCATGAATGAGGAAGAAGGAAGTAAGAGAGGTAACCGTAGATAAAAAGAGAAAGTACAGTGCTCCAAAGGTAAAGTAGTGTTGAGCTGGGTTTGGCTTGAAAGATATTTCAGGTGTCTGGGTGGCTCAGTCAGTTAAGTGTCTGACTCTGACTCTTAATTTTGGCTCAGGTTATGATCTCACACTTGTGAGATTGAGCCCTTGTAAGGCTCTGTGCTGGGTGTGAAGCCTGCTTGGGATTCTCTTTCTCTCAAAACTTTTTTTAACAAGTTCAAAAAAAAAAAAAAGAAAGACATGTTGATTTCTGGTGGGCTTTGGGCTGAGTTTTAAGGGGTCATGTATGTAGATGACAGAAGAGAAAGCTCATGTTCCAGACAAGGTGAGAGCTGAAATCAGAAAGCCCTCCATTAAATAAGGACCTGTAATGTGTGATGAACTCATAGGGTAAGCAAGAAAAATGTACCCATTAAGGAAGAGCTATGTGGATCAATCACTGTCCAGACAAGAGTAGAAAAATCCTCCCCTGAAATTTGCCAATTTTAAGCCCATAGTCATAGCTGTGGGTGAAAGTCAGACTATTTGCATGACCTGCAGAATAGCAAGTGGAAATTCAATTTAGTATGGCCAGCTTGGAAGCATCCCAAGGGCCTGGAAGAAGTAAACACAAGTCTCTCCGGTGATATATATTTTAAAGCAGGCCTCAAATTACTTCTGATAAAATTCCAAGGAAATTAACTTCCATTGGAAAAATTATTAAGTACATATGAAAATGTGATTTTGTGAGCATCAGTAGGTACCACGATCTTAACCATTAGATCTGCAAATATTTCCAACATTGAAACAATAACATATAGAATACAAAATAATTTCGTTTAGCTAAATAAAGAAACGAAAGAAAGGGTTGAAAATAAAATATCATAAACAAGAGACCTAAACCTTTTCCAAACAAATCTGAAAAGATATCAAACTGAACACATGGATATGAAAAATATATTAAATGAAATTGAATAAATTGGTGACTGGATTTCTGTTTCCTAAAATGCAGCAGACCAGGTTATTTGGACCAACCTTGACACTGAAAATAATTTCAAATGGTCTATAAAAATATTTTTTAAATCTTAACTTCCATGTAGTAAGAAATTACTGGGTTAAAATCTAGAGGAATCCAGGGATGTAAACAGAGCCCTCAAGTTACCTCACCCCTTAAATCATTTGATAATTTTGGAAAAGATGGACCTTATGGGTATGGAATGAATAAGTTAAAGCCCGGAACTACTAGGAGATTCTTGTCATATGGCTGGAACCCCCATATAGCTACAAATTTGGAAAACATATGAGTCACAAATCTAATCTCAGGGTCACAAAGAAAGTCGTTTTTGCATTAAACATAACAGAAAGAAAAAAAATAACACTTCCTAATCCTTGTGCACATTTTTAATCCAAATTTGTCTCACTTGAGTGGTCCAAAAAAAAAAATTCAACTATAGCTTACATTGTTCCTGATTGGTAAAGTTCCTATGTGCCTGACCAAAGGAAATGTAGCCATTGTGGAAGACGGCATTTACTTTCATTGTAGGTTTCATAGAAACCTCCCAAATAATTTTTCGAGGACAGTGAGAGCACACAATCAATAAATATAAGTATACAAGAACATCTGAAACCATGGCAATGAATCATCAGGTTAAGAAAACAAAACAAGACAGAGAGCCTCAATGGACCTTTAAAGATGTCAAATGTTAGAAATATCAAATAAAGATAGAAAAACAACTATTCTTACTATGTCTAAAAACTTTAAAATATCAGTATATAATAAGCAACTCTAAAGTGACAGCATTTTTGAAAAACAACAGAATAGATTTTTTAGAAATAAAAATTTAATAACTGAAATTAAAAACTCAGTGTATGGGATTAATTCCCCATTAAATAGCCAAAGAAAGAATCAATGAATTTGAATCTGTTAAGAAGATATTATTCAAATTTAGTGTGGACAGACAAAAAGAAAAAAGAAATAGTGAGATATCATGAAACATGAAGTGTAAGGAGAACAGTTTTACAAGAGATTTAACTGGAATCCTCTAAGGAGAGCAGAAAGAAACTAAAGGTGATGGTTTTTTTTTTTCTTAGAGAATGGTAAGAATTTTCCATAAATGAGTCACAGTTTAAAGAAGTCAAGCAAGTCCCAATACATACATGCATATGTATATATATGCACATATAAATAGTTACATAAATAAATTCATACATGGTAAATACACAAAATTAAATAAATACAAGAAATTCTCACCTAGACAGAGCATAGTGATACTGAATCCAGGACTGGGGGTAGGACTGGGATTGCATTATTCCTACAGGTAAAGGAATAACTTGTTTCTCATATTAACAATAAAGCCAAAAGATAGTGAAGTAGTATCCTCTAAGTCTTGAAAGAAAATAAATTTAAGCTTAGATTTCTATACCCAGCTAAACTATCTTTCAAGACTAAGAATGAAATGAAGTCAGGAGGGAAAGTGGAAACTGCCCATTCTCTTAAAACTGAGACCTGCAACTGGAACAGTTTCCATTGCATGCCACTGTTCAGAGTAAGTCACAAGGCCAGTCCAGATTCTAAGAGAGATAAGATAGACTCCACTTCTTGATGTACACAGCAGCATTTGAAAATAGGTAAGGATAGCACTGGCAGTGACCTTTTCCAGAGGCTATATTCCATAAGATAAATAACCCCTCTTGATCATTATGATAATGACAAATCACAAGGAAAAAAGTGTGCAAAAAAAAAATCAACATACAAAATTAGACCTAAGCCAATTTCAATTAATAGTAGGATGGTTAATGGGGCACCTGACAGGCTCAGTTGGTTGAGGGACTGACTCGATTTTAGCTTAGATCATGATTCCCATGGTCATGGGACTGAGCTGAATTGGGCTTTGTCTTTAGTGTAGAGCCTGCTTAAGATTCTCTCTCTCTCTCTCTCTCTCTCTTTCTCTCTCTCTCTCTCTCAAACAAAACAAAACAAAACAGTAGGGTAGTTAAATACTGTTTATGAGTGAAATATCATAGAGCAGTGAAAATAAATAACCCAAAACCATACTCAACAACATGCATACATTTTAAGTGCAATGTTAAGGAAAAGAAGCCAGATATAAAAGAATGCAAACTGTTACCTACCCTTTATATGCAGTTCAAAATCTAATTAAATGATGTATTGTTTACAAATATGTAGGGAAATTATAAAAAATGCAAGGGAATGATTAAGCCAAATTTCAGAAGAGTGCAGCAGAAGGTGAACGAGAGAGAAATGTGGAGTTCAGTTCCTTAATCTGTGTGTGGGCACATAAATGTTTATTTTGTTTGATTATTACTATTTAAAATTGCATGTGTGTTGTATGCATCCAGTTGTGTATATCATACATATTAGTCAAGGGAAAAGATAAAATTATGGTATGAAATCATCAAGTTTTGGGTGGAAATGGAGAACAGAGACACTCAGCTAGTTCTGGTCAAAGTGGAAGTTGGTGTCATCCCATTTCAGAACAATTTGTTAATATTTAGTGTAGTTGACTGTGCAAACTGACCCTGACCCTGAAATTTAGCAGAGTCTCCCACTCAGGTGCAAAAGGACATATAAACAATGGCGCTTAATGCAGCACTGTTTATAATAGTAAGATCCCAATTAGAAGGGAAATGAATTTTAAAAGTTGGCATAGTCATACAATTGTATGTAAGTTAAAAATTATTCAGCTAGAGTTTATACCTCAACTGGGGAAAGAAAAATTAAGCAGTAAAAAATTCCAGAATGATATAGAGAGTATGATATCAATTAAAATATATTTTATTTTATATAAAATATAAAATATATAAAATATATAAATATACAAAATACTTCTATAGAATGCTTATATCTGAATATGAATGAATTAAATATATAAAAGTATGCACAACAACTTTATAATAATGGTTAGCTCTTTGAAAATCCCTGTCTCAGAAACCTCAAATTATAGCTTCCAGCTTACATGGAGCTTTTATTTCAGTGTCAGGGATCGTTAAAATAGAATATCTGTGCAATCAGGGATGAAGTATTAAGAGGATATAGGTAACCTTGGAGTTGGGGGAGACTGTTGATACAATGTGGAGGATGATCAAGAAAGGGAAGCAAAGATGTGTATCTTTCAGTGTTCTGCCTTCTTATATGTGGCAAGATGGGAAGTAAGAAGTCTAAGAAGAGGAAATCTATTTGAGGACTTTGTCCATAGTCTTTGACAAAGTTACTAAAATACTGCAATCATACTATATTCTTGTATAATGTTTGATTCTTTCAAAAGCAGTTTAACATATATTATTAACTCTATGTAGAACATGGGCAGGCAGGCAGTGTTTTTCTATTACCGTTAGGAAACTGAGGACCCCCAAAGTTTAATGATTTATCCAAGGTAATACAACTAGCGAGTGATACAGTTCCAGGTGGAATTCCTTTCTCTCTTAGAGCTGCAGTGTTTTTTATTTGACAATCCTCCCTCCCCAACTCTGTTAGCCTAGTTTTCAATTCGAAGAAATTACCCTAGGGGTGCCTGGCTGGCTTTGTCAGTAGTGCGCATGACTCTCCATGTCAGGGTTATGAGTTTGAGCCCCCTTTTGGGGGTGGAGGTTACTCAGAAATCAGTAAATAAATAGACTCTTTAGAAAACACACAAAAAACCAAAAAGAACACCACATACCTTTTTATCTAACGCAGTTTACTTTTACATTCAGGAAAAGTGTGAATGGGAAGGAAATAAGGTCATGCATTCTACTGATATCAGAATGTAGCTAAGAAGGTTCATAAATCAAGCTGGCAGTGAATCTTCAGCAGTGCATAAACTTGGGAGTGAGTAAAATACTGTTTACTTTGCTTAGCTGCTGATACCTGCCGGGAATTCTGTAGAGCGGTGTGGCCTGTGTCATGGCACACCTGTAAAGTGCCAGATCAAAAAGCAGGAGCTGTTTGATCTTCATTATTCCAGGCAAAAGCCCACTTTACACACCCCTGCTTGAAGCCTAGACGTCCTGAGAAAATAAGTCTCTCTTAAAACCCAACCCCTTGATCTCTTTTGGAAATCAAGTTTTGGCCTCATGTTCTTGAAGTTTTATATTATAATTATATTCATTGTGATTTAATAAATACTATACTGGTACACAAGGCCATAGGGAGACAAGCTCTTCGACAGCCATACTGAGCTTAAAGCTAGTCTGGCAAGTACACAGGTTATACGGTTTTTAAACTATGAGCTAGAGGCACCGCAGGGCTCAGTTGGTTGAGTGTCCAATTCCAACTTCAGCTCAGGTCATGATCTCATGGTTCATTGGCTTGAGCCCTGTGTTAGGCTCTGTGCTGACAGCTCAGAATCTGGAGCCTGCTAAGGATTCTGTGTCCCCCTCCCTCACTGTCCCTCCGTCGCTCATGCTCTATGTCTCAAAAATAAGTAAAACATTAAAAAAAAAAAAAAACCACCTGTGAGCTATATTTCCTTACTCAGTTATATAGATGAAGATACCAAAGACACTTTTCATTGAAGGCTTTGTGGAACAGGTGCCAGTATAAGAGTAATCAGATGGGAAGAGGAGGACCACCCTCATCTCAGCAATCTTAGAAACACTCTGTAGATGGCCTTTATTATTACACATATTTAGAGCTAGAATTTTCAAGGGTTTACAGCTGGGCTACATAACTCAAGGAAGCTCCTCTTAGGAATTTTAGGGATTCCTTTCTACTTCTTACCTCTGGAACCTCGTACTCACTTTTGTCACGTTCTCCTATCAAGAATTCTTTCAAGGATGAGGGAAAGGAATGAGGAAATGGATGGGTGAGGTGAGAAAGTAATGCAGGAAGTTTGGGGACTCTTAGTTGATGTACGAGTAGTGACATAACTTTCCAGCTCAGAGTTAAATTCTAAAATTCAATACACTGGACTCAGATCTCGGCTCCTCTCTGTATGTCTTATGGGACATTCCACAACTTGGTTTCTCAGGTCTCCATTAATTCAACTATAAAATGGGGACAGGAAGACCATTTACTTTACAGAGATGCCGCCAACATTGAAAAGCATCATTCGGGGAGCAAATAACAATGCTCCTGATACATAGAAAGCACAAAATAATCATTCTTTTGCATTTATTAATTTTTAAAATATAATTTACTGTCAAATTAGCTACCATACAGTGTGGATAGTGTGCTCTTGGTTTTGGGGGTAGATTCCCATGGTTCATCACTCACATACAACACCCAGTGCTCATCCCAACAAGTGCCCTCCATTCCTTTTTAATGCAAATTGTGTTAATTGTGTTTGAATGGGGCACCCTCTCACTTCATCACAAAATGCCTCCTTTCTCTCCTTCCTCCCCATTTTTAGGATACTGATTCAACATTAACCTGTAAGGAGACACTGCCTGGTTATGGGAACGGACTCTAATAAGGGCAAGAATAATGTCAATCATAACCAAGGCTGTAAAACATGAGTGTTGAAAATGGTATTTAGGAAGCTCATAATCATTGCTCTACTTCTTTCTATCATCTGAGGAAATGTTTTATGATCAGGTGAACAGAAGGGTGTGAACCAGCAGCAGCCCTGTAACTTTGAAGCTCGATACTTTGAGACTCACTTATTCTCACAATGCCTGACCACACCCTTACACCCTAACAATGCCACACCTTCAGTTTCCAAATGGAAAATTTCCATTATGAAATGTGAGCATTGCTTAAACTTAAACTTCGGGGCATTCTCCTTGGGAAACACATGTTTCATTGCATCTTTTCCACCACCAATTTTGAGAAAGTCATCTAGTTGTTTTTCCCTTTTAGTTCAGTTTCTCCTTAGCATACACTCATTTCCGCATATCTCTAAATAGTCCATCACGGTTAAGAAAGCTTGAGAGGAGCATTTAAAGAATCCAGAGTGTTGCAGTTTGAAGAACAGAAATGATGAATCTATAAATAAGTATTTACCATTGTTGATTACTCCAACCATGAGGAGAGGGATTCTCTGCCTCGGATTCTCTTGTAATCAACAGAGTAGGTAAAAGTGACGCTATGTGACTTTAGAGGTTATGTGAGAAGTGATCTGATGGCTTCTGCCTGGCCTCTTGGGCTGTTGCTCTGCAGAACCTGGCTGCCACGCCCTGAGAAGCTGAAGCTGTATGGAGATGCTCAGGGTCACAACTCTAAGTGAACAGCTGGCATCAACTGCCAGCCAGGTGAGTGAGGATTCCACGTTGGTCATCTGGTCCCATTAGGCCTTCAGATTCCTGCAGCCCCAGCAGACCTCTGGCAACAACTTCCCAAGAGACCCAAGCAATAACCACCCACTCACGTTATGAGTAAATAAAATGTTTTCTTTTAAAATGTTCATCCATTTAAGGCACACAATTTGGCACACTTTAGGAAATTTGGAGGTGTGCAGCCATCCACCACATCCCTATTATAGAACATTTCCATCACCTCATAAAGATCCCTCATGCCACTCACTGGCTGTAAAAATTTGTTCCCTCCCTCAGGCAAAGGCCACCAATAATCGACTTTCTGTCTTTACAGATTTACGTTTTCTGTGCATTTCATATTAATGAAATCATATAACATGGAGTCTTTTGACTATGACTCATTTCACATAAAATAACGTTTTTAAGTTCATCCATGTCGGGCCAGTGCTCATCTAATCTGGAGGCCTGAAGAGCCACCACTGAGGTGGCCCAAAGAATGGACTCTTGCCCAAAACTGTAACAGCAATCCTGCCTCAGTTTCTGGCCTACTGAACTGCCCTGAATTTTCACTGGCCAGTTGTATTAGCCAATTCTTTAAAATAAATCTTTCTGTGTGTGTCTGTATATCCTATTGGCTCCATTTCTCTAGAAATAGCTATAGTTTTCATAGATTCCTTTGAGGGGATTGAGGAAGTTCCTTTATATCTCTAAGGTTTTTTTTTTTTTTTTTTTTTTTTGGTATGGTTTTTATTTTTTATTTTTTGGATTTGGTGTTGCTGTTGTTTTTTAGTTTTCCAGGAATTGGTGTTAGAAACCATCAAACAATTTTCCTTTGTCTGTTGAGATGATTGTGTAATATTTGTCCCTTCTTCTATTAATGCTGTGAATCCTACTACATTAATTTTTGCATGGTAAATCAGCCTTGCATTCCTGGGATAAATCCCACCTCTATAATGCTTTATATACGTTGCTTTATATATGTTTAGTTTGCTAATATTTTGTTGATGATTTTTTATATCTGTGTTCATGAGGGATTGTTGTTCTGTAGTTTTCTTTTTGTGTGCCTCTATCTGGCTTTAGTATCAGGATACCACTTGCTACATAGAATGAGTTGGGAAAAGGGGGCTGTGGGTGACTCAGTCGGTTAAGCATCTGAGTTCAGCTCAGGCCATGATCTCATAGTTCATGAGTTCAAGCCCCGTACTGGGCTCTGTGCTGACAGCTCAGAGCCTGGAGCCTGCTTTGGATTTTGTGTCTCCCTCTCTCTCTGTTCCTCTCCTGCTCCCATTCTCTCTCTCTCAAAAACAAAGATTAAAAAAAATATATATATGTACATATATATATATATATATATTTTAAAGAATGAGTTAGGAAGTGTTCTAACATATTCTATTTTTCTGAAAGAGTGTCTGAAATACTGATATTATTCTTTTTTTTTTAATGTTTTATTTATTTTTTTAGGAGAGAGAGAGAGACAGTGTGAGCAGGGGAGGGTCAGAGAGAGAGGGAGTTACAGGCTGAAACAGGCTGCAGGCTCCGAGCTGGCAGTCAGCACAGAGCCCGATGCGGGGCTCGAACCCACGAACTGCGAGATCATGACCTGAGCGAAAGTCGGACGCTTAACCGACTAAGCCACTCAGGGGCCCCATGAAATACTGATATTATTCTTTTAATTGGTAGATTTCACCAATGAGGTCATTTTCTTGTGGGTAGGTTTTCCATTCTAATTTTTTTACCCCTTATCAGTTTATTCAGATTATCTGTTTCCTCTTTTTTATTTTTTTAAGTTTATTTATTTATTTAGAGAGAGAGAGAGAAGGAGGGGAACAGAGAGAGGGCAAAAGAGAGAACCGAAAGCCTGTATCTTCCACTCGCCTTCACCCACTGTGGGTAATTTGTTACATAGAAACAGATAAAATGAAATAGTGGGTTCTTACTAAGTTACTATGGTGAACATTTCAAATCCCTGTTTTCAAGGACAAAGCACACACCAAAGAAAAGTAATAAAGTCAGAGGAGAAAACAGCTAATGTGATTAATAATGTAAACTTCTGTTTCTCAGAGGAAAAACTCATATTCCCAAAGGCTATGCCACTTATGTATTTGAGGTGCTGTCACAGCACATCTGCATGACCCTTGCATGTGATTCTACATAAAGATCCAAGGAATAATGTGTCCTTTATGATGTCATTCTCTAGCATTGATACATTGAAATATATTTTATTTTTTTAAAGTTTATTTTTTTATTTTGAGAGAGTGAGAGAGGGTAGGGGCAGAGAGAGAGAGGGAGAGAGAGAATCTCAAGCAGGCTCTGCACTGTCAGCACAGAGCCTGACAGGGGGCTCGATCTCACACATCATGGCATCATGACCTGACCCAAGATCAACCTGTTCACTTAACCAACTCTTTAGGGTGCCACCCAGATGCCCCTGAAATATACTTATTTTTATTATTATTATATTTGTTGTTTTTCTTTAACTATAATGTTATAGTCAGCTAATTATATTATTATATAGGTATTGGGAACTGGTAAATGATTACATTATACCATATATAAATTTTATTTAGTAAAGAAAAAATTTTATGACATTTATTAATTTTTTAGATGATTTATTTTTGAGAGAGAGACAGAGACAGACAGACAGAGAAAGAGAGTGAGGGAGGGGCAGAGAGAGAGGGAGAAAGAGAATCCCAAGCAGGATCTGCACTGTCAGCACAGAGTCTGATGCAGGATCAAACTCACAAACTGTTAGATCATGACCTGGGCTGAATGAAGTCAGAGGCTTGACTGACTGAGCCACCCAGGTGCTCGAAGACATTTATTATTAAAAGGGGTATTGAAGTCATAGTGTTGAGAATCGCCGGAGTAAATAATCGCTGATAAGGCTCCCTATGTTAAGATAATATTAAATTTGCTAAAATCTGCTAAACCAATTTCCCTTAGATGCTTGATTAATATAACCCTGCAGTATAATAAGCAACTTCAAGGAATCTGTTTAGGTTCTGCCTTGTGTCTCTGACCTATTTCCTGTTTTAGGTATTGGTTAGTTTCTGTGTTGATCCTCCGCACAACTTAGAGATAAAAGCGGTGATACTAATTGTTAAACCAGCTTCAGGTGGCTTAATGAAACTACTACTTATAATACATCTTATATCTAAACACAAATAACGAAGGATATATATTCTGTGTGTGTGAGCAGGTGTGTGCACGTGTGTCTGGTCTGTGTCTCTATTTAAAATTCCCCCAAAATTTTGAGTTTTGTTATATGGCTCCTTAATTTTTGTTATTTGGCTTAATTTGTTTAATAATAACAATAAAAGAATACATTCACATTTAATGCTGCATAGGGTTTCTTTTCTGTTGTTTTTAAGTACACTTATTATACACCAGGTACTGCTCTAGAAACTGAGTTCCAATGAATACGGCATGTATTAGCCTGGTCTGTGTCAGGAAACAGAAGCCCACTTGGATTGTTCAACCACGGAGACTTAAAGCACCATTGTTTAAACTTTATTTGTTTATTTTGAGAGAGAGAGCAAGTGAGCAGGGAAGAGGTAAAGAGAGAGGGAGAGAGAGAGAATCCCAAGCCCAGACTCTAACTCACCAACCATGAGAACATGACCTGAACCCAAGCCAGGAGTCAGACGCTCAACGGACAGAGCCACCAAGTGACTCTTAAAGCACTATTCAAATTGGGGAATAGGTTTAAGAGGTGTTGAAGGCCCTGTGACTAGTAACAAGGAAAGCATTACTACCCAAGATCTAGCGGGGTGAGGGGAGAAAATACTTACCACAACCCCATTAAAGCCAGACCTGTGGAGAGTGGACTGCCCTGCAGGAAACTGTAGTTACCAGAACTAAGGCCCAAAGTACAGTGAGAATAGGACAGAAATACACTGGCGACAACTTCCTTTCCATTTCTTACTTGCTGTTTGTGACCCCCGTGGTCGAAGCCCAAGCCCAAGGACCCAGGTGTGCATCTGTGAGGGTGAGCCTGGTCTGGGCTCCGAGCAGGGCCAGAAGAAATGGGGGATGGTTGTGAGGGCACCAGATG
Source organism: Proteles cristata cristata (assembly GCA_017311185.1). Lineage (NCBI taxonomy): Eukaryota > Metazoa > Chordata > Mammalia > Carnivora > Hyaenidae > Proteles > Proteles cristata. Next base: position 457,599 of record JAESUZ010005168.1, read on the forward strand.
GGAAGCGAGGGCATAACGTCAATAAGCCTTCGAGGAATTGATACTTGTGAATGTGCAGAGAGGTACGTGGGCCCTGGGAATACAACATGGTAATGGGCATGATGAAAGACACCTCACAGTGCTGGGGACACACAGGAAGAGAGATCTATCCCAAAGGAGGGGTCTTCACTGAAGAAATACTTCTCAGTACAGTGTTTGATTTCTGACTCATATTCATATAGGCCAAGAAAGATGGGGAGCAGGGCATTCGAGGCAGTGAGACATTTGGAGTCCATCATGGTAATTATGTAAATATCAACCCCAAAACACTTATTTAAAGATCTATTAAATATCAAACCCTGTGGCAGGCACTAGGGATTTAAGACACGATTTTTATTTTCAAAGGATTTCCATCATTTTTATATTCCGGAGTGTAAGATGTCTGACTCAAAGAAATATAGGATAGAATTAAATGCTACCTATTTTTATTACAATGTACTACTTGTTTTACTGTGTTTATACCAGAGTTTCCAAAGGGTATTCTGAAGAACACCACTTCATATATAAGTATATAAGTGTTTCTCAAGAAATAGGCTTTGTAATCAGACATATTAGAGAGAGGCTGGGTTACATAAAGTTAATCAGGTACCTTTACAGCATGATTTCTTGGTTTTTTTTTTTTTTTTTTGCAATGTTGCCCATAACTCCTGAGGCTACTCTAGAAAGTTTAGCATCTTCCAAACCCATTTGAACATAGAAACCATTTACTGAGAAGCGTCTCCTGGTTCTAGTGTTCTGAGGAACACACTCACCAAGATGTGGCAGCTGTCTTTCCCAAATTAAGAAAATAATAATTCAACTATAAAATGATTTAAATTAGTAAAAAAAAATAACACTATTTAAAGGATGAGAATAAGGAGATCTAATCTCTCAATTTACGTTTTCTGTTTATGTGAACCAAGAGTCACTCATTTTCAGGGCACCTGGCTCGCTCAGTGGTTGAACTTTTGACTCTTGATTTTGGCTCACGATGTGATTCCAGGGTTGTGGGATCGAGCCCAATGTTGGGCTACTCACTGAGTGTGAAGCCTGCTTGAGATTCTCTCTCTCTCTCTTTCTCTGTCCCTCTGCCCTATTTGTGCCCTATTTCTCTCTAAAAAAAAAGTTTTCATTTTCATTTCTATGCATCATGATTTTCTTTTCTATTATATTTTTCAAGGTTTTATGTTCTTTCAAGAACTGGAAGACAGACCTGAAGCGAGGGGGAAAGCCACCTGCAGAGACAAGGAGTGTGATGTGGGGCTTTCTACTTACATGTCATTTTCTTTGTTTTTATTTAATTTTTAATGTTTTATTTATTTCTGAGAGAGAGAGAGAGAGAGAGAGAGAGAGAGAGAGAGAGAGAGAGAGAGAGTGTGTGAGCAGGGAGGGTCAGAGAGAGAGGGATACAGAATCTGAAACAGGCTCCCGGCTCTGAGCTGGCTGTCAACACAGATCTCGACACGGGGCTCAAACCCATGACCATGAGATCATGACCCGAGCCGAAGTCGGATGCTCAACCGACTGAGCCACCCAGGTGCCCCCTTTCATGTCATTCTCAATGGCAGCTGCCACCCTAGCAGAAAAAGCACCAACAAAAGTAAGAGGAATTATTATTTATTATTTATTATTATTATTATGGTCTTCAAATGCTATGTATCTATTTTCAAGTTTGGGATTCACCAGGAGTGACTACCATTGTTTTCTAGTTTTCGAAGTAATAAAAGTTCACTGTGTGTAGATCCTGGATCCAGCATCATGTAAAGCAGTCCCAGGAGCTAAATGCAAGGAGCAGAAATACCAGCATTAGAAGATCCAGGTTGTTTGTTCTATCCAATAAACTCTCAAAGATGTATCCTTCTCTATTTGTATTGTGCAGGTTTTCTATTTGATAAAGTGCGATATTTAAAGTGCAGTCCTTTGGGGCGCCTGGGTGGCTTAGTCGGTTAAGCGTCCGACTTTCGCTTAGGTCATGATCTCACGGTTCATGGGTTCGGGCCCCGCGTCGGGCTCTGTGCTGACTGCCAGCTCGGAGCCTGAAGCCTGTTCAGATTCTGTGTCCCCCTCTCTCTCTGACCCTCCCCTGCTCACGCTCTCTCTCCTAGAAATAAATAAAAATATTAAAAAAAAAAAATAAAGTGCAGTCCTTTAAGTATGCAATGCATTTCTTTATTTGATACACCAAGCTTTTTCCTGTTCCCAATGTCCTTGGTATGGAGAAAGAGCAAAGGAGTGAAAAGATGGATGTATTTCTTTTGGTAAAGTTCAGCTCATACTGCCTGATGGACCAAAGTGTACTAAATTTTGTATGCAATTTTGTGTCTGCCTCACAATCACTGGAGGGAGAGCGTTATGGGTTGATGTAAGTAGACTTCTCCCTCTGATGTTAAAGAAATCAGAAGGAGAGACGGATGGACAACTATACAGTCACATATATTAGCCCACTGTGCTAATATTGTCTTGTTAAGTAAGATCAGAAGATAAAACCCCCTGAACTCAAACACTCCATAAAACTGGTCCCTTGTCCTAGACAGCCCTATCAGCAACTTGCTATCCAAGTTATGTCTAGGTCATTTGGGCTTAGCCTTTTATACCAAAAAAAAAAAGGGGGGTGGTGGTGGAGGAGGAGATACTGATGGAGGAAGACTAATTTTCCTTACACAGAAGCGCAGGAGGCAAACTGCCTGCTGATTGTAAAATGCTTTCAAATGGGAAGTGCTTCTCCGTAAATGTGCATCTTTATTCATTTTTATGTAAAACAGATCACATCAAAAGAGACAATTATTCGCTGAAACTAGATGTTGCTTTCTTGATCACCTCTAAATTGAAATCCTCCTGTTAGTGGAGGATAGATAGTGGAGAGAAGATGAATCAGACATCTATGGGGCACTAATTCAATCAGAAGGAGAATCATCACTGAGTTTGCGTCTTCAAAACCATTGGGGGTGGGGGTGGGGAAAGGGAAGGGGATCAAAAAGCCAGGCAGTAGACCCGATGGGACAATGACTCTGCATTTCGGTGACAATTCACTTTTGTCAGTTCCTGATTGGTGTGAATCACTCTGACGAAGTCCAGGGTGATAACATCACTGGAAAGGAGCTATGAGGTCTGAAAAGATGACAGAAATGGGAAATCCCTCCGCCTCAGTGTCCCCATCAGAGCACAGATCTCCTCAGCAGTGTCAAGCTGACCTTTAGCGAAGGAAGCGTAGGGTGGGATTCTTGTCTCTTTGATTCTTTTTTTCTTGTTTGAGTTACACGAGGGCTCAATAGCTTCCCTACACAGAAGCTGGCTCAGTGAAGTTTCCTCCAAACGATCTCAGTCCCTCTCTGGATGCACAATTATGAGGTGTCCAAAGCCCACTCACCAAGCTTTGTATGAACCAACTAAACTGAACTCTAATCTGTGCTGAACAAAAGGCGTGGGACCTCAGATGAAATCAAGTCTTAAACTGGTGACATGAAAGGTAGACTATTTTTCTGCGAATTTGTGGTGGTTTAATTCTTGCACCGCCAGTGAGTTGAGAACTTGGGGAAATGTTCATTCTTTTCGCTGAGACAGTTTGTTTGCATTTGGATCTTTTTTGAAGTCTTGGTTTTAGAACCTGTTATTGAGGTGTGACATACCTACGGAAGAGTGGACAGATCTTAAGGGTACATGCAGCTCCGTGAATTTTTATAGCCATGAACAAGCTGTGTGACCTGCACCCAGATGAAGAAACAGAATTTACTAGAATTCTGGAAGACTCCTCCTTCTTCTTCCCAGTCACTGTTCTCTTCACAGGATAATCGTGATCTGATTTCTGATACTGGATATGTGCATTTGAAATTCATATATAAATGAGTTATGTAGTATGCATTTCTTGTGTCTGGTTTCTTTGGGTTAATATTGTGATTAATCCATATTGTTGTGTTAATTCTCACTGCTGGATCATACTCCACTGCATGAACATACCTCGATTTATATATTCATTCTACTAATTTATTCATTCCCAATTTTTGGCTATCAGTAAGAACACCACTGCCAAAAAATTCTTGTACGTGTCTTTTGGTGAATATATACATATCTTGTCTGGGCACACGCTTAGGATCCGAATTGCTGGGACACAGGTTAAATGAATGAAGTGCTATAGTAAATACTGACACAGGCAGGGTGATTTTCCTTTTTGGAATTCAGAGGACAAAAGGAACATCCCCCATTGACTCGAATGCAGGAATTAAACACGGATAGAAAGCGAAGTTCACGGTATGTTTCATGGCAGGTTTGTGAGTTTATGCTTCACATGTGTGTCAGACTGCATACTCTGGTGTTTCTCACACTATTGCAAAAACCGGTTGCTTTTCTGAAGTCACTGAGTATCTACAGTGCAATGAAGTGTTGCTGGAAGACAGCCTTTGATAGACTTAAATTTGATATTTGGTAGTTGAAGTCTCACTGCTATTATTTATATACTTTCACTGTTGAAAGTTAGCCTGGAAAGATAATAAGGAGTCTCTAACTAGAAAAGCCTTCCTAGCTTTGGGGACAAAGAAGGAGATGGAGTGGCCCTCAGACGACCCACTTTTGTTGAACTATTCCGGAGGGCTCATGACATGCTTGTAATCAAATCAAATCTAAAGACAACCCCTCATGTCATATCAGAAAAATAATTTCAACTTACATGAAAAAAAATGAAGAGCTAAGGGTAAACTTCCAACACTGAAGGTATATAAGCAGATGGTAGAATTGGGTCGATCAGAAAAGGATGCAAAGCAAAATGGTTTCTATATCCTGGCCTTTTCCAAAATGAAGATTAAATGGTGCTGGAGGACAGGTTTTTGGTGTACGGAAATTGGGTCCAATACAAGACCTATCGATGTGGATGCAAAGTAAATTGCTAGGTCATGTAGAGTCTTGTAATCACCCAGAAGGATGTCAAAACATATCCAGAAGTGAAACCACTTCTTCTGTGTGAGGAATATAGCACCTGCAGAGACTCTTTACAAACTTCGGGTCTGTAAGGTGTACCCTGCATAATTTATTACACACTATTTGCGGCTTGCAAAGCTCCCATGCACAACTTCAGGAAATGAATAATTTATCAGTCTTTGAAGGATATTCTGGAGCATTTGTAAAGGCAGATGGTAGAACTTGAAGCGTACTATACATAATTTTTCAACAATGGTAGTATAGAATTAAATGGCCATTGACGAAAATAGAGGCATGGGATTTTGAAAGTGTACTTTGGAGGGATTCCCTTCTCCATTTGGTAAAATGGATTTTTATTGGCTATAAAAATATCCACTGCACTTAGAGAGGTTTCCTTAGCAGATGAGTACAACAGTTATATTTGCAGTCCTCTTTTAATAATATTGAATTTAATTGACTTATATTTATTTGATTTATATTCCTACCTAACTCTTCCAAGGGCATATGCTGCAAATTGACTTATATTGATTTTTTTAATTTATTGCCTTGTTTAAATTGTCTGGAAAAAAGAAAAATATCATTTTTTACATTTAAAAATTTTAGAGAAGAAAATGCTTTTTAAAAAGGGGTAGATTTATCACTGGATGTGCTCATGGTTATGAATGAATAGAATGATCATTTAATTTGAACACATGACAGAAAACATTTATTGTAAGTTGCACAGAGACTTAAGAATATACGCCCATTGAATTTATGATTAAGTATTTTGTTATTTACTGTTAATTGCTAGTAGGTATAAGCTCAACTACAGTCTTTCTACACAATGCATATGTTTTGTTTCTTTAAATAAGATATCGTATTTATTACAAGTAGGTTAAATCATCCCAAATTTGGCAAACGGAGCCTGTTAAAACATTCAGATATGTTGTTTAAAACTGAAAATTTACTGAATCTGTAAGAAATAAATAGGAATGCCACGCCAATATTCTTTGTCCCTCACCAAAAAATAACAAAAAGTAAAACCACTATTATTAGCATTTTAAAATGGTTAACATCTCATTATTCCTAGGAATAAAAATGTGGTAAATATTCAGTTAATAGTAGTACCTAGCTTTTTCATTAAGCCATAAAATTTGCACTGGCTATATTTATATTTGCTGTCATATTGCTAATATTCCCCAAATTCATCTAAAGAAATTATTGTAATAACTACCATTTATTGAGCATTTATTAGTTTCAAATGCTGTGAGAATACATATACATGTGCATGCGTACAACACAGATATATCAATAAAAATACTGTTGATTTTCAGTTTTAGTTGGTAAAGTTTATTTTAAACTTTAGGTACGGTTTTCAAACTAAGAATTTGAGGGTTATATTAACTCCTATTCTCCTAACACATGTAAGTCAGAACTACAGAAGAGCGTGTTCTAGAATATTATTTTGGTTTTATCTTTAGTTTTATGTGTAATAATAATGAAAGTTACCATTTATTAAATACCTATTATGTTAAGCCTCACACTTGGCATCCCATATACCTTATTAATGATACAAGAGCTTTTCTCTAACTTAACAGTATTTCAGACAGAATGCCTACTGTGTGCCAAGAGCTTTGTTATTTTGGTTATAGCCGTGAATAGTTCTGATAAAGACTCTATTCCCTGGGAGATTGTATTCCCATCAGAGAGACTGAAACAAACACAAACCAAATAAATAATACATAGTAAAGAGAGTAGTTAAGTGCCACAAATGATAATAAGTAATAAAATAAATAAAGTAACTCAACAGGCCAAGGAAATAGAGAACGATGGAGAGGTAGCTGTTCTAGAGAGTGGTCAGAGAAGGCGTGTCTGAGGAGGGAAGACACCAGAGCAGAGACCCAAAGGAATGGAGGCAATGAGGTGTGTGAAGATCTGAAGGGGCCCATTCCGTGAAGAGCCTGGAAGCAGCAGGGGCCAGGCATTTTCACACCTAGTCAGGAAGGCTGGGAGAGAGAGATGGTGACAGAGACAGAGTAAGAGAAAACTGCCCTGGCCAAACCTCATAGGTTGCTGGAGCCACTGAAAGGCATTTGAAATTGCTCCGGATGGGATGGCGATCCTTTGGGGAGCTTTAATCAGAAAAGGGGGTGAGATCTGGGGCGCCTGGGTGGCTTAGTTGGTTGAGCTTCCGACTTTCGCTTAGGTCATGATCTCGCGGTTCGTGGGTTCAAGCCCCGCGTCCGGCTCTGTGCTGACTGCCAGCTCAGAGCCTGGAGCCTATTTCAGTCTGTGACTCCCTCTCTCTCTGACCCTCCCCTGCTCACGCTGTCTCTCTCTCTCCCTCTCTCTCTCCTAGAAATAAATAAAACATTAAAAAAAATTAGTATAAAAAAAAAAAGAAAAGAAAAGGGGGTGAGATCTGATCAGCATTTAAAAACAAATACATAAAACTTTAAAAGATATGGAAGTGTTGCTTTCTTATTGTCAAGATTACTTTTCCTAACATTTTCATTCATCCACTCAAAAAATTTATTGAGCAGAAGGCACAATATGAGTCCCGAGGAAAGGTAAAGATAAATACACAATCCTACCCTCAAATAGCTTCTACCACTCAAGTGTCCTGTTGTGGGACATGATTACGATGTTTACTATTATCGGATTATATGCCAAAGGCTACGGGTGTAGGAAGATAATTTCCCATAGTATGGGGGTGTCCTGGACACCCCTTATCGGGGAGGATTCAAAGACGAGAGATCCATGAAGGGTCTTGAAAGATAAGTAGGAGTTAACCCCTCTGTCAAAGGACTAAATGGCCAGGGTGAAGTGTGGTATGTGAGGAGCTAAGGAGAATTCTTCATAGAGAAATGGCATGTGTATACCTAAGGAGGTAAGCTCACAGCTGCCACTCTGGGGATTCTAGATAGTCGGGTTTGGGCGGGAGCATTTGGCTAGTGGTGAGAGATGAGTTGAGAAAGGTAGTCAGTTTTCTGTTGCTCAGGGTCTCAGAGTCTTCATTAAACATCTGCACGTTATCCATTAGTATTAGGTGGTCATTAAAAAGATTTTAAGTGAAGAAGCATCATATTACAATACACTGCTAAGACAGAAAAGGATTGGGGTGTAGTAAGTAAGGCTTTAGGAAATTGCTGTAGTAATCCAGATGAGAAATGATGAAGGTCTAAACTAGAGTGTTGTAATGGGAATGGAGTCAAAAAAAGAAAAGAAAGGATTCATGAAGGGGTCAACAGGACTTCATTACTGAATAGATGAGGGGAATGAGGATATCTCTATCTCTGAAATCTAATTAAAATGACTCATCATAACCACTGCATCATTATCCCGTCTTTCAATAAATACTGCACCTTTAAAATACATATCATACAGGTACCTGGGTGGCTCTGTCATTAAGCATACAACTTCAGCTCAGGTCATGATCTCATGGTCCATGAGTTCGAGCCCTGTGTTGGGCTCTGTGCTGACAGCTCAGAGCCTGGAGCCTGCTTTGGATTCTGTGTCTCCCTCTCTCTCTGCCCCTCCTCTGCTTGCACTCTATCTATATCTCTCTAAAAAATAAATAAAATATTAAAAAAATAAAGTACACATTATACTAGCTAATTAACATGATTTTCCAATTGGTGGACTGTAGGAAATTATATGATTAGCTTGTTAAGAATTTGTTAGAATAGCTGGTGTATTTGATGGCTCTTAAATCACACCAAGTACTCTCAACTTCCCTTATGATTAGCACTGGAGAGGCTTTTGGCTGGGTTAAAATCATGACCATTGGAATACAATTAAATTTGTTGTATGCCTGAGAAGGCTTAGGCTCTATTTTCACTTGGTGGTTTAAAAAATAATAATAATTTGCATAGAGCTATTGAAAGAATGATTTTTTTTTTGCCATTTGCATTGAGCAACCTTTATGTGGAAACAATGGGATGTACCGCACTTATTAGACAAATAGGTTCTCGTAGTGAGAATTCAGTGGTTACTGATCATTTATCTGTTGGATCCTATGTTTTCTCAGGTATTCTTATTTGAGAACCGCCCTTGTCTCACAAATTTATTCTTTTAGGTTGAAGTATGCAAAACATCAAGTTTTTCATGTTCTGGGGTGGTGGTGGTGAAACTGTGGACAGTATGCTTATTTACTCAAAACCCCCCGCAAAGTTTCTGAGATGTAAAATACCCTTCTAGTTCACAGAATTTGGCTGATCAAATCTACCATTCTAGGAATGTTTCTCAGATGATCTTACTGGGTGTCTTTTTATTCCTCTAGAAGTTGAGTGAGCGGGTGACTCCACTGAGCATGAGGTCTTACATTTAGTCCTGGCTTTGCCATTGCTACTGTTGTGTTCTCGGGCAGGAATAGGCAGCTTACATAATACCCACCCAGATGATCATTTGTGGTTTGGTTACTAAACGCATAAAAAATATTACACCAAGTTTTAAGGATGCTTGTGAACAACAGTTACCCACTTCCTTGTGTTTTTTTTTTAATTACTACTTTTTCAAGACACAGGGTTTTTGTATCACCATTTGAGATGTTACTGAAAGCATCTTGTATGCACTGTACTTTAAACAGAGGTGTGAATAACAAACTATAAACATGTATTTGGACACTGTGAATCCACATTTATATTTTAGGTGGACACTTGATTAGAACCGCCAGTTAGCTGGAAGACTGCAGTGATCTTCTGAAAAATAACTGCAAGTATCACTGCTTGGGTTATAATAACGTTCGGCATTGAGTGGCTGCACTTCTGATTAAATTGTTCGGGATAAAATATGTGGGATTTTGAGAGTTTGTAGGGGGAGTTTTGTCCATTTTTCAACTCTGTTTTCTTCTCATCCCCCATTCCACTCACATAAGCCATCTCCCATAAAGAACTCCCTCAAATTTTGGCTGAAATTCTCAATTTTTCTGAAAAGAAATATGCATGATTATAGTTGAGGTGGAAAATGCAAACATCCTTAAAAGTTAATGTACTGAATTTAATGCACACTAAACAGCCATGTCCTAGAAGAGGTTTGAAAGAGAGTAGTTTCTAATAGTTTTGGTTTACATTCAAATGTGAGATGGAAAGAAAGGGTACAGAACTGAATGCACAAAACGGTGGCCTGCTAGACCACAGGACAAATATATATATATACATATATATATATTTGCTGTTTATATATATATATATATGTATGTATATTTGTTGAGAAGTTAGAGTTCAGGGTTAGGGGGTGACTTTGCAGGACACAGCACCAGAGAGAAGGTTGGTGTACAAAAAGGGACAGTAAGTTTTTAGAAATGTGCAGAACCCTGTGGGTTCATCCATACATATGTATAAGGAGATAAAGTAAGGAAAGAATCACTGGAAAGAAAGAGTTGAGACAATCACTGGAGACAGGGTTGGTAATATTTTGTATTCCTGCCAGACACAAGAAGAAGATCTCTGAATACTTTGGAAGACTGCATAGTACCCTCAGAACGGTACTGCCTTAATAGTGGTGCCAAACTGCTCCCAGACTCAAGGTTTCACTTGACCTATCTTAGTACAGTTTTAAAACAACATTGGAAAGAATCAAACTAATTCCAAGTGCTAGAATTGTATCTCAGCAAAAAGCCCAAAAATAATAATAATAAAAAAAATCCCGGATCCTACCATGTAAAATTCATAGTTTGTAGCATCCAGTAAAAAATTAACAAGCATGCATAAAAACAGAAAATATAAGTGATAACCAAGAGAATAAAAAATAATTAACAGAAACAAAGCCAAAAAGAAAAGAGATGACAATCAATAGACTAGGATATTAAAACAGCAATTATAAATGTACTTCACATGTTCAGGAAAGTAAAGGAAGGAAAGAATATAATGAAGAGCAAAAAGGATATTTAAAAAAGATGCATATTGAACATCTAAGGGTGAAAAATAGAATATCGGAACTAACAACGAAACTGGATGGGATTGGTAGCACAGGAAACACGACAGAAGAAATTAGGTGAATTGACGACACAGTAATATATATCATTCAGTTTTATTTAAAATTTTATTTTAAATGTAATAGAGGAGGAACAAATAAAGCCTGAAAAATAATTCTTCAGTGAATTTTGGGGTAGTGACAAGTAGTCAAAATATATGTATAATTAGAGTTTTAAAAGGAGAAGAAAGAGATAAGGGGATGGAAAAATATTTGAAGAAATGATGGGAAAAATTCAAATTTGATAAAAACCTATACAGCCATAAATAAAGGAAACTCAGTAAACTATGAGCAGGAAAAAAAAATAAAGAACTGGGCCAAGAGACAAAATCCAATGGTTGAAAACTAGTGATAAACAGAATATGTTAAATTAGGAGAGGAGGGCACACCTCTGTGTCAGTTTTCTATTGCTGTGTAACTAATCACCACAAAGTTAATATCTTAAACCTACTTGTAATCTCATAGTTTATAGGTTAGAAGTCCAGTCAGGCTCAGATGGGATCTCTGCTTAGGGCTCACAAGGATAAATTCAAGATGGCAGCCCTATCTCTTACCTGGAGGCTCTGAGTAAGGGTGCTTTTTCAAGCCCATTCATGTTTTTTGGTTGGATTTAATTGCTTGTAGTTGTAGGCCTAAGGTTCCTGTTTTCTTCCTGGCTACCAGTGGGCCCGTTCTCTCCTCCTAGGGGTCAGCTGCATTTCTGCTCCTACTTAAAATCTCTGATTTCCAGCAGCAGCTTGAGAAAACTTCCCACTTTTAAATGGTTCCTAGAATTACAGTAGACCCATCCAGGTAATATGCCTTTTGCTCAACTCAAAGTCAGCTGACTGGTATCCTCAAATGGATCTGAAAATCCCTTTTGCTATATCAGGTAACATGATCATAAGAGTGATGTATCTCTCTGTATTCACAGTCCTGGAGATTAAAGAAGAAAATCTTGGAGAACCGTCTGAGAATCACAAAAACTGATACACTAATTGAGAGCGTTCGGTGACAAAACTTGTATGGAGCACCTGAAGGATGGACGCTGTGGAGCACAGTCGCATGTGTACAAGGGACAAGAGAGAGAGGGCAAGGACACCATTTTAAGCCACACGCATGAGTGAGGCTCAATAGGCCCTGGGGGAAAGACAGACAGGGTGCGTAGGATGTGGTGTGGCAGATGACCGGTAACAGCAGGTAGTGGCAGAAAACAGTAGCTGAAGAAAGTTCGTCTCAGGGTTTCCGGTACCATTAGGTGACAGATTCCATCAAGATAATCGATTCCTTTGCCTAGCACAGACCTCGGTGCATAGAAGGCAGGTATTAAATATGTTTGGAATCAAAAAAAAGAAAAAAATGAGTGGAGGTGGATTGGCAGTAAGACAACACGCAGAAATGGAAGAATCGTAACAGGAGGTTACTTGATAAATCCAGGAAGGCAGGCGATTAAGTCCAATGTCTGGGTCGGCAGTTTCCTTGGGGGCAGTCTTCGAGGGGAGGAGGCAGGGACGTGACCACAGCGATATCTAGTCGGGCATGACGCTAGGTAGTGTCTACATTCATATACTCCTTTGATTCTCACGATAACTGCATGATATAAACATTCTTTTCCTCCCTCGATGTAGTTGTAGAAAAAAGTAAGTTTTGAGTAGCATCAATAAGCAAATTGCCCAAGAGCTCATAGTTATCGATGGAAAGAACGAGGATTCTTGCTGCCTGAACTCCAAACTACGTTTCCTCCTCGTTTGCCCGGTCCTTGGCGGCCATCAGCTGATAAACATATTGATAAACATATCAGACTGATGATTTGGTCACGGCAATTTTACTGCACGTTTGTGTCAGGCACTATCTGGGAGCTGTTAGTTACTATTTTTCCCATCAAGGGCAACTGAAATGTGATCAGATAACAACTCGCCTTTCCCACTTACTGCATTCAGGTTGCATACGGTTATGGAGAGGCTTCTGTTCCCTTCCTATTCACTGCATCCTGCTGGATCCCACGTGCTGGGAGTGCTGGATGCCACAGTTTGAAACATGCCTTCTCATTATACGAGGTTCTGTAGCCCATTCCACAGAATTGCTCCTCTCCACAAGTGCTCCAAGGCAGGACGAGCTAGAGGACCTGGGGGTGGGGGTCCTGGGGCACAGAGACACTCATGCTGCCTTTTGAGTTCAGTGCGGGCAGGCAGATGGCCTTTTCCCAATGGACAGAGAACCAGCATTACCACATCAAGCCAGATATTCACACTGCATTCACATTTGCTGGAACAATCACGATGCGAAGTGGTGGGGGGTGGGGGACAAGGCTGAGGCTTTAATCATAATAGTGTGTAAGGGAAAGGTCACAACTACTGGGTCTTCTGGATTTTATAAAAATGTCTGGGTTTTGGTTGTAGGAGGAAAAGTTTTACGACCAGGAAGTTTATCACGTGGAGGTGACATGAAATGGGAAGGTTGTTGTGTAGGGAAGTTGGGGCAACATAGGGAGGTCATGAGGACGTGAGAGAGAAATTGTGACGCAAAGATCCTTTGTGAGAGGACATGGTGAGAGCTGACAAAGACCCTTCAAAATGTAGTCCTCTTTTTTTTTTAATGTTTATTTATTTTTGACAGAGAGAGGGAGAGGGAGAGAGAGAGAGGGACGGAGGGAGGGAGGGAGAGAGAAAGAGAGAGAGAACGAGCGGGGGAGGGGCAGAGAGAGAGGGAGACTCAGAATCTGAAGCAGGCTCCAGGCTCCAAGCTGTCAGCACAGAGCCTGACATGGAGCCCAAACTTATGAACTGTGAGATCATGACCTGAGCCAAGGTCAGACGCTTAACCAGCTGAGCTACCTAGGCGCCCCAGTACTCTTCTTATTTGTACTTTCAGAAAAACCTTTTCTTCTTGTTAGCCGTTCTTTATAAAATGAATGGGAACCATGATACATATTGCTACATCCTGGGTCACTCTCACTGCCCATGTGAATTTATATCGCATGCATACTGGCCTATGGTTTTGGAAACGGGAATAAACATGCAGATTGTGAATAAACCAGCACTGTGAATAAATCAGCTTACCTACTGTTTACCGAGGTTAGGAGCCAATGTTAGCCAGAGCTTTTGGTCACACCCAGCCACCTATGAGAGTCTGAGACCTGCAGGCAGGTGGCTACATTTCTTTTTCAGCTATACCATCTCTAAAGTAACACAGTTATAAAAGGACATGACCATCAACTCCTCACAAAATGAACCAAACAGATGTGAAACCACAGTAGTCAGCATTGACTTATGGTCTAGAATATCCCTTTCTCTGTTTTTTTACTGGTGACTCATGATGAATGGTAACAGATTGATAGGGTTCTGGACGGGACAAGTAGCTGCCTGTAAAATTGAGACGGCATCCATCATACACATACTAATTGATTCATTAATATGAGCTACAGAGGTATTTTTTTCCCCCTTCTCCTTGCTGTGTTTAGACCTGTCGTCACTAACAGAAATAGAATGCCTTGTTTTCAAAAGCTGGGTAGAAATGCCCTTTAAGCACATGCAGGCAGTGTGGAAAATGATAGCAAATATTGTTCCCTCACTTTTATTTTTTAGATAAATAAACTCCAGTAATTCGTCCCTCTTTTCACATATGTAAAAATGTCTTCACGTAAATACACAGGTAAGATACAAAAGCAGGCACCTTATGGATTTAATGGCTTTCTGCAGTACTGTTTCTAAGTAAAACAGGTTGTTACGCTTGATACTCTGAGATTAAGTAATAAACATGCTATTGTTCTTGTTGAAGCCTCCCCTCAGGCCTGAAGTACTCTATTTATTGGACATATATTGTATGTTTGGCATGTGTGAGGCCATCAGAGGGACACAGAAGAGGAGAAAGACAAGGTTTTCACCCTCAAATTCTTATGATGTAGATGGAGAGACCAGGGAAACTCATGAAACAATCGCAAGGACTGAAAGAACAATATAAAAGAATGGAATGATAAATTCTGTGTCGAGCTAAGGAATGGCAGCAGGGCGATTTCAAGGGTGCCCCGGTGAATAGGAGAGTGTTGTCTGCGTACAGACCCAGCATGAGCAAAGACACGGAAATGAGTGCAACGCCATCATACCACAGGAACAATGATGAGACCCAGAAGCTGATCTGAATACGGGAATGAGAGCCGTGGAGAAGTTAAAGGCAAGGCAAAAACCCTATACTTTGTAAAAGACAGCTATTTAGCATCTTCCGGATTGGTAGAATAAAAGAGGAAGAAAACCAGGAAATAAACATTCTTTTTGAAAACGAAAATCCCTTCTTGTACCAAGGCAGTTTTACCCTGGCATTACTAATCATATGACAAGTCAAAGTCTAGCCAATTCAAGAAATTTTCAGTTTTATCTAAATCGCGTGCACACGTTCCTAACTTTTATGTTGATGTGGCAACATCATCGGAAAGCGACTTATTAGAAACGGGTGAGAGGGATTCTTTTCTCTAATGTACAAATTTGATTAGTGTATTAAGAGATTAACATTTACTGCAAAACAAAAGCAATAAGAACTTCAGTATGATCTCTTACCCCCCTCCCCCGCCACAAAACAAGTACACAGGAAAACCTCTCTTCCTTCTGAATTATATTGAACCTCAGTGCATGTGCTCAAGAGTCTTTTTCACTTGGGAATGATTGTCCGGGCGTGTGAACAGGTTGCATAGATATTTGTTGCTAGTCAATAAGAATTGGGGTAATTATACTGGATGCTGAGCACTGTCTGACTTGTTAAAATATAGCAGCTTAAGGTTACTTTAATAATTATCTTCATATTTTTTGGTAATTATTATGAGGAGAAGGCTAATTAGCTGTTTTGGATACCCAAGCAGAACTTGAACTGGGGCAAACGCAAAATAAAAAAATAATCTCTCATTAGGCCTCAGGCACAGCGACTTGGCTTCAGTGATAAAGTGCAATGGGTAGTTAGGAATGACTGGGAAGAAATCTTATATAATCATCTGTAAAACTTACTCTGCATGATTTACCGACAGACCAAATGTCTATTAAACTCTTTCGATATTGATTTATGTAAAAAAAATTAGGATGAGTCAAATTATTGAGCTTTATGGGAACCAAGAGCAGATGTGAAATCTAAAACAAGAAGAGGATTTTAATAAGATGTACAGACTATGCATCAGGCTTAGGGTTAATACTGGTCTCTGGGCCTGAAGAATTTAAATCAATCCCAAGACATGACAGTAAAAGGTTTATCATGAGTGCGAGTGCTTTTCTTTTCAGAGGCCATTATTCATCCTGTTTGGTGCGCATTATTATGGAAAGATACATCCGCCACTGGGCGGAACCCTCTCTATTGGGGAGGCTGAGTCATTACAATTCAGAGTGAAATGCAGTACAATTTCTATTTCCTTGGCAGTACTGAATAGACAGTTTGTGCTACTTGTTGACCATATCCACATCATTGTCATCTTAAAAATAAGAAAAAAAGTCTGTTGAAATCCTAATTTTAAATGACCCTTCATAGATAGAATACCTTACCAGAAAGAAAGCATTACAAGGAAAGCATCACAAAAATATTGAGTAGACACATTAGAAATGTGAGTATGATTCTTTGTCTTTGAGGGACTTACTGTATATTTAAATAAAGAAGAACCGTTTCATATTGTCTATATATCCATCCATCTATCCGAATATTTATCAATTCACCTATCACTTATTATACAAGTGGTAATAGGTCCCCCAAAGGGGGATTGCACTATAGGACTTACGAGAAAGGAGAGTCTGCTATAGTCTGGAAGAGTAACTCTTATTCTCAGAGGTTACTTGGTTTATTTGGGTCTGAGAGCTCTAAGGAGAACTGAACATAAAAGGTGGAATTCTCAGATTCTTGAATTCCTGCATTCTCATCTAGCCCTCTCGTTTAGTTGTGTGATCTTACACTGGTCACCTCAATTTACTAAATTTGAACTTGGTCACCCATGAAATGTGAACAATTACAGATTTCTATATCCTACACACCAATGGCCATAGCAACTGTATAAGGTGAGTATTATTATTACAGTTTAAATATTAGGACACCGAGGCTTACAAAGGCTAGGTAATGTCTTCAAACTTACAAAGACAATCCATGGATTCAAATGCAGGCCTTGTGCATTCCACCTCAACCTTGTTTCTTTTTCTACTATGCCGTGCCTGATTTTCCTCCCAGGACTATTCTGAGGATCAAATGAAGTAAACTCCAAAATGCTGCAGACATATGATGTGTGCCTGTACTGCTTGGAAGACTTTCCAGCAGAGCTGGGGGAAGGGCATTCCATCCTGTACAAATCAAATTGAAGAGGCCTAAGGTAACTCATCATATGGTCATTATCATCATAGTGTTCTATCAGGAAAGTGATTACATAACAAAACTACTTTTGGTTTCCACCTTGTTGGTTATGAGTTTATTATTTGACAACTTCTGGACTGTCGACTTATCACAAGTATGTTATTTCTCAAATTTCTAGAAATGTTCTTCTAGTTTATCAACAGTGTTGAAGCATCTCCTTGGAAGAGCCTATTTCATAGACCCTGGCTCTCAATACCAAATGCTTTTGAGTTATTTCCTCACCTTCATGAAGTTCCTGGTTAACTTTTAAGATGCTATATCCCTGTGGCCGTAGCTCTGCAGAGGCTGGTGCGTGTCTAAATGCAGACCAGGTCTGCTAATAGCACAGTGTTTACCTCCCGCTGAATCTCAAATCAATCACCGAAGAGTCCAAAAGGAAGGCCAGTTGTAAACATTTCTGAAAGGCACTGGTTGCTACCATTTATTTCGGATAAAGGTATTCAGAATTTTAATTTAGTTTCTGCTAGAGTTTAGGAGGGAATAGGGATTTTTTATTCTGGGGTATTGTGAATAGAACTCTTAAATATGAATTTCTTCTTGAGCTGTAAGTTTTCAAACATACCAGAAATGCAATTTTTATTTTTCCACACCTATTCCAGGATTTGTTTGGATTCATTCTAAATGGTCCATTGACAATAAGTAAATGACAGTCCTTCGGTCAGTGGCCTGTATACACCATGCTTTTCTCTACATGTAGATGGGCAGCTGGAAGAAACATTCTTCAGTTAGGGACATCTGCTTAAAGAAGGAAAGGACCTTTGGTCGCTTTCAGAGAATCCCACTAACGACCTAGTTATGGCGGGTGGGTGATGGCAGGAACGATGGATGTTTCTGTGCAAGCTCAGCTCTACTGGGCTGATCGTAGATACAGGAATGATGAGACAAATCCTGGAGCCAACAGAGCATCGAGCTGAGTGACAGATTCTCTAATCCTGCATGTCACACCTGGTCCACAGTTGGTCTGCCCTTGAATTACAACAAAGGTATACCACCCTCTTAGGAATAAATTTGATTCTTATTTAAAAACAATTAGCTAAGGGCCCTTCTGTCTAAACCTTCCCTTCAAAATGGAGTCTTATCGCTTCTAGGCCTTTTGGCTAAGATCAAGTGTAGTATCTGTTCTTATCAGTTTAAAATGGAGTCTTGTTAGAAAGCACAAAGACCACCTAGCAAGCTCTCTCACTCCAGACCAGACTTATAATGCTGGCTAATGGGGACCTTGCACACTTTCCAGTAATGCAAATAGAATGCAGCATTTTTACAGAAAAAATTATATTGTTGTCATCACCTAATTCAGAAAAACAATTGCTTTCAAAGTGATGAAATGTTGCTAAGTCACCAAAGCAATTGGAAAAATTTCATTGAAGTAATTTTTATCCTCTTGAACCCTATGGTCTTAGCTAGCAGCTGTGGTAGAAAATTTCTCTGTGTAAGGAAGATGGGTCATAAAAACCGCCTTTTCTGAAAAGACTCTCAGTCTTTGTGTGTGTTTCTTATGGTCTGTATTATAAATTGGTCCAGAACTTACGTGACATAATGCTACTTAAAGAGTGTCAGTGTCCTGATACCTCTTTCTCTCTCTCCCTTTCTGTCCCTGTCTCTCTCTCATCTTTAAGACCACAGGTTGTAAATGAAATTAAATGCAATGTAAAATAAATCAGGTTATTTGCAGCTTTTTTTTTTTAACAGAAAGAATACTCGCTACATCATTTGTAAAGGGTAAATGGATAAAATATTTAATGAATAGTAATGTCTTTTATTCTGTACTTTTTTTAAAGGTCGTTTTGCTATTCATATAATTTGGTATTTTTAAGTATCCTACTCTGGTAATTTACAGGACGACACTGTTAATAGTTTAGGGGTATTAGAAGTCATTGAGCCCAGCACCTTTTGCTTACCGAGTAGAAAGACGCCAAACTGATCTTTTCCCAAAGTGACCTGGGAACTTTACAACAGAGTAGATGTGGAGGCTCGTTACTGCGGACATCCTATTTATAACTTCTGGTTGTGTTCGTGTGTTCTACTCTTATATTTAAGGAATGTCCACGCTTCTGTTATCTTACTGAAAATTAACACAGCACATCTTCAGAGTACATCTTTCCCCCTTTACTCTTCTTTAATGAGACAGAGGCTCATCATTCAGCTATCATGATGCAACCGTTATTCACCAGTGCTTGACCCCAGAGAATTACGGTGCAGGGCAGCCCACCTGAGAGGTGGTAGGCTGAATCTCTGCCAATTTTGTATCAATTTCTCTATCCGTTTACTATTAAGTTTGAATTACTGAGTTTGCTGGCGCAAAAATTATTTTCCAGTAGAAAAATCTGACTTCAGTCTGGATTTCATATAAATATTCTCTTTTCCAACTGCTCTCGAAACAGTGTTATTTTTTTATTAAATTTCTCAATTTTTAGTCAATAAATTCATCACCAGGCAATTTATGACATTATTACTTCTTCAGGTGACTGAACTTTAGGACCCAGATGCACCATTGTTCTGGCCAAGGTCATTGTTTACAGTGCTGGGAAAAACATTTGCAGATGAGTACATTTTGGGAAACTCTGTATAACATGCAAGTATAAATAAGTTTCCTATGCATGACTCACTCCCATATCTTTGCAGACAGACCGAGGAGAGGAAATAAAAACTCTGCCATTTGGTAATTCTTTTCTTGCAGAGCAGCTTGTTAATAAACAGAAAAGCATTTCAACCTTTGATTTAAATGGGAATAGGTTAAATCAAATGAATAATTGGAGTGCCGTGTTCACATATTAACAGGTATAGACTATTTGATACTTTACAAAATCATTCCTAACATTTAAGCTGGTGAAGCCAATGCTACTACTAATCTGTCAGACAGGTGAGTGCTATTAAGGTGAACCGAAAAGAGCATAAACTGAGGTTCAGAAGGTTTGAAATTTGACTGACGGACACATTTATCATGATGCTGGTCAAAGATAATGACTCAATCAACACTATTTGATGAAATCACATCCATGTCTTGCTTTCTGAAAATGAAGAGGTGCTTTTTTTGGTAGTTACCCTTCAATTCTCATGCGGGATGTTTATTTATGTCACTCACAGACTAGTCTGAAAATCTTTTAAGGTTTCATCTTTTTTTTCTGGATCTCACAGTCCTACTGATATTTTCAAGATATTGAGGGGCTAAAGGAAGTATATGTTCTGTTCTCAATCATTTAGCTGCTAGGCAACTCTGTAAATTATGAGCCACTTAGTTAATGCTTTTTTTAAAAGTCTATTTATTTATTTTAAGGGGGCATGCAAAGGGAGAGAGAGAGCAGGGAAGGGGCAGAGGAAGGGAGAGAGAGAGGGAGAGTCCCAAGAAGGCGCTGTACTGTCAGTGCAGAGCCCAATGTGAGGCTTGACCTCACTAACTGTGAGATCATGACCTGAGCCAAAACCCACAGTAGGATGCTTAACCGAGTGAGCCACCCAGGCGTCCCTACATAGTTAATGCTTTTAATGGTAGCTGCTTTCTTCGTAGGAATTCATTCATATAGACTTCATCAAAGGATATGAAAAATATTTCAATACTCAAGACCCACTTTTTTAAGCCAATATTTAATTCATGCTATTTACCAAATTGCATAATGTCTGCTAATTACAGACATAATTTAATCTACATAATTAAATGCAGTGTAATTAAAAAAAAAAAGAGTAAAGATAAGAAGCACACATTTCCTACTGTTCCATGTCTACAATGTGTGAAAGCTAATGCATGGGAAGGGGCAATGTTTCTGCATCTACAGAACATCACTGTGGGAGAGCGCCCTTTCCTTTCCATTTAAACTGGAAGACACAATTTAAAGAGATGCTAATCCAAGAGCTCACACTTCGCCTTTGAAAAAAATGCTTGATGATGCTCTTTACTTGCTCCCACAAGGCAAAGAACTGAATGTGTAGAAAAGGAGTAGGAAACAAGGTTGTGTAGCTGAGAAGGCAGTAACTGCAAGTCTAGGTGACTAGAATTGAAGTTTTATAGTACCTAATTTTTTTTCAAATATTTTCTTCACAGAATTGTTTCAGTCAGTCGTCACCAAAGCTCTTGAAATTACTACCATGGGATTCTGTTCTCAGATTGACTCAACTGAAACTTGCAGGTGGATAACTCGGCAAAGATCATCCTTTCTCCTCTTTTCTTCCTCCATTCTTGTTATTTGAGTCACCAATTTGAAATGCACCATTACCACCAAATAACTATTTAGCAGCATACAATCACACAATTGTGTGAAGAGACAAACATAATGAAGGACACCAGGGAAATTGGATCCTTTCTTCAGGGCTCCTATCCTGCACTGAAATGATTGAGAGTTCTGTAGCTTTTGTAACAGAGTATCCTCCTAACAATTACCTGCAACTAATGGTATGCTAAACTGAACAGGAAATCAAGTCTTGGAATGAATAGATCCATTGGTCCAAGTGACAGAGAGCCCAGCACTGTTTTCAAATTGGTTCAAAAGAGCCAATGTTCTCATTATATAATTATAGCTCAACCAAATTAAAGAACTGATACCCTTTCTGATTTCATATTATTGCTTTTTCAATTCAGTATTAATGATGTATCTTATTGCTTGCATTGGTGAAGTTGGACATCTAGCATTTATCTACCTTCTTCTGCTGACATTCTTCTGTTTTCTGGCTCACACTGTATTTGTGAGCAAACACTCACATGTAAAACTTAGAGTGGCTGTTCATGTGCTGTACAAAAATCATTCTTAAAATTTGGAATCATTTTCTGTGCATGATTCTACAAGCAGTACTTTTGATGAATCTTACAAAGGGACCCAAAAAAATGGTAACATTAACTAATGAAGGTCAAGGACACAAGGAATTCATATCTAAGACATTATTTTTCAGTTAATCAGTTTTTAACCACATTTAGCCTTCTGAAGAATGTTTTTAATTGTATGTTCAGGCGAGACAATTTCCCCTTTCTTTAGATCGGTCGCTGCAATCTTCTGCCACCCTATCTCCAGAGCATATTTTGCCTTATGAAATGAAATGGAAAATTTGGAAAGTGTGACCCAGAGACCCGTACATTTCCCAATAAATTTGGAATGGTCAAATTTGACAAGTCATCAAAAATAATCATTCCTAGAAAACCCTCCTGTCCTGAAATGCAATTCATAATACAACTGCAAAGCAATTCTTTCAGAAATTAGAATTCAGAAAGCTTCTTCAATTCTAGGTAGAAAGATTTTGAGAAATAATCATAAATTATTTTGAGGCATGCTGTTTTTTATTATTTTCCTTGATTTCTTTTGAGATCACTATAAAGAAGACTAGAAATGACATAAAATAGTACAGAAAGCAACTGAGTATCAAGTTATAGGCAATGAGAAGGCTACATAGATTTTGGGGGAAGAGTTTAATAATATTAAATATAATTTCTTAAGACCTTATAAAATCCCACGTATCCATCGACAAAATGATTTATAACATTTTATATATCCATTCTATGGGAGGTCATACAGTGATCAAAAAGAAGTTGGTCAGATCAATGTGCCCCAAAGCATATTGATAACGTAATAAGAAAAATAGGTTGCAGTACATTACGTAAATAACAATCCATTTTTTAAAAAAATTAGCAGTGCATATGTATGTCTGTAACTGTTTACTCAATCCTAGGAAAAGGTTTGGAACGCTAGAACAGACTTTTAATCTTGGCATTTCACTGGCTGTGTTAAGCTGGAGTTTCAGAATTTTGGGAAGTATGTTTTATGTTTAAATTTTTTAAAAGACTTTAGCTGTCAAAATTAAAAACTGTTTCAAACATCTATGTGAAAATGTTTTGGGGAGTGACTGCATCTTCTCTTTAAAGGGTTTAATTACGTCTGGTTAGCAGGCTTTGTAACTTCTGTAGGATTGTTTCTCTACCCAAAAGAATAATAACCTAACTCAAATGGTTGTTGTAGCAATGACTAATATGTAGGCCTTCCAGACAGTATGCTAAATTCACCATTTGATGCACCTATTTATACTCCAAATACCTAGTGATTGTAGTTAAAGTATTTCTTTTTAAAACATTTTTATTTATTTCTGAGAGACAGAGAGAGACAGAGCACATGCGGGCCAGGGGCAGAGAGTGAGAAGGAGACACTGAATCACAGAATCGGAAGCAGGCTCCAGGCTCTGAGCTGTCAGCACAGAGCCTGATGCAGGGCCGGAACCCACGTACCATGAGATCATGACCTGAGCTGAAGTCGGATGCTTAACTGCCTGAACCACCCAGGTGCCCCTAAAGTATTTCTTAAAAGAAAAATGGCAAGTGCCATAACCAGGTGACTGAAAAGTTAACTGTTTCCCTGGATCATGATGGAACTAGAAAGCAAAATGAAGAGTGGGGCTGAGGCCAAGATTTTACCAGATTGGTTTTTATTGCTCGGGCGTACTTTGGTGCTTTGAAGTGCCGCTTCCAAAGGAAAATAAAAACTAAGAGCTCTCTATAGAGGAAAGAGGACAGAAACCAGTTTCTTGGTTTAAAGTTGGTGCTAAGGAAGCTCTTCTTGCTTTAGGGGAACTGAAAAACACTGATGCACACATAAATAGAGTATGTAGGGTCATAGGTATAAGAAGACACAGGAAGACAATATGTCCTGATGACAAGAAACTGAATCTACCTGGTTATAATGAAAATAAGAGTGAAAGTAACAAAGTGAAGAATATCTTGGATATTTAGGTGCTAAACGTGCGTTCCTACGTAACTCTTGAGTTCAAAGGAAATATTATTTTTTTTAATGTTTATTTCTGAGAGAGAGAGAGAGCAAGAGGAGGAGAGACACAGAGAAGAGGAGACATAGAATCCAAAGTAGGCTCCAGGCTCCAAGCTGTCAGCACAGAATCTGACGCAGGGCTCGAACTCACAAACTACGAGATCATGATCTGAGCCAAAGTCGGATGCTCAACTGACTGAGCCACCCAGGTGCCCCTTAATGGAATTTATGAAACAGATTTACTAAATGATTAAGGAAGTAATATTTAACAAAACTTACTAGATGTTATCCTTAAAGGTAGTTACATAACTTTAAATAGATTTAAAAGATTAAAAATGAATATGCTCAATTAGAGAAATTCGCCAGATGAATTTAAAGACTGTAGACTAAAGGAATTAAAAAAATAAGACTAGAAATGCATAAGGTAGAAAACAAAACAATATTAGAATACATCAAGCAAATCCAACTGTCTTTTTGAATTAAATATATACTGGAAATAAATAAATACATACTATGTTCATTAACGAGAAAACTCCAAATCACAAAGATGGATATTCCAACCAAATTAATTTACAAGTTCAATAACGCTACTGACAGGGGATTTTATGACATTTAATGAGGTGAGGAAATTCATACAGTCAATGGCTAGGACATCCTTCAAGGAGAATAAAAATTAAGGATGACTTTTTCTAATGACTATCAAGACTTGCTATAATACTGTAATGAATAAAGTGAGATAATGTTGGAATAAGAATAGACAAACAAGCATAAACACCTAGAAACAGGCCTCAGGATATGTGACAAATCCATCTACAATAGAAGTAGAATTACCAATACATTACTGGTCTCTTCTTATACTGTTGTTTGTTCTGACGACTCCTTGATTAGGTAGGAAAACTCATGGACTATTACCCGTTCTACCTTCCCATGTCTTAAAAAGTTCTGACTTACCTAAGGCTCAAGAGAGAGTAACAATGATAGAAATTTCCCTTTGGACAAAGAAGAAACCTAGGAGGAGGTGAACTTGACTTCTTGTCTCTGGGCAATCTGATCCTTATTTGTAAATAGCACAGTGGAGAAAAAAGACAAGAGACCAATTTGTATATCCGTCCTCTCCTTTTCCCTTTTCATTGAAAACAGTGGTCCTCTATTTTCATTGGGATGGATTGACTGTAAAGTGACAAAAATTGGGGATAAGGACCAGTATCAATGAATGAGTAACTTTCTCCCTACCTGTGTTCTCTCCCTTTCAGAGATTCTGAGACAGAGAAGTAAGGGCCCGGATTAAAGCAATGGCATGGCTAACTCCTTGTTGACACCCCCATACCTTAGGTTCCATGATCGATAAATTGACTGCAAGTTCCCGGTGGTTCAAAATTAACCTTGACTTGCTTTAGAAACCAAACTGTAAGAAAACTTCTTTCTGAAACTAATGTTTAATTAATGATTAATTAAGATATTGCTGAGTCTATGGAACAAATCTCCAGCAAAGTTGATGTATTTCTGCACTCACAGCCTTTGTTGCTTAAACCAGAGCTTACATTTTCCAAGGCACTCTTTTGCGAAGCTCCTAAAAAATGTTGTTTAGTGACTAAGTTGTTTCTTAGTACCACTACGGAAAGAAGGAAGATCCCTCAGTACTCAGTGAGTCTCAAGACTCTTAAGCCTTGGGAACTGATGGATTAGATCATTAGGTAAAATGCCTCTATAAGTAAGATTTGCCAAGTTTCTAATGTTACTAATCTTTAACGTACCATAAAAATTGCTGTGGATTTACATGGAGCAATTATTTTGAGTACAAGGAAGAAAACCTCATTACTCAGAGTTATTACTAATAATCACCATCATTAACATTACTGGCAAGAGGGCAGTTATATGGCAAGTTATACTAGGTTAGTACCAGAGACAGAAAACAGAAAAACCCTCCCTGAGGGCCTGTAGTAAGTTTACAATTTGCATAGACAGCCTGTAGTAATGAGCTGTCTGTTAAGAAGGTCTGGGGCACTGTTGAGTCTCTTCAAAGAGGTGAATCGCCCATGAATTACACAGTTGCCCTCTTTAAGCACCTCTGAGGTTTTAGCTCCGTAAATGCTTTTGCTGCCTTGATGGCTGTTTTTAAGTTAAGTGAAATTTTCATCAATATGGGAAAACTTTGCTAGTTCTCAAGGGAAATGCATTATGAAGAGAGCAAATATAAGAGTTAGCCTCCCTCACCAATATACAAACCAGGCCTTTTTCCTGAAGACTGTACTCTAAGTAAATTTTATTGCTTATAGACATGCTAATCCAAAATCTTTCTGAGAGAGCCCAATATCCAAGAAATGTTGTACCTAGATGGCATTTAAAATGAAGTATGAATTGTACTGTATATTTGCAGGACAATCTGTAATAAAGTTCCGGTCTCTTTCCTGCCTCTCAGGAGACAAAACAGTCAATTCCAACTATACTTTTTAGAAAGTATATTTTGCCATGGACGCAACTATAAGTTTCCCTCACTGAGATGTGATATGGTATTTTATCATTTAAAAATTTTCTAAACTTCAGGGAAAGCTGAATGCTAAACCTTAAAGGATTTGACACACTGGCTAGCACCTATGACTGATATGTCTGAAGACTTCAATTTTGACATCCTAGCATGTACATGATCAGATGAGAGAAAAGAAATGTACTGAACACAAAGATGTTACACTGAGATTAAAACCACCAAAGGCTAGAGCATACTCTGCACGCGATAACTATCTTTGTAAGAATCCCAAGAAAAGAAATGCCTACGTCAGAAAGATGGGTTTGATAAAATATAAATAAGAGGTTCAACCAATTTGTGGGTTAATTTCAAAGAATTGTACTGTGAGCCGAAAATTATCTAAAATCTCTTACATGTTTAGTAATGCATTTAGGAACACTGATGACATAGAGTTTCTTACTAAAATCATAGGTTATCCAGGCTTTTAAAAATACATTTTACATTCATTTTATTTTAAAGTTATTTTGGTTTTGCTAAAGGGTTGGGATGCTTACATTCTCTTCTTTTTGGATTGGCATTCTTAGAAGATACAACTCAGATAACTGTACCAATTGAAAATGTCTGCCATGTGAGGGCATTTTCCCAGAAAGACATTTAAATAACTATTCTCGTCTTAGAGAGTTTGAGATGAAAAAATACTTATCACATTTCCTCCTCTGATAAAATACCCATAGATTTTCACTGTCTTCATTTTTCTTTAATCCACAAATTTTCATTAGTTCTGCATATTTCCCAGGGTTTAAACAGTGGTTTATCAAATTATTTACCTTCCACTGTTTATATTATCTTAAAATGTTTATTTACATTTCTGTCTTAAAAAAGATGTAGCAAAACACAGTGTTTAGAAGCCAATGTGAGCGACCTGTCGATGAATTCCAGTTTGTAATTTGGCTAGCCAAAAAAATTGGTTTAATACTATTTATCTCGTAAGTTTGATGAAAGGGTACATTGAAACCATGAGCATAGGCAGGTACTACACACAATTATGCCCAGCAATCATTAGTATCTATAAGAGAATGATTTTCTTTACTAAGATGGTCTAAGGAGGGAATCTTCCCAACTGTGTACTGCGACTTACCTGTTTGCAGGTGTGCCGTGGTGCAGATTCATTCACCTCCCTCTGTACATAGGTTGGGGCATCTGCAGCCCTGGATGACCACCTCTTGTCACAAGCTGCCTTATAATTCACTTTAAATATTGTGTTTTTCAATTTTTGTCTTCACAGGAAAGTGATGAGAAGCTACTGACTAAAGACTCACAGAAGATTACCTTCTATATTAAAAAGTAGGGTAGAAAATAGATAGAGAAATAATTACTACTTAAGGATTATTAATCTGCAGAGATACCAGTTTATTCTAAACTCCTAGGTGTCTTGATTTTCCTTGCTACATAAGCCCCTCCTTAGTTTTCTGTCTTAATAATAAACTTAGTAAACTTGATCAAGATAAGGACTTCAATAAAACCCTTTTCTGGCTGAATCTTTATTGACTGCTTCACTAATTTCTTTTTATATTTTATTTTGTATGATTAACTTTAAAATATTAAAAATAATTCCAACCTAAGATTTTCAGTATTTTGGGTGGTAAAAAGCATTATTTAACCTAATTTTTCACCTATCTTCTTAGAAATACTGTGAAATATTTTCTTCTTAGTATCTCAAAAATTATACCATAGCTTTTAGACCTGAAAGGCAAAACACTAGAAAAAGAGCTGAATCTGGGGGGTTTTAATGCCTGCTCCACATTTCACACAAAGTGTACTATCTAGACCTTGGTGCTTTGGGGAGAGAATGAAACATTCAATGAAACATTGACACAATGAATTTAAAATAACTAAATGTATAACTTGTGGTAAGCTAGAATCATCTGTACTGGAGTCTGGTGCATCTGTATTGCTAAAGGTTGGGGAAGAACTAATGAGAAAACAGCCTGAAAACTGGAAAATTGTTTCATCATCATCATCATAATCATTACTATTATTTATTTTTATTTTTAACAATAATTGGGAGACCCTGACACTCTAGGCAGATTGTCTCAGTCCATCAGGTATAATGGAAATATTCCTTTGAAGCAGAGCTCGAAACGACCTGGAGTAGAAACTATTAAATGGCATGATCAGAAAACCTGTCTGCTATCATCATCTTTTTGTGTGAGTGAAAATAATGTTAGAGAGTTTGAAAAATGAATTATTCATATAATTTCTTTAATTATCATTATTTCAGTGGAAGGTTTATCCATAGTCTCAGGATATCCTTCCTTTAGCTCTTCTGTTTTGGTTTGATGTTTGAGTGGGGTTTTTTTGTTTGTTTGTTTTGCTTTGTTTGTTTGTTTTTCAGTGAAGCACATATACAAAAGTAGGTAACAAAATTTTTCCATGAGAGCAGTACTGAGGTACAGCCTTTAGCACTTGGAGGATTCTAAAACAAAGTTTTGGAATTCAGATGATAATACCTGTTTCCTTGAGGACATTTTACTCATCAGAGGACTGTATCAGGCATGAAATATATATAGCTGGAGACAAATTACATAAGAAATCATAAGTTGTAATCACAATAGAGTGGGAAATTTCACTCATGTGCAAACATAATTCTAGAAATCTCAAATAGTAGAAAACAGGGAGAATTGCACTGTTTCGCCCCCTGTCACCAGAAGAAAACTTCACCAAGGAATTGGTTACATCATGTATTTCCCTTCAGCTCAATTTACATTTATATACTGATTGAAAATTTGTGTGCAAAAGAGCCTTTTCTCTTCATGTGGTCACTGCTAATGCTCGAGCTACTGCATTATACATGTAATGTATTACATATGTAATGTATGATATATGTCTTTACATATGTTTAATGTAAATCACTTTAAGGCAATTAAGACATTTTAAAAAGTGCTAGTGAAAAATCACAAGCCTCCTCCTTAGAACACGCAGGAATCGACCCAAAGACTTTCTCCGTCATCATTTGCTTTCATTTCATTTGCCAAAGCAGCTCTATTTAGGAGCCTTTTCTCATTGTCCCTGTTTCTAAACTTCTCATTTTTCACTTCAATGATCCAGTAGATTTTCTCAAATGTCACTTTATCTAGAAAGTCCTTCTACATGAAAAAGGGCTGAAGGCATTACTTTGAGCAATTCCCATAATTGTTGTTAATCCTATATTTCATTATGATTATTTTTTAAAAAATATATTTCATTTACAGATCTAGGAAAGTATAGATCCTTCTGTCCTTGCTTTAAGATTCCTTGAATTCCTTCTTAGTCCTTATATCATCTTGGATTCATTTCTAGTTCTTGATGTTTTCGCTGCCCATATTTTCAATATTCTGTTCTCACAGGAAGAACAAGGCGGGGGCCATGTAAAACAGAGAATTTCTCCCCACTGATCAGTTCCTCTTTTTAAGAATGACTAAAATTAAGTTAAACTGGTCACTGCTATGCTCAAAATAAATAGTCGTTACTTCAAATTCTTGTACCATAGTTAAAATAAACATGTGCTTTAGTTTCTCATTAGGAGATTATTTAAGATTGTTTATCTTGTACCTAGAGTTGTTAAAATAATGTCACACAGTGATTAAATTGTGCAAGAGCACAAGGATTAAGGGTCTAATAGCTTTTTAAAGTAATGATGTGTGGTTCATTGTTGCTTACTTGCTGAATACATGCTAATTTATAATGTTGTATCCGGAATGCTCATGTTCTTGAGCTGTGCATTATGAGATGAACTTCTGAACAATTCCTACTTGTCCATTAACATCCTAGGTTAACAGCTTCCATAACATCCTGTCTCTTTCATCACTGGAAAGTCATTTAACCTCCTGCAAGCCAAGTATCCACACCTACAGAAATGAAGATATGAGACAGACCACATCGCTATTGTGGAGTTTAAATTAAGTAGGATGCATTTGTAAAATTCTCAGTAGATAAAGAGAAGTCATAAGCAACAGAATAGTTTATAATAAGAGTTTGCTCATTTGTTGTGAAATATCAGGTAGGAGAACAGAAAGGAGAAAAGGAGCAAAATAATCAAGTAGGTAGCAATGTTTGGTGCCTCTGGTCTTCCTTCATCAGGTTTTCATCTTCAGAGGTGCACCTCTAATTCAAATCTCAGTTCTTTTCCCCTGCCTATACTCTAACCTCATTATGTGCCTTTGGATGAAAGGAAGTGGTCTTAGATTAGTGAGGACATGTATAGAGAGACACCAAATCAGGGTGAGCCTGCTTTCAAAAGACGTGACAGGTGTAGCAGAACTGAATACATGTTCAGGGCAGGACGATGGAGACAGGTATGATGAATAAGATATGGGAACAAGATATATAACCTGTGAACTTGGTCATTAGTAGTCCTTTCCGGTTTCTATTTTTTTCAACACTGTGGTTTGAGATGCATTAGTGGCTCATGAAATCAACTTGGTTATAACCAGAACTTTTCATTTCCAATAAAGAAAATAGAATAGAAAATATCATGGGTTGATTTTTTATACTAGCTATTTGTATGTGAGTGTTTACTATTTCAGTTACCCTAGGCTGTTGTAAAATAAATAAATAAAAATATTGAGAACATTCTTAGCTGCATTACTCTTCCTAATGCCAGGCCTTAAAAATACAGGAATATGAAACAATATTTTGGCCGAAGTATGACTCTTGATGCTTTTAAATGTTGAGCTTGTATAAGCCACAATCACTCACTGATCTCTCTTCAAATATCTTTTATGGGATCTTATTAATGTTCCTTGCTTCTGCTTCTGAAAATAGGGATGCTATATTCTTTATGAAAGCTGGACTTTAAGTAATTTAACCAAGCATGAAATAATATATCATGATTCTATAAAAAGAAAAATCAAAATCAGTTTGCTTCAATGGAAAAGGTAGGATCAGGGAAGTTGCTAGGTAGGCGTGGTCAGCTAACAGCTGTGGTTTGAGATGAGCACCTTGGATAGCGCCAAAATAAACCAGTGGCTTTGGGCACAGGCAAACAGGTGATTTCATATGTAGATTCACCAGACCTATACTACTTTCAAAGTAGACCCTGATGATCTTAAAGTGGCAGACCCCATTCACATCAGAACTTTGTCTTCAACCCTGGAAGTCTCCTTGGATTTATTTTCTGTCGGTAGTAATCTGTATTTCAGTGAGTAGTAATCCAAATATCTAAAGAGATATTTAGAACGACAGTTGGATAAACAGAGATGCTGGTGTCATCCATTGATTTCTTTGAGTTGGCCTTTGAAAGGTTTCTCTCTCTTGTGAAGCATTATTAGGAATCAAATTCGATTCCCAGATGCTCCCTACCTTCAGAACAGAAACAGCCTACTTATGGTTATGGAATTGTCATAAGTCAGTGACACATAGTATGAAAAAAAATAAATTTGAAGTACGTGGAAGAGGTGTGGGGTCTCAGTTCTGTCCATTTCTAACTGTGTAACCTTGAGATAATAACTTAAATTTCCAGATCTCAGCATTCTCAACTATAAACTGGAGCTATTAATATCTGTCCTATTTAATTTGTAGACCATTGGTGAAAATGAGATGCTGCATCTAAAAGCATTTAGTAAAAGCTAAAAATGCTCAGAAACAGAAAATAGTATCATCTCCTACTCATGCATTTAGAAGCTTTTTTAAATATCTAATTATGGAATTTCAAGGTAAATTAGATTTAGGATTATCAGGTAAAGTGGGGTAATATTTTAAAACTAGACTCTCTAATTCTCCTTTCTTATTTTCCATGGCATCTCCTTCCTAGAAACATCATAATATTCCAAGTAAGAAACAAGTTATGAGATGATCTCACTTTTACCTTTCCAAAAATTTTTTTAGAAGATTCTGGGATGAATGGTGAATGGAGACTAGGTTTAGGCATTGTTAGCTAGCCATATATCTGATTCTAGAATCTTGTACTACCTGCTCTTGGGTTCACCTTTTAGACTATGCATATGGCTTTTACATTCTTCTTCTCTCCCTAAGCTCATATATGGTCTTTCCTTAACTCCTCTCCCATTTCCAAAGGATGTTATGGCTGGGATCCAGAACTGGTTTTCTTTATGCCCCTCCCATCATTTTCTATTGTCTTTGGAGAACTTCCTTCTAACTACTATAGAAGATGCTGATGGCATCTATTGTCTAACATAATGTTTTCAGTCCTATATGGCTCACAGAATAAAAGGCTTGTGTGTCCACAGTGTCTCTGTTAATGGCTAGAGCTCTGAGCACTAGGACAAGGTATTCTTTTCATACTTCTTCCCAGACATTTCTCCTTTAGATGAGTAGGTAGTTTCTCTAGTGTGGTTGTCCTTTTTCTATGTCATACCTGATATCCTTAATAGTATCTGGGTTTCAGGGGACCTGGGTGGCTCAGTTGGTTAAGCGTCCGGCTTTGGCTCAGATCATGATCTTGTGGTCTGTGAGTCTGAACTCCTCATCCGGTTCTCTGCTGTCAGCTCGGAGCCCACTTCAGACCCTCTGTCTCCCTCTCTCTCTGCCTCTCCCCATCCCCCCTCACAAAAATAAATAAACATTTAAAAAATACTATCTGGGTTTCATTTGTTTTTTTCCTTTTCAGTCTTTTTGGTTTAAGTTTTCTTTTTCTTTTTTTAAAATTTTTATCATTTGTTTTTGAGAGACAGAGCATGAGCAGGGAAGGGGCAGAGAGAGAGGGAGACACAGGATCTGAAGTAGCTCCAGGCTCCGAGCTGTCAGCACAGAGCCCAATGCAGGCTCCAACCCACGAACTATGAGATCATGACCTGAGCCGACGTTGGACGCTTAACCAACTGAGCCACCCAGGCACTCCTGGTTTAAATTTTCTTAATCAAACAGACAGTATTTGTGTGATTTAATATCTCATGAACCCATGCCTACCTAGAGATGGTCAGTAACAGTTTGTTCTTAGACATTAAGATGCCCATATGAGTCCTATGCAATCCTGGTCTTTGCAAAGACTGTTTTATTATGTTTATTTTAATACTGGACCCCATCCCCAAACTCAAGGGATATGTTTTAGAGATCACTGTTTATAGATCTCTATCTATTCCATAAGTAGGTTCTGGCATTTTCTGATTATTTTTTTAACAAGAGACTTTAAAAATATTCTTTTGCTTCCTTTTATACATAAGCAAGAAGATGTTGAATAATGTTTAAGAAATTGTAACTCTCCCATTTATAAGAGGAATGTGGGGCCTCTGGGCTTATTGTCCATGACAAAGGGCTGGAGAAAACAGCAAGTGGATAATTTTCTGTCCTTGTAAATGCTAATTTATGGTGGATGAAAGAGAATGCAGAGGACCCAACAGCAGGAGTACGGGATTCATTGTTGCAAATAAAATTGTGTACAAGGAAAACATGATAGAAAATAGCACGAATTCTGATAAGAGACGGAGAGAGATACACTTGGGCCTTTTTTTTTTTTTATGAGTAAACATGGTTTTAGGCCACAGATATTTCCTATTACAGAACTTCATTTTCCACACAGAAAAACAAAGAAATCATCTTCATGGTAGTATTTCAGTCACCTTCTATTTAAGTATCTATCCCTATGAGTGACTAATCACATGAGGATATATTCCACCCACCCCACCCCCCAGCCCAGTTTCCCTTATTTCTGGTTCTTCTTGGTGTTTAACCTCCAGGAGGGAATTTTCCTTGCATCATGGGTTGGTGATGGTTGTGTTTGATGGCCACACCTTGGACTGTCACATCTGCTTTTACTGTACCCATGTGTGATGTCTCCGGTTGCAGTGAGTTCGCTACACTGTGTGATTGGTACTGAGTACGCTAGACAGATTCCTTTGTTATAATTTCGAGATCTCCTTCAGTTGGATGGCACTTTGGGCCCCTCTTGGGCAAGGAGGTGAAATTTGCAGATGCTCGCTCCCAGAAGAGGAGAGATGTTCTCTCTTAGCCTTTATTCTCTTTCCTCCAGTCTGAGATTTCTCTAGTCTCCCTCCTGCAAGCCAGATAAAGTTACATTCTGGGTGGGCAAGTTGTTCTATTTTCCTTGTGATTTCCTCTCACGTGTTGGGTTATGATGTATACTCTTTAATCTGAGTCTTCCAATATTTAATAGTTCAAATGAAAAGCAAACTTCCGGAATTCAAAAATGTCTTTCCCCCCACCAAGCCATTGGCTGCCTGATCTAATATTCATCCACTATGTAAAGAATTAGTTACTAAGTATTACAACCTCCTGGGATCAAGGACAGCAAGAGAATCTAACCGACTGAGTTATTTTGCAGATGAAACAAAGGTAACAACCATAAAGCTCTAAATAGAGTAAACTTTCTACTCTGACTCTGGTGAACTTTCAATGAAGAGTAATATTTTACACTGATATAGTTAGCATTCCCCGGGGAGCACCCACAAACAATAGCACAATGGGACTAGTTGGGAAAACAGCTTTAAACTTAAAAGTTACACCTGAGAAAAATGCAGTAAGCCCTTGGCATTTGAAATTATACATTTTTAACCTTTGAAAAGTGAGGGTGTCATATTGTGATTTGCAATGTTGCATAGCTGTGAGTTCAAATGTACCAGTTACCTGACTGTGGGAGAGTGGGTCACTTAGTAATTTTTTTTTTTAATTTCTAGGAGAGAGAGAGAGAGAGACAGTGTGAGCAGGGGAGGGTCAGAGAGAGAGGGAGTCACAGACTGAAACAGGCTCCAGGCTCTGAGCTGGCAGTCAGAACAGAGCCTGACGCGGGGCCCGAACCCACGAACCGCGAGATCATGACCTAAGTGAAAGTCGGACGCTTAACTGACTAAGCCACCCAGGCGCTCCGGGTCACTTAGTAATTAACTGAACTTGCATTGAGGGATGCCCAACAGCTATACCTCAATACAGCTTTCTGGTTTTTGTTTCTTATATGTTATTACCTTTGCTACTTTGGGGACTCACTGAAGCTAACTAGATATATACTTCATGCCCCATGTTAGTATAGTTACATACACCGTTTCTATTGTAATCACTATTTTATTCTGTGACATAGGTAGACAATTTTCTCCTCTTTGACTCAGTTCAGTAAGATCATAACAGAAAAAAAGGGAAATGTTTTGTTACAGAGCTAAATGGCAATAGAGAAATGCATTGTGATCCTGGGATATAATGTTTTAAATTACTGAAATGAAATTATTATCATATTAATATATTTCTAAAACAATACCTTTGATTATCCTTAATTTATTATTCTAGATGGCATCTTAAATATGCATTTGTAAGACATGATTATATTTTCCCCAAGTTTGTTTCTGTTATCTTCTCATCCACTGCATTTTTCATAATTAAATTTTTTATTGCATGTTCTTTACCCAGGCATGAAAACAATGTCAGATTATTATACCAAACATTGAATTATAATGTAAGGATTCTTGAATTATGATATATTTAAAATATCATTGCCACTGCCCTTCCAACCTCTAATTACTTAATCCTGCTTATAGCTATAGGCTGATTTCAACACATAAGCCATAAATAATTGTTTTAGTCTCCATATTCCATGTAGTTAAATCAAAAGGATTTCAGTCACCAAATGGGAACTTTCCATACTGCATATTAGTGTATCGCCAATACAGTAGGTTACTAAAAAATAAACTGGCCAATATTTTAACAACACTAAGGTGGCATGACTCGAGAGGTAAGGACCAAATTTGAATAGGTACAGTAACCCGACTTTCCATTCTTGGAAACTGTCTAATCACTTGGGATTGAGGCAATTTTCCCAGCCTGCTTTGTTTAGGGTATCTGTGCTTTAGACCATCTTACTTGAATCATTTTTTAAAAACTTAATTAAGAGATGCAGGATCATAGAGAAAGGTATATTAACAGTATAACACGTATGTGTAGAGTTTTAAAAAGATTATAGGGGCACCTGGGCAGCTCAGTCGGTTAAGTGTCTGACTTCGGCTCAGGTCATGATCTTGCAGTTCATGGGTTTGAGCCCCGCATCGGGTTCTGTGCTGGCAGCTCAGAGCCTGGAGCCTGTTTCAGTTTCTGTGTCTCCCTCTCTCTCTGACCCTCCCCCACTCATGTTCTGTCTCTCTCGGTCTCAAAAATAAATAAAAACTATTAAAAATTTTAAAAAGATTATAAAATAAAACCACGTGTGCACCATCCAGATTGTGAATTAGAATACTACCGGCACCTCTGCAATCTCTCTGCTTCTCCATGATATGTCTTGCCTCCAATGTCCAGAGCACCACTGGCTTTTGCAAGGTTTGCTTATTATCCTCTACTTTTCTTTAAAATCTTACCATCTATTTGTATATGCCCAAACGATATGTGTTAAAATGACGGGGTGTAAGAGAGAAAAGCAAGAGAAGCCTAGCCACATAAAAGATAATACTAACTTTGTCACATGAAGACTTCCATCAGAAAGCTTAATAAAACTAGGTTGTAGTTGCTCTGAGGCTATAAGAGTGCTTCTGTGGTGGGCGAGGTTATGTGTGAATCTTGGGGGGTTGGAGAGCAGAGTTTATCAGGCTTGTACCTCATTCTTAAAATGACTTAAATTTGTGAACCAAATTAATGCAATCCATATGGCCTCCAGATGTTTAATTTGCAGTGGATAGCATGGCAGCACTCGAGATGAGTTTTCATTTCATCTGTTTTGGCCTGTCCCTGACGATGGGCAGCCTGTCGAGAGGAGCCCAGCAATTCTGATGCTCCGATGACTCTAGTGATGAATAAAATGATGGCAAATGAGAACCCATTAAATTTCTGAACAGTGATGATTGCTAGGAATTTCTTCTTACTCAGAGCCTAGAGTAAGCTACTTACTCTTTTGTTGTGATATATTTTCTGAAGCCACTCTAATTAGTTCCTTATAAACATAACTTTTCACATCTTTGGAAACATCTATCACATATTTTCTGAGTTTTCCTTTATTCTAACCAATCCTATTTTTTCTTAGTAGGTGTATAAGACAATGTCTCATAATAGTGAATATTTGTGAAAATTGCTGTTGAAGATACTGGCTGTTTTTTTCCTTTTTATTCTTTTTTCTTTTCTTTCTTTTTTGTTTTTTACTCAACATTTTATACAGCTGTAACAACAAAACAAAAACACAAAAGTACACTTTAGGTACTTCCATTGTGGAAATAAACAAAAGTGATGAAAAGTTCAGAGATACTTGCAAAGCTCTGAAGAATACTGTGGATTTTACTGCTGGACCATCTTGAATACAGTTAGGCAACAATCAGAATTATCTTAATTTTCCTAATGTATTTTTTTTCCAATTTATCTTAATCTTTCTCATGGATCTCAAGTTTCATTTTGTTTCTTTTTCTTGCTTTTTAAAAATTTTTGAAGAACCTCTCTAAGCGGACTCTACTGCAGAACCCCACTATTGAAGACCAAGGATGGAGCTACTCTAGAAGCAGAGGGAAGACCATGGTCCTATCCTCTGGGCTCTTCTCTATCTCCTGAGGTGCTCAAGGAAATTATGAAACTCAAAATTCTGCATAATGCTACTTTAAGACCATTGATCCAGGGGCGCCTAGGTGGCTCAGTAAGTTGAGTGTTCGACTCTTGATTTCAGTTCAGGTCATGGTCTCATAATGCATGGGACTGAGCCCTCTGTCAGGCTCTACACTGACAGCACAGAGATTGCTTGGGATTCTCTCTCTCCCTCTCTCTCTGCTCCTCCTCCTCCTTTTATGTGCTTGTGCTTTCTCTCTCAAAATAAATAAATACACATTAAACAAGAGAAAGACAAAAAGACCACTAATCTAGTCCATTTTTCTCCCTGTCATTGGAAAGGAGGAGATCTATATAGATGAAAGAGATTTTAGAACAAATTCCTAATTTCATATATGAGAAAAGTGACAGGTAGTAACTGAGTCAGGTTCTCTAGAGAAATAGCACGAAAAGCACAGACAGCGAGAGAGATTCTGGGGGTTGTCTCATCATGATTATGGAGGCCAAGAAGCCCCACATATGCCATCTGCAAACTGGAGATCCAGAAAAGCTGATAGTATAGTTCAGTCCCAGTCTGAAGTCCTGAGTATCAGGGGCTCCAATACTCCAGGACAGAGAAGAGAGATGTCCAGCACAAAAGAAAGGAAATTTCCTTTCCACCTCCCCCACCCCCTCGCTCCATTTGGGCTCTCTCTCAGTGGATTGGATGATGCCCACCCAAGCTGGTGAGAGCAGATCATTCCTGGGTCTATTGATTCAAACGCTAATCTCTTGCAGAAACACCACATAAACACTGTCACAAATAATGTTTTACCAGCTATCTGGACATCCCTTAGCCCAGCCAAGTGAATGCAGTAAAATTAACCACCAGAGAGATGGCCAAATCAATTATATCTTTGTGATATTTTCATAGTACAGAAAAGTACAAAGAGTAACCATCAACAAGAAACATACAAAATGATACAGCATGAGTATTTGTAAAAAAAAAAAAAAAAGAAAGAAAGAAAAGAAAAGAAAATGAAGAGAAAAAAATGAATCCAATAGATGGGAAGCTAAGAGGAAAAAATAACCAGACTGGTTAAAAACACAAATTATGGTAGAATTAATTAAGTATGTTAGTTATAGATATCTATGCAAATATAAGACTAAATTCTCCCATGAAGAAACAGAGATTATCATACTGGATTAAAAAGCAAAGTTTAGTTGATTGGTCTGTATAAATAATATCCTAATATAGGGAGATTGAACAAGTGAAGATAAAAAGATTAATAAAGATAGAACCCAAAGAAAAGTTATATACTTGTAACAATAAATTTTTTTCATTAAAAGCATAATTTGAGTAAGATGGAATAATTATTAACTAGAAAGGTAATACCTTTTTAATAAAATAATCCAGCATTTTCATGAATCTAATAACGTATCAATATACATGAAGTGCGTATATATGAAGTAAACATGGGGAGAATTAGAAGGAGAAATTAGAAAATCAGTCACAATGATATTTTTATAGATATTTCTCAGAAACTGATAGCTTCAGCAAACCTAAAATGCTAGAATTTTCCTGTGATTTATAAAAAATATATATTTGTCTTTGCCATTGTTCCTGGCAGGGAGTTCCTAAAACCCTAGGAATTTCTTAAGTGATGAGAGCTGTATGTGTATCGTTATGTTAATGAGGTGACTTTTGGACCCCTCCAAGGGTGGGGCTGGTAGT
The DNA here is from genome assembly GCA_017311185.1 of Proteles cristata cristata. Classification (NCBI taxonomy): domain Eukaryota; kingdom Metazoa; phylum Chordata; class Mammalia; order Carnivora; family Hyaenidae; genus Proteles; species Proteles cristata. Next base: position 497,188 of record JAESUZ010005168.1, read on the forward strand.
CAGGAGAGCCAGCCCGGTGACTGGAAGGTTGGAACTTTCCGTTCCCTGTCCCTTCCACGTCCCCACCTCCTGCCAGGGGGAGAGGCTGGAAGATTTCCTTCAATCACCGATGGTCAATGTCTTAGTGAATCTTGCCTACGTAATGCCACCCCTATAAAAACCCAAAAGAAATGATTTGGAGAGCTTCCAGACTGTTGAACACCTAAGGATTTGGAGAGAGTAGTGGCCCTGGGGAGGAAATGGAAGCTCAGTACCGTGTCTCCATACCTGGCCCTCCGTATTTCTCCCATCTGGCTGTTCCTGGGGTATAGCCTTTCATAAGAAACTGGTAATCTAGCATGTAAAATGTTTTCCTGGGTTCTAGGAGATGCTTTAGCAAATTAAGCAAACCCAAGGAAAAGAGGTTGTGGGAAATTGATTTATAGTCCATCGGAAGTTCAGGTACCCCACGCTTGTAACTGGTTGGAGTCTGAAGGTGGGTGGAGGGTAGTCTTGCGGGACTGAGCCCTTAACCCGTGAGATCTGATGCTATCTTCAGGTAGACAGGATCAGAGTTAAGTTGAACTGCAGGACACCCAGTAGGTGTCCAGAGCATTCGTTGTTGGTTGGGGAATCCCTCTCCCTCCATACACACTGAAATCGGGTCCAGGAACCCAAAAGCTTCCTTATGTTTTCTAATGACTCTCTGAGCTCTCTTCCCATGACAATTATTTTCCACTGGGTACAATTTGTATAGCCTTGCTTTGGGAGTAGTTTCATAGTTATCTCTAAAACATGCAGAATTCATAGGACTCAAAACAAGTTTTAATATTGCATTTCAACATAGAGTCATGATCTATAACAAGAAGAATTTGATGGATACAATGGAATGGATCTCAGCCTCTCACACTATAAGGACACATATTCTTGGCTCTTAAGTGGTTTGGGCACTATTTCTACTCCTGGTCAGTGCAGAATCTTTGTATTGGCCGGGATCTAGGAATCCTGCTCAGGGATATTCTGAATTCCAGTTTGCAAACAGCCACAGTGAGTTGCTGGACCCCACACTCATGTTGTGCAACACGGTATCTCATTTCGAACCTATGGCTATGATTTCGAAAACTTCTACTCCATTGCCTCAGCTACACCGGAGGCCACAAAACTTGGGCTCCTATTTGCTGATGCGTTTCCTTTCCTGCTTTCAAACCAAAGTTTGCATTTTAAATAGGTGGGTATGGATTTATTTATAAATAAAATTGTATTATGCATTTCCGTGTGATCAGAACAGAGGGAAGGGTTGCACACCCACTTGATTTATTACTGTATGTAAGAATGGGTGACTTGACCTTTTCCGTTTACATAGCTCATCTAAGAAAGAACCCAAACTAGAATCCTGTTTGCTTATTTCTACTTTTACTTTGTCCAATTGTCTCATGACTTTGAAAGACATTGGCTACAATTTTGCCAAACCTGAAGTTCAGGAAGGTTACAGCTTTCCCCGATCAAGTATTCTAGTAATGTCATCTAAAAATGAGATTTATACCATTTGTTTTCAGTGAATTTGTGCAAGTTCCTAATGATCTCAGTTGGGGGCTAGCTTTAGGTATTCCATTCTCCCTAGAGAACTTTTAGATGAACTTGGATCATGTCTACCTTGGCAAAGCTGAGTTATCTAATAAATTCAGGACAAAATGTGGTTGTAGAATTGTCTAAATTGACTTCCTAGCTGTCCAGATGATTGCTCAAGCCTCTGAATTATTGACAGTTTAGATGTGAGTTTATGATAATAGCATATTTTATTGCCTATTTCTGAGAGATTAAAGTACTGACTTTACTGCAGATAAAGCATCAGATATTATCTCTTTTGATGACCTTAGAGGTTAGTTCTGACCAACCTGAATTGATCACAAGTTTCAAGGAATAAAGGAAAGATTAGGAAGAGGGAATATTTCCTATTATCTCCCAAAATAGTGCAGGAATATTTATGAACACAATTTTCTCATGTATGTTTTTTCAAGGGACTCATAAGTTGCAATATCAACTTCTTTTATATGTGAACTATTAGAAAACATCTAATGTTTATACCCTACTTACAATAAAAAAATATATACTTTCTTATGTGGGACATGCCATTCCCATTCAGCAGTCACTGTCCCTAGCTCAAGTGTCTCCTTCTTTACACCAGATTTTAAAAGTTGGGAGAAACAAACAAACAAAGTGGAGGTGACTAGTGTATTTTCTTCATATTTCTGATATCCCGATATGCATAACAGCCTCTAGACTTGTGTCGATAACAACAGCCAAGGTAGCCTTAACAAGGGCAGAGAGGTACAAGCCCCCCTTTTTTTTTTCTTCATGTAAATCTCCCCCTACACTCTAGGTTCCCCAGTAACCAATTAGCATTATTGACCACGTCAGTGTCTTCCCACCAAAATTTAATTCTGCAAGTTCCTCCAAAAGGATGTCCAGTCCATTTCCCCTGATATACAGCTAAAAGATAATTTCTAAACGCTGAAGGTTTTGATTTCTAAAAGACATTTGCCAAAACAAAATCTGTTTTGATCTTCAATCAAGCGATGGAGGAGCCAGCCTCCACCTACGGATCCCTCACCTCCAGGTGGATGCCAGCCCTTTCCAGAACTCCCCTGTGGAGGCTCCTGGGGAGAACCTGCCTCAGCCTGCTTATGCACCGTGGGTACCTACCAGCCTCCAGGATGCCAGGAAAGAAAGAAGACATTAACCGTTCTTCCAGCCTTCCTCCAAAAGAAACAGCAGCAATGCACTTTGGGCTACCAAGCTTGACTTCCAGCTCCACGATTTTCATCACACATATCTGAACATAAGAATTCTTAAGGCAGTTCCTTTTAGAGTGATTTCTAATATTGGGGTATGGTGGAACTCAGGCAAGGTGAAGGAAAGGATGCAAGTTAACTTCTACCTCTGTTGTCTCCAAACATCTCAAGAAATTGATGCTGCCCATTTCAACTATGTTACCAGTTATGCTTGTTTTCTAAGAAGCTGATATACGTCTTCATCCCAGAAGACGGTTCTCCATATACTTTACTCTAGGAAACATATATTTCTGTTTTGGCTAATTAATTATGGCACATCCAAAAATCATATGGTGTAATTTCTTGCACAGTTCAAAAGGATTTTTTGTCTTTGTACTCAGAGCTCCAACAGATGTTAATTTCTTTTAAGTCTTGTGGTCTTTGGTAGGATCAGGGCACCTGAAATATGTCCCTACTTTTAACATGTTTACCACTTTGTTGGCCGGTTTGCTTTGCACCATTCTCTTCTCTAGAGAGGCCGGCACCAAACTGGTTTGCTTTGGGAATATTATCATTTGTTAATAATGTGCTTAAGTTTTTCTCACATAATTTAAGAAGGTAATTATAACATATCATCTCAGGGTAATAAAAATGTACAATACACATTAAGTAAAGTTTTATTCAAGCCTTTAGCAGCCTTGAATTCCTTCCAGGTTTTTTAGGGGAAATTTTCACCCCCAGGGGTTGGGGAACTTGGCATAGAACATCCATTAAGTATAACGAGAGTCTGGTTCCCAGTAAACAGCAATGAGAACTTGCCTTCAAAAACTCCCTTTGATTTCACTTCAACAGATAGAAAAAAAAAATCTGTGCTTTGTGGTTTTTTTCCCTCCATTTATGATTGGACAAGAAATAGAATCCATGTCTCATAAAGTAGCTGGTATGTTGTTTTCTCCACACTTTGTGTTCCAATAGAACAAAACCCATTGTTTTTATAGATATATCATGACTTGAAGAAAAATGTGAGCAACATTCCCTTTTAGCAACTTAGGAGTGAATTTCCTGGGTCCTCAGTGACTCCTGCCCCTTGACAGGATCCTGTTAATTTCCCTTGAAGAAGTCAAAGGTGTGTAGTGATGGGGATGGAGGAACACAGCAAGGGGGCGCCTGGCTTCCCACCAAAGCACGGTACAAGTTCACTATAGAAGGGACATTGTTCTGGCAGCCTCATTCGTAGCATTTTTGCAACAAACCTAAATGCCTGTGAAATTGTACTTCAACGATCATGGACACTTTCATCTAATTTATAAAAAATAATTTTATTCTGGTTGTTAGAAATGTCAAGTACAGGGGCGCCTGGGTGGCTTAGTTGGTTAAGCGTCTGACTTTCGCTTAGGTCATGATCTCGCGGTTCGTGGGTTCGAGCCCCGCGTCGGGCTCTGTGCTGACTGCCAGCTCAGAGCCTGGAGCCTGTTTCAGTCTGTGACTCCCTCTCTCTCTGACCCTCCCCTGCTCACGCTGTCTCTCTCTCTCTCCTAGAAATAAATAAAAATATTAAAAAAAAAAAAAAAAAAGAAATGTCAAGTACAGTAATGAAATCTGTAAGGAACTTTCTCCAAAGGAAAAAGCACAGGTGTGGCGCCTCCTTGGTACACTTACGATGAGCCCAGAAACATCCTACGCCTCTACCTGAGATTATGTCCCTAGAGCCTTCATTTTTGCTGTCTGAGCTGTTAAATGAAACAAGTGATCCCGGGATTGGAAATGATGGAAGGATTCAGTGTGTAATATAAATGATGTGATGGAACTTTAAATATGAGCAATATGGGTTTTTTAAAATAGTGTTTATTTTGAGAGAGAGAGAGAGAGAGAGAGAGAGAGAGAGAGTGCATGAGCGAGCGCATAAGTAGGGAAGAGGCAGAGAGAAAGGGAAAGAGAATCCCAAGCAGGCTCTGTGTTGTCAGCGCAGCGCCTAACACGGGGCTCCATCTCACGAACCATGAGATCATGACCTCAGTCAAAATCAAGAGCCAGACACTTAATCAAAAGAGTCATCCAGGCACCCTGAGCAGGATGTATATATATATTTAATTACACAGCATAACGGTCTTTCCTTAACTGGCATGATTACGGAGTTTGCTAAAATTATTTTTATGTATATCTGGAAATCTAAAAAACAGAAAGTAAAAGGAGCCAAGCAGAGTCTTTATGTCTTTATCTTTTCCTTCTCTTGATATCCTTTCCAACAAGTGGGTTTTTTTGGTTTTGTTTTGTTTGGTTTGGTTTGGTTTGGTTTTTGTTTATTTGTTTGAGAGAATACCTAAATTGTCCATTGAGGACTCAGGAAAATGAAAGCAAAAGGTGACATTTAAAATTAGAAAAAAAATAGATTTGGAGGTGAAGGATCTGTCTACCTTGTTTGTGGTAATGGTAACACAGTGCACGCATATGTCCTTATGTCCAAACTCATCGAGATGTATGTTAAACATCTGCAACTTTTCATATATTAAATATATACCTTAAGAAAGTTGAAATAAAATGAATGTCTATATGGGGAAATGTAAAGGGTGCTGAAAATGTTCCATATTGCAAGTATCCCCCCTATCTTACTGATGCCTGAAATTGTACCTGAAAATATCCCTCTTCTAGCTCAAAGAACTTGTTTTAGTTAAAAACAGAAATGCACGTGCTACAGAAAAAACAATTTTCTATGCAATGGCGATTTTACCATAAGGAAATGTGTCCATCCCTCTCTTATCTTGATACCATGCTAAAACTCCCTATAGCAGGAGACCTAAAGGTATTTATACAGGAACAAGCAAGTGGCAAGTTTGAAGCCCAGAGTTATGGCACTTCCATGGCAGAGAGTATCTGAGAGGGACTTCTGGCCATACAGAGCACTGGAATTTGTCACCTTAGAGATAAAGGAAGGGACTAGAGAATAGTGTGTAAGAGATCAAAATTCTGATTACGAAATTGGCTTCATCCACAATTTGCCTAGAGTTGCCTGAGGCATGGTTTCAGATGCAAATATAAGAATGTGTTCAGTGCTTCACTATATTAGGTATTATCTACTTTGATCGTCACAAAAAACCCAATGGTATTGATCCTCATTTTAGGGTTCAGAGACCAATTGGGGGTTGCCTCTTGTTGGACATTCAGATACTGTTAATCTGCTTTTCTGAGCCTCCACTTGATTGTCAACCTTCGGACAACCTTTGGAGGTCCCTTCCTTTTTAATCTATCTTGTGGCCTACTGTTTTAGAAGATAGCTAATAAAATGGCTAACTAACCAGATAAAATGAATTAAGGTCCATGTGCTTCAATTTTGCTTAGTTCAATGCCTCTGAAAAGTAAAATTTGAGTTCTAAAAGTTATTTTCTTGAATATTTTATTCTGAATTATATGAGAAATCGAATAGCCAACTGGAAGTGAATTAGGCAAGAGTTAGGGCTATACGGATATATCAAAGTCAGCTAGCTCTCTGCAAAACTAAGAGCATGAGAGACAAAGTATGAGCAGGGGAGAGGCAGAGAGAGAGGGAGACATAGAATCCAAAGCAGGCTCCAGTCTCTGAGCTGACATGACAGAGCCAAACATAGGGCTGGAACCCAGGTCATGACCTGAGCCAAAGTCAGAGGCTTAACCCACTGAGACACCCAGGCGCCCAGGAAACTCAGAGCTTTGAGCCATCTTTCTTTTGGGTTTTCTGTGACCCAAATGTGCATCCATGAACCTAATTCTAACCAGAAGGCTTAGTTAGCTTGCAAGGTCTGGTCCACACGGCCGCCTGAAGAACAAATTCGGCTGAAGTGGCTGCATGTGCGTGCAGCCCAGTGACCCAGCAGCTCTTTGCACTCCAGGGGCTGGCCTTGGACCCCAAAGTTGCCTGATTTAATCTGGGTCTCTACCTCTAAGGGGACTGGCATGAGAGCCCTGATGGAAGGGTAGTACTTTAATAGGTCAGAGGGGACCTGGGTTTGGAGAAGGCAGAGGGAGAAGGTATAACGGAGAACGGAGCCACTGGGCCAGGCTGCCCAAATCACTGTTGTATGCTCACCACTGTTCCAGACCTTCCTCAGGCCTTGACGTGCAGAGAGATCTCTATGTTTCTGGCACTTTTCTGCGTGCTGCCTGCATGCTCTGAGGACCTCAGGGCTGCTGGATCTGAGGGACGGCCTCCAACCCAAGCTAACCTACATTTGTGTGTCTCTGTTGTAAATGCAGAAAATGCATCTAAAACAGGGGTGTTCCTGGAGTCTTCTAAAATGTTCCCCAAGGATATACCTCTATTCTACCTGCAATGCTGGCTATGGCAGAATCTAAAACACACTTGCACAGTGGTCTGTAGAAAGAACACATGTACTCTTGTCTTTGATGGAAGACAAAAGTAACTTAAGTTACTTTAAGTGTACACACATGTAGATATAGAATATAAATATAGAATATGTATAGTCTTGATGTCTTCATATAGAGATAATAAATTATTATGTCTGTTCTGTCTCCCTCTAGTTTTGGAGAATTTGACTCAGCATATGAATTCCCCACTGACTAATGAGCCTCTGGCAAAGCCCCAAGGCAGAGTGGGAAGGTACTGATGTGGGCATCAGAAGGGCTGGATTCCCCTGCTGTCTGTACATGAACAAAGTCACATTTTTTGACCCTGTTACCTAAAACTAGTTAGCTCACCATTGGCAAAACATTCATAAGCTGTCCTCAACAGGATTAATATAAGGGACACAGGAAACAGTTAGGACAGTGCCTGGTAAGAGGTCAACATGAACACAGAAACACCAGCGAGTGCCTAAGCACTCGTTGGCCGTGCCTCACAAGAGTTCCAAGAATCACGAAGTCTGCTTCAGTTCCCTTCAATGACACACACAGACATGGCGGCACCAAGATGCGCACCCTGCCCAGACACGGCTACGTAGAGACAGAGGAGCCCTGTTATGTACTTCAACCAGATCTTATCCCAAATGGTGAGCGTGGTCAGCTAAGCTACCTGAAGTCCCACAGTTAGGAAACGCAGGATGATGTGACTCCATCTCAGGATGATTTGCTACCTACTGCTTTAAGGTAGCGGTTATTGAAGGCATTATCGATGCTGGTCTGCCAGTTCTACCCCTCAAGGTTTTATCTGTTAAAGAAACACTGTAGCTGGCTCTAGGCGCAAAACTTCTAGTTGTGGGTATGAGAGGAGATTCTCAAAAGGTTCTAGACACCAAGGATCCTTTTCTAGGATTTAGGAAGCACAGAAGACTCAGGACAAATCACAGGATTCCCAGCTGCTAAGAGCCACCACCTTTGTTCTGAGCTCACTCTACGCTACAGGTTTCCCTTCTGGTCAGCAGGAGATGAAATTCATTTAGGACAAAGCCTAGTGTTAGTGTGTGGAGTTAGTAGCCGTGTCAGTAAAAAGGAAAAAAGAGGCAGGAAGATGCCATGTTAGCGCTGTGGGGTCACATTGCCTCGGTCTGAACCTTACTTTTCTCATCTGTAAATGGGGAAAATAGCAACTGTCTCATTGTTTTGTGGTGAGGACCAAATGCGATCTTATGTCTAAGGTATATAGACTATGGAAAGCTCTTAATAAGATTAGCAGTGATTAATACTTGTAGTAAGAAACTTAGTGGGGTAGTTCACTGAGGCAATGCTGGAGGCTCTGAAATCTTGTCAGGTCCTCAGACTCCCAGCGGAGGGTATGATCTGGGTAACCACGATTACATTATTTTCCTTCCTACACTTATTTTCCTAGAAGATATTTCTCAAGGAAGATGAGAGCCTTTGTAATTTTCAACCTTTAAAAATCAATTATTCCTGAGTTATTTTCGCATTTATGAAAAGCACCAAATTAATTTCTACTGAATTTTCTTTTCTATGATCAACGAGGTCAGCCAGGAAAGAATATGATATTCTAACAACACTGCGTATTGGCCCTCAGAGTTCTAATTGCCTTAATTCTCTATAATTCTATTCTGGAAACTAGCATCTTTTCATACAGCCTTAAAAATCTCAGCTTCTTAATATATGCATGAATGACAATATGCTCATATGCAATTCATGTCGCAGGGTTTACATGTCATAATTCTGCACAGAGAAAAGCTTTAAAATCCAGAAGCTCTGGTCCCAAATATCCTCCATTCCGGCAACACAGAAAGAGACAAAACCTCAGAACAGAGGTGGGAACGTGATAGCACTCTCTCATTCATTATATACAATATCTGTGCTCTGGCCTTTCTATTTCCCTGCACAGCTCAGGAAAGTGTGGGGAGATAGATTTGAACCAGTGTCTAGAGGTAGATGATGCCACATTCCATTACCTGAGTAACTATCTCCCCAATAGCTTTTTTCTTCTCTCTCTCTCCTTTTTTTCCCCCCAAAAGAGTACATCTTTGGAAACTGAGAATATTCAGTGAACAGAACTCATAAATCAAATCATTATCATTAATAATCAAAGTGAGACGTTGTAAGAAATAGCAAATTAATCACAACTGGCAGGTGAAGCTGCTTTGAGCATGGGCTTTCTGCATACTAAAGCAAACAGGATTTTCCAGGGTGGGCTTTTTTATTTTTTTATTTTTTTTATTTTCTTAGTGAACACTGAACTTTTCCATTAACCAGGAGCTATATCCAAACCCAAGCATTTATACTACTAATGTGACTGTAATGACACTTTATTTTCAGAATCACTTTTGAGCCATAAGATGCATTACGATTTGATGCAATGCATTAATACCAACTGTATATTTAAAATGGAAGGCATTTTTTAAGAGGAGAGAAAATAACCAATGATTTATCAAACATGAACTTAGACTTATTTACTTTCTTCATTTTGGATCTTAATTATTTGACAGTCTATGACTTTAGTTTAAATGCCTTTTTGGTGACAATGGGATAAAAGCCCAAGCACAATATTTTCTGCAATCGTAACAGTTTCCTGAGCATGGATCACAATGATGCCTTGAATGTTGAGAAGACCTTATTTCTCTAAGAAATGAACAAATCTCATCTATCATTGTGTTTCCTGTGAAGTAAGAACTACTTTCCTTAACAGAGAGACAGTGAGTCAAGACCAGCTTCCAATCCACCCACACTGCACAGCAATTCTGGGTTTGAATGTAAAGTAAAACTCCTATTCCTGACCCAGCCCTAGTCAGTGCTGTTGGAATTTCCAGTTTTGAATGACATTTGAAAATCCATGGAACTGTTAAAAGTAGTAGAAAAGAAATAGTAATTTCTGGATTACATTTTGACTTCTATGTTTAATTAACATTTCCTGAGTGATAAAAATGTATCAGAGATTTCAGAAGGTACAGAAATAGGGCTAAACTCCGCATCTAGAGAGAAAGACAAAATATGTAAGGATTACACGGAAATGGAAGCAGAGAGCAGAGTGTATTTGAGGACTGAGAAACATAATATTTCGGGAAGGCCCACGCGGTTACAAGCATCTGGGCTCTTGCTGGGCATAAGTTAGCTAAGTCTTGAAGAGGAAACACTGAAACTGCCATTTTCTTATACCCAGAATCATTTTTCCCTTCCATGACTGTTACCAATTACCTTAGCTCAATTCAATAATATTCATCAGTACTCCAGAAGTTTAACTGGAAAGCAACATTAAGAGTCTAAATGTTGAGGTTTTGTCAAAGTGGAATTCTCAAAATCTTTTTAGCAGATTCCTGAATTATTCAAGAGTATCAGTGTCTATTTCTTTCATATTACTTATATATGGGTATTTCCTTCTGTATAAAAGGCATCTCTATTTGGTTAAAAAAAAGAGAAGCAAACTTGAAATGATTCTATGATATATATTATATTGGAGACAGACTAGGAAAGTGGTTTAAAAATAGACAAATGCATTTTCTTTCTTAAACATTATACATGTTGGTTATTATTTCCTGGCAATTTCTGGATTTTTTTTTCAGTTTCTGTTTGTGGCACAATTTCTCAGTCTCCTTGAATTTCTTTCTCTGCTGAACTTCTGCAGGGAGAAGTGGACAGGGTGAGGTTGATTTTTGGACCTGAAGGGCTCTTCACTCGGGGGGAGGGGTCCCATCCTGCTGGTGAGCATCCTGATGCCTGTAAGGTCCCACAGGTAGTTTGAAGGGATGAAATCCCAACTCAGTGATGTAGACAATATGTTTCTCAGAAAACGTGGCAATTTTCCATTTGAGTGGATTATTTTGTTAGTTACCTGTGAACAAGAGATTTGCTCCTTTTGGGAGGGAATGCATAATTGTAATAATTCAATACTCAACTTCAAGGAAAACTAGCAGAGTAGGAGGTGTAGTATAAATGTGTCTTTTGTTTTTTGTTTTTTGTTTTTTGTCTGTTTGGTGATACCTGAGACAACTTGCTAGAAAGTACAATGTCTCTCTTACTTATTGGGTGCAGAATATGCTGTAAGTGATAAACAAAGCACAGTGTTCCATAACGTCTTCCCTTGGGATCCTCCAAAGAATGCCATTGAACCTGGAGAGCTTCTGATGTGGTTTGAAACCCAAGGATAACACTTCCTGACAGTCAATAGAGGGGCTAGTCCACTGTAACATCCAAGGATTGCACAGGCAGATTTCTTGACTGTTAGTATGTTTATTTTTATCATTCCTGACTTGTGAATAAGGAAACCAGTCCTTAAAAGTCACTAAATAAGTGGCGCCTGGGTGGCTCAGTCAGTTAAGCATCCAACTTGACTCAGGTCGTGACCTCATGGTCTGTGAGTTCAAGCCCCGCCTTGGGCTCTGGGCTGACAGCTCAGAGCCTGGAGCCTGCTTCAGACTCTGTGTCTCCCTCTCTCTCTGCCTCTCCCATTTGTGCAAACTCTCTCTCTCCCTCTCAACAATAAATAAACATTTCAAAAAATCACTAAATAAGATGGCAGACCTTGGGCAAACAAGAAGTAAAACAGATTCTCTGACATGGCTGCCTGACTAATACAAAGTTCTTCCTTCTCTTCCTTTCTTTTCTCTCTGGCTCCGTTTCTTCCCTTTCCCCTCCACACACATCCTCAAGTTCTGTTTTCTATAACTCCCACAATGCTTCAGCATAAAGTTAGGCTTCTGTGGCTTATCACTTGCCATTTAACTGCATGGACGTAAAAAGTGCCTGAGCAATAATGCACGATAGGTTATTCAATAACACAAGGAATGTAAAGCGATTTCATATCTCCTCGAATCAGGAACATTAATTAATCATATGATGGAATGCAACGTTCTATTTACCAGTGCAAGAGGCTGCCAAGATTTCTCTGACTTTAATAATTGCACATGCTTTCGTGGCAGGAAAAAATTAATTTAGTTATTAAATTGGAGGGTGCGCTTTTTTTTTTTTTTCCCTATCATGGAGAATCTGGAAAGTAGCCAGGCCATAACATTAATGTTATGAGGGTTGGGGTCTGGGTTACTTTTATTAAAGCTCTCTCTACCTTTATTTAAAGAAAAGTAAAAAAGGGAGAAGCATTGAAATGGTATGCAAAGCTTATTTCTCATAATGCTGATAACACAACCACCAAAGTTCGTAGTTTTTTTCCTCTGAGTCACAAATGGATTGCAGTGGAATGGTGTGTGCGAGGATGATGCTCTCGCAAGGTGTAGCTGCTGGTGTGAGGAAGTGCCTTGTGCCATGGATCCACTGCAGCCTTCCAGGGAACAGCAAGTCTTCATGGAAGTGCCATGTTGCAGGCAGAGGTGGGCGATGGGGGCAAAGGGAAAGGGGTGCCTTGTCATTTGACTCTCTTGCCTCCTCATCTTTATACGTTTTTCACTCCAGCAAAGAAGTTTTTCTCATTTCTCTTCCTTTTCTTCCCTCAGCCTTCATATTCTCATTTGCAAAGATTAGCTCAAGTGACTCCCTTCCCATTAGTTATTTTACTGGTTTGGTTCAACAGGAAGAGATCTTGCTTTTAGTTTCTCCCTCATCATTCTCCTTCCGCTTTCTCTTCCATTTCATCTCCTTCCGTTCCTTGAACTTCGATTACTTTATGGCCCTACCATGTCTATATTTAGGGTGTACACACTATATCTATATCTATATTTAGTCTATATTTATGTATTTACTCTTTTTTCTCCTAATTAAGGATGGAGATAGATTTTTACCAATCTTTGCAATACTAACCATTAAGTATGGTTACTTTGACACAGTGGGGTTTTGTTCTTGTAATTACTTGAGGTTTATTTATTTTTGAGAGAGGGACAGAGACAGAGAGCAAGTGGTGGAAGGGAAGAGAGAGAGGGGAACACAGAATCCAAGGAAGGCTCTGGGCTCCAAGCTCTCAGCACAGAGCCCAACAGGGAGTTTGAACTCATGAACTGTGAGATCATGGCCTGAGCCAAAGTCTGACACTTAACCAACTGAGCCACCCAGGTGCCCCAAACTACTGTTTTTTGTTTCTTTGTTTGTTTGTTTGTTTAACAATTACTGATTACTTTTAATTGGAAGGACAACAAAGTTGGTGTGGAAGTGTGGCAACAGGTCCCAGCGGCTTATTAACTATAGGTACTCTTTGTTAAGACACTTAAAGATCCTGATCTTTGATGCTCTCTCTGCAAAGAGTAGTATTCCACAGTATCTTTATACGAATACTGTTATGATTTAATATTGCATGCCAATTTGTATTTTGTCCATTCAAAGTACAGTGTTTTCCCCAAGATTCCTGAAAGTCTTAAAAGAAATAATCTAATAGAAATAGAAGACAAGAACTGGAATTTGGGGCAGAGCAAGGGACTATGTATTTTTGGTATATTATTTGCTACATACATTTTGAATTTATATTTGGTGCTAAATAAATGTTTTAGGTTTGTTTTTTATTTAATAATTCCTTAATTAACCAAATTTGAGAGTGACATTCAGTATATGTGCTAATGCGTGCTGAATCAATAGATACATAATAAGCTGCAATGTATGCACATATTAATATTTATAAAAACATTATGTATGGAATTTAATTGGCCTTTCACTAGAAAACATGATGTTCAGAGATACATTGCAAATGATTTTCCAAAGAAACACACTTCTAAATATTATTTGATATTCTAAAACCTAGTCTGTTACATGTTAAATGATGCTGTCCCAAATTTCCTTCCCATTCCTCAACTCCACTTGAATATCCATCTTTACTTCCTGCTGAACTTTGAAGGAATTAAAAGAACATAAACGTTTACCTACAGCTCAAATTCCCACACTTCCTTCTCTTGACACAAGTTTCAATACTTGCATCAGGAGGAGAAATGAAGAGAGGAGAGGCTCATGGTGCTTTCTTAGGGGAATCTGAAGTCTCAGCAATATTAAGCACTTAGTATATAAACAGCATTGAAATATCCAGCTGCGGGGCCAACAATTAAAGGCAACACTTCAAAACAAGTTTATTGGGATTACCTATGTGAGAATAGAATCACCACTTCGGTTTGGGAAATGCTGTTATAATCATTAAAACCTGACTACCCCAGTCCTGATATTTGGACAGACTGCTTGATCATTGGGCAGAGTAGACAGACAAGAATTAGACTTGTCCATATAGCGACAACTGATTTTTGACAATGGTGTAATGTCTTCAGTGAACACATGATGGCCTTTCAATAAATGGTACCAGAAAAACTGAATATTCATGTGCAAAAAAAGTGACCTTTGATGCATACCTTGTACCATATATAATATATTTACAATAAATGTATAGATTCCCCCCCAAAATCACAAACATTTTCTCAGCCCTTTACTGACTGACCATTATAAGAGTAGTGTTGAGGAAATGATTCAGTTGATAGTTGCAATGCTACAACTTGTAGTAAAATGAGGAGGTAGGGCTTACAGGATGAAGGGAATTGAGAATCTGGAGAGGTTGGGAGAGGTGAGGAAAAGTGCAATAGCAGGCACCGGGCAGCACTGATTGGGCGACTGTGTAAAGGCGATCACAACCCAGGCTGGTGAGTTGCTGGCATCACCTGCAATCAGCCAAGACCCATGACAACACACCCACACTCACAAAGGAGTAAAGATCAATAGTAGTAAGTCTATTTTAACTAATATAACCAGCAGCAGAAACACATCACAAAATACAGACTTTTATAATAGATACAAATATTTTATGACACAGGGAGTGGAATTTACTTAAGTTAGAACACTGGGAACTGGGGCACCTGGGTGGCTCAGGCGGTTAAGCGTCAGCCTTCAGCTCAGGTCATGATCTCATGGTTCAAGCACTAAGTTGGGCAGTCCGCTGTCAGTGCAGAGCCCACTTCAGATCCTCTGTCTCCCTCTCTCTCTGCTCTTCTTTCTCTCTCTCTCAAAACTAAATAAATCTTAAAAAAAAACAAAAAAAAAAACAACCCACTTGGAATCAGATAAAGTTATAGTTCAGTTACTCTAAAAGTTGGTAATTCATCACCCTCTGACATCTGGAACACAGAGAAGCGTGATCAATTTAGTTAAAACTGGTTACCGAGTAGCCAAATCCAATTCACAAAGCCCAGGAAGTAAAATTCATTTATTACTTAAAAGAAAGCCCTCAGGTTTCAGGACCTATTTATATAAACTCTACATACAATTCTAACAAACGTGACTACCTAACTGCATCTTAGAATGAAAAGATTAAAGAGAGGAAATACGTCCACGGGTAGCAACAGCAGCGAGTGATGGCTGCCATCTTTGTTCAAGGGAAGAGAAATAATTATATATATTTAAAAAAACAAAAATAATTACTAAAAACAAAGTCTTCTGGGCCTTTTACTAAGAAGCATAAATTCCACTTAAAATTCCTCTGAGAATACCCAGAGTATAAAATATTTTAATTAAACTGTTTTTCTTAAATATTGCTTACAAGGGGTAAATTACCATTTGGAAAGTCTTAGATTGAAAGGGTATCCTCTTAGAATTCTAGATAGCAATGACTTTATACCACTTATTTTCTCATGTAACCCATTATTTCCTATTGCAGATAAATGGTAATCAAAATACTTATAAGAGATTATTAATTTCAATCACAGGAGAGACATTTTTTTATTTTTGGCAAATGACTGCTAAGTGAAATTACTTTTGATTTTTATTTAATTTCTTACAGTCATTTTAGTCTTTTTAAAGGGTATTAAATCAAATGTTTTGAGAATTGAATATCTTATTCTAAATTCAGTATCATATGTAGCAACTTTTTATCAAATTCTTAATCACTAAAATCCATTTTAAGTATCATTATGTACAAAGTATTGTGTCAGTCACCAGGGGTAATTTAAGTTGATTTAATACCCTGTGCTTACACAGAAAGACTCATATTCTAGTTTGAAAGGCAGGACATGGCCATCAAAGGATAACTAAGGAAAAAAATGGGTGGTTCATGAATGGAGCATACAATATGTGCTGGAGAAATAAGAAAGACATTACTATATTTGGAGATGCAGAACTCAAAACCCATCAAACACATCCACTTTATAAATCTCATTTCAAATTTATATGTAGAGTAAGGGGAAAAGTACCCAATGGAAATCAAGAGACCTTTTTTTAAATTTCCATATAATTGTGGATATAATATTTAACATATCATATTTCAGTTCTGCAAATCAAGAGAGTTAAATCAGATGCCCCTTTCTTGTGGAGGATATACATTCTGTTGACTTCTACTGAAATAGTTTGTTAACATGAACATCTCTTTATTCATATAAACCAAATCAGATTGAAAGAGAGTTATTTGGGGAGACTGTAAAAGCACTTACATGCATGATTCCTTAGTTGCATTATCTTTAATATGGATATTAAAGACAAGAGTTCTGCATTGTTTCAAGGTCCCTTCCAGGTCAAGAGCCTGCGCGGG
This sequence comes from Proteles cristata cristata, assembly GCA_017311185.1. NCBI lineage: Eukaryota > Metazoa > Chordata > Mammalia > Carnivora > Hyaenidae > Proteles > Proteles cristata. The sequence goes on from JAESUZ010005168.1 coordinate 513,733, forward strand.
TGGGGGATGGGTTCTATAGAAGTCATTAATTTTATGATCATGCACAAGATTTTTGTTCAGATGTATGGCATGGAAAAATATATTCTCAAAATGTTTAAAAAGGCTGCAGCTTCCAATGCTGGTAATAAAATTCTGCTTTTTTTTTGTTTGAAATAAAACACCAAAATACTGGTAAATTTCTTTTCTTTTTTTTAAAAAAGTTTATTGTCAAGTTGGTTTCCATGTAACACCCAGTGCTCATCCCCACAAGCACCCTCCTCCATGGCCATCACCCCCCTTGCCCTTCTCCCCACCCCCATCAGGCCTCAGTTTGTTCTCAGCATTCAAGAGTCTCTCATGGTTTGCCTCCTTCTTGAAAGATACTTGGCATATAATACATCTAGGCACAATATACCAAGTATCTCTAAAAACAAAATTAAACATATCTTAAAATTTTTCCTCTTCTTTCCTTTCCTTTCCCTTCCTATCCTTTCCTTTCTCTTCCCTTCCCTTACTTAACCTTCCTTACCATTCCCTCTCTATTCCACTGTACCTTACAATCAATCAGTAACTCTTAAATTACATTAAAAAGTTCTAAGTGTCATTGCGGGTAGTGTTGCTTTAAACATTGGGGTTGTGTGTGCCCCCTCACTATCAACAATAGTTAAATTATGGAAAGAGCCCAAATGTCCATCAACTGATGAATGGATTAAGAAGATGTGGAATATTTATACAATGGATATTATTTGGTGATGAAAAAGAATAAAATCTTGCCATTTGCGACAATGTGGATGGAACTGGAGGGTATTATACTAAGCAAAATAAGTCAGAGAAAGACAAATATCACATGATTTTACTTATATGTGGAATTGGAGAAACTTAACAGATGATCATCAGGGAAGGGAAGGAAAAATAAGATAAAAACAGAGAGGGAGGCAAATCATAAGGGACTCTTATTTTCTGTAACATAAACTGATGGTTGATAGGGGTGGGGAAGTGGGGGGTGGGCATTAAGAAGGGCACTTGTTGGGATGAGCACTGGGTGTTAATGGAAGTGATGAATAAAATAATAATAATAAAAACCTAGGTGTCCACAGGAAAAGTACAATGAAACATCAACCCAAATTTGTAGCCATACCTAAAATTAAAAAAAAAGTAGTGACTACCATCAGGAATGATACAATTGCACTTTGCTTTATGCAAACAACCACAAAATGAAGCATAGAAGTTCTGTAATTCAAATTCCCTTTCAAATTTACTAGTCTTCTAGAAAGGTAAATAAATCCTATTGGAAACACTTTTAAATTAACTAATAAGTGCCTTGCTTTATTCTTTAGGCAAGTTTTGATTTAAAAACATTAGATTTTCTTGAAGAATGTTTAAAAAGCCAGAACCAGTTATTACCCACATACATGAATCCCCAAAATATCTAGAATGCACAGTTTGGGTCAACAGGCCTAAAGAAAAGGGGCAGAGCTAGCAAAAGTAGCAAAGTAGACAATTTAAGTTATCACATAACTATAGATTTACTCCTATAAGCACTTTGTGTCCTAATAATAAATTCATTTGACAGCAACATTCGAGTGGTGTTAGAGACAAAGGGAAAGATGATTGGTATAAGGGACATCTTATAATTTATCAGGGTGTTAGTATAAACCTCTAGTTTTTTAAAAAAATTTTTAAATGTTAATTCATTTTTGAGAGAGAGAGACAGAGAGAGATTGAGAGAGAGGCATAGCATCCTAAGCAGGTTCTAGGCTCTGAGCTATCAGCACAGCTGACATGGGGCTTAAGCCCTCAAACCGTGAGATCATGACCTGAGCTGAAGTCGGACACTTAACCAACTGAGCTGCCCAGGTGCCCCTGGACCTCTAGTTTTAATTAAGGAAATAGATAATTAACTCAAAATAAAACTATTTCATATATTTATGACATCATACGTCAAATCAATCCAAGAAAACACCATCAGAAGGGAATCTTATACTGATGCATGGTGGTTCCGGAAACAGAACATGACCCTGCGGGATTAGACACATGGGTTTCCTTCCTCTCAACTCCAGGTGTCTGAGAGATCGTCCGATTCACTTTCTTCACCTGTAAAATGGGACATCTATCCAGGACAGCTGGATATTCACAGGGGTATTCACCACTGTGAGACGTGAACCTTAGCAAATTCCTTGAGATGTCTTTATCACCTATCACTAACTAAAAAACTTTCATAAAGTACAAGGTCATCCAGTCTTACACTAAATTCTATAATCTCAGGGATAATGATGGAGGAACAGTGTCCCATATTTCCATGCATACATGGTCTTTTTCTCTGGATAAAAGAAAAAATGCAGTATATTTTGTCTCTCATCTTCTCGGTTGCCTTCTATTTTCTTTTTTAATTTTTCTTTGAGAATTAGAGTCTGGAAGGAATAATCAAATTTTAATAGTGCAGACAGAAACTTGTGGTCTAGCGGTTCACTGTTTTGTTAGCAATCATTTCTTGACAAGCCATAAAACTCTGAGTTATTTGAATCTAGTATATGAATATGATATATTGACAAACAACCACTAGGTTATACACTTGGAAATGTGTCTGAAATAACCTAGTGATAAAATAATTTAATGCTGGACACAAAAATTGGACTGCTGGCCTCCTTTCTGCCATTAACATTCTGTGAGATCCTGAGCAAGTTTCAGAGATTCTCATTATTTTCCTCAACAGAAAATCCAGGTTGGGCTGGTAATTGAAGTGTCTTTAAAGGATCTCTAGCTTTAAAAATCTAGGAGTATATAAGAAACACCATAGGGAGTTATTCAGTTAACAAAACCAGAAAGTATTTGGGGAGGGCACAGCTTGTTCAAATTACTTGTATGAATTCTTTACTTCTCTTTTTATATATAAATACAAAACTAGTAAGTAAGATTATCCTCTTCTGCCATTTACACTGCTTTTAGGAACATACAGGAGATGCATCCTTCTTGAAATTTCAGTATTATTCAGATCTATTGACATTAATATAAATATTAATCATGTAGCCTCCATATAATTCATTATGTTAGCACTTTATTAAAACTTTGCTAATGTAGATCAACATGGAAGCTGGACTAAGTAAACTGATGGTTTCTATTAGGAAATAATCACTTAATAAATATTCATAACTTTGTTGTCATCTAGTCACTGGGTATTGTTTTTTGCAGAGCTTTTTATCTATCATGTGCTCTGAAGGTAAGATAGTGAAGTGTTGGAAATGGTCACCTCTGCAGTAATTGTGGACCCCTCAGCAGGTCTCGGGAGACCCACTGAGATTGGTTTCATGTTTTCATGTCATTTCAGTAAGATAGATAGTAGATTGACAATGAGATTGACATTTCAGGGAGAGTGACACCTCTATGATGACAAATAAATAATCGAGCCGAGAGCAACTCTCTCCCTGGAGTTGTACATTTTGACTGGTTTCATATCACAAACTTTGTATGGTCTTTTTTGTTCAATGTTTTAATGTGTCTATATTTTCATATTTTTCTAGTCATTATTTTAATAAAAGTATTGGAAAATTCAATTAAAAGTTCCAAAGACTTTCCCCCACCCAGATTTATTGAGATATAATTGGCCTATAAAAACTGCACACAATTAATGTATAAAATTAGGTGAGTTTGGACCTATGTATGTACTCGTATTATCATCAGGACAATCCAGGTAATAAACACTTAGTAGAGTCTTAAGAGAGTGAAGGAGAAAATGGATCAGCCAGAAAGAGATGAGTGCATTCTTTGAGGAAGGTTGCCAGTTGCCATATTCTTGATAGTACAGATACTAGATTTTATGATCCTGAAAGTGCAATGCTACCAAGGAGCAAGTTGACTGTGGAGTACTTAACACCCATTGTGAGGTCCCCTGAAGAAAAACTTGGCCAAATGTTCTTAGAAAACTAAAATCATCATTTAGATATCTTACTATGGACAGTCAGGACTTGTATTCTCTTCCGCTCCAGAATTCCTGATTGCAGTTCCTGCCCTTTTATAATATTCTAGCCTTATAATCTTAGGAAAGGTTCATTTCTGATCTTCAGCTACATAATTTGTAAAAGGACTCTAATCGCTATCATATCAGGTGTGTTTGGAAATCAAATGCTATAGTAGACACACAAATACATCATAAACACTCCAAAGGCAATATTAAAAAAGAAAGGTATTGGGGCACCTGGGTGGCTCAGTCTGTTAAGCGTCCAACTTCGGCTCAGGTCATGATCTCACGGTCCCTGGGTTCGAGCCTCATGTCGGGCTTTGTGCTGACAGCTTAGAGCCTGGAGCCTGTTTCAGATTCTGTATCTCCCTCTCTCTCTGACCCTCCCCTGCTCATGCTCTCTCTCTCTCTCTTGCTCTCTCTCTCAGAAATAAATAAAACATTAAAAAAAATAAAAATAAAAGAGGAAGGTATTATTTTCCTGGACTGGTTTCTTCCCATAGCTAAATGAAGTTATTAGTGTAAATCATTGCCTGACTAAGATTTGCTCATTTAATATATCGTGAATATCATACTTAGGTAGGTAGGTCACACTGTGCACATTACTTTCATAATTATCTGCACTTTGCAGAGTAGACATTGCTTTCCCCCATGAGAATAGACCATAACTTGAATTTAAGAAGCTTAGGAAGGTACAGAAGTAGTGAAACCATACTGCATTTCTTCAACTCACATTCCTTGTCACTATAGACAATGACCTCGGTAGTCCAAAGGCTTAAGAGAGGGGTGTTCTTATAAATTGTAGAGAAACTCAACTTTATAGCTCAAGTGTATCAACTCTTCCCTGTGAGACAGCAAATATCACTCTCTCATAGGGCTGACCAAATTGTTGGATTAGTTCTGCTCAGAAATCCAGTTTGGGTGCAGAGGCCCACTGCTTTCCTGATGCTCTGAGTGGACAAGGGCCACACTGTAAATCAGGGAAAAAGTCTCTGAAAAAGGGCGCCAAAGCTCTCCGTCTGCGAGGGAGATTTACAAAGAAGCATGTTACATGCACAGGATTCATCCCCTGTGTTTAACAACCTAAACAGACAAAAATGATCCTGACATTTGGAAGATGCAGTCTAGAAGATCCCATTTTAAATGTGATTTCAAAAGACACTTTCTGTAATCTCAACGTTATTTAGGAAAACTTTAGGAAGGTGGTTTTGGTATTTCCCTGCCCACCTCCCCCAAACCAGGTTGTTTATTTTTCACATAGGAAAACACATCGTCCTTTCTGGTTTGTCCTGAGAACAAATTACTCTAAAATGGCTTAGAGAATCGGAGAGATTGCTTATCTTGCTATATTTAATAGAATAATACAAAATTGTAAGCTTTGACCAGTTAACAAGGAAAAGATCTTCTGCCATCATGTGGAATGTTGGAGAATCTTCCCTTGTTTGATGTTTTTGTTCCTTTGCTAGCTTCTCCAATGAAATACATTGAATTTCCTGAGAGAAGAGTCATTATTATTGCCACCAATAAATGTTTAAAAATCTTGAAGTAAACAAAGTGAAGATATTTCCGTCAGTGAAATCTTGATAAATTAGACTCTACCTTTCCTAGGAGACAGAAATTGAAGAAAAAAAGAAATCTTCCCACTCAGGGAAAAAAAAATCACATGAATTACAGATGCAAATTACCTTTTGTCTAGTATCTCTTCTTTCCACTGCGGAATTTTGGGGGATGGTGGGGAGGGGAGAAATATTTGCCAAGTTGTCTCAAATCATCGAATGGCCATACTTTATTTTGCTTCTCTCTTAGGATAGGATTTCGTAGCCGTGTAAGTATTTGTTGTAGAATCATTCAGTGTTACCAATACTCCATTTTTCCACCTCCCACACAGTTTTTGAATACATATCTCCCTTTTCCTCACCCAGATCTCTCTTTTCATCCCATCAATGATTTTCAGGGGGGTGGAGGAGTGACCCACTTCTCTCTAATAAAGGTTAGAGATATCAGCTAGCATGGAAAAGGTTCCTGCCGATAAAATGATAATACTTGATTTTACCTGCCACACAAGGACCACTTTCAAAGGTAATTTTTGACCAAACTGTCATTCAAGCTTAATTTATATGCCAGAAAGAGCCTTAACCAGATGCCACGTACTTCTTGTTGAAGTGATTCATCATATTCCACAAGTAATGCAGTCACCTCTCATGTGGGAAGAGCAGGGGAGAAATGCCATAGGGAGAGGAACAGCATTACATGAAAAGGAGAATGGGTCCAAATTATCCCTTATTATTGGAGTAAAAAAATATGATGTCAGCAGCAGGATAGACATTGTTAAGAATTGCTGCTGACTTTGCAGGTACCCTTTTTAAATAAAATTTCCAGTTTTCCTTGGAGGAATAGATCTGTATGTAGTAGGACTTATATGGCACATGCAATTTTCCACCCCTTCATCGAATTTTCCACATAGATTCATCTCTCTTCCCTCCTTTAAAAACCTTATGGAAAATTTGCTTTTCCCCCTGAATTAGAGAATGCTAGGAATGAAGGAGTTAAACCTATTTCTTTAAGTGAGGGGAAAGTTGTTTCCTGCAAATATATCTCAGTAGTCTAGGAGAAATGTTCTGGTAGATTAGGTTGATTGAAAAACTCCACTGATAAAGAAGGAAATGAAGAAGAAGTACCTGGAACCATTTCCCTCATCCTCTCTAGAAGACTGTGGTCTATCCATCATTTTAAACTATTGCTCACAATTCACATTTTCAATGGGGTCTTCTCCGACTGAGTTATATATGATCCACATTATAAATATCCAATCCCCTTACTTTTTTCAAATACATGCAATTTATTTTTAAATACATATGTGGACAGTGTGTGTGTGTGTGTGTGTGTGTGTGTGTGTGTGTGTGTGTGTGACACATACGGAAATGGCTGTGCCAAATTTATGGCAGGTGAAATGATTGGAATAAAGCACAGTTATTCAAATTTCATTCAGTGTAGCAAATGTCCCCGGATTCTGCCCTACAACTTCAAGGTGTTCAGTACACTGTTAGTCACCGGCCCACAGAAATATCTGCTGTGATATCTAGTCACCAAGGATTTTTCAATCAGTTGGAAATTTAGGACTAATTAATGTGAAGCAGTGGAGAAGCTTGTTGAGGGTTTTTCTTCTTAGCATACCTGACAGAATCAAGGTCAGTGCCTGTTATATAATGAGCAGAGGAGGCTACCAACTTATCAAGTAGAAGGGACTTTCTCCCCACCTAGAGTTCTTCCAATTATTTGTCCATTGATGGTGTCCATCAAGCATGCTAGCATGAAACTGATCTGTGTTTGGAATATATCCTGCTGCTTTGGCTTCCATTAATGATTTTTTATCTGGAGTCTTTAGTTATGAGCCAAGGTCCTAGGAGTCAAGGGTGAAATCCTCTCTATTTTCAGTTATGTGTTTGTAGCTTTCAGGAAAGCATTATGTCCACTGGAGATATTTCCTATGTGTTTATCACAATGACTGTGTGATAAAGGGCTAAAAAAGAAATGCTTGTGTGCTGCAGAACTGCCTGGGCAAAGGGGAGAAAGACTGGAGAAGAGAAATATAAAAAATAAAAAAGAAATGATATCAGAAAGGGCAAATTGTTGATATTTGTTGTCATTGCTATCACAGGGAGCCCTATTTAAATGGAAGGTTACAGATAGGAATTCGGTAGCAAGTCAATTTACTCTGTGTTCCAAAGTCATTCTTTGATAATGAAATATTTGAAGGCACCCTCGACTTTTGATATATGGCTTTCTGACTTGAACTGATAAGGCCAGAGGACAGAGATCTTACCATCTCTTTCTTTCAGTTCACCACTGAACAAAATGGCCCCATGTGCAAAAGGCACAATGATGCCAACTTGTCCTGGATTCTTGGTGGATTGGCAGGTGTGGTAACTGCATGGTTCTAAGTTTTCTCAGCTCAAACATTGACAAGTTGTCAATGCACACCCTTTAAAGTAGAAATATAATTTCACATTTCTGCTTCAGAGATCAAAACATAAGTGTTAGGGTATTCAGGATGTGCAATTAACCTCTCTGGAAACTGTAAGAATTATATAGCACTCAGGAAGATAGGAACTTGGTTGTTTATAACATCATCAACTTTAGGTTACAGATATCTATATGAGTCTCATAGATATAGATATCTAGGAGTCTTTTCCTGATGTTAACAACAAAAAATTCCTATTGTTATACAAAGAAATCACCAAACCAAAAAAAACCCCCAAAATATTATCTTGAGTTATTTGTAGATTTTCATAGACCAAAAAAAAAAAAAAAGGAATAAAAAGAAGAAAGAAAGAAGTAAAAGATAGAAACCAGATGAATCTCCATGGGGTAACTGTCAGGAACAAGTGAAAAGGGCACCATTTTTAACAGTGCATTAGGATGAATTTAAATAAATGAAATTGTAAATTATTTTGAAATGCAACAGGACCAAATTTAATTATAAAATGTAACAGCATCTGTGTAGATGTCCTGTTGAGATACTCAGCTGCTTATGACTCTGGATATTTTTGCTGCTGAGAGCTGGTCGGCAATTACAGTAATGTAGAGATTTTCACATGTGACATTGTTGACCAAAGGAGATTTGACCACCTCTTCTTAGATAAGCTCTGTAAGAAATGTACTCTGCTGGATTTTCACTTTTCAAAATACAATGTAATACATTCCTATTGATTTCCATGTGGCTATTCACTTCAGAGAATTTGTGAAAGTGTCTCAGTTCAGCAAAACCACAGCAATCACACATGTGCACGTGCGGACACACACACACGCACCCCGGAAGAATTGGGTCTGAGTGAAAGAGAAATGGAAATAAAGCATAAAAGATTCATATTGCTGTTGCTTTTCTTTGCAATGCTGTTAGGTCGCACAGTGAACACATACTTTTTTCATTATTACTTCTTAAGAAGAGGCAGAGGGACATCTGGGTGGCTCAGTTGGCTCAGGTCATCATCTCATGCTGCATGGGTTCAAGCCCCGTGTTGGACTCTGTGGCGACAGCTCAAAGCCTGCTTGGGACTCATTCTCTCTCTCTCTCTCTCTCTCTCTCACTCACTCCCTCTGCCCCTCCCCACTAAAATAAATAAATGAACATTAAAAAAAAGAAGAGGCCTAAAAAAGCAAAATAACGACATATAAAACTTTCCTCCTAGTTTTCTCTAGACATCAACTTGCTAAGTAAGATTGTCTATACCCTGTGTCAAAGGTTTTCTACTTTAAATCAATACGCAAACTGGAATGTTGCGACTGTTCTACACTAAGGAGCACAAACATTGGCTGATGTGCATTCTTAGCTCCAGCAAACAAAGCTGCCGTTTAGCTCCTGTGTTGTGGCTCTGTGGCATGCCTTACATGTCATCTTCCAAATGTTAAATAAAAGTCCAAAAAGAAGCATGTTTATTGGGTGGCACGAAACGCCTCTGGGTTATTCCATTTTCCAAACTACTGTCTAAATGTTTTTGAAGACTTCAGATTGAGTTGTTGCGACAAAGTTCAAAGACAAAATTTACCACTAGCAGAGTAAGAATTACATAGTGACCTGGAATCAATACAGGAATGTTCTAGAATTTATGTTGTAGCAAGTCCTTGGCAATGTGTGGGGTTGTGTGTATATTTGGAGTGAATACTAACACAGGTGTTTTGAGAACACTATGTGCTGCAGCTCGGAATCATTAAACAACTATAGGCAAGTATCATAGATGATTTGATTTTTGAGTGATCTTTTTAAACTGAGATTATGATTGTCCCAAATAGGTGCAAACAATTATCTTGGAGGCTGTGTACAAAGACAAGTCTTTGCAAAAAATACAAGTCAAATCCCCCGTGAGATAGAAGATAGTGATGTGCTGAGTCACTTATTTAATATATAAATTTGTGTTCATTCATTCATTCATTTTTAGTAATAATCTGCTAGGTGCTCAAAAAGTGAGGATGAATACTAATGGATTAAAAAGCTCACAATCAAATGAGGAAGAGAAATATGCCAACCAACCACTGCTATAAAAGAACATGTATAAAGGATATGGAGAGGCAAAGAGGGAGCCATCGATTCTTCTTACCAATTGTTTTATCGGATAGGCTGTTCAGGGGAATCTATGTCTTGAACAAATTAGTCTATTTATGGGCATTCTACAAGAATCAGCAAGGGTTGTGCCTGAGAATTGGAACCAGTTAGAGATACTTATTAAGAAACTTATCTCACTTATTATGCTAAGTGAAATAAGGCAGACACCAAAGGACAAATACTATATGACTACATATCCATGTGATACCTAGAATAGTCAAACTTCATAGGGAAGAATGTAGAACAGAGGTTAGCAGAGGCTGGGGAGGGGTAGTGAGAGTTAGTTGTGTGCCTTTTAATGTTTTTAATGTTTGTTTATTTTTGAGAGACAGAGACAGAGATAGAGACAGAACATGAACAGGGGAGGAGCAGAGAGAGAAGCAGCGGACTCCTGGCTCTGAGCTATTAGTGCAGGGCCTGATGTGGGGCTGGAACTCATAAACTGTGAGATCGTGACCTGAGCTAAAGTCTGTTGAACCCACTGAGCCACCCAGGCCCTGAAGTTAGTGTTTAATGGATACAGAGTTTCTGTTTGCAATGATGAAACTGTTCTGGAGATGGATGGTGGTAATGGTTACACAACATTGTGAATGTGCTTGATGCCACTGAAATGTACATTTAAAAAGAGTTAACATGGTATTTTTCATATCATATATCCTTTACCACCATATGAAAAAAGCATGATTTTTTTTCTTAAGAAAAAAAAAGGTTTATTGCAAGGAATTGGCTTATGTTAATGCAGGGGTTGGCTAGGTAAGTCCAAAACCCATTGGGCAGGCAGTAAGGAACCACAGCCTTGAACCCCAGGCATGGGCTGAAACTGCCATCCACAAGTGTAATTTATTCTTTTTCAGGAAAACTTCAGTACAGTTCTTACAGCTTCCAACTGATTTAGCCAGGCCCACCCAGATTATCTAAAATAATCTGCCTCACTTAAAGTCAACGAATATCAATTACGTTTATAAAATATCCTCACAGCAACACTGAGATTAATGTTTCATTCATTAACCAGTGTATCATAGCTAGTCAGTTGACATACCAGAAGACCAGCACGTCATACATCCCAAAACAATGAGTATCATCTAAAGCAAAGGAGATAGAGGAAATCCATAGCTGGTGAAATCTCTGTATTTCTCTCCTCTTTCTTGGAGTGTTAAATCATTCGAGTAAAACAAAAAATTAATTATTCATATTTTGCATCAAAATCATGCTAGGTCTGTTTTTAAATGGCCATTTAATTTAGTGGATAGTATATATTCCTGTAAGCTATGCTTGCTTGTGTGTGAGAGTTTGTGTTTACATACATGTATGCTCTTTCTATAAGTTATGAAATATTTTGAACTGGTGATTAATTTTTTTTCTTTTGGTAACCAAATACCATGTAGTAAAGTGTTCCTCACAAGGTTAAAAAGAAGTTTCCCACGTGGTGCTAGGCTCAGGGAGAATTTTCCTCACTAAATCCAAAAATAGAGTTTTTTGTGTCTTACCTAAGAGATGTTTGCTTATTAAGTCAAAAAAATTTCCTCCTAGAGCCTTTCAGGGTTTGGTTTTCAACTGAGCTCTATGATCCACTTTAAATTACTTTCCATATATGCTTCAAAGTATAGATTAAAGTGTTTTTGTTTGTTTGATTTTGTATAAGCATCATTCCAATAAGAGACTATTCTTTCTTCACTGAATTGCTTTTTACATAGTTGTCAAAAATCACTTTCTCCTATAATCTGGGTCTACTTCTGTGCTCACCGCCATCCCTCATACTCTGTTTCCTGATCTAGCTGTCTGTCTTAAACCAGTAGCACAGTATCTTGATTACAGTAGCTTTTAAATAAGTTTTAAAATTAAGTAATGCTATTCTTCCAACTTTGTTCATTACAAAGTTGTGGCTATTCTAAGTTACTAACATTATCTAATAAATTTCAAAATTCACTTGTCAATTTCTTTTGGAATTTATGGATCAATTTGTTGAGAAGTGAAATCTAAACAATATTGTGTTTTTGGCATGTGAATATGATGTGTCTCTTCTAATATTTTAGTGTTCTTTAATTTTATAGAAATGTTTTATTGTTTTTAGTATATAATTTGTCAATATTTGTCACAAATATTTCATATTTTTTATTTCATAAGTTTTATTTATTTATTTAATTTTTTATTTAAAACAATTTTTAAATGTTTATTTTTGAGAGAGAGAGAGAGACAGAATGCAAGAAGAGAGAGAGGGAGACACAGAATCTGAAGCAGGCTCCAGTCTCTGAGCTGTCAGCACAGAGCCTGATGCTGGGCTCCAACCCATGAACTGCAAGATCATGACCTGAGCTGAAGTTGGATGCCCAACAGATTGAGCCACCCAGGTGCCTCTATACATTTTATTTTTCATGTTAATTTCTGACTTAATGTTTTCTGCTCTGATAATTAGAGGGTTTGGGAGTGTCACTCCCATACTTAACACAAAGAAAAGCTGAATAAAATGCAAATCAAGGAGGTTTCTTGGACCCATCATTGAAATGAGGTGTCTGGACAAACTGTCACTTGGAAATCTGGAGTGCTGAGTGATCCCAGGGCATCAAAGAGGGGATCTGTGTATTGGGAGCAGAAGCCACAGCAGCCATACAATGGTAGGAAAAATTAAATGATAATTTTGACAAACTTCTAGATGATAAATGATAATCTGACAAACTACTAGCTTGAGAGTGAGAAAGATCTTCAGGAAGGAGTCTTGTAAGGTTGGGGAGGGACCCTCACTTTAGTGAGTTTCACCTCTAGAATCCCAGGAGTCTCGTTAGGCTTTCATGATGATGATCTATGCTCATGGCTCGAGGAAGAGGAGGAGAAAAGTCATTATTGTGAAATATGCCCTAAATATTCTCTGTAACTCAAGGAGGCAACTGGGCCACCCCTGGGTCCCCTGCTCATCTAGGGAACTATCGAGGCAGAGTGCTGGAGCAGCCATACTGCTAACGTGGCTCATTTTTAGTGTCTCATGGATCACTGCCTTTCACTGTCTGGGATCCGGTGCCTTGAAATCTATTATTTCATATATTCCTTCCATTTTTAAGTTGTTTTCTCATGGGGGTACATCCAGTCTTAATTATTTCATCTTGGTCATATGCAGAAGTCCTATATTTACATTTTAAGGAAGGAATTCAGGAATTTCCTTCATTTGCTACTTGATACCTAAAGGTACCTAGCCATTTAAAACAGACTGTGTACTAACACAAGAGAAAACAATTTGTGAAGTTTGTTATCTATTCCAGTTAAAATATCTCTGTGGTTGGAGCGCCTGGGTGGCTTAGTCAGTTAAGCGTCTGACTTTCGCTTAGGTCATGATCTCGCGGTTTGTGGGTTCGAGCCCCACGTCAGGCTCAGTGCTGACTGCCAGCTCAGAGCCTAGAGTCTGTTTCAGTCTGTGACTCCCTCTCTCTCTGACCCTCCCCTGCTCACGCTGTCTCTCTCTCCTAGAAATAAATAAAACATTAAAAAAAAAATATCTCTGCGGTTAGCCTTTGGTCTCATTCATTTATGGTTTTTTGTTTGGTGTTTATTCATAACGCTTGTCTATAATCTTTTTTTCACAAAGGCTGGAATTAAGGGAACCCTTGAAATGTTAAGGAGGTATATTTGATCCGGGTGACCCAATCTAACATTTATAATCACTGTTACCCCATCTCTGTTATGTCCTCTGAACTCTGACATCACTAAGTGTATATAATTGATATTTATAATAACGTATTTGGATCATCTGATTATCTTTCAGTTTTCCTGACTAGACTCTAAAGTCCTCAAGGGGAATGGTCATATTTTATTAATCTTTCACCCCTGGTGTCTAGCCCAATGGCTGGCACATAATAACCCTTAATGCTGAATTATTCTGGATCCTGAGTGAGTATATTAGGTTAACGTATTCCTTCCAAATGTGAGTGTCTTACCTATTACATAAAGAATAAAAACTCATTTCAAAAATGATCTGCTCTGTTAATGTGAAAAAAAGTGGAGTTTTTCCAAATTATAAATCTTTAGTTACATCCTTTGACATTAAAACCCTACTTTGCTATGGGTTTTCTCTTCTATTTGGGCTTCTAATTGGTATTCACTTGATTTACAAATCCCGTTGGCATTATTCTTCTTAAATAAAGGCATTTTGTCTATCTAAATTAAATCTCATTCATTTGATTTTCTTTTACATCTTAAACTCTCAAGATCCATCTGCAATTTTTCTGTTTTTAACTTTCCAGTCTTGAGTATGTAATCTCCTCATTTGCAATCATCTCTTGGGTTTACTCAAGTTTTTTTTTTTTTCCTCTCCTTCTTCTAGTTAACATAGTAGAAGGATATTGACCACAGGATTAGTTACCTTTTGAAATCTCCCTTTAATTTTTGGGTTATCCTTGACTGTTATCACCGGTGCTCACTGTTTTCAATACTGAAGCATCGTTAAAAGGCTTCATGGCTATAACAAAGTAAAAATCTTTTTGATTGTTTGTATTTCAGAAAGAAGGTAATTTATTCAGCCTACGTTTGGTTGGATCTAGGGAACCACCAGAGATGATGGCCATCCAAAGAAGCACAATCTTCAACCTTCAAGAAGCGATGGATTTACAATGGCACCTAAATTACTAGATTAACAACCACAAGAGCAACAACAAACCACAGTGTCCTTTAGTACCAATTGCTCATTTTGAAGAAGATAGAACTTTCTTGAGGAACTTAAAAAGATAATTATTATTTCTAGGTCATGGTCATTATTTAGAAATTGCTACAAAATATATTTTAATACTAGCTTTGTAGGCACTTATTTATATTATGGATTATTAAATTTCATGGATGAGGCTTTTTACTCCATAGAGAACCAAGAGATGGATAAGCCCAGCAAGGGAATATCAAATCCCATGCAATATTCTCATGTGACAGATAACAATATTTTAATCAAAATTTTTGTAATTCAATTATAAATTTTAATTTAAATATTTTAAAATGATAGCAGTAATTACCCATATCATTTCCAATGTTTGGAGGGACAATTTATGTGGGGCTAATTGTACCCTCCTGTTATAACAAGAATTCTCTAGTTAGCATGAAATCATGAAACTCCTGCATATGCTCAATTTATTGATCATTTTTTTCCATGTGGCAATAAAGGCTGAAACCTATAGAGGAGCATAAGTAGATCATCTAATAAAACACACTTATGAGAGAGAGAAAAAGCAAATGGCTTCTGTGGGACCTAAATGGAATAATGTGTGTGAAACCATTCACAAAATCACAAATAATACACAAATGTAAAGAATTACTACTAGTCATCCTTACTGTTAGTTTCCAGGCCAAGCTCCCAACTGGACAAATATCACAAGATCTTCTTCTCCATGAAGGCCATTCAGCAAATTAAAATTATATTAATGATATATTAATGTAATACTTATGCACAAAGTAATAATTAAAAGTATATGCTATTAAGAAGCTTGTTTATGTATACAAATTTATTAATATTCCTAAGTAAGAATAACTCAGTTCAACTGACATTTATGGAGTTATGTCAGACATTGTGCTGGACATTGTGACTTAGATATACAAATGTATGGTCTTACTTTGTGGAAACTAGAGTCTTTTGGAAGCGGAGAGATATAATAACTGCAAATAGATAATAAAATCATGTGGTGACACATTTTTCTCACTTAACAGATTTGCTCAGTAGTCACAAAATAGTTATTGAGCACTAGCAAAATGCCTGTTCCTCTAACAGGCTCTGTAGAGACATAACATTGAACACAAAGTCAAGTTCTTCAGGCAAAAGGAAATACTTTAGGTAAGAAACTTGGAGCTGAATAAATAAAATAAAAGCATAGAGAAAGGATAAATTAAGGCAAATTAAAACATCATCCTTTTTTATTCCTAATTGAACTAAATAATTAAAGTTACGATAGTAACAACGTAATGTATGATTATAGCACATGAATAAGTGACATGGATGTTAAAAGGGATGGGAATGGTGAATTTGGAAGAGTCTGTGATAAGTTACTGACTCTATACATGAAACAGTGTAGTGCTATCTGAATGTGGACTTTGACGTAAATAAAATGTTGAATTGTAAACTCTAGAGCAATCACTAAATTCATTCAAAAATATGTTTGATTTCATAAGAAAGGAGATAAGATGGAATCATATAAATGCTCATTTAAACTAAGGAAGACTGAGAAAGAGAGGTAAAAAAAACAAAGAACAAATACAACATGTAAAAAGTAGACACAGACAGGATAGGTTATTAATCCAACTGTCTTAATATCTTGAAATATGGATGGTCTAAATATACCAATTGCAAGACAAAGATTATTAGAGCGAATTACACAAATCAAGAGCCATTGATTTTAAATTAAAAAAGACTTAAGTTAAATGTAAAGAGGAGAAAGATATATCAGGTATATCAGGCCAAAGTTAATTAAACGGAAGCTGGAGTAGCTATGTTAATTGCCAACAAAACCACCTTCATATGATCAGGGATAAAAAAAGGACTTTACTTAGTAACTAAGGTGTCAATTTTACAAGAAGACACATCATTTTATATCTGTACACACCTAACGAGAACTACTAGAAGAAACAGATAAAGCCATTCTTATAGTTGGAGACTTCAACTCATTTCTTTCAATAACTGATAGATCAAACACGTGGAAAATCAGGAAGGATGGAGATGATCGATCACTTGATCCAATTAACACATATATGACTCCATCCCTAAACAGCAGAGAACGTATTCTTCTCAAACGCACATGGGGCATTCACCTAGGTAGACCATATTCTGGAACATAGCCTTCCTTACTGACATTAATAAAATGCAAAATTATATAAAGTATGCTTGATACTATAATGGAATTAAACTAGTAATCAATAAGAACGATAAATAGAAACCTCTAAATACCTAAAAATTTTAAAAGCACGCTTCTGAATAACCCATGGATCAAAGAAGGAGTCTCCAGAGAGATTTTTAAAATATTTTGAACTAAATAAAGATGAATACAAAACAGAAAATTTGTGAATGCAGTGACAGCAGTACTTAGGGGAGATTATGGTATTAAATATTTATAGAAGAAAAGAAGAAAGATTAAAAAAAAATCAATAACCTTATCTCTCATCTGGAGAAACTAGAGGAAGAACAGACATCTAGGCCTAAGGTGAGGAGAAGAAAAGATATAATAAAATTAGAGCAGAAATAAATGAAATTGAGAACAGAAAAAATAAAGAAAACCAAAGAAGCAAGAAATTGAGTCTTTGAAAAGATTTTTTAAATATGATTTTTAAAAACTTGCTGATAAATTCCTGCTATGCCTCTAGCCACGCTAACCAAGAAAACAGACTAATATCTCATGAATATAGATGCAAATCCTTAGTAAAATGTTAGCAAGTTGAATCCAATAATGTAAAAATATATATGTACTGTGATCAGATAGAATTTATTCCAGATATACAAGATTGGCTAAACATTTGAATATCAATCAGTGTAATCTATCATATTAATAGGTTAAAGAAGAAACATCTTATGGTTACATTAATTGGTGTTGAAAAAGCATTTGACAAAATCCAACACATATTAATGATTAAAAAGTCTCAGAAACTAAAAATAAAGTGAAACTTTCCCAGCTTGAAAAAGACATCTTCAAAAACCCTGTAGTTAACATCCTACTTCATGGTGAGATGATTTCCCTTAATGATAAAGAAAAAGGCAAAGATGTTCTGTCTCACCATTCATGAACAATATGACTGGAAGCCAAGCTAGAGAGATGAAAACAAAAACAAAACAAATGTATACAAAATGGAAAGGAAGAAATAAAATGCCTTCATGCATAGAGGACAGCACTGTATATGCAAAAGAAATCACCAAGAATCTACAAAAGATTCTTGGAATTAATAAGTGAGTATGGACAGGCTGCAGGATAAAAGTTATGATACAAAAGGAACTGATTTCCTGTATACCAGCAATAAACAATTGTAATTTTAAAATATACTATTTACAATAGCACTAAAAAAATTGAATATTTTGGTATAAATCTAACAAAATACACACGAGATCTATATGAAGAAAGTATACAACACTCAAAACAGAAGTAAAAAAGGTCCAGATCAATGGAAAGATATTCCATGTTCAAGAACGGGAAGATTCAATATTGTTAACACGTTAATTCTCCCCAGTTTGATCTATGTATTCAATGAAATTCTAATAAAAATACTAGCAACCTACTGAGATATCAGCAAACTGACTCTAAAGTCTATATTAAAAGGCAAAAAGGCCAGAATAGTCAAAACTATATGAAGAAAATTAAAGTTGGGGGGCTCACACTATCCAACTTCAAGACTTACTATAAGCAACATTAATCAAGATAGTGTAGTATTGATGAAAGAATAGACACATAGATCAATGAAGAGCCCATGAACAGACTTAGACAAACATCGTCAAATGATCTTTGACAAAGGAGTAAGTGTAATTCACTAGAGAAAGGATACTATTTTCAGGAAATGGTGCTAAAACAATTGGGTGTCCATATATAAATAAAGGAACCTAGACACAGACCTTATACTTTTCAAAGCTGAAACAAAAATATCACAGGGTTAAACTCAAAATGCCAAACTATAAAACTTCTAGGAAAAATCATAGAAGAAAATCTGTGTGATCTTGAGTTTGGCGATGAGTTTTTAACGTATGATACAAGAGGCACAATCCATGAAAGAAAAAAATGGATAAACTGAACTTTTAAAACTGGAAACTTCTGTAAAATTCTTATCTGAGGAAGGACTTGTATCCAAAATAAACAAAGAACTTCTAAAACTCAACAATTAAAGACAAACCAAAAAGATTGGAACAGATAATACCTTGTCAAAGTCTGGATCATCTGTATAGAAGGTAAATAAGCATATGAAAGGATACTTAACATCAACTGCCGTTTGAGAAACGCATTTTACAAGAAGGACACACCATTATGCCTCTATTAGAATAGCTAACTCTTAACCCCTCTGGCCACAATGTGAATACCAACTGCAGGCAGGGATGGAGAGGAAGAGGAAGTTTCATTCACTGCTTGTGGGAGTGCAAAGGGGTAAAACCACACTGAAAGAGTTTGACAACTTTTGATAAAGCTAAACATGGTCTTATCACGTGATCCAGCAATCCTGCTAAGTATTTAACCGACTGATTTGAAAACTTAAGTCCGCACAAAAACATGCCTGCAAATGTTTATAGCAGCGTCATTCATAAACGCCCCACCCTGGAAGCAACCAAAATATCCTTTAATATAGGGTCATAGAAACAAACTGTGGCATCCTGGATGAATTGCAAATGTATGTTGCTAACTGAAAGAAATCAGTCTGCATAGGCCATGTAATTCTATTTATAGGATATTCTAGAAAAGGTAAAGCTGTCAAGATGATACAGGTGAACAGTTTCCAGGAGCTCTTGGGTAGGTGAGGCACAGGAGATATTTTAAAGTGGTGAAACCATACATGACAATATATTTATTGAAACACACAGAACTTTACCAAGAAAAGAGAGAACCTTAATGCACACTAATTTAAAACATTGTTCAAAAAGTCAGGAGATTTCAGGATAAAATGCAGAAAGTCTCGAATAACTCTAACAGTATTGGAAATGTAGGAAACAAACACACAAAGGTGTGTGTGAAACAATGTTACTGATAGGGAGAGGGAAAGGAAGTAACCTAAGTAACTTTGGGAATAAATGGAGTCTGTAAAAGTGCAGAGGAACTGTACATAATCATTGCACTCTTGCTGATAAATTTCTTTCCCAACGGATCAACACTTCTGAAACCACTGTATATGTAGACTACAGTTAAACAATCAAGTAAATGGCTCGTAATGTGATGGAGGCTAAATTTCTTACTGTTGGAATGAGAGATCACAAATTAGCAAGGAGAGAAGTCTAGAATAATCCATGCAGTAGGAACATGTTTAGCATAGTATAGATACAGATGATTACATACAGAAAAAACTGTGTTAATGAGATATGGATATATACACAGATCACCACAGTTGCGTACACTTCCTTGCTCTGATACCTCAGAGTGCCTAGAGGCAACGAGAGTGCAGTAACAACAAGCAGACCTAGTGTCTGGATCGGAGTTTCTAATTCCATTCTTCAATAAAAGGAAAGGGGGCTTGCTGGAGAAATGACGGACACTAGACGGGGGCATGAAATACACAAGAGGAGCCCGGAGCATCCCACAGTCTTAGGATATAAAACAGGCTGAAAATAAAACTCCCACAATGATGAGGAAAGCTGGAGATACTGTCAGGAACAGATGAGGTTATGGAGAAATAATAACCAAATGTTATATGGTATCCTGGATGGGGGCTATGGAACACAAAGAGAATATTAGGAAAAAACAAACAAACGAACAAACTAAGGAGACCTGAATAAACTATCGATTTCAATTAATGTCAGGGTATCAATATTGCTTCATTAAGTCTGACAAATGTACTGCACTAAAATAGGATATTCATGGGGTGCTTGGGTGGGTTAGTCGGTTGGGCATCTGACTTTGGCTCAGGTCATGATCTCTTCATCTGTGGGTTTGAGCCCTGTATCAGGCTCTGTGGTGACAGCTTAGAGACTGGAGCTGCTTCAGGCTCTGTGTCTCCCTCTTGGTCTGTCCCTTTCCCACTCACACTCTGTCTCTCTCTCTCTCAAAAAAAAGTAGACATTAAAAATTTAAAAAGTAAGATATTCGTGATAAGTGTAACTTAGTATAGAGTATACAGGAAGTCTCTGTACAATCTTCACAGTTTTTCTATAGGTCTAAAATTACTCCAAGAAAGGTGATTAAAAATAAAAATAGGGGGTTCCTGGGTGGCTCACAGTCAGTTAAGCATCTGACTCTTGATTTTGGCTCAGGTCATGATCTCACAGTTTGTGAGATCAAGCCCCATAGTGGTCTCTGCACTGACAGGGCTGAGCCTGCATGGGACTCTATCTCTCCTCTCTCTGTGCCCCTCCCTCAAGTTCTCCATCCCTCCCTCCCTCCCTCTTTCTCTCTCTCTCTCTCAAAATAAACAAACATTTAAAAATAAAAATAATAATTAGAAAAATTATGGGAGGGAGAAGGCATATCTCATGGAACAAAAGTCCAAAGGAAGCAGAATGGGACATAACGAAGAGTCAAGATGGAAGCTATAATCTTACACAGGAAGGAAAACACCTCAAACAGGCAGTAAAGAGGAAAGGGTGATGGTTGGATTATTGCAGCTTGTACTGTCCATGGGCTCCATCTCCTTGATGAACTGCCATGCAAACTCCCAAGATCAAAAGAGGTAGAGGTGGAGGTGGAGGACTGGAGACGAGTGCTGCCATTTTGGAATTGTAACAGAGCGGAGGAGAGTTAAACCAAGTGTTGAGGACAAAAAAGCACGGGTGTCTGGCACCTGTGGTAAGTTAGGATTAGGGATCATGCATTTGTGGCTTCGTCCATTGAGTTTTGTCCTTGAATCAAGGGGTGGACTGTTCTACTGTCAGGGTAAAAAGACAAATGCTCCTACTGGTCCAGAAGGTGCTCCATGTAGTTAGTTGGCAAAGACTGGACACAGTGCAGTCACAGACTTGGTAAAACGTGCTAGGTGATCAACCATGGGGTTTGGGGTTCAGTATGTAAGAAAAGTATACAATTAGGGAATAACAGACTCCAGAAAAATGGAAAGGTATTGGGGCCATCACATAAAATATCAAGTGCATTGCAAAGTAAGGATGTGAGAGAGGACGTAGGAGGGAGAAAGACACTTTCATTCATGGTAAAAGACCATGGGATACTAGAAAAGGGGGCATCAGCAAGCGCTGTACGCCTCTTAGAAGAAATAGAGTTATTCTATGCTGGGTTAAGAAAAGAAAGAAAAAAGAAAAAGAACCAGAAGTCTCTTGGGGTTTGTAAAGATCAAACTATAGCATTTTTCACATCATACATGCCAAGTCTTCATTACAGCTTCTTGAAGGCTTGGAAGCCACATGTATATCTTCACTCAGTTACTGAGCAGTAAAAAAAAAAAAAAAAAATCTGTGTTTAAAAAAAAAAAAAAAACACCCAGAAGAAGAGAGGTAGCAGCTATTGCCTGGCTCTGCTACTAATTGTTTTTTCATTCCTTGTCTGGGTGCAGCTTTTTCCCTCTGTTTTGGATTTTGTATAGATAAAATAATAGTGGTTTTAGGGATATTGAGAGAATTAGTCAAATGATTTGTGTAATAATGTGTTTTTAACTCCATGTTCTTGGGAGACTCTTTCCTTGAACCATCATCCTATGGCACTAGCCTCTTTCTGGATCTCCTCCTCACTGATTTTGTGCCTTGAGAATGAAATTAGTGCTGCTCTAAGCCTCTTTTCTTATCTTTAAAGCAAGGACAATAGTAATACCTTCTACACTGGACTGGGTTGAAGACTGCATGAGATAATGCTAGGAAGGCTTGGCTCTTTGCTTGGCACATGGAAAGCAATGATGAATATTAGTTGTGCTGACAATGACAGTGGTGGTGATGATCAAGATGATAGTTTTGCTGCTACATCCTTCAAATTTCCTGCCTTCAAAGAGATTTATAACCAGTGGGAAGAATCTTTCCATCCTATCAGTGTGTGTGTTCACTTCCTCTTTAAAAAAAAATCTAAAATCTTCATCTCAGGCATGGAGGGTCATACAATCTTCTTCCTACTGTGACTTCTCCAATTCTTTTTAAAATTTTTTTCAAGGTTTATTTATTTTTGAGAGAAAGAGAGAGAGAGGAGAGAGAGTGAGAGAGAGCAGAGAGAGAGGGAGACACAGAATCTGAAGCAGGCTCCAGGCTTTGTGCTGTCAGCACAGAGCCCTATGTGGGGCTCAAACTCAGGAAGCATGAGATCATTACCTGAACCAAAAGACCATGAGCTGAGTCAAAGTTGGACACTTAACTGACTGAGCCACTCAGGCTACCCCGCCATGATTACTCTAAATCTTCATCTCTCTGCTCTGTTTACCCAGTCCGCTTACTGTGTCCCCGACAACTTTCTAATTCTTGTCTGCTTTTAGACTGCTGCCCAAGACCTGTTTACTTTAATAATTCTTATTCATTCATCTTCTTCATGGCCCGTTTTTTCCTAGGCATTATGTTGGGAGCTTGATTTTCCCAGAACATATGCATAGCTGCATTTATAGGACCATTTCATCAACGGGAAGGCTGTACTCTCAAAACAATGTGTCAAAGTGACACAGATGGCTAGTATGTGAAGAGCTAAGATTTGAAGTCAAACCCTGTGCTTTACCTACAAAGCTTATATTGTCACTCCCATATATGATGAAAAAGGATTTCCCCTACTAACATTAATGCTAGTTACATTAATGTCCTTCTGTTTTACAATTCTTTAAATACCTTTAAATTAAGTCTTGTCTCTCCAGTAGATTTAATATCTTTCTGGAAAGATTTGTCTTCCTCCGATGATTCTACTATTCCTTTCATTATTGCCAACATCATCCACATGCTTGTTGTGGCCAAGACCAATGATCTGCCTTCAGTAGTTATCAAGCTGTAGCTCTCAAATGACATTTCTTCTTGAAATAGAATTCTTTCTTACTGTGCTTTATTCCACAGTCTCTTAATTTCACTGTTACCGCCTGGTTTCTTTGATGGCCCTGTTTCTCTGTTCGCATTTTATGCATAAATACAATTATATCCCAGGCCATTTTTTCCCTTGCACTCCCCCTCGGAGGTCACATTCAACTTCATGGCTTCAACTGTTTTCCTTAAGTAGGTGACTACCAACTATAAGCCTTTTAGATGCAGATACTTAGCTGCACATTAAATATCTCCGCATGGATGTTCCCCGGGCATGGAGATTAAGATATGCAAAACTGAAGTCATCACTGTCCTCCCTGCTAACTATACTACTCATTGTCCCCCATTTCAATGACCACTAGAACCATGGGTTACTCAATGAGAAGTGCAAGTGTCACGTTGCACTTTTATTCCCCTTACTTACAGACTTACTTAGCTGGTTCATTCTACCTTTGAAATGTATAGAGAACCAGTCATTCCTATCACACTCAGATAGCTCTGTCATTAGTTTCCTTGCCTCATTCTTGTCCAAATTCTACTCAGTGACAGACCATTGGTTAGACATTCAAAGCAGAGATATTCCATAGTTTGGGTAAACATTATCACTTCTTTTTAGAGCTCTCAACTGTATTTGGAAGGTGTGATCATTTGTCTTTACCCTCTTTTGACATATAAATTCCATGATGAAAACACTATGTCTTATTTAGAATTTTATTCTATACAGCTTAGTACTGAGCACTTGACAAAAAATGGGTTAAATAGATGAATTTCTGTGAATTTATACAAAACTGCATAGAAATCAACATGATGGAGCATTTCCTAATTCTACTTCTTTTTAAAAAATTTTTTTAATGTTTTATTTATTTCTGAGAGTGAGAGACAGCATGAGCAGGGGAAGGTCAGAGAGGGAGGGAGATACAGAATCTGAAACAGGCTCCAGGCTTTGAGCTGGCTGTCAGTACAGAACCCAATGTGTGGCTCAAACCCATGAACCATGAGATCATGACCTGAGCTGAAGCTGGACACTTAACGGACTGAGCCACCCAGACACCCCTCCTAATTCTACTTCTTAAGGATGATTAAGCATTTCTGACTCAAGATTTTAATGAGGGTAGCATGTCAAAATCAAAACCACTCTCTGGTGTACGATGTGTGTTTACCCAAGGGAAAATGGAAAGCAACACTGAGAAGAAGTGATATATTAATGTACTAGACACAGGGGTAGGGTGGGGTGTGGGGAGAGTGGGCTCATCTTCTATACCACTGTTGCTAATACTAGTGATGCTACATCTTATAAAATATGTGATTACATTTCATTTATTGAACATTTCAGCGTTCTATATTCTGGGTGCTGGGCTTGGTGGGTGCCCTTCAAGGGTTCCGCAACGTGGAAGAGGCATATTTTCATCCAACAATTTCATTTCAATTTATCACAGAGTTTATGATGATACTTTAGACTAATTTAAAATTTGGCTCTCTGCCATCATTCATTAATTCATTCAAAAAGATTTAAATGAGCCCCATTGGTACCTTAAGAGTTTACAGTCAAACTAATCAGTAATCACTACATGTTGCGATTGGTGCTGTGACAGAATTATGGCAGGAGAGAAACTTCTAGGCTGTCCGCTCCAAGGTTTCCCTGAGAAGACGTTCTGGGGAAATTCTCAAGGACTAAGAGGAATTAATAGAATGAAGGAAAAGAAAGGGTGCCTTAGGTAAGCAGAGGTAACAGCAGGAACAAAGACAGAAGAGAAGGCAGAGAAAGCAAAACCTATCCGGAAACCACACTAGGACACCTGCAGAGTGGGGACTAGAGAAGGGATCTCAAGGGGAAGGAAAGAAGATGCAGCAGGCGATGCTGAGAGGGGTCCAATCAGGCCACTTCCTGAATGCTACAAAAGCCCTCAGACCTCACCCACGTATTTAATCATGAAAATTCAAGGCATGTGGTGTAATTTGGGAGCAGGGAGCTAATTATTGACCTTCGTCGTTACATATTAGAGTCAGAGCTGGTCACAAGTTCCAGGGAGAAGCATAAAGTCATCAAAAGCGGTCAGCTGAATCTGGCAAAATGAAAGTGATTGTTGTAATATTTTTGGATTCAGTTCAGTGTTTGAATCTTGTACATCTGTGCTTCCAACCGATTCATTTTAGAATTGGTTCTGAGAACAAATTGACCAGCTTATAGAATTTCCTTGGTTCAAGGACTTGTTGCTAATGTGGAAACGAGTCGATTTTGAAGAGTCACCTATTGAATTTAGTGTGTTGAGAACTTTCTCTAACTAGAAAGAATACAGGAAAAAAAAAGCAACTGCATGTTCCCAATCCATAAATAAGGATCTGAAAGTAAGGCATTCATCATTTTCTTTGAATATCAATACTTTTGCATTTGTACTATTTTTCTTCCAAGGAAACTGAAAACCTGATATGTATAAGCTCATCAATCCCACATTATCATTTGTCGGAGGGTTCTCCATTCATTGTAGAGCATGGGGAAGGAAATAAATGTAAATTCTAAAGCCCTGGATTTAGAATGTAAGATCAAAGAATGTTGTCTAACACACATTCCTAAGGAAATTGCTTTATCACTTCTTTGCTTTTGATACAAATTATGTGCAATATTTTTAATAGCATTAATCAATATATTAGGGTCTAAATTCTGTATGGTGCTATTCAAATGCGGGGCTTATTTGATTTGGTTTATTTTAATATTTACCACTTCCAGCACGGTGCTTGTACAACCATTTGGAGGTAAATTTCAAAGGAGGAATTCACCTTCACTCCTAGCAACTCTCTTTTCTGTCAGTGCATTCCTTGAGCATCCTTCATTCTGAGATTTTTATCTTCTCTGTACCTTGAAGGGGAACAGAATATGCCACTCCAAAATATGTCCCTGGTCTAAGGATTCTTTTAGACTGATTATTTTTAGGAGACGGCAGACAGAAGAAAAGCTCTGAATATTGAGTCGAAGTTACATTTTTTGTTTGTTGGTTGGTTGGTTTTGTTTTTTACATTTATTTATTTTTGAGAGACAGAGAGAGACAGAGCACAAGTGGGGGAGGGACAGAAAGAGAAGGAGACACAGAATCTGAAGCAGGCTCCAGGCTCCGAGCTGTCAGTAGAGTCTGACGCAGGGCTTGAACTCACAAACTGTGAGATCACGACCTGAGCCGAAGTCGGATGCTTAACTGACCCAGATGCCCCTCGAAGTTACATTTTTATTAGACATTCACACTCATAAGGGAAATCTTCATTTGTAAGGGTATCTCCCTCTCTCTATGAGAAAATGAAAAATGACTAAATCTCTAAGAAACTCTTATCAATGGGGGAGGCAAAGACCTAAATCTGCATGACAACCTTACTCTCCTTTACCATGATTTGCCTGATAGCCTCCCATAACTGGTTGTCCCGCGCCTGTCTGCCTGTCTTCTTTGGTCTTTAGCTGGAGATGGTGTTTAAGGCTAGTGGTTTGGGCCATTTCAGGCAGTTACTGTTTCCCTGGTGTCTCCCGTGCATACAGGAGGTACACATGTTATTAAATTTCTATTTGCTTGTCTCTTGCTAATCTGTTTTTTATTAACGGGGGTCTCAGCCAACAACTTAGAAGGGTAAAGGGAAAATTATTTTTCCTCCTCTACAACCTGATGCCTCTTGGATACAGAGAACCATTGGAATTGCCCATTAAACTCTGCCACACCCGGAATGTCCTGTGGTGTTAATCACCCACCACCTAAGTTTGATTATCCCTGGATGTCACAGATATTAGCAGCTCAATATTAATTTGTGGATAAAAATAGTTTTGTTTTCCATTTCAGGGGGTAGACACTGAAGCAGCTTTGGGAGAGTCATCCTCAGTCATCTTTTTAACTCCAGAAGTATATATTTGGCGCCTACCAAGTATAGGGAAGAAAATACAAGAACATTTTTGTTGAGATATTTATCTCCTTCTCTTACAATCTCAACCTGCGAAGTTAAAAGTTTGCTGGGTAGGAACGGAGGTGGTATTTAGAGACTGGAGGTACTGTCGGCATCTTCAGATCATTCCATTGTTGCTCTTCGTTGCCTGCCCTGTCCATGTGAACACTGATGAAAGACCAAACTAAGGAAGAGTTCCTTCATCTTCCTTCTCAAATTCATCCAAGGGGCCAGTTCTTGTTTGCTCAAATAACTTGTTCACCATATACCTTTGACCAAGGGAAGTAGTTCCCTTCTAAATTTGTGTGGGGTCACAGCTAGCTGTCACTTCTTGTTCATGTCTAGAGTATTGGACAGCTCTTTATTCAATATTTCAGGATCCAAGCTCCTTCTCGTCATGGTTTTCAAAGTCACCACATTCTGGTGCATCTGTTGGCTGAAGGAAAAAGAACATGGAGATTCAAGAAAGCTTTTGGGGGGGCTAGAGGGCCCCAACTACTTCACAAGTTAAAAATAGGTCAGCACACACTTATGTAGCCACATTTGACTATAAGAGAGGCTGGGCAATGTAGTCTAGCCACTGCCTAGGAAAAACAACAAACAGGACTGATGAATATTCAGCCCATCTCTGCCAAACTCCACTGATTTGCTATCAGCAGCTGGGTGGGAATGGGCTGAAAGTGGATCCCAAGTATTTGGTGAGAAGACACTAGTTGGCAACACTTCATGCTGTGCTTGGCATCACTTCCTTTTGGGCAATGAGAGTATGCCTCATAAAGGACTATGCTTGCCTGGAAAAGCATTGTAGTGTGCCAACTATCTTCTGTGAGCGAGAGAACTGAGATAGAAGCACAGTCAGAATACCTAAGCCTACTTGATAGAGCCTTCCTTTCTCTATAAACTCTTCTATTTAGGACGCATAACAGCCGGATGTCTCCTTTATTTTTTTTTCTCAGCTTTCCTGAAATATAACTGGCAAATAAAATTGTATATATTTAAAGTATTCAACATGACGGTTTGATATACATTATGAGATGATTACCATGATCAAGTTAATCAACTCATTTGTCACCTCACGTAATTGTCACATCTGTTTGTGTGTGTGTGTGTGTGGGGGGGTGCTGATAACACTTATAGTCTCTTAGCAAATGTCAAGTATACAACAGACTATAAGTAACTACAGTCACCATGCTTTACATTACAGCCCCAGAACTTATTCTTCTAATACTGAAAGTTTGAAAGTTTGGACTATTTGACCAACATCTGTCCACTTCCCCCACCCCTAGCTTCTGACACCCACCACCACCATTCTGTTTTCTGTTTCTATGAGTTTCACATTTTACTTTCTTCAGATTTCACATATAAGTGACACCATACAGTATTTGTCTTTCTCTGTCTGGCTTACTTAACTTAATTATCTTTCAGTATTATCCATGTTGCTGTAAATAGCAGGATGACCTTCTTTTTAATGAATTATATTCATATATTATATATGTGTATATATGTATATGCATATATATGTGTACATATATATATTCTTTATTCATTCATCTGTTGACAGACATTAGATTGTTTCCATATTAATGCTACACTAAATATGAAACTGCAGATATCTCTTCAAGAAACTGATTTTGATTCTTTTGGATAGTTATCTAAAGTGGGATTACTGGATCTTATGGTAGTTCTATGCTTCACTTTTTGAAGAATCTGTTAAGGAATAAGAATTTTCTCTGCCCTTGGGGTCCTTCTAGCTGGACTAAGAATCAAATTGACATGAGACAGATAAAGAAGAGAAAATAAAATTTTTATTTTTATTTATTTTTTGAGAGAGAGAGTTCATATGAGTAGGGGAGAAGGGTAAAGGGGGGAGAGAGAGAGAAAGAGAGAGACAGAGAGAGAGAGAGAGAGAGAGAGAGAATCTTATGCAGGCTTCAAGTTCAGTGCAGAGCCCAACATGGAGCTCTATCCCACAATGCTTGAGTTGAAATCAAGAGTCAGATGCTCAACTGAATAAGCCACCCAGGGACACCACAAAAATCAAATTTAATAGTGTATATAAGGGGAATCCACAAGGTCATGGAAATTCCAAAGACAGTCTGCTGACATGCTAAGGAGAGGAATGGGTCTAAAAATACAAAGGAGAGAGAGACCATTAGCAAGAAGCTGAAAGTAGATGTTTGGAAAACAAAGGTCACCCTATTATGTAGATAGGTTTCTTAGGTAAAGAGGAATCTCTGCTAATAGGGCCCTTCCCGGTATAACCTGGCAGGTGAGGGGGAGGTAAAGAGTTTTTCCTGAATCTGCTGGGTTTTGCTTGCTTTTAACGTAAAATGATGTTCCTACAAAGTAACCCTCCTTGGGGGCAGCCTGCCCTTGGCCCCTACCAGCTCCATACTGTTTTCCACGGGGGCTGTTACTACATTCCCATGAAAAGTGCAGGAGAGTTCACTTTGCTCCACATCCTCACCAAACAAACACTTCTCTGTTGTCTTTTTTAAAAAGCCATCCTAAGAGGTGTGAAGCAATTATCTCATTGGGGTTTTGAGTGGCATTTTCCTGATGATGAGTGAGGCTGAGCATCTTTCAATATGTGTGTTGGCCATTCGCATGTCTTTAGAAAAATGTCTGTTCAGGTCCTTTGCCCATTTTTATTAAGATTGTTTTGTGTTGTTGCCATCATTTAATTTAATTATCACTGTCCAGGTAACTCCAGATGAGGAAAGTGACGAAAAGAGAGCAGTAAATACTCACTACACAAGAGGCATTTTTCTAGCTGCTTCATGCACTTTATTCTTTTTTTTTTTTAAATATTTTCTTCTATTTCTAGGAGAGAGAGAGAGAGAGAGAGAGAGACAGCGTGAGCAGAGGAGGGTCAGAGAGAGAGGGAGTCACAGACTGAAACAGGCTCCAGGCTCTGAGCCGGCAGTCAGCACAGAGCCCGACGTGGGGCTCGAACCCACAAACCACGAGATTATGACCTGAGCGAAAGTCAGACGCTTAACCGACTAAGCCACCCAGACGCCCCTCACGCACTTTACTCTGTTGAGCTCCCACAACAATCTTACCCTTAAGTACTACCCTCAGGTTTTAGATGTTAAACTGATCTTTAGAAGCTTTAAATAAGTAGCTTAAGGTTATGTAGACAGTAAACAGAAAAGGCAAGATTTTAATCCAGATTGTTCTGATTTCTGTGTTTATGGTTTATCAAACCATCTTCTTATTCTTCCTATCATCCCACCTCATTCATTGAGGTTTCACAAATGATGTCATTTGACATCTGTCTCTCACAAAGTAGGCACTTGATGCATATTTATTGAGAAATGCCTAAGGTGGGTACACATTTGTGCTGATTAAATTTGTGAGATATTTTATGCACAAATAGCCTTCTTTTTTTTGTTTCTCCTTTTGTTTTCTTTTGTCCTCTCATCAGGCTTAATCATTTGCAGAAATTTTCATTTTTTCAAATAATTATCTGTCCTGAATTACTCTTGGCCATATGACCTTAGTTCTTTAAAAAGTATCTTTTTTTTTTTTTTTTAAGAATGTACTGTATGTAGGCATTCTGCTACATATAAGAGAGGGCTAGCGTATTAAAGATGATTGTGACCTGGTTATTTATTCATGAACAAATCTGTTTTCTTGGGAAAAAGATACTTTAATACTTGAAAGATAAAGGATTATGTGCTCTTATAATAGAACTACAGTTCATACAAAGTGTTGATTTTGCATTTTCTGTATACAGCAAGGAGTGACCTGCTTAGGAATGCATATTATTAGTCTGAAAATTTTTGGTGTTGGCATGAAACTCTGATTATTTTATGCCCAAGGCATGTTGAGTGCTTTTCCCTTTTTTTTTTTTCCAACCTCCTCACGCTTTTTTGGGGGATTTACTATTTGTTAACATTCAATAACTATATTTACATCTCTGGTAGTTGAAATCTGAGTAATGCTCTTTCTCTGTTTTAGAGAACATTTCTTCTCATGGCCACCCACTTCACAAGAGATCTCTCCCTGGGAACGCCAGCCAAGCTGGTACCCACCAATCCTCCATCTCTATATAAAGACATCGTTCTCTGCCTATTTTGCATCTAAAGAGGCCACATGGCTGAGTTGATCAAACAGAAGTTTATGGTGCTAGGTCCAACTTTATCACTGACTGACTAGTTGTGTGAAATTGACCTCTTTGGACCTTCATTTCCTGAGCAATTAACACAAATTGGAAATTCTATTCTTCGTTCTGGACTGTTCCACGTAGGAATTTTCACCAGTTTCTCTCCGAGCTTCATAAAAGTGTAAGTATGTGGATGTTTTGAAATTCACCAAAGCCTAAAAAAAATCTCAAGTATATTTACCCTTTTCAATGGGGCAGAATGCTGTGATGAAATGCTTGCTGTGCAGGGAATTAGGAAACCACATCAAGGACTTGCTTTAGTAGAAGTCTTTGGGCGCATCACTCAACCTCCCTGGCTCAGTTTTCATCTGTTTAAATAAAAAGAATAAGCTAAAGACTCTCCAATCTTCAGATTTCAGATGCTTTGAGATACAACATCAATTTAAATTGTTGAAATTGATATGACAGGATATCAACTCCTGCCTCAATTGGTCACTTCTTTCTGTGTAAAAGAAATATAAGTAAATTCTCATACTTTTTAAAATTAGAGACAAGTAGGTGAGACTTTAGCTATAATATGGAATAAAAAGTAAACATTTTTGCTATTCTTTTCTTAATTCTCATGATTTACCTGAACTGAATCTAAATAGATAAGGCATACTGGTATTAGTACATTTAAGCAAATCTGAACATTGCAAGTCTAAACTGAAAAAAAAATAGATGATTATGAAAATATTTTTTCTCACTTAAAAAGAATTTCCTTTAACTCAGTTATACACAAAGGGGTTTCTTGTTTTGTCAGAGAGCTTTAGGAAAAACCAAATTTTAAAATAAGGATGGAAATAGAATTTTCTTTAAAAATGCTATGCCATCTTCATTGCCTAGTAGATGTTTTATCATTGATGTCAACCTCAACAAGACTAAAATTCTTTCAAAAGAAAGCATTTTTTACAAACTTGAAGGTTACCAAAGGGTCTGTTCATAACTACTTTTGCATCAACAATCTGTACAGTTTACAGAAGCACGATCTTCAACAGTTTAGCGATATGATGTGAGTGATCAGCTCCACCTGGAGTGAAGTAGTGATGCTATTTCAGAGGGTGGTTAAGGGAAACCTGAGACATTTCTGTGTATAATACACCTAATGAGAAGTTTATAATATTTACCAAGAAAATTTCTAGATCTGCATAGTATGTTTAAAAGAGAAACGCTGTAAATCAATAAAAAAAAGGGGGGGGGTGGATTGGGTGAGGGTAATTTCCACGCACTACAACCCAAACTGGTGAAGAGACACCACAATGAATCCTCCCTATGAGGTTACAAGAGCGTCTCGTCCTACCCGAGCTACACACGCGCTACACACGTCAAGTTCTGCAACACTTGGATGCGGAGGCTGTACAGCAGTAAAGTAAGCACATTCTCAAGTAATGATATCAACTCTCAGATCCAGAGAAGATAGTATGGTCTTTTTATGTGTTCCCTGTCGCATTCTGCATTCTTCTTCTCTTTGTATTCCCTTTTCCTCACCCCTTCCCAGCTCCTATCCATTAAGGTTTTACCGTTCCACCCGCTTCCAGTGTCCAGTGGCCTCATACTCCCTCCTTGTCCAAATCTGTTTTAAAGAAAGTCCCTGGAAATCGTTTTTCCCCCTGGGATATAGCAGCAACTTACAGTACTGCCATGCCCAGGAGATTTGCATTTTAACAGGAATCAAATGCTTGGGGCTAAGAAATGAAACTCTGACTGTGTAATTTCAGGCATCAGTAAGCAGATGGGACATTTATTTGGGTGGCCTGAGGGATTTTCCTGAGCTTCTGGAACGACGTAGGTCTTCTCTAATTTAATCTACGTACAAAATTATTCCAGACATTGCTAATATCATCATCATCATCTGTATCATGTTTTTGGTTGTAACATGTTCCTAAATTCTGCAAACTCACTTTCCACTATCACCTATGAAGACCTGGGGAATATAAGTTAAGTTCCCATAGTACTTATCCTAAATCTCTCCCCCCCAGAGCTATTCAGACGTTTCAGTGGTGACTGACTGATTTCATCCAGTTCCTCTACTGCCCTTAAATGGAAGAATCAAGTTTGGGCAGAGAGAAGCATAAACCTGAGAGGGAGATGAAGAACAGCACTGTAGAGAACGGAGAACATTATCTTGACCCATCAGGCTGATTTACAGGTACCATTTGGTTAGTTTGGGTTACGTCATGATGGTAGTGGATTTTCTGAATCAGATAATGGTCTCAATATGCCCCTTTCATGTTCCTTGTGTAGATAAAAACTTTAAGAGTCATAGCCCCTAGAGCACAGTTAAATTGATAACAATGACATTGCTTTTAGGAGATCTTCTACTGCATACCAAGATATGGAGCACCTTGGGATACACCACCGAAATACCAAAAACAACAACAACAAGAATGAGAATAAAAAAAAGCAAGCAGACAAGCCCGCAAGCATGGTAACATCAGGGCAGCCACCTCAAAAGCGGACCTGGCTGCATGACTGCTGTTGCTAACCTGATCATCAGGACGACCTTCACGATTTCGTAACCACTGTCAGTTCTACTGTGTATGGATCAGCATCGACGTCATTATAATTGCTGAAATAAACATATCCTTAACTCAAATTTACCCACATTCTTTGAACGGCCATAGTTCATTCACTGTTCCCACTGGCTCTCTACGTTAAACATCTTAATTGTGGGTTATAGTTCAGATCACCCCTCGTGTCGTCTGCGTCCACCACCGTGAGAGGTTCTACACAACAGCTGCCAGTTTCCTTGAAAAGCTGCGTTCACTGTGTTATATTGTTCCCCAAGACCTCGTCTATTTCCTGGAAGGTAAAGACAAAATTCTTTGGTTCATCCCTGAGCAGACTGCAGTCCACCTCCATCTTTCTGACCTCATTTCTCATGAATCTTGTGTGTTAATCCTCCACTATGCCCTAGGTTTTTATCCATTCTTCTCCAAATTACCCTACAACTTCTCACTCCACTGTCTCTTTGTTCACTCAATCACTATTCCAGAGATTACATCCTATCCATGTCTTTGAATTATTCAATATGTTACTCAAGTCATGCCTCTTCTAAGAAAGCTTCTCAGACTAACTCTCAAATATTTCTTCTTCTTTGGAAACTCAAATCTACTGTTTTCTTTATTACTCAAATGGTAATTAATCAAGTGCTATCTTGTGATAGCATATTTATTTTCACCTAAAACCAATTATATATTTTATAATTTATGCATCTTGTTCCCATAGGTCATGGAGCAAGGACTCACATACAAGATCTCTCATCTGTTCAATAAATATTGCTTGATACAGAGATGATTCATTAAATACCACCAGATTAAATCCATTTAGTGTTGATGAGTAGGATACATTATTTATTAGAATGTGCTAAATGTTTTATGCTACTACTTTTACAGATCCATAAGTTTGTTCTTTTCCAGTTTTAATGCAAGGGATATCTACTGACCAAACAACTGTGTCTTCAAAATTCTTTAGTTATAGAGAACATTGGTAGGAAACTTTGAACCTGCATACAAGCACGACTTGAACTTTCTATTTAGTTTCATTAGCATATACACATTTGATTGGTGTTATGAAATAATTGAGCACCGATTTTTCCATAAAAAAGCTGAATTTTCTAGTTTTTACACAATTTTTGACATTTATTTTTGAGAGAGAGCACAAGTGGGTGAGGGACAGAGAGAGGGGGAGACACAGAACCCGAAGCAGGCTCCCGGTGTTGAGCTGTCAGCATAGAGCCCGGTGTGGAGCTTGAACCCACAAACCACGAGCTCATGACCTGCCACCCAGGTGCCCCTCTATGTTTTTTTTCTTCCAACCTATAAAATGGAGGGCAATTAGAGTATCTTCCTTAGAAGCTTATGCAATTTAACATAGCTCAGTGGCCTTCAAACAGGATGAGAGTTTTACCCCTGACGAGATATTTGGCAATGACTAGAGGCATTTTTATTGGTCACCACTGGAAGAAGGAAGATGACTACTGGCATCTGTTGGGTAAGACATGGATGGTCCCACACATCGCACAAAGCATATTACAGTCTCACCCGAGATAATTATGCACCTCAACATGTTAATAGCATTGAGGTTGGGAAAGTCCTATATAGATAATGGATTTGGAGTGTTTCCACAATGTTTTTCACGCATTTAGGTGCTTGATAAATGGTAAAATAATTCTTATTCATATTATTTCAGGATGCTGTATTTGATCTGTCCAATAAAACTATAAGATACTGAAGTTAAGAAATTGCATTTTTTTAAATGTTTTTTTATTTATTTCTAGGAGAGAGAGAGACAGCGTGAGCAGGGGAGGGTCAGAGAGAGAGGGAGTCACAGACTGAAACAGGCTCTAGGCTCTGAGCTGGCAGTCAGCACAGAGCCCGACGCAGGGCTCGAACCCACGAACCGCGAGATCATGACCTAAGCGAAAGTCAGACACTTAACCGACTAAGCCACCCAGGTGCCCCAAGAAATTGCATTTTTAATTACTATTATATTCAGGTCTCTATCTATCCCTGGTACATTCTGCACATTACAAACCACATGAAATTTGCTCTTGAATGGCAAGCAAATGTATTTTATCAAGGCAACAATACACAAAGGTGTCGATCATTTACTTAAACCCTAAAAACATCTTAGCAGAATAATTTAGGAGTAGTAAAGGAATAATATTAAGTGGTTATACATATCCTATGTCAGGTTCACTCAGGCATATTTTGAAATTCAGCCTCTGGTCCACTATCTAAGTTTCTGCTGGGTACCTGCATGCCCTCCTTTCTAACAGAGCTACTGGAAACATCTCTCAAATAATCTTTGCAAAGTAGCAGATTCCTTGAAGAGATATTACGTCTCTACTGATTCATGTCCAGTAGTGTCCATATTTGCTCTTATTTCTCCCATTAAAAAACAAATGCTCTTAGGTCCCTCCTTTGCCCTACCAGTCACTACCTTATTTCTTTGCTTCCTGTTGCAGTGAAAACCCCTAAAATGTAGTTTATGCTGTTGGTCTGCAACTCTTCCTGGTCTTGAGTCTTGAAGTTGGCTTTTCCCTACACCTCTCCATGGAACTGCTCAAGTCAAGGTCACCAGTCACTGCCACATTTCTAAATGCAGTGTCATCCTCAGCTCCTATCTTCCCTGCCAGTTCAATAGCATGTTACCCAGTTGATCATTCCTTCATCCTCCATGAACTCTCCCCCCTTGGCGCACACAGTGCTGCATTTTTCTAGTTTTCCTCCTATTTCCATGGTAGTTCTATTACGGTCTTATTTGCTCCCGTCCCCTCTTCTCCCTGAACTTTAAAACAATTTTTTTAATGTTTATTTTATTTTTGAGGCAGAGAGACAAAGTGTGAGCAGGGTAGGGGAATAGACAGAGAGAGAGAATGAGGTAGACACAGAATCCAAAAGAGGCTCTAGGCTCTGAGCTGTCAGCACAGAGCCCAACGCGAGGCTTAAACCCACAAACCGTGCAATCATGACCTGAGCTGAAGTCGAATGCCCAACCGACTGAACCACCCAGGCACCCCTCTCCTCCCAGAACTTTTTATGTGGGCAGGCTTTAGGACTGCTAACCTAACCCTAACCCTAATCCTAACCCTAACCCTAACCCTAGGTTAGCTTTAGGACTAACCTTTGCCCCTTCTATTTTCTGTTGACATTCATTCTTGAGGGACTCATCCAGACTCATGTTTTATACCAATTATTTGTAAAGATGGGCAAGTTCATGTTTCAGGCCTGTAAGTGTTTCCTAAATGCTGCCTTATAGAGCCAACCGCCACTGGATATTGGATTTGGAGTTGACACTGTTAGTGCTCTACCAGATTACTTCGGAGCCCTTTGAGTATTTCTAGAACTTATCTCCCTGCTTCTTTCTGCTTCGATTGTGAGTGCTCACTCACACCTGTGACTTTCTTAAAAGAACTCTCCTGGAGGTAGCTACTGGCACCTCTTTGCCCATAGGCACAGAGTGCTGGAAGTGCCTGAATGTTCTGACACTTGTTGGTTTACCTTCCACTCGAATCCAGAATCAAAACATTTCCTGTGACTTCTTCTGCTATCATCCAGGTGCAAACAAATAACAGCTCTCTCCTGAAAATTTAAATAGTTTACGAATTGGCTGTTTCACTTCTGCTTTGTATCTTCAAAAATCCACACTTATTCTCAAAACAGCAGCCTGAGGGAGGTCATTAAAACTGAAGTCAGATTGGGCACCTGGGTGGTTCAGTCGGTTAAGTGGCCGACTCTCGATTTCAGCTCAGGTCATGATCTCATGGTTCATGAGACTGAGCCCCATGTCAGCCTATGTGTTGACAGCACAGAGCCTGCTTGCGATTCTCTCTCCCTCTCTCTGCCACTCCTCCTTTGCTTGAGCTCTCTCTCAAACAATAAATAAACTTAAAAAAATTTAAGTTGGATCATGTCATCAAATTTCAAAACCCTGCCCAGGCTGCTTGTATCATTCAAAATAAAAGTCCTTTCAGCATCCAGAAGACTCTGTTTGCCCCCACCCATTGTATCCTTGACCTCATCTAGTGCTTTTCCACTCCTCTTTGATTCTGTCCAGACACAAGCACATCCTTCCTATTGGCTGAGTGTGCTAGGTTTGCATCCCTCTTAGTGTCTTGATGCAAATTCTTCTCTCTGCTCAGACCTCTCTCATCGTAAATATTCCATGAGGTCACACCCTCTCACATCCTTCAAGTCTTAATGAGACTAATCCTGAGCATCATATTAAAGGACTGTATTCCCTTTTTCTAATCTGGCAACCCTATTCACTATTATTCTTCTCCATTTTCTTCTATAGAACTTATTGTTTTCCAAAATACTACATCATTTTATCGTTTAGTTATTTTACCAGCTAACTTTCCACTCACTCCTTAGAATA
This sequence comes from Proteles cristata cristata, assembly GCA_017311185.1. NCBI lineage: Eukaryota > Metazoa > Chordata > Mammalia > Carnivora > Hyaenidae > Proteles > Proteles cristata. The sequence continues at coordinate 552,272 of JAESUZ010005168.1, forward strand.
GAAGGTTAAAAGAAGGTAGGGTTGGATAAAGCATGTAGTACTTGTGAATAAAGTATGCTTTGTACTTGGACTCTCTTGAGATTTAGAATTTCCTACCATCCAGTTGTGGTTGCTTTTCTTGGTCTACCTCTCATTCCTGTGGTAAGATACAGGGAGTTAATGGGGCCAAGCTAGATAGATTTGACTTGATAAACAATTCATTATTTTGTATATGATAGATAAGATTATTACATAACCATTAACAAATAATGTATGAGGCACATAACCTATTATTATGGTGGTAGGAGTTGCACTGGATATATATCCTAATAATCTACACGTATTTGCAATACTTTTTCCCTTAAGGTGGTTGGTCTGGTTGTTATGAGAGTCAACAGCAGATTGAAAGTAAATTGAGATGACAGAGAGGTGGCATAACTGAGGCAGAAAGAATAAATTATCAATAAACATTTACTCAACTAATATTACCGATAGTATTCAACAAATACTATTCAAAAATAAGCATTCCACAAATATTAACTTACATCTACAGTGTGAATGGAATTTTGAATTAATTTGTTGAGAAACTTGAAGCCAAGCTCTGTCTCCCCACCTGTGTTCTTGGTGAACTCCTATTCATTTTCAAATCTTTACACAGAACTTAGCCCTCTGTAATATCTTCCCAGATATCTCTCTGCCCTTCCTGGTTCTTGGCATAATTAAGAAGTTTCTCCCCTAATTCAATGGACCTGTGGAATCCCCGTCGGCTTTTCACTCATAATTTTATTGTCCAGTAACTGTTTATTTTCCTATGTCTTCCTGCTTTCTATCTAACTCCTTCATCTCTGCCCCCAACAAACCCATAACCTTTGTCTAGGCAGGGTCTCATACTTTATAATTCCTCCTTTAGGATTACAAAATGTAAGTGCAATATCGATTATAAGACTGAATAAATAAATACATATGATATGCTGAATTCCCATTTCTAGGATATAATACTGAATTTCAAAGTAGATTAGCTTCAGCCAATAGGTTGAAGAGATATATTTATTCTTCCAGAATTCAGTAACAGTTTGGCATTGAGATATTACTCAAATTTCTTTTGTGCCTAAGACTTTCCTGCTTTATCTCTAAAATAAAACCTATGCAGTGGCAAAGCCTGTCAAAGGCCCTAATTTTTCTGGAAAATTCTCCTCATGGCTTTCCTTATTCATTTCATTGCCAGTCCTTGAAAGAGATATGGTCTACAATAGCTCAGTGGTTCCTGCATGATGAATTGACAGGATAGATAGAGGCAGAGATGGGTGGTTTAAGTTAAATGGACCACTGGTACCTTCTTTGTGATCAAAGTTGACTAAAAAAGACTTGGTGAAATCTAACTTGGAATGAAAACTGCCATTGGGACCCCTGGGTAGCTCAGATGGTTAAGCGTCTGACTTTGGCTCAGGTCATGATCTCATGTTTGTGGGTTCAAGTCCCATGTTGGGCTCTGTGCTGACAGCTCAGAGCCTGGAGCCTGCTTCTTATTCTCTGTCTCCATCTCTCTCTGTCCCTCCCCATCTCATGCACACTCTCTTTCTCCCTCTCTCTCAAAAATGAGTCAACATTAAAAAATTTAAAAAAGAATGGAAACTGCCATAAAATGTAACAAAAGCAGCAAAGTCCCTGGTGCGCTCTGTAGGTAATCACTGTGGTGTATGATGTGTGATTACTATGCATGCAGTTGAGAATGTGGGTTTAGGAAGGTGCATGCTCACAGATTTCAGAATCAGACTGCTAGGATTCCAGTTTCTAGTCTTCCACGTACCAGTTGGTACCTTGGGCGAGTCATTTCATCTCTCTGCCTTAGGGTTCTTATTTGTTAGATGAGAGTAATATGGTGCCTGTCCCATACTGTTAGGTGATGATTAAATGAGACAGTAAAACATAAAACTACTTCACAATTATCATCTAAATTAAGGCAAATGTTTTATTGTTATTGTCATAGTCTAGCCCAAAATACCAACAGCTTTGCAGTCAAACAACTCAACTTATTTTCTAAACACTGATCCATACTGGATATCCCATCTTACCTGAAGGGTTTCCATTTCCTTTTTTTTTTTTCTGGATAATAATATCTGTATGTAGAGAAAATTTAGTTGTTTATATTTCTTCCCTCTCTTACCTGTGGAAATAGAGAACTTGACAGTGCAATTATTAGAAATTTGTTCTCCATCTTCCATTTAATTCCCTTGGGTCATTTATGTGCTTTAGCTTTTCCTACATGTTTTGATGTCTATATAATGTTTTGGAAATAAAAAACCAAATGATGGACCTCACGAATTAGGGGAGAGCCTGAGAGATGAAGATAAGAGAAGAAAGGAAGGTATGCTTTCTCCAAACTACACTATTTATTTCTTTGATAAACTTAGTGTCGTTGTAGCACATTTTTCTCCTCCTTTTTCCACCATCTGGCTAATGTAACAGACTTGTTGCAAAGCTGTAGTACCTGTCTTTTACTTTTACTCTACTCTTTATATTTTGTCCCCTCCTTCCCCCTTTGGAATTCACAGCTGTATCAAATTCTTTCCGGAATTCAGGATTAAAGACCATTGATTTTATAAAATCTCTCTGATGATCAACTCTGCAGGCTTTTCTCAGTCCATTAAAAAACAGGGAGAAAGATAAGCAAAATTTAAAAGATGCAAGGAGGGATGGAGGAAAGGAAGGAGGGTGGGAGCGGGGAGAGAGTGAGAGTGAGAGTGAGAGTGAGAGTGAGAGGGGGGGGAGAGAGAGACAGAGAGAGGGAGAGAGAGAGAGAGAGAGAGAGAGGAGAGAGAGAGAGAGAGAGAGAGGGAGAACTATCTGTGATGAGAATCTGAAACAGGAATCAAGTAAGATTGATTGCCTGACTCAGTGGTGAGTCAAGGTGAGTAAAATTCTACTGGTAGCTCAGTGTTTCTTTCCAGAAGGCAGTTAACTCTTTCAGGTTAGCAGGAAGATGGTTGTATTACTACTTTCTGGGACCAATTTAAAAATTAAGGACTCAAGCATTAAGAATCTATTATGATCCAGAACGTAGAGTTCCATCAGTCCACAAGTATTTGTGTAATGTAGACTAAATTCTGCATGAACTCTAACGCTATGCTAGCATTGAGAAGATAAAAAGATGCATAAGAAAACCACTCCAGTTAAGTAACTCAAAGGCAAATTGGTCATACAACATTGCCATTGAAATAAGATGTTCTAATAAAGAATAAAGAATAAGATGCTCTAATAAAGGATGCTGTATTATGTGGCATATATAGTGAGTTCTTTAGAAGGTCAGAATGAGAAGAGTGAGGTTAATGTGTACCAGCATCATACTGGAATTTTCAAACATTGTTTGCAACCATTCATTAGGCAACTATTTTTTAGCATCTACTTTGTGCAGGGCACTGTGTCACATGCTTCATTCAGATTACAGCTCATTCTCTTTTACCACTGTTTCTGGCATTTTGTTTAAAAAAATGAAAAAAAAAAAAACAACAACAACAAAAAAAAGCAGACCAAGGTACCAAATCCAGTTCCACCATTTACAAACTGTGTGTTCCTGTATTCATTACTTTAGCTTTTAGTGATACAGTTCCCACATTTGTAAACCTGCTTCATAAACATCTTGTGAGCATTAAGGAGATAAGGGATATGAAGTGCTCAGCACAGTGTGTTTTAACAAATGCTAATGATGATGACAGTATGGGGTGGTCATCATCATCATCACCATCATCATTAAAGGGAACATCGTGTAGTGATCTGAGAATGAAATCTGGTCTTGGGATGTCTGGTTCAAATTCCAATTCTGCTACTTTCTAACCTGTATGACCTTGGAGAAGTTATTAATCTCTCTATATCTCACTTTATTCATCTGTAAAATTAAAGTAGCATGTCTCCTAGAATTTTTATGAAGATTGCAACTTTGAACTTAATAAAGATTTGGAATAGTACCTTGTTCATATTAATCACTTTAAGGATTTTCATTGTATAAAAAACACATAGCAAATGATTTCACTGAATTCTGCCTATGAGAGTGATAGACCATAGATGTTTTATGGTATGCCCTGCATCTAGGAAAGTCCATGTCATTTATGAGACAGTCGATAAGTATTTGCTGAATGATGGTACTAATTATTATGCATATCATTTCTGACACTAATTATAAATCTTTTGACAGAGGTATATGTCAGTGTTGCACGTGTGGCCAGAATGATACTCTACCTACATTGTCTACATTTACAATCATTGTTTGGAAAGTTTCGTATGAGAGATCAGTTTAAAACTCACATGGCCTCTCATATTATACACTAATTGCAACTTGCTACTGTACTGACGTTTGGTAAAACATGACACATGTACATATACACCTGTACGTTTCCGGGAATTGTTTAAATAATTACAGAACACTAAACAGTATTTTCGTTTTAAAATGATGATATCAAGCTCACGTATTTACTTCCCCATTATCTAAAATACTATCTTAATTAACCCCCCTATATTACAAGACAGTTTAAAAATTAGAGCTTAAATAAAGGCCATTTATGACCAGTGAGGGTATGAACTTTAACGAAAACAGTGTCTACAATCTTTTATTTGTGGTAAGAAATTATTTTTTCAATTATTTTTTGAACTATCCAGAAATCACAACCTCTCTAAATTACTTCAGATTTTATATATATATTATTATATTTATAATTTATATATAGAAATAATATATATATTAAGAGGAGAGGAGAGAGAGAGAGAGAGAGTTGAGCTGACAGGAAAAGAAGCATATAAATTTATACAATCCTTCCCTCTGCTTGAGTACAAAACAGCCTCAAGATTGAGGACACGATAGGAACCACGGCCGAACGGCACTTACAAACTTTAACAATCAAACTAATCCTTCTTAGTGAGGGGAGAAAATATAAAACACGAACTGTTACTTGACACAGGGAACCTGGGCCAGGAGATGAACAGGCTATAAAGTGAAGACATCAGCGTGTTCTATTGATTCGGCTACTTGTTTACTTCTGGCATTTGAGAAATAAGGGCACTGGCTTCAAGAGAAAGAGGTTTGGTCTCTGCCCTACGTTATAGTTTAAATGGAGACCTCTGTATTACGAATTTTGCTTTGGAAAACAGACAAATAAACATTCTCAAACATTCTCAAAGAGCCCTGAGAGTAGCTCTTTTGTTTGTGTCTCCTATGCCTAGAACAGATTCTGACATATAACAGGGAGTGGGGAATTATCATAGGATGTCTCAAGTCTTTCTCACACAGATTTCCTAAACTGTCCTAAACTTGAGACATTCAACATATAAATACCTAGACTGACTGATTATTTACACTTAGTCCCTATTTGCCTCAGTATTCTCTCTCCTCATCTCTTTTTTATTTATATGGACCACTTAAGAGAAAGACAAAGGTGACATCATGCCCTTTTATCCCTCACTACTTTAGTATGTATTTCTTAGAAATAAGAATGCTCTCTAATATGACCAATGTATGATTAGTCAAATCAAAACATTAACATTAATGCAATTTATTATCCAACCCACAGTCTGTGTTCAAAGTCTTCAGTTGTCCCAGTGAAATTCATTATAGGATCCAGTCCAGGATCAACTATTGCACTTTGTTTCATGAGACTTCATAGTCTCATGTAGTCTAGAACAGTTCTTCAGGCCTCTGTCTTACATAACTCTGATATTTTCGAAAAATGACGATCAGTTATTTTGTATAATTTTCCTTGACTCGGGTTTATCTGATGTTTCCTTATGGTATGTTTCAAATTAGGCTTTTGTTTTCTTTGGTTTGTTTTGGCAGAAACACCACAGATGTGCTATGATGTCCTTCTTAGTGCATCATATCAATAACTTGATGTTGGTTACCATTGCTGATGATTTTAATTTTAGTCATTTAATTAAGATGATATCCACAAGGTGCTCAATTTTATCATTCTATTTCCCCCTTTGTAGTTAATAAGTAATTGGTGAGAAGACACTTTGACCTTATATAAACACCTTCTTTCTCACCAAACTTTAACATACTGGTTTTGGCATCCATTAATGATTTTCTAATGCCATCATGTTTTTAAATCAAAGTATTGATTGATTACAAGTAGAATTTTTAAAAAGATATTTTTAAGTGGAGAGCTATGGCTACGCACAATGTTTTAACAGGAAGTGACATTAAAGATAAATGGATGCACAGATTACAGCCACAAAGATTAGGAAATGGGGCACCATTTTGCCTCTGGGACACTTGTTCTTCTTCAGAATTGGGGTCCTTCCTCCTCAGTCACAGCACCAAACTATCCATGAGCAGGTTTGATCCTTTGTGTCAGTGTGAGTAAATTATTGAATGACTTGGATTTTGATTTTATTTTTAAAAACCAGTGTAATTATAGTGGACCTTCCTTTACTTCAAAAGGATGTTGTGAGTAAAAAAGAAAAGACCATTATGATAGATGTTCGAGCTCTTTCCTGAAAGGTAATATAAAACCCAGATCAAATTATGAATCTTTATGAAGTCTATAAATATTCTTCCTGTTTCTAAGGGCACTGTATCCCCCAAACCTCATTCCACATTAGACACCACCACCAACTCCTATGACCTGATTTTGGAACATGTAACGGCTCTTGCCTAGAGGGTCAGACACAAATGAAGCATCCTCCAGCCTTGAGTGTTCCTTATTCACACGTTCCCTAAAAACATTTCTGATTGATGCTCAAGGCATCTCTTTCACAATCTAAATTTCAATTTGCCTCACCCGTAGGTGGGACTCTCTCCTGCTGAGTTTGCAAAAGTCCAACTTTTCCTATTTGCAACTAGATTGGAAAGGGTATTGAGGCTGCCACAGTAAGACTGGCTACGTGACCCCCCACTGGGACTAACTGCTCAGCCAGGAAAAGCTCACTAGGAACTCAGGCAGCAGCAGCAGCAGCAGGGTCTGTGGTCTGCAAATGCGGATCTTCTCAGCTGATTTCTGCCCAGAGACGATACATGGAGCACAGGTACAGAATACTAGAGAGAGAGATGCTCTGAAGGGCCATTTGAATTTAATGGGAGAAGTAACTATACTGCAGTGTCTTCTGGAAAACTGTGCCTTAGCCCTGCAGCTCTACGTTGCGAAATCAGCTTCTCTCTGACCATCCTTGCATGTAGAGCATGCAAGGAGAGTGAGAGACTAATTTTCTCACCAAAAATGTAGACTCACATCTCTTAGTCAAATGTGATTAATCCTCTTAACACCCCTGTAACGGAGACGGCTGGCAATGCACTGCGGGACAATTCCTGCAGTTGGTTCATGTCTCCACAGGAAGCATATAGGAAGCCTCGTGGCTAAGCCAGAAATGTTGATATGCTCTAGGAGCCCATCTGCCACGTAACTGAATCATCTGGTTTTACTACTGTTTGCCTGTGTTTACCTGGGCTCCCTGATGCCCTGGTGGCTCTCGACCTAATGAGTTCTGCCATGACTATTTCAGTGAACTTGATGAGTCTCAATTTTCCCTTGATAATCTATGTTCCGGTTTCTCACGTCTGTTGTGGACCATAGTCCCAATGGGGTGGAAGTAGGAAGCTGTGTGTATCCAAAGAAACCAGAAATAGAAGCATTTACAAATACTCTTATTGGTCTTGGCGGACTGCTCTCAGCTCTTTCCACCAAAGAGTCCTTTGGGCATCTCTGGGATCTGTAGCCACTCCTGAGAAGCAGGCATGCCTCTTTGGTTGGGCATTTGTCAGCATTATGTACATAACGAGCAAATTCTAAATAGTTTCTATTTCGGTATAGCTAATATTTCCGGTCTACAAAAAAGCCACTGACTTACATGATCAAGTCCCTTCAGTTTCTTAAAATTTTTAATGTTTATTTTTGAGAGACAGAGAGACAGAGCATGAGCAGAGGAGGGGGAGAGAGAGAGAGAGGGAGTCATCAAATCTGAAGCAGGCTCCAGGCTCTGAGCTGTCAACACAGAGCCCAATGAGGGGCTCAAACTCACAAGCTTTGAGATCGTGACCTAAGCCGAAGTCAGACACTTAACTGTCTGAGCCACCCAGGTGCCTCAAGTCCCTTCAGTTTCTAATTAAATTGTGTGGAAAACCCAAACTGATGTGATGATATCATGTCTGAGCCTGAGTGGTGATTTTTTACATTAGGAAAAAACAGTCTGGATAATTCAAACAAAAATGAGACAGACCATCCAGATTTTAAGTTTGTTCTTGTCCCAACTCCCCAGTTTTATTTTTCCAGTGACTTTAAATACTGAAGAGGAAGAAAAAAGGTTCTTGAAAAAAACATAGTTGGCTTTAGTGCTGTTACTATCAGCATTGTCACTGCAGCTTACTGGTGACCATGTGCTGAGTGATGTGGGTGAGTGTATCATTCAACCTGGTCTGTGCTTAACTAAGCTGGAGGGCATAATGAAATGTCTTTACTTTTTTTTCTCAATGGATTTACATGTTTTTTTTAATTTGGGGATATTTAAGTTTTTCATTTGTATAGTTGAATTTCACCATGTGCATCGAGATGGCTTGAGTGTATGTAAGCTTGGAGTGTGTGTAGGCTATTTATGGATCACAAAAGTAGAAGTGGCAAAATAACACTTTAAGTTATTGGCCCAAGGGCTTCACCCCTAAAAGGATACCAGTACACACTAAGGATAGTGCATTTAATGCATTAAATATACTTAATATACTTTCTTAAATAATAATCACTGTTTAAATTCTCTGATACTCTCAATTAATTGTTTTTAATTACAAGAAGACCCATCTGGAGCAGCTGGAAGGCTCAGGAAGTTGAGGAGCCGAGTTTTGATTTGGGTTCAGGTCATGACCTAATGGTCATGGGAGTGAGTCCCTGCTGGACTCTGTGCTGACACAGAGGAGCCTGCTTGGGATTCTCTCTCCCTCTCTCTCTGCCCCTCATCCATTTGTGTGCTCACACGTGCACACTTTCTCTCTCAAAATAAATAAACATAAAAAAGGAAGACATATTTGATCCTTTAGTTTATTAGATGAAAAGTTTCAGAGTATGACTTTTAACTACTATAGTTTTTAAAAAGGTTTCCAAAAGTAAGGATTAATGGCATTTTTCATGTCAATAAATGCATTTTACTGCCAAAGCTGAAGCTCAAGAGTAAGATATAAAGTTTTTCCCAATTTCAGGAAGATTCAAGACATTCTTATGAGTTGTCTTGGACAACTGCCCAATTAGAATGACATTTTATTCTAAATGATTGTGCAATATTAGCCACTTCAGGAAGAGATAGATTTTGGACTTCTAAAAATCTTCTTCCTGCTTCCCCATTCATCAGACAACACACACAGACACACAAACACACACCATAATAAGAATCCAAGGAGAGACTGTCTTGCAAAACTGTGATCGTTATTTTGACATTTGGAAAAACTTCCAAACCAAACAATGCAGTTGAAAGTTTGCTCAGAGGGGTCTGAAGAAATATAGTCTGGTTATTCCAACACAGTTTAGTGGGTGAGGTGAGAGATCACCTAACGATTATTTCCAAGTCAAGAACAGAAGAGATAAAAAAGAAATGCAAAAATCAAACAAAAACGTCAGGTCTTTTAAATGCTAGATATTTTGCGAATAAACCATTTAGCATGGAGCCCGGTTGTTTATGACAGAAGAGGATATTTACTTGTGTCTATGTATCTGTGTAGACACACACATATATACGTGTTCATTGTATTTCCATTTACAAAGTACCTTGAACAGGCTCTTCCAGAAATAACATGCTTTGCTTTTCTCTAGTCAATATTTAAGAAGTATATATTTTGCATTTTCCTAAAAGCCCTGTGTTGAGGTATGAGGGGAAAGGGATCTCAAACAGATATGCCTGACTGCTGAATAAAGATGATTTGCCTGCTGTAGCTGAAAATGCAATCATTTCATACTAATTGGGGATCTAGTTACACAATCTCTCCACATTTAATTTGCTTTGAAAAATATATACTATGTGCACTCTCCAGAAGGCAATTGCTTCTCCCCAAAACATGTTCTACTTCTTTTAAAGCCTCTGGTAAAATTTTTATCTAAGCCATCAGATTTAGCAATTTGTAACCGATCTAATCTCTCCACAAAATCCTTGCTTACTGAAATTGCATCCAGCAGCTCCTAAGAGCCTTTCCATTCACATAAAACTGGATGACAACCTATGTCTCTCCTTTGTATGCCCCTCTCTTGCTGCTTTAATTTTACCCAAAAAGAAACAAAAATTAGGTGCACTTAATCGGAATCATTTCCTGAATCATGATCATGAATTATTTCATCAGTTTCCAGTTATCACATTAGGAAGTACATAATCATGAAGAGTTAACAGCATAAAACAATAAAGAACCTCAATATCAGCCATCATCAGTTTGGATTTAAACAATTACAGTGTTCTGTTTTACATGTTCCCAGCCAGAATATTACAGTTTTGAAAGGTTTATAGGGAGAGGCCACTGTCTGATGGAGACTACACTTAATCTTTCATTTCTTTAAGTCGTTCACTCATTTTCCAAATATTTATCAAGTATTTTCTCTGCACTGAAGAGTATTATAGGTGTGAAGGATGTAGCAATGAATAAAAATTGGCACATACTAAATAATTGTTTGAGTTAAATGATATTGTATCTATAATTAACTCTGAAGTAGAGCGAAGCAAACACAAGTTACAGAAGTCTCTACTGAATGGGCAGTTCTGCTGGGGAAAATGCTTTTTCTTGTCTTCTGTCATAATTACTGGTTGTCTAGCCCTGTCTCTGAAAGTATCTGAAAGAGATTAGATGCTCAACCAATACATGTTTAATGATGAAATCTCTGCTGATGTCAAGATGAAATCCCTGATGGCTTAGTTTCTAAATTGCACTTGTTCGGGTTTCTTGAGTCCTGTTTTGAGCTTCTGCCAGAGTCTTTATTCAGTTATAAGCCCCAGTTTGGGCCAGTACCTAAACTACTTCCCAGCAATAAATGTGTTTGGGAAGTTTACATTTCTTGAGGGACTTGAATCTGTGAAATTTATGGCTCTATCTAGATTCTCCATCAGACCTCACAAATGTCTAACCTAGTGTGCAGAAACCATGGTAGTTGTGAGATTGGGGCCCGTATTATTAAATAAGGGGGATCTCATTCAAATTAGGAAAACTGCAGTATCTCTCAGTAGTAAGGGGAGAAGATCAATATTTACTCGATCAATAAGTTGTTGGAAGTCTTGCCATTTCTTGAACAATTGGGCTTAAATGCTGGAAAACGAACATCATTTTGAGATCGGGACTCAAATGAGAAGAGAGACTCACTTGCTTTGTACACTATAGGTATTTTATAGTGACCTATAGAGCAAGTGGTTGACTGACTGCTTGATTGGTTGAATAAATTATTTTTCCTATGACAGTCATTGGGTTACTGAAAGGTGTGAGCTTGGAGATTTCCAAACATGATTCACCATGAATAACATTAGCACATGTGATGCTAAACGGCGAGCCTGCTTTATGTGGAATAGGTAGGTGTTCCTTCAACACCTCCACCATTTCCTGCTACTCTGCTCAGCTCCAGAAAACGTGTAGGTGTCCAGCTATGAGGAGTGTGGCATCCTTTGGCTTGACACGTCTTTCCCCTGAAATTGCAGCTTTTTTCAAGACCAGTGCAATGAAGGGGTAGAGACCTTCTATTAGACTCTGAGTATTGGGTGGTTGTGGAGATTTGGTCTACTCCTTTTACCTTAAAGTTCAAGTTCTCTCAAATGAACACATACCCCCACCCCCACCCCCGTACCCTACTTAGTCCTCTGGGTTACTGATTGTTCTAAAATTCTGATCTGGTGATTTTTTACTACTCTGATGGCTTTCTAATACTTCTAAGAACAAATTTTAAAAATATATTTTATCCAGCATCCAGTCTGTTTTCAGTAGGAGGGCTGCTATGAGTAATCTAACCTGCCTAATCCCAGACTCAGAAGTTGGGACCATCAATAGCTTTGTCTTAGGGAGCCTGGGTGGCTCAGTCAATTGGGCATCTGACTTTGGCTCAGATCATGCTCTCACAGCTCATGAGTTTGAGGCCCACAATGGGCTATGTGCTGACAACTCAGAGCCTGGAGCCTGCTTCAGATTCTGTCTCCCTCTCTTTATCTCTCTGCCCCTTCTGTGCTTGTGCTCTGTATCTGAAAAATGAACATTAAAAAAATTTAGAAAGTATCTTTCTCTTAATGGATTTCTTCTGGGTTCTTCTTCCTGCCACAGCCAGCATGGTAATAACTACAGGATGCTCTAACAGGAGAAATTCCTGCCTAGAGTTGCCTTATGCCTGTTTCTTGGCCTCTTGTAAAATATATAATAAAGTAGGAGTATGTTAATATTTATATATGTTGCACTTTCATAGTTAATATGCTAATGTTTATAGTTATTAGTAAACCAAGCTAACACAGTTATTAGCATATATAGAATTTACTAAAATATGCTGCTGTAATACGGACACAGTTTTGATTTCTATATTACAATAGTATCTTGCCTTGCCTGCAGCATCTTAAAGAACTTTTGAACAAATCAATTCCCAAAACATGAACCAAATTTTCAGTGTTTACAGTAAACTCTTCTTTAAATGGTTCCTTCCTCATTCTTTCCGTAACATTTTCCTGCACCATTTTCCATTTTGAATTAGTAGCATCGCTGAGTTATTTGTATTTCCCCAAAGTCATTGTGTTATGACGATACCATTGTTCAGATAAAGCACAATGTCACTTAATGAATCCCTCTCCTCCCAGATAAGTGTCATTTGATTGCATTCATTTATTTAGCACATATTTATTGGATGCCTAACATGCATTTGGTGTAATGGCAGCCACTGAGAAATAAACTAGATACATAAAATTCATGGCCCAACTATCCTCCTTCAAGAGTCCCAGTAAGAGAATCTCTACTATTTTTGAGGAAACTCTACAGTGGAATAGCTCACATGTTACCTGCAACATGATTTGCCTTTAATACGACACCCCTTACTTATTTCTCAATAATGATAAAATGAGGACAGATGAACCAACTGTCTTTGAACTCATGCAACATAATCAATAAATAATTCATGGAAATAGTTATCTAGATAGGAAAATATGAAATAGTTTATATGTCATTTCTTCATATTAAAGGTTGAGAATAACTATTTAAGTGAAAAGCCACATATGTAATGTTTTTTGAAATAAATTTAATCAAGCACTAGTTGAGTTGACTTATACCTGCCTTCCATAAACCTTAATGTTCTTCCAAGTGCTTCAGCCTGAAAACTACTATGATTTAATGTGTTACATGTATCCATTGAGATGCAAGTAAATATTTTACTATACATAATATTTAGAATGTTAAGAATAAGGGACATTTACTCTGCATATATTGGAGAGACTGAGTTGAAAACCAAAAGGTTGGGTTGAATAAGCCAAGATGTAGTAGAGACTTGACTACAATGACACTCTTCTACCTCATACTGTTCTATAGCTGAGCCCACATATCACTAAAGTGTGTCAGAACAATATATTATGCACTGAACATTCATACGCATGTTCCTTAATCAAGTGTGTTCTTCCGAATCTACTCTGAAATTTCTTTCTACATGGAAATTTCACACTAGATTGGTGCATAAAAAGTGTATCTCTTGAAACATTATGCTTGTTCCTACCAACAAGTTGTCTTCAGTTTTTCAAAAAATGTTATTTTATACTATTATAGAAATGAACTGAGCAAAATTTTACAGGTAATCATCATTCTTGAGACTTTCTACATAAACACAAGTTTAGAACTAAGAATTATAAATTTTTATAAATTATCCTCACAGGAAATCCTTCTGCAAATTACAGCTTGGATCTCATTTGATCGTCATATTAACTTTGAAACTTAAACATTCTACATCATTTCTCATATTTGAGACACCTTGCAAAAGCATTAACTAATTAATCAAATTAGATAACAATTCTCTTATGAACCAAACATTATATTGAATCATTTGCTGCATAATATCAAGATGGCATATGTATATATGTCACTTTTGAGGTAATAATTATAGCTATGTGCAGTAAAGTATTTATTACCTTATCTAATTAATACACATTTTGGCATGTCAGGGTTTGTGGGTAATTATAGTTTTCTATTGCGGTAATAATTTGTATGATTTATGAAGCCTATGAAACAACACTGGGAGCCAAAAAGCTGTCTGGAATAATTGCAGTTAAGCAGTGTGATCAACAGGTACGTCCAGCCAAGAGAACACAGCCCTGAGGATAAAAAGCCTCAAACAAACAGAAGCAATGTGAGGTGTTCATTTCTCAGCCTGCTTTTTCTCACCTGAAAAAAAAAGGGCCCACCCACTGTTTTCAGCTGTGTTAACAAAGAACCGATTGCTTAAGTAGAGGTGGTTATTTTCCAGAAGTTCAAGTGCTGATGTGTACGACTTCATAAAAAATAAATATAACTATCAGAGGTCATATAAATTTGTCATTATTTTGGGGGGAAAAAACCTAAATGTAGATACATTTAATGTGTCTTCGGAATGCCAATGTCTTCTGTGGCTATCGAACTTTTAACTGGAATATGCACTCCAGCTCCAGTGAAACACTTCAGCTCTCTACTCCTGTCAGTCCACTGGCTCTGTGTCTCATTGCCTTCTAGAACCAGGAGACCTGGATCGATCATCCCAGGAGGAAGAGAGCAAGGGGTTGATTTCCTACATCACTTTGCTCATATTCAGGAGTTGACTATTACAGGAACTCGAGAGCTGGAAAAGAGCTCAGCTAATAGCATCCCTATTTATACAATAATTTTCTCAAATTTGGTGGGTTGTTGCAGAAGATAATGGAGGTTATTCTTTCTCAGGCAGTATGTTTCTTTCTCTAAGTTTGCTCTGACCTTCCCATCAGTCACTCTCTTTTGCTCCATATTAATGCCCTCAAGGTACGCAGTGTTTTAACTGGCATTCTGCACATACGCTAAACCACTAGATCCTATCTTACATAAAGAAGCAGTTGGTAAATTTCTGTGAACTGTTCTCAATATGTGGGAAGTTCTTAAATTAGTTTCATCTTTCTCAGGGAGACTAATACATTTATATCCTGTAGGAGTATATTGAATTCTTAGCTATTAACTCGAGGAAGAGCCAAATTCTTCCTATATTCTTTGAATCTCGAAGACTAAAGGATAACTTCGGATAATATAGACTTTTGAAAGCCATGTCACAGGGTATTTCAATTTAAAATTATTGCTAAATCGTAGAGTCAGTCACCCATAGCATAAGAGATACTTTTGCATACGTTGGAAGGTTATATTGCAAGAGAAATAAATAGCGAGAGCTCTAGGAACAGTCTGGAAGGGAAATCAGAGATTTCCAACACAACCTGCCAAGTGGCCACCTTCACTGACTTCCACTTTATCAAGCATGTGTTTTCTGGTGAGCCAACGAGAAGAGCAGAAACAGATGAAAGAGATCAAGGTTGCCAACTGAAGCCTGAGAAATGCTTACACATAGCACTCAAACTCTTAGTCCTGAGCTGATTTGGAGCCGGCCAGCCTCTTCTCCGAGTGGGATAAAGGTCATCTGGAATGAATGATCCCTCCTTTTGACTTTCAAAATATATTTTGTAGGGAAAAACATGGAATACACAAAAGAAAAATCCCAACAAGGAAAAGTCTTCATGCCATATAGGCTCTTTTTAGTAGAAAACATCTAGTATTTGTGTTCTGAAGCTACATTTAGGCTCCTGCTATTGTATCAGGCAAAACAGAGAGTTCAGGTGGAAAGAGAAAACTTCTATTCTTTCGAGCAATTTTAAGTAGAATTTGATAGGTAGATAGTGTCCAATGTATCACAGGGCCTGGCACACAGGTAGCATCTAGTTATTAGTTGCCCCTCCCTTCTGCCCTCGCACCCCTGTGCCCCCCCCTTCTCCCACTTCCACGCACATCTACACACACCTCAGGTGAAAGACAATGGCCCCACATGGTGGAAGTCCCTCCAGGAAAAGAAACAGAGAAGGTCCAAGAAAGTTCAGAAATCCAGAGATTTATCAGGTGGAAGATCACAGTGAAACCAAAAGTGATGTCAGGAAGTAAGAGGAGGGAAGAAGAGAATGAAAGCACATCATTAATCTTCCTGATTATGGCGCTAGCTGGCTGCTCATTGTGGATTAGGGCAAACAGTGTGACAAAACTGAGGCAGAAAAGACACAAGGGCAGCGCTGACAGAGCTGTGCATCTCTAAAAACAAACACACTGCTACATATATTTAATTGACGTGAGCTATTATAAATGGTTCTTATCAAAATATATACCTTAAAAATAGTTTTATGTAGGGGCGCCTGGGCGGCTGAGTCAATTAAGTGTTCGACTCTTGAGTTCAGCTCAGGTCATGATCGCACAGTTGTGAGATTGAGCCTGGCATCAGGTTCCGTGCGGGGCATGGAGCCTGCTTAGGATTCTCTCTCCCTCTCCCTCTGCTCACACTCTTTCAAAGAATTTATGTATTCAGGGGCGCCTGGGTGGCTTAGTCGGTTAAGCATCCGACTTTCGCTTAGGTCATGATCTCGCGGTTCATGGGTTCGAGCCCCGCGTCGGGCTCTGTGCTGACTGCCAGATCAGAGCCTGGAGCCTGTTTCAGTCTGTGACTCCCTCTCTCTCTGACCCTCCCCTGTTCACGCTGTCTCTCTCTCTCTCCTAGAAATAAATAAAACATAAAAAAAATATGTATTCAAAGGCTTTTGTTGGCATTTACACATGCCTCTCCCTTTTTTTGCAACCATCAGCTTATTGTTTAGTTTCCATTTCCTTAATATTTGCCACTTGATTTGTTATTCTATAAGTATTTCCATTAAGGGTATGTACCACATTCTCTTTTTATAGTTCTAGGTGTGCTTGGAAAATTGACTTATGAACCATAACACTAAAAACATAAAAATGACTACTATTAAAAACATTGACGCTGTTGATGTTATCTTCCAGAATATTTTAAATGTGGACGAGTCTCGTTCACCTTGTCCACTTTCTCCGCTGTTAGTTCCTTTTCAATTGCATTAGCCGGTAATGTCATCATTACCTGTGTTTGTGTTTATCAACTGGGCAAAAACAGCTGAGTATGAGCACAGTCTGTATCTGGTGTCTGATTAACAGGTTCTGTTGTTCTGTCTGAAATGGTGGTCCACACACAGAAGTTGCTGGCAGTTTGATGGTCTGTCCTTTTCAGGACCTGTCTTCTTTCACCTCAAGGATCAAAAGCTCTATGTCATTTTCCTTTGCCCTAATTTAACTTCCTTCACAACGAGGAGAAACACATACAAAAATCTTGGTATGTCATTTGGTGGTTATTTTTTTTTTTAACTTGGCCAGGGAAGCACTCTCTCAGGTGTAGCTTCTTTGCTTTGAAGATGCAACATCTTTTGACATTAATTATTATCGATGTTCACTTTCTTGCAGTGACCTCCCCCACCCCCACAAAAGAAACAGAAAAAGATGAAGATGAACAACTTGAACTGGGCTCCTGCCAAGTCAACAAGCCTGTTTTGCAAGTGAAATGAATCATCACCAATGTTCGAAGCCAAGTCACCTTGGAGCTTCTTAATTTTATATTTTTGATCAGTTGACTAGAGGTTGGGGCCTGGGATGGGGTCTGAGTCGGGTCATTCTATGTTTTAGTATACCTATTATTAACTATGAACTATCATCACAGTGTGTTTTAGGGGTTTGCTTTGAAATTCTTCCTGAGATACGTTCTCTACCTCCTGACAATAGAGTGAAGCATCTACCTTACAAGACATTAAATATAACCAATAATTTTGGTTCTTTAAGACACTTAGTCGGTTCACCTCAGTGTGCTGCACTTTAAATCCATCTAATAAACTTCATGTAGTATCAGTTTACCAAATTAAATCATTTGATTCTGATCTGCTGCATTTGTCTGCTGCAAAATTTACTTGGAGTCCTTCAATACTATTTCATAATGGAAAGAGTTGACAATACTTGGAATAGAGTGGATAATTATGGTGATTGGACAATTTGAAGATATTCAAACACCTATTTCCGAACAATCTTAATGTGCTCCATCAAACTTTTGTTTGGGAGTTTAATAAAAAAATTAATTATATGGTTAATTAAAATTCATTTCTATCTTCCTATTGTGCCTGAAAGACTAAGTAACATTAGAAACTGTACACAGAAAACCTTGGAGAAAAGCTTTTTTTTTTTATGTTTTATTTTTTTCTGAGAGAGAGAGAGACAGACACACAGCGTGAGCAGGGGAAGGTCAAAGAGAGATGGAGACACAGAATCTGAAGCAGGCTCCAGGCTCTAAGCCAGCTGTCAACACAGAGCCTGATGCAGGGCTCGAACCCACAAACCGTGAGATCATGACCTGAGCCGAAGTTGGACATTTAACCAACTGAGCTACCCAGGCGCCCTGAGAAACAGTTTTTAAAGTAATATATTATGTGATTTTAAATGTTAGATTAAATTTTGGTTTATTTATTTTAGTTTTCTAATCTGAAAACACTTTTATGTCCAGGTGCTTCTGAAACAACCCAGAAATGGTATAATTCCCTTGGGAAAACATTTTGGCAGTTTCTTAAAATATAAACACAGACTTATGATGTAGCCCAGTCCTAGGCTTCTACACAAATAAGTTCACAGCAGCGTTAGTTGCAATGGCCCAAATTGGAATACACTCAAATGTTCCCCAACAGATAAATGTACATATTGTTGTATGTCTATATAGTTAACTACTACTTAGTAGTAAAAAGGGATGAAATGTACTCTTGATGCATAAAACGACGTGGATGAAGCTCAAAAAATATAACTGCATGAAAGAAAATTCAAAGCAATTGATAATGACAGAGAGCAAGCCAGTGTTTGCCTGAGGATGACAGGAGGGGACAGAAGGAAACTTTCTGAGTAATGGCTATATTCATTATCTTGATTTCAATGACAGCTTTATGGATGTCTATCTATGTCAGGATTTCAGATTGTATGCTTTAAACATGGGTGATTTATTGTATGTTAATTAAAAATTTTTTTAAATTTAATGTTTTTGAGAGAGAGAGCAAGCAAGTGAGCATGAGTGGTGGAGGGGCAGGTAAGGGGAGAGGGAGACACAGAATCTGAAGCAGGCTCCAGGCTCTGAGCTGTCAACACGGAGCCTGACGTGGGGCTCTTAAGTTTATTTATTTTTGAGAGACAGCGAGTGAGCATGAGTGGGGGAGGAGCAGATACGGTGGGAGGGGAGTGGAGACACAGAATCCAAAACAGGCTCCAGGCTCAGAGATGTCAGTATAGAGCCCAATGCAGAGCTCAAACTCACAAACTGTGAGATCATGACTGAGCCAAAGTCGGATGCTTAACCAACTGAGCCAGCTGGGCCACCTAAGGGTCCCTATTGTGTGTTAATTTATATTTTAATAAAACTTTTTAAAAAGGTAAACAGAAAAGAGAATATATACCATGTACATTATTTCATCAATAAGTAATTTTTTTTTTTAAGTTGAGATTAGAAGGACCATCTTTACTACGACCTGGGAGTTTTATACCGTCCCCAATGCCAAAATTATTTGGAGACTTCCCATTCTTGCCTCCTTCCCCACTGCTTGGTGCTTCCAAGATTAGCACTTCAAGTCAATAATATAATCGTTCACCTGTATTGTTATCTTATATATGGAAAGAGGAATTTCTTAAGCGACATTTATAAGAGCAATATGATTTCCAGGTTAGCATGAAGGCCCAAGAATAAGTCGTTAACCCATATATTTACAAATAAAAGGAGATAATTACCGTATGGATACAATGGCAGAAGATGAGAAATTTAGCTTTCATATAAGATATGATGCATTATTTCTCACTCATAGCCTGGGATTGAATATTCTAATATTGATAGTATTTTCATATGTCTCATGCTCATTCATTTATTCATTCGTTCACAAGCAGTATAAGTACCTGTTATGCACAGGTCCTATTCCAGAAGCTGAGATACATAGACATACATGGAGCTCATCTTCTAGTAAAACAATGCATGTTTAGTACCAACACCTATGTTGCCATGTAGACTTTGGAAACTGGTCAATCACTGTCAATTTTTACATAACCTCTACTCTTGTCCTTGAATTATAGTCATGATGTAAACATGAACCAGACTGTAACTTCCCCAGCTTCACGGAGATGATTCAGCAAGAAAGACCCACACTAGATGAGCAATTACAAGTGTGATGAATGTGACAGAATTGCAAGTACAAGACACTGTGGGAACACACAGCAAATTCACTAATAAACAGAATTTACTCTGAGAGATGGCTTGAAGGAAGAAGCCAATACTTGAGTGGTGGTTAGTTCTATAACTAACCTACAATTAACTCTTACCAATTTTGTTCACATTCGTTCAGTTACTTGTAGTATTTGTGAACACTTCACTATAGACAAGGGATCCCACGTTCCTTTTAATTGTGAGCCCAACATGTTTTTTTTCTTTTCCTTAGAGTGTCTAGTTCCATATAAATGTCTTCCTGTTATTGTTTAATGATAATGACAATAGTAACATATGGAATAACTGGTACACAGAAGTCTTGATCAAGATTCTCAACTAACAAGTGGGAAAGGCTGGATTCAATTGGAACTGTTCCTTCAGGTAATTTTGAATGTATTAAATTATCTTTGACTTAGAGCTTATTATATAGATTTTTAAAAACATGTTAATATAATGTGATCTATGCCCATTCTATATTCACAAGACAATCAGAATATTCTATCAACTGACAGTGATAAATAATATTTAATTACTATTCTTATTTCCTTGATATCTATGAGAATATAGTGTTTTTGTATCATGAAAACACTTGCAGCAAACCAAGCAAGAGGGGTGCTTATTCTAGAAATACCTTGGAATTTCATCACTGTTCTTTACTTCAGAAAATTTCACTTTGAAATCTTCAATAGTCATTTATTTGGCATTAGATGACATTTTTTGCTTTGTGTAGCTTACAGCAGGAATTAATATTTCTCTAAAGAAAAGACAGCTCAGACCTTGTAACAGAAAATTATTTTTAACCAATTCTTAGCATATTATAGTTCTAAAGGGAACATGTAAGACCAAGTATTATAGGAAATCCAAAACTGAGTTTACATATAGATTAAAATATATCAATATAAAGTATTAATAAAAGTAACTTGCATTTATTAAGTCTTTACTATCTTCGAGGTACCATTCCAGACTTTCATTTATTAATTCATGTAATCCTTACAGCAATCTTATAAGTGGTTATTCATTTTACAGATGAGGAATCTCAGGCTCTCAATGCTTAAGAAACTTGCCCCTGGTAACACAGTTAGTAAGAAGGAGCCAAGATTTGAACCAATACTTGGTTCCACCTAGCTCCAGAAACCTGCTCTGAACCTCCATGCAAAAAGATTCCCTTATGGCTTTCTTGTCTACAAATGGTAGGAGCTAGTTCCAAGGTGGGTGAAATTCAAGGAATTTACTCGTAAGCAGGCAACAGGAATTGGAGTCTTCCTTTACAAATAGGAGATGACAGCTCCTTTAAACATGATCTACTAATATCTCAGGAGGATTTTCAGATGGGACCCAGTGGGTTCACACCGATGGGTTAGATTTTTTTAAATTACAATGCATTTTGTTTAGAAGAGGGATTAAAGTATTTGCCAAAATGATTTGTGTTGACAAAATGGCTTAGTACATTTGGCAGATTTATTCTGGAGAATGGAATAAATTAAGGTGTCTAGCAAAAGATGTGCTATAGCCACTGAAACAATTTCAAGTATTTCAGAAACTCTATTTTTATTCACTTTGCAAAATGTGCTTAGTTGAACTGCCAGTCCCTGTTACATTTCCATTTCTAAGCAATTAATTAAACTCCCAAATCAGTTTTTTCTTGATCATGCCAGCAGGAGTCGGTTACCATGGAAATAGGAAGATCAGTAGTATTTGGAAGAGAGACAGAAAAATGGCTTGCATCGGTCTTTTATTTTGGAAGCCTAGGTGATGGTCTAGAGTAGCTTGTTGGCTCAGCAGTGGGAAACCCAGCCCCCCCAACCCCCCAGTAGCAGGAGTGTGGCAGCCACAACTGGAAATTACTGACAGTCCGAGGATTACATTTCGCCCCCAGGGATATCATTTGGCCAGTTGAAAAAGTCATTAACTCGGCTTTTTCATGTCTTCTGTCTATAGGTTAGACCCCCCAATGTAACTGATGACAGACTATTTTGTTGTGGCTAAGCAGGATTTCAGATCAATAATTGGTTATATTTTTGCAAAGACCCACCAAAACCTATTAAAAAATTTTTTTTCTATGTCAAGCCCATGTGCTTTAGATAGACAGTTCATTTCGAGGCAATAGTGCAAACTAAGAATGACCATGACGGAAACACTCTTTCTTTACATTTTGGAGAACGGAAACTTCAGAGAGAGATCTGAGGTTATGTAATTAAAATGTAATTCACTAATGCTAACTTGAAGATAGTCCTTAAAGAAGAAAATATAATGAATAATGCTAATATGCCTATATTAAAACACACAGTTGTACTGAAAAACATGTAAACCTCATGAAAGACATGACTTTAATGACGTTGATAATAATCACAATAATTTCCAACATTTATTAAGAATTAATTATATACCCTGCACTGTTCTCAGTGTTTTAAAAGTAAAAATGCAGTGTTTCTAAGCCATGCCATATCCATCATATTCATGGATAAGGTGATTACCTTAAAGCATTGAACTTGTCTGCCTGAAGAGATCCTGCACTTCTCAGTGAAACCAGAGGAGGAACAACATTGTACAGTACAAGGTCCTGCACATACATGTATCTTGGTCTGTTAGCTAATGTTTTTCTCAAAATCATTATGAAAAGCTCTGATATTAAAAAGAAAGAGGAAGCAAATCATGAGTTCATGTCTTGCTCCAGCACTAAACCCCAGTGTGGAGATGTGTCTAAGAAGATCTGGAGAAGCCCCATTCTGCACAGAGTGATAATAATTAGGGAAATGGGAATTTTTCAGTCAAGTTTTTCCTTATTGCTGTAGGCAACTGATATAATGTTGCCATTCATGTCTATTAAATACTACTGTGTTTTGTTCATAATGAAGCCTTAAAAGGATCTACGTGTCTTCTGTCTATAAACATTTTATAGTGATAATTATTTAACACGGGTGGTAGTTGTTTATGTTAAACGTAGAAGATAACATAGTCCCACTGTCAGATGAATAGAAAGTTCCTGGCCAACTGTAGCACCTTTTACAGGACAAAGTGTATGGGTGTTTAGAATTCGGGTGCCATGGCACACACCATATACTTTGTATGCTTTATGTCTCAAGCCGCTAGCTGGTTAGCTAGAATATACTCTGAAACGTATTTGCACAGTAGAAAAGGTAACTTTAGTCTGTTAATATCTATTGCTATTAAACACCATCGCCATCAATCTAAACTCTTCCAATACAATAGCCTGGAGGTCTGTACCCATACTTCCCAGGCTTCCATGACTGAAAGATTCTGGTTTAGACTTCCTTTTATGTCTTTCAAAATTCTACATATTTATCAAGCGCGTACTAAATGAATAATACTCTTCTACTCAGTAAAGAGAAATCTAAGAAGAATAAGACCCAGCTATTGATTTCAAGGAGCATAAAAACTTACAATGTTTGAGGTGCCTGGGTAACTCAGTTGGGTAAGGGTCCAGCTCTTGATCTGGGCTTGGGTCATGATTTCATAGTTTGTGAGTTCGAGTCCCACATCAGGCTCTGTGCTTACAGCATGGAGCCTCCTTGCGATTCCCTCCCTCCTTTTCTCTCTTCCTTTCCCCTACTTTCTCTCTCTCCCTCAAAATAAATAAATAAATAAACTTACAGAAAGCTTATAATGTTCCCTGTAGTACATTGTTATGTAATTTGAATGTCCTGAGGACTTAGGTGTTTTTGTTACACTGATCTCACAATGAAAATCCCATACACTGTAGACAAAGATAAATAGATTGTATAAACCAGCATCCATTCCTTTAATCTGCAAGCATCCAGGGAGCACATGTTATGTTATAGACACAATATTAGGTATTATGGTCTATCCATGCAATGGGCTATTTTTCAGGAAAAAAAATGCTAGGTGTTGGGGAATGCAAGAATATGTAAAGTATTATAATGAAAAGCAATATACCACAGTTAATAAGTGTATGGTTTATTTTTTAAATGTTTATTTATTTTTGAGATAGAGAGGGAGAGAGAAAGAACATGAGGAGGGAGGGACAGAAAGAAAGGGAGACACAAAATCCGAAGCAGGCTCCAGGCTCTGAGCTGTCCACACAGATGTGAAGCTCAAAATCACAAATGGCGAGATCATGACCTTAACTGACGTCAGACGCTTAACTGAACGGGCCACCCAGGAGTCCCTTACATATATGGTTTCTGACAATGGTGAACTGGGTTTAAATTCTTACTCCATTACTTACTCAGAAATGAATCTCCAAAGACAGACTGTCCCTAAACCACTGTAGCAGGTTAGCAGGGTGCAGGTCCCCTCTCACCACATCTGGGCTAGCCCTGAGACTCACATTTTGAGCAATAAAATAGATTCTTAGACTCTTCTGAGACTAAGTCCTAAGAAGTCTTGGAGCTTCCACCTGGAGCCCTTGGGATGTTGTCTCAGGAGAAACCAGGCACGTTCTAACAACATAATCACCGTGAGACTCCACGCTATACGAAGCCCGAATAAACCCTACAGAAAGCCACATGGAGGGAGAGAGAGGGAAATCTGTCAGAAACCCAGCTCTTCTATCAATCCCAGCTGAGGCACCGGACATGGGAGTAAAGCCGCTCACATCTTTGTCCATCTAGGTGGGCACTGACATGACTCTCATCCTAGCTGTAACTTTACAGGCACAGTAAGGGACCCCTCAGCTGAGACAGGTCAACCCATCAGAAAGGATGAAATAATAAATTCCTATCTTAAGTGACCAAGCTTTAGGATGATTTGCTGTGTAGAAATAGATCATGGAAGCACCTAGATGCTGTGTGATCTTAGACAAGTTGAATTCTTGTTACTCAGCTACCTTATTGATAAATTAGGGATAATCATAGTACTATATCATGTAGGGCCGTTGTTTCTGGCCCTCAATAAAACATCAACCCTTTTTAGTCTACAGAGCTATGCTGCCCAGAATTGTAGCCACCAGCCATTTGTAGCTGATCAGCATCTGAAATATGGCTCGTCTAAACTGAAGGTGTCCCAAGTATAAATTACATGATGGATTTTAAGTATTTAGTGTGAAAAAAATTAAGCATCTCACTAATACTTTCAAATTTTATTTACATGTTGAAATGATAATATTTTAAATAAACTGAGTTAAATGGAATAATTTATTAAAATTAATGTCTTATAACATTTTAAAATTTCTTACTAAAAAAAGTTTAAAAGTACAGATGTAGATTGCATTTGTGGCTCTCACTGTATTTCTGCTGGACTGTGATACCCTGAGCATCAATAGTTAGAGCTTTGGTCCCTTTATCTCAGTGCCTCTATCAGTGTCGTCATATAGAAGGTATGGAAAAAATATTTACTAATAAATGAACGATGCCTGCCTGCAACATCAGGCAGTGATACATACCTAACTTTCTTTAAATAGTTTTATGGTAGTGAACCCATCTATTCATGGTAATATGTAAGTGTTTGATCATTCCCAAGATATGAATCTATTCTTTTTATTTGTTTTTATTTTGAGAGAGAGCATGCGTGAGTGGGGGAGGGGCAGAGGGAGAGAGAATCCCAAGCAGGTTCCCCACTGTTAGCACTGAGAGCCTGACACGGGGCTAGATCCCATGAACCATGAGCTCATGACCTGAGCTGAAACCAAGAGTCAGATGCTTAACCGACTGAGCCACCCAGGTGCCCCTGCAAGATATCAATCTATTTTCAAATGCCAGGTAGTTTTGTTGTTATTGAAAATCTTACAGTCACCCAATAATCCCTTCACAGAAATGTGTTCAAATAAGCTCTGTTTTCTCATGTGAAAGGGCATGCAAACATCCTAAGAATTCATCAAAAGTCTTGGTCTGATTTGCTTCAACTTAGGAAAATTGCTGAATAAAGACATTACATTTACATTCATTTAGGAAGCCATTGATGTTAACTCAAATAGGGCTAGATGGGGTGACACTTCTGTGAAATAAAATCAAGTTTTTCCATGAAATCCTGTGGCACAATGTTTGCATGGCCTCTCTACTGAGCCAGCATGTCATTTATGCTGAAAAATAGGAAGGGAGGTATTGTTACCTATTTATGTAGCTCCTGTGTGGTTTGTAGGTGAC
Source organism: Proteles cristata cristata (assembly GCA_017311185.1). Lineage (NCBI taxonomy): Eukaryota > Metazoa > Chordata > Mammalia > Carnivora > Hyaenidae > Proteles > Proteles cristata. The sequence continues at coordinate 578,565 of JAESUZ010005168.1, forward strand.
ACAGATATTTTTATTGCCACTGACAACATGGATTAACTTAAACAGAGAGAGGGTGTGTGGTTGTGTGTGTGTGTGTCTGTGTGTGTGTGTGCATTTGTGTGTAGCTCCTGGGAAGAGTTAGCAAGATTATGGGAATAGCTAAACCACCACAGCTGGGAAGGTGGAAATAAATTCTGGAGACTCTAGGGACTGGAATCACACCTTCAGTTTCCATCCTGACTGTCTCTTGGGCTGTTTTCTCAGCTCATCGTTTTTGTCTGCATCATCGTCTCAGACCAATTTCTACATGAGCCTTGAATACACACCAGCAGGTGTCTGGGGGCACAGCTTCCTAGTTCCCTATCAGAGAAGAGAATGTCACTGTCCTGATACGTGCATTTTGCAATATGCTGGGAAATAACCTAGCATGGACTCTCCACCCACTGCTGGATTATCACTGTGGGCAGTTACAGGGTTTCCACCATAAGCACATTATTGAAAGGACGAGGCGGAAGGCAGTTCCTTCAAAAATGGGGTGCAACATGAGAAGAAAAGAAGGGGACAGGTACTCAGTAGATGAAACATGACAAGTCCACCATAATGCAGTAATCATTATATTACTTGGTTTTGTATTTTAGAGTATGATGATATTAGTGCTGATACTTCCCAGTGGTGAACAGCTTACCAGTGGGAAAGTGGCTATCCCTCTTCTACAGAGAAACATTTTTCATTTGAAATGTGTGCATTTTTAATATCCTACTTAGTTTTGGATATTTACCAATGAGGAAGGGAAGCAAGGATGTTTTCTGTTCCTGACATCGGGTTTAGCAGGGCAGGAATAATGTTATCTATTAATGAGCAGAGATGTTAGCTGAAGAGGTCTGGCCATGTTCCAGTTCGGTTAATTAAATCTTACCTGCTTAAATTCTGTCTTTATTTTCAAATGAATATTCACTGTTAATTCTCATTTGAAAAATTATTGGATGTTATGAGTCTTGGACCACGGGTTTGTTTGTGAGGTAAAGACTTTCAGTTTACTTTGAGTTCAGAGTACCCTAGTTCCTGTTCAATGTTACCTTCTTTTTGTGGTGACTTTGAGACATTTCGCTCAGGGCTATAAAGGTGGAACTATGTATTTTCCCAATGATAGCACGCCCTTTTAAAATCATTTCTCTGTTTCTCATACTGATGGCAAATAATGAAATACCATGCTTTTGCAAACCAAACTTGATCTGTCCCATTCGATGGTATGCAGTGATACTTAAGAGTAACAGGCAAGGTCTGAAATAAGCACATTGCAAGCTGACAAAGGATCAGATCAAAATTACATTGCCTCTAATTAGTATTACTGTTTGAGAACCTATTTCGTGGAATCTATTGTACAAGGTGCCAAATCAATGTATACTGCAGTTTAAATAAAAGAGTCGAGTCATGACTTATTTTTCTTTTTTGTCGCTGTGATATGAACATTTAACGTGAGATCTGCTGTGCTAAAATTTTAAGTTTACCAGTGTTGTGCAGGAGGTCTCTAGAACTTACTTATCTTGCTCAACTGACATTTAAGCCTGTTGATTTAGCAACTGCCCCCTGCCCCAGCTTTTGGCAACCAGGATTGTACTCTGTTTCTCTGAGGGTGGCTATTTAGTGTCCTCATATAAGGGACTTGTAAAGTACTTGTCCTTCTGTGATTGACTCATTTCACTTAGCATAATGTCCTGCAGGCTCATCCATATGTCTTATACGGCGGAATTTGTTTTTAAAGCTGAATAATATTCCACTATATGACTCTATAAGTATATGTGAATATATACATATATATGTAAACACATGTATACACATATATACATTATATGCTTACACTTATAAACATCTTAATTTGGATGAGCCACATTTCAAGAACTTAATAGCACATTATCAGACATCAGAATATAGATATTTACCTTCAGCAGTGGGAACATGGCAGTGTTACTGAAAAGAAAAAAAACAGAAAAACAGAATTGCAGGGGCTTGGGTGAAAAATTCTCTTTTGATCCTGCAGGTTTATGATGCATATTAGATACCCTTGAATAACTGGAAATTCACAGCTCAGTAGTCTTAGCAGGTGGTCAGTATTCAATTATGTGGACATAACATAATTTATGTAAATAGTTCCCTACGGCCAGAAAGTTTAGAAAGTTATGCGGATAAACTACAGCATGATGAAAACTCATGGGTGGGTTAGTTTTTCTAACTTTCCAAAATATTCCCTGAGATATTGTTCCCAGAAGTGGAATTCATGGGTCTTAGCACACCCTAACTAAATGCTTTTGGTATGTTGACCAAGTTTCCTTAAGAAATGGTAGACACAATTATTTTCCTATCAGCAGTATGTAGCAAAGCTATACTCTGCACTTTCTTGTGACCCGTATTATCAGATTTTAAGCCTGCATAATATCTTGTAAAGCCCAATTACTCTGATAAACAATCTCTGGGTCAGTGTTAGTAACACAGAATGAGTAGGAAAGTGCCATCCTATAAGCAGCTCGGGTTCTAGCAGAGGAAGCCCCGTAAGAGGTATTTTCAGTGAAAAATATGAATTTTTGTTTGTTTTAACATTTTAATTTTTTCTTCAAGCCAACATTAGCTATCAATGATTCAAGACTTTCACAGGAAATTAGCTATTTTTATGTAGATAGAGATGGGTCTATAAAAATATCTTTTTAATAATTATGGATATTTGCCTGTGAACATGATTTTTCTTCATATAAAAGGCACTGGATTAAAACAAAAATAGATCTATAAATTACTGTTTCCAAAGATATGACCAACTGTATGACCAACTTTTGTAAACATAGAGGTCTACTTTTATTATACCTGTGTATACCCCTGAGTTTTCACCTTTTGAGTCCTTTGCAATTATTCTTTCCCTCAATTCATTAAGGGCTTTCTGTTTAATATTCAGAAACCAAATAAGCTAGGATTATCAATAGCACCAGAGTTTGATAATATTTGGGGGTATAAGAAAGACCAAAAATATTCTATCTACTTGGAGAGACTGATAAAGCCAGCCAATGCAAAAACAAAAATAAATAAACAAAAAACAACCAAAGACTAAATTAGTGAATAAATGAAACTTGGGCTATAACAAGTGAAGAAAAGCTTTTATATTCTCATAGTATCATAGTTAAAACTCATAATAATCCAAAAATTACAAAGATTTTGGCAGAAAGAAACTATGACACTTCTTTTTTTTTTTTAAATTTTTAATGTTTTATTTATTTCTAGGAGAGAGAGAGAGACAGCGTGAGCAGGGGAGGGTCAGAGAGAGAGGGAGTCACAGACTGAAACAGGCTCCAGGCTCTGAGCTGGCAGTCAGCACAGAGCCCGACGCGGGGTTTGAACCCACGAACTGCGAGACCATGACCTGAGCGAAAGTCAGACGCTTAATCGACTAAGCCACCCAGGCGCCCCGAAACTATGACACTTCTAAAGATTCCCATATTAAAGAGAACCTGGAGATCCAACTACCTTTGCTGGTCATGTATCTCAACTAAAAAAAATAAAACAAATAACACTACTGAAACATAAATGGCAGTAATAGTTTCACTGACGCAGTCAGAGACAGGATCTGTATAAATGCTGTACTAGGGGTACTAAGGCAATAGTGCCTCATTCAGTAACACAACAGACCCATATAATTCCAGAATCCAAGGGGATTTTAATCTATGTACTGGGGGAGTATAGTGGCTGACAAATGCCATATGGGTTGTATTCTAACCACAGGGATTACTCTAATCCCATGGTGTTGATTCATCTCTTCTCCTTTATCTGAGTACATTTTAAAAACAACGACACTGAGAACTTTGCTTTGTGGAATTATGTCAGATATGTGCCAGACAACTTCAGCAAAAGAAACTTACACTTATATTTCCATTATTTGTAAAACAACCAGCACACCTTACTGGTCTTGTATAAGAATCATGTTAGGATAATAAGTATTAGACATCTGGCTTATTTTTAAAACTTAGAAATATTATTTGAATATTATTGAAACTTTTCATCAATGTTTACATACCGATTGCTTCTTCACTCCTGGGTTACATTTGATGCTTAGTGCTAAAGGAGAAACATGCAGAAAGAAACTAATTTCTGTGGAAGTATAGTCATGTGTTTTGACAGACTGTAATAAAGAAAGTTTCCAAAAGTTGGTGTAAACCATTTGAGGACAGATTCAAATTCACCCATGATGTGAAAGTAGGCACACCAGAAACCAAAGATACTTTTGCACCCTGTCATATCTGGGTAGACATGCTATGGGGCAAGTTGGGGTCGGAGAGTGGCATGAGTACATCTCCAAGCTGAGAAAAGAACCAACTCTCCTGGAGTTAGCTGAGTTTGAAATGTCCTATTCTGGTTGTATCCACATGACAGAGGTGAAGCAACCAAGAAAACAGTGGAAAATGCAGAGTGGGGAGCAATCATGGTGAGCTCTGGTGCTAGCAGTCACAGGAGTGAGGAAACAGAGGCTCAGAGGAGGAAGGCCACTTGCTCAAATCCATTTACCAGATGGAACTCAGCTGGGGTTGGGACCCAGTTCCCTCAACACACAGTAGAACCTGCTCTCCACTGTCTCCTGATGAAGTTCAAATGGTTTTTTTAAAAAAATTATTTCTAGGAGAGAGAGAGAGAGACAGCGTGAGCAGGGGAGGGTCAGAAAGAGGGAGTCATAGACTGAAACAGGCAGCACAGAGCCCGACGCGGGACTCGAACCCACGAACCGCGAGATCATGACCTAAGCAAAAGTCGGATGCTTAACCAACTAAGCCACCCAGGTGCCCCGAAGTTCAAATGGTTTTGATTTGTAGGAGTAACTCGATAATTTCCTTTGCCCAAAGCACGGAAAATTGTGGCACACAACACTACCATTATATGCAAAGTAATTTCCCATATTTACACATACAGTGTTCAGCTTTACCGAATAGTCATCCCCATGGTTTAAGACTAGAAAGATGAGGTGCTTATACCCAATATGAACGAGGCGGTGTGGATAGTTAGTGTGATCTACATCTTAGGATACATTTTAATACTGAGAAGCATACATATCTACAGGAAACTGAAGGGTCTGAATATATATACAAGTCGAAGAAGGAAATCTAAGCTTAAGTCTAGGAAAGAATAGGCAGGGAATGGCTCATAATAATGATTTCCAACTATTTGCTGGGCTGAAAAAAAAAAAAAGCAAATTAAACATTTCCTGGGTATCTGCAGAGAACAGAAGTAGGGAAAATAGGTGAGGCAGAATTTAACTCATTAAATTTTTTTGGCAATTAATAGCTGCTCAGAAACGAAATCAACCATGTTGCCTGGACTCATTTAAATTCATGATTTTGAACCCCAAGAGAGTCATTTATAGTGTCTTGATAATTTTATTCTGAGTCTCTAGTTAATTATTCTCTCATTCTCCAAATGTCTTTTTCATTCTCCTCTCCAAACACCTAACACCTCTTCTCCCCTCTTTACTCTCTGCCAGTGTCCATGCTTTTCACTTTCCTGAGATACTTAAAACATAAGATGAGAGCTTCTACCCACCCCCATTAGCACATATACCTGTCTTCCACACTTGTCCTCAAATACTTTGCATTTTTGTCTGTTATCATAGCTATCTGTACTTTTGGTCAAACCCAACAGCTCTCTTTTGGCACCACAAAACGTCTCTTTTTTCCTAATGAGGGACATCACTCAGCAACTTTCCCCTTCTCCTATATACTGTTCTGCCTTTGCTTTATCATTTTCATAACAATACAAAAAATACCATTTTATCTTTTTTTATCTCTCTCTCTCTCACACACACACAAACACACAGACAACTTGTCTTGATTATCTTTCCTGTACCAGCTACTACTCATTTCTTTTCCTCTCCTTTGCTCCTCTACAAAGCAATGCCTATACTTAGTGAATCCAATTCATCTTCACCCCTTCCTTCATAAACGTATTTACGTCACTATTCTACCCTGGCACCAGTGCAACCAAACTGCTATTGTCAAGGTTGGGTGACCTCCACGACACTAAATTCAATGACCGATTCTTCCTTCTTACTTTCCTGGAGTCATCAGCAGCATTTACCGGAGTGCATCATTTCCTTCTCACAGGGGCGCTTTCTTTGCCTGGCTTCCGTCGGCTCCGGCTCCATTACTTGGCTTGCCACACTTACGTGGGCTTTCCTCTTCTCTAGTCCCACATTTTTGGTTTCTTCCCTTACTTTGTAAATTTAGCACATCCTAGGGCCCAGCCCATGGCCCCTCAAATTCCAGTCTCCCTTCCCTGGCAGCCTGGCAGCGTCCTCGTTGGCATGTCAGGTGATCCTCTCAAATGAACACATTTGAAGTGGAATCCCTTTTTTCTATACACAAAGCCTCTGGCCACCAGCTTGTCATTGACGGTATCTCCATTCTTTCGGATGTTCCAACCCAAACTCTTGGAGCTGTCCTTCCTTGGTAACTCTCCTTCCTAGACATTGCGTATATAATCAGTCTGAAAGCCTTGTTTGTTCTAACTTCAAAATCTACCCCAAACTTAATAACTGCTGCTCATCACTGCGCAGATTCTACTCTGGCCTCAGTTACTGTAATATCTCACCTAGATTTCTGCAACAGCCTCCTCACTGTCAGAATAGTCTATTTTCAATAGTCCAGAGAGAATGAGCTTGTGGAAAAGGTAGAGCAGGAGCTGTCACTCCTGTGCTCAAGACACTGTCCTGGCTTCCATTTTCAGAGTAGAGGGCAAAGCTGTTTGTTCTGCTAGAATGTTCTTTCCTCAATCTGCCTTTGCTAATTCTCATTCCTTCCTGAAGCTATTAGTCAAATCTTATATTATCAACAAATTGCAATGTGACTCCACTACTTAAAATTGCAATCTATCCAGGGACCTGGGTGGCTTAGTCAATTGAGCATTCGACCTCAGTTCAGGTCATGATCTCACCACTCATGAGTTTGAGTCCCATGCTGGGCTCTTTGCTGACAGCTCAGAGCCTGGAGCCTGCTTCAGATTCTGTGTCTCCCTTTCTCTCTGTCCCTCTCACGCTCAAGCTCTCTTTCTCTCAAAAATAAATGTTAAAAAAATTTTTTTTAATAAAATAAAATAGGGGCACCTGGGTGGCCCAGTATGTGTCTGACTCTTGATTTTGGCTCCGGTCATAGTCTTAGAGTTCATGAGCTGGAGCCCCGGGGCAGGCTCCTCGCTGGCAGTGTGGAGCCTGCTTGGGATTCTCTCTCTCCTTCTCTCTCTGTCCCTGCCCCACTTATGTGCACATTCTCTCTCTCTCTCTCTCAAAACAAATTAACTAAAATAAAATAAAAATAAAATAAAATAAAATAAAATTGCAATCTGTCCCTCTACTTTAGATTCTCCCTATGCTGCATACTCTTTTTAACAAATTCCATAGTATATTACCTACAAAACTAGTTGAAATAGACCTATTTATTAGCTTTACTTTTTATTGTCTTCTTCACCTTCTTCACACACACATAACATAAGCTCTTCAGTGTAGGAATTATTATCTCCTTAATATATTCCAGGTACCAAGAATAATAATAACTAAATAAATCTAATGAATAAATGAATGTAGAAAATGATATCACTGCTATTAAAGTACAAAAAATTATCAGAGCGGTAAAATTAGACTACATAAATCTGCAAATTTCTGAGTTGAAGTATTTCTGGGATGAGGTACAGAAGCAGTATGAAATATGAACCAACAAAATGAGTCTTATTTTAAAAAATACTTCTTGGGGCACCTGGGTGGCTTAGTTGTTTAAGCATCTGACTTCAGTTCAGGTCATGATCTCACGGTTCACAGGTTGAGCCCCATGTCAGGCTCTGTGCTGACAGCTCAGAGTCTGGAGCCTGCTTCAGATTTTGTGTCTCCCTCTCCCTCTGCCTCTTCCCTGCTCACAGCCTGTTTCTCTCTCTCTCAAAAATAAATAAATATTTAAAAAGTTAAAAACAACAACAACTTCTTACTATCATAGTACTGTCACCGGACAAATGCTCTTTTATATATTCATTGTTCTAAAAACATATGCCCTTCAAGAAATGTATGCTTTTCTAGTTCCAGAAATATGGACTGAATATACTTTTTCCTATCCCACCCACTAAGTATAACTGAAAACTCTAGACATAAAACATGAAACAAATAGAAGAATATTCTGAAAGGTAGAAGAATGAAGGGAGCTTAGCTAAAGACTTGAGACACAAGGAAGAACATAGTGATGAGTTTCCTGTGTTTTCTTTTCCCTCAAAAAATCTGAAGCCAGAAACCCAGAAACACTAACAGATGCAGATGAAAAAGCTCCAACAAAAATCTCTCCTTATCCAAAGGGCCAGGAAGGAGGCAGCCTAGCAAGAGAGAACTTCTGAGAGTAGCTTGCCAACACCATAGAGAATACCTGTGGCCCCTCTCTGCCTCAGTAGTAAAGGCTGAATGGGAAGCCCAGGAGTTTATCCTATCCACACTGTTGCCTCAATTCTCCTTCTGGGATATAGTCAGAGAAGAACAAGTAGGGAGCTGCATCTTTGTTACCTACCAGGTAGTAAAGACCTTCCTACCTTGAGTCAGGGGAGAGTATTCAGGAAACAGTAACAAGGCACTTCTACCAGCCAGAAAGTGGAGGCCTACTCGGGAGCTGGAAGTTCTGTTGTGCCCAGCAGTAAAGAAGTGTTAACCCAGGCTGAGTGAGTACCTGTCCTTATACACACAGCAGGTAGTAATGAGGCAGTGCCCCTCCCTTACCAAAATGGAGCGATGTCAAAGGATGCCAGCAGAAACCGATGGTTTAAATGAAATCCAGATTCTCAAAATGTAATATGGAAAATCCCAAGATTCCAATTTTAAAAAATCACTCATTTTAGCAAGAACTAAAATGATTTCAAATGGAGACAAAGAAGACAATCAATAGATGCCACCATCGAGAAGACTGATGTTAAAATTACCTGCAAAAGATGTTAAAGCAGCAATCATAAAGTTGTTTCAATCAGTAATTACAAACACCTTTGAAACAAATAAAAAGAGAGATCATCTCAGCAAAGAAATAGAAAATCTGAGCAAAGAATTGTAAGTATTAAGAACTAAAGATAATTTTTGTAAAATAAAATACCAAAATAAAAACTAACTAGAAGAGCTCAGCATCAGACTGGAAGAGACAAAAGAAAGAAGGGCTGAACTAGAAGACAGAACAAGAGAACTTAATAGGAATGACAAAGAGAAAATAGACCAAAAAGGAAAAAAGAAAAAAAAAAACCTGGACGAGATAGAGGAAAGAAGGATTGAACAAGAGAACTTTATAGGAATGACAAAGAGAAAATAGACTGGAAAAAACAAACAAACAAACAAATAAACAAATGAGATCTACCACACATTTCAATGGAGTCCTGGAAGGAGAGGATAAAGGGCAAAAATAGAAATGTACGTGAAGAATAATGGCTGAAATGTCTCCATTTTGGCAAGAGATATAAGATCACAGAGTCAAGAAAAACTCACACAAACCCCAAACAAGATAACCCTAAAGAAATCCACCACAAGAAACATGAGAGTTGAATTTTAAACTACAAAGAACAAATCATGAAAGCAACCAGAGAGAAACAAAACCTTATCTATACAGGAAAAACAATTCAAATGACAGAGGATTTCTGATAAGGAAATCATACAGACCAGAGAAAAGTGACAGCATTTTTCAAATATTGAAAGAAAAGAAGAGTCAAGTCAGAACCCTATATCCAGTAATGAATCCAGTAATTCCTTTAGGAATGAATGGAAAATCAAGACTTTCTCAGATAAAGGAAAAGCAATAGACTATGTCACCAGAAACTTACCCCTAGAATGGCTGAAGAAAGCTCTCCAAAAACAAAAACAAAAACAAAACAAAACAAAACAAAAAGACAACAACAAAAAACAAACCACAATAAAAGAAGGTAATTTGGGACATCAAGAAGAAAGAACATAGTCAACAAAAAATATGGGTAAATATACAAACTTTTCTTCTTCTCCTCTTGAGTTTTCCAAATTGTGTTTGGAAATTGAAGCAAAAATTATCACACTGATATAGCTCTAAATTAATGTAGAGAAGATATCTAAGACACTTATATAAAAATAGTGTAAGGTAAAGAGACATAAAGGGAGATGAATTTTCTACACTTCACTCAAATTAGGTAAAATTATGCCACTATAGATAAAAGCATTATGAATAAGTCAAATGAAATCTTTCCTTCCTTCCTTCCTTCCTTCCTTCCTTCCTTCCTTCCTTCCTTCCTTCCTTCCTTCCTTCCTCCTTCCCTTCCCTTCTCTTCCCTACCCTTCCCTTTCTCTTTCTCTTTCCTTTCCCCTCCCCTTCCCTTCTTTTCCCTTTCTTTCTCTTCTTTTCTCTTCTCTTCTCTACATACTGGTGTTACCTCTTTAATTTAAAATTACATCTCTAATATTCTCATTAATTTCTAAATTTATTATTGTATTCAAATCAGATACAGTTGATGGGAATTTCTTATTAGAATTATAAGTGATTCTTTTTCTCTTAATATACAGCTAATTTTTACATATGCTCTATGGGTCAATTATTGCTATAATGATTTAAAAATGATGATTATCTCATTTTATTTTCTACATTGAACAATTGGCATTCTACTGTAGAAAAGAGCTTTCCTATTTCCCTTACCTGGTACATGTATGAACATATGTATATGTTTATGTTTGCTTACTCACTGTCAGCTTAGACTCGTGTGTTCCTATTTTAATTAACAGCATACAACTCCTTATTGTCATCATTAGACTCAAATTTTCTAAATGTGGCCAACAGGAGTCCTTTCAGACAGACTTTTTTTGTCCCTTTTGCTGGGTTTTCATTGTTTGAGCCATTCATTAGGTTTTGGCACAACAAAATATTTTAGAATCATCTTGTAATTTTCTTCTCACTGCCATGGAATTTCCATTTCTTCAAGTTTCTGTTTATAAGAAATGGTACATGATTCCATAGTGTCAAATGAAATCTTGCTACAAAATATGAATATATTAGTTCTTTTTCTTTTCTATTTTTGAAATATTATTCCAGTATCTCCATCACAACTCTACCCATGTCTATATTTATCTACCATATGCACATTTAGCTTATCGAGATGCCAGCATTGATACTCTGTTCTCTGAAATGATTTCAGTGGACACTTAGATAGATTTAGTGGTAATCACCAAAGTTTTAACACAGTGTCTTTATTTTCCTCTTTATTGGCTGGATTTGTTAACAAGTAGGTCTTTTGTTCTTCCATTTTAACAGGGGAGCAATATGATTTTTCTATGTATCAAGAAGTGTAACCTTGCTGCTAGGTGAAGAATACACAGTAAGAAAATAACAGTACATTAGGCAGACCAGCCAGGAAGCTTTTGTACCAATCCAAGAGAGATAAGAATAGTGGTTTTGACTAGATGTAGACTAGAAGGAGAGGAAGCTTAGTTTCATGATACATTTTGCAGGTCTACTCAAAAGTGGATGAGGTGTTAGGGACATGGGGGAAGTAAGAGAGAAAAGAAGAAATCATGACCCAGGTTTTGCTTGGGTAACCAGATGGTCAGTGTTACTCTGTCAATGCCTTGGAAACTTCCCCTTTAGCATGCCAGATCTGTGAAGTTCAGTAGGCATGAAGATAGTTATAGATAAACACTGTTGGTCAAGGTAGAATTCAGGACACTTTAAATCCAAGTGTCAACAAATAGGATGACGTGATGTAAAGCCATTGGACTTGGTGAGATTCCTTATACACAAGTGTTGATAAAGAAGAAGGTCCAGAGGCTAGATATATTTCACATAAGCAAACTAGAATCATAAACAGTACATAAAACCAATAAAGTAAGGGGTATTTGTTTTCCTAGGGTATTCATTTGATGAGCCTTTAAAACACTGATTTTTCTTAGGAGATTAAACTGTTTTTTTAAAAATCCAATTTATAAATCATTTTTCATGAATACATCCAGATTAAGGAGAAGTTCAATTTTACTTAGGACTTAATGTGGGACGATAAAGACTTCTTTCATAATTTTCCCATTTCATTACCTGTTCTCTGAAATGCACAGCCATAATTTTGCATTTCCCCCTTCCTTTTCAAACACAGATACCTCCCCTGGGATTTCAAATAGAAGAAACTGACAAGTTCACATATCCTTGATTCCAGGCAATGTGTAAACCACTAAATTACATGAAATACAATAAAAATTTTAAGGGATTTTTTATTTTGCTTAAAAAACAGGAATACTAAGGAAAAGTGATTTTCCATGAAAGGCCACATCTGGACACATGAAACCATGGATGTCTTCAAAAGTCCACGAAAACCCACACAGACAGAAAATTAAGCAAGGAGAGTGGTGGTCTAACTTTCAAGATAGGGATGATGTTCATTATTCTGAGGATATGTTCTACTATTCCAAAAAATGATGCTGACCTTGATCTGAATAGTGCCAACCAGTTCAGTTGAAAATTAGGATGGAGGGAAGCATTATGTGATTACTGTATCTTAAGGGCTATTTTGATTTTCTAATAATTAACATAAGCCTGAAAATTGAATTCAGAATAATAACTGGGAAAAGCAACTTCACATTCATCCCAGTCTATGAAAGTGAAAAGCTAACAGCAGTCATGGGCACAGATCATACTTGACCAGAACAAAACAAATTGTTCCACTTACTCTATCATGCTTCATTCAGATTTTCCGAATCAGGCACATAAATTGGAATAGATTTATATCTGGTACAAACACATGATCATTCATACATTCTGCCTCTCTCAGGTTCATTTATTTAGGCATATAGCTTTGCGGTTTTTATCTCTGCCAAAGATCCATCTGATCTGATGTATCAGACTTCATATTTCACAACTGTCACAGAAAATAAAAGAGTTCATGGAGAGAGAGAAAATTTGAAACAAAGGTTTATGTTATCAGAAAGATACCTACAAGAGGATTAAAGTTTTTCTTTCTAGATCCAATCTAGATGCAGTATGCATCATGCAGCCTCAGGCAAGCCATATTTACAAAGGAACAACTAGTAGGAATGGTGAGGAGATTATGCTGGATGGAGGGCTGCTTGGGAAGCAAATAAAAGACTATGTTTTTACCAGTCAAATAAAGTATCTTAGAGAAGATTGCCCTATTTCCTTTATGTGGGTAACAGTAGTAAAATTGAAGAGGTTGGTAATGCTCCTAGCTTATGGTAAACTTGGTTCCCAGCCACTTATTCCCAAATGATGAGGAAACATGCTACTATTAATTCAGATAAAGCCAGCCTTTGGCATCTGCCAAAGACATGAGTGAAGTTACAAGGAACAACATGACTGCCACAGTCCCCCAAAACTCAATAGGTCCACTACTAGATCTCACTTGAGACTGTGAGAAGAATGTGTTCTCTTCTCTCCCCTCCCCTCCCCTCCCCTCCCCTCCCCTTCCCTTCCCTTCTCTGCATCCCAGTACAAGGGCTTGGACCTGTCTTTCAACTGGAGAGCTCCATGAGTGTGACAAAAACAAAGCATGAGTAAGGAGCTGCACCAGGAAGATGAGTTAGGGACAGATGGGAGAGTAAGGCAAAAACTTGGGATACTAAGGCAAACCCAATCTGTTCCTACTTAAATTTTCTCTGAGTTTGCCATGTTTCTTTATTTAAAACATGAATTTCTACAGAGTGCCACAGCCCTTGTTGGTTGACTCTCGTTTACGACCTATGGATTAAAGTAGGGTGATGATAAGTTCCAGGGTGCCTGAGATACTCCTGGCTTTGTCCAGGCATAAGCATCACTAATATCCCATTCATTCTCAAAAGTCCTCCCATTTGGATAATAAAGTTTATGGTCATCTTATTTATGGGGAAGTCTGTGGTAGGGGTAATGTGCAGGGAACAGAATCATAAAATATCAAGGCAAATATTGAAACAACTTTCCATTATCATCTTAGCACAAATGATGAAGTTAAGCTTTACTGAAGAGTAAAATTAGCTTGAAAATTTTTTTTTCTACAATAAATCAATACGCTTGGGGCAAATGGAACAGGCTGGGAGGGAACTGGTCAGAAATGACGGTCTACTTTCCTGAAGCCTGGTGCTAATGAGTACAGCAGCAGTGACGGGAGCGAGAGCAAAGTCAGGGCACAGCATTCTGAAATCACAGTGGGTGGTATTTGAAGGGCCAGGTAATGACATCATTTCTTCTTGCTTGGGTGTATGTTTTTTAATGAGGTTTAAAATGGTCTCAGAAATTGCAGGGTAAATGCCAGGAAATAATCTAAATCTAGAGTAAGAGTATTTGTAACGTAAGCTGAAAGATCGTTAGAAACAGGTTCTGGGAAACACTCGGTTTCTTCTTAGAATGGCCCACCCAACACCATCATTTAAAATTCAGCTTAGAAGAGCTTATTTAAAAAAACAAAATAAAATTACATTTGGGGTGGCTGGCTGGCTCGGTTGGTAGAGCATGCAACTCTTAATCTGAAGGTCGTGAGTTTAAGCCCTACGTTGGGTGTAGAGCTTACTTAAAATAAATAAATAAAAATTAAATTAGAAATTTCATTTCTATCTATGGCCATCGTCAGTCAGAATTGAAGCTTTAAAAGTGGTGGAAGCAGTGGAGGAGAATAATTGGCACTACTGACACCAAGCCAGGCTATATTTATCTTAAGGGACAGCATTTACTTTTAAAATATATTGGACTCTGTAATTTTTAATGAAAGAATTAGTTTCCTGGTCCTAATGGCTTTAGAAAAGCCCCAATCTTGTTTTAGCTTCATTAGCGAAAAAGGCTTGCCCACATCTTCCAAAATGGCTGTGTGTGTCCATGGTAAGTCTTGGCTGGGGTAGTCTGCTTAGGAATGCTGGGTAGCAGTTGACCCTAATCCTCAACAAAGAAGTATGCATCCTGGTCAGGTGAGCAGTAATGTGAATAACAAAAGTCCAAGGAGGCCATCCAAAATTCAAATATATTTAAATCTTATATAGAAAATTCTGACTCTGCTGAAATAAGCAAACAAGTAAACAAATCAAGAGAAGGCTCTTTTCTCTTTATGTGAAGACCTAAATAGGATCATCAAAACAGGTAAGGAGAATCACTGAACTGAACCACCAGTATGGGAAATTAGAAGGTGCCCACGGAGCAGATGTAGACAGAGGGCACTGCTTATGAAAGACTTGAACATCTTTAGGTCTTTCCTATATGATTTGTACTCACAAAACATTGTGCTTAGACTTGGGCATCCTGAGTGAAAAGCTTTACATAAATTAGGAATTCATTTTGTGGCATGCTTTTGTTTTTGTTTTTAAAGATTTTATTTTTAAGTAATCCTTACACCCAGAGTGGGGCTCAAATGTACAACCCTGAGATCAACAGTTGTACGCTTTACCGATTGAGCCAGCTAGGCACCTCATTATTTTTTGTCATTATATTCTATGTCAGTTAACACTAATAAAATAACAGAACTGGGGAAGATTCACATTTCCTCTTAGCCTACTGAAGTCTCCAAGAAGTCCTTATTAAAAAAAATACTAATTTTAATGAAACTGTCATTTATTGAAAATGTTTGACCTGAGGGGCGCCTGGGTGGCTTAGTCGGTTAAGCGTCCGACTTTCGCTTAGGTCATGATCTCACGGTTCGTGGGTTTGAGCCCCGTGTCGGGCTCTGTGCTGACTGCCAGCTCAGAGCCTGGAGCCTGTTTCAGTCTGTGACTCCCTCTCTCTCTGACCCTCCCCTGCTCACGCTGTCTCTCTCTCTCTCTCCTAGAAATAAATAAAAAAAATATTAAAAAAAAGTTTATAAAAAAAAGAAAATGTTTGACCTATAAACCTTTTCAAATAAAATCTTACTAATAAAAAAATACTCCTACATAGAGAGAAAAATTATATCCAAAAAGATCCTTCCAGAAGCAGTGACCTAAGATATGGTAGACTACAGAATAAACAAACTCAGACTACTAAAACTAAGCAAAGAAAACAATGATGAATTACGTCTGGGTCATTTCAACAAGTACACATTTTTGTTTTCATTTTATAAATCAAGGGTATATCTCCTATTACATAAGCAGTACATTATTTGTGCATTAATTTCCTATGAAATGAAATTAGAAATTAGAAACTTATGCATTAATGACTACTCAAACATTTTTCTAATTTATAAAATGTCTTTTTCTTTCCCAAATTGATTCTCTTAAGAGAATCAAATTGAGTCTTTTTGGAAAGAAGAGGTCAAATGTAGGGTGATGGATGGTAACTAGACTTTGGGGGGTAATTATTTGGTAGTATATTAACTACACTTCACATGTCAAATTATAATGCTGTACACCTATAACATATAATAACACCTATTTTTAGGTATTGCATATTACCCATGTACTCAGAGGCCCTACAGTTTTATACTGTCTTATTGATTATTGGCTGTTCTTTCTGGCAAAAGAGTATTGTATCTGGACTTCTTCCATGAACTCAAAAGACCTAACATTGAATTTGATATTTATACTGCATTTGGTGACATTATAACATACATCTGGCTATTGGATTTTTATAATATTTAATCTCCAAGGGAAGCATGAGAACTAAAATGTCAATCTGTAAGACATTTTGAAAGAGCTGTTCATTTTCTGTAAGCTTCATCATGATACAAAAGGCAGTAATCCTCAGAGAACCTATTTTTTTTCCACAATAAAAAGAATGACAATGGTGTTACACTTATTTCTTTAACTCAAGTTGAAGCTGCCTATGGAGAATTGCAGTGTGGATAAGATCCTATTAACTCTCTGATCTAGAGAATGGTTAGCCATAAATTTAATGGCATCATAAACTTGACCCAATTATCATTTTGCAGGCTGCGTAATTCTAGCACCGATAAATCCTAAGTACTGTTTTTAGCTTCACTGTCAACACTTTCCTCTGCACGTCTAGCTTGATCTTTGCCACATCAATATCTTCATCTTTGAAGATATACACATACACTATGTCATTCTCACCCCACACCGGACTAGATCAGTTCTCTATATATCCTCAAGGTACTTCCTCATTTAGTTTTTACTCAAGTTATGTCACCCACAGGTTACTACATCTTTTGTCCTCAACATAACAGGATGTTTCAGAATTTCCATATTGCTAAGTAAGCC
The DNA here is from genome assembly GCA_017311185.1 of Proteles cristata cristata. Taxonomy (NCBI): domain Eukaryota; kingdom Metazoa; phylum Chordata; class Mammalia; order Carnivora; family Hyaenidae; genus Proteles; species Proteles cristata. The sequence goes on from JAESUZ010005168.1 coordinate 595,678, forward strand.
TTCTTTGTGTCACGGAAGAGCTAGGGTTTCCACTGATGCCGGTCTAGAAATTGTTTCTCTGCTCTTTAAAAGCATTTGGTCTTTTGTTAAATGCAATGGCAGTACTTAACTAATTTCTTGACTATTTACTTTGATCCCTAAATAATTCAATCTGTGTCAATGTTTTCATGGAATTTATGTGGTCAGAAGATAAAGGCTATTTTGGTTTAACTGACTTTATAAAAAGACTGATGTAACATACTATCTTATTAGGCGGTTCATAAAAACATTTTAGGATTACATGTACTTACCATCAGATATTGGTGAGATGCTTTCAAATAGTGGTAAGTACTGTTATATATGCAAATAATGCAAGATTGGAAAAACATCAACATATTCAAGTTCAGATTCCACCAATTAAGATTTTTTGATTGTATAATATTTATAGACTCCTAGGTTAAGATGTTATCTTGATAGAAAGGTTGCATAGTAACATGGAAAATATTTATGATATAATAAACATAGCCACTCTTTTTTGAGCACTGAGTATGTAACAGGAACTTTACACAGCAGCCATTTCTTAGTTCTACAACAAGCTCCCATATACGTACTTTCATCAGCATCACATTACAGATGAGGAAGGAGACAGCCATACAGCTTGGAGAGCTTTTCCACTGTCACACAACCAATATATGGTATCAAACACTGAAACTAAGGCTTTTGATTTTTCAACTCTGAGAGTTGTCACCGCGCTGCCCACTTTGAACTCCACTGCAACAATTGAAAGGCAAAGTGTATGTGGGAAACAATGCATGCGAATCAACACGGTGTAGAAAACAATGCAAAACTTAGCAAGTGAAGATGTGATGTAAGAGCAAGTATGATTGGGGCGCCTGGGTGGCTTAGTCGGTTAAGCGTCCGACTTTCGCTTGGGTCATGATCTCGCGGTTCGTGGGTTCGAGCCCCGCGTCGGGCTCTGTGCTGACTGCCAGCTCAGAGCCTGGAGCCTGTTTCAGTCTGTGACTCCCTCTCTCTCTGACCCTCCTGCTCGCGCTGTCTCTCTCTCTCTCTCTCCTAGAAATAAAGCATTAAAAAATTAAAAAAAAAAAAAAAAAAGAGCAAGTATGATTACCAAGTATTTTCTTTCTTTTTTAAAAAAAAATTTTTTTTTGCAATAGCTAACAATGGGGGAAATTGAGGCACTCATTCCTTTTACATGATGGACTTGGATTAATTAGATTAACTTGGTATCATTTAATTTTTCTTAGGCAAAGTATATAAAAACCTGCTCAGGACTAAGTAGGCGTGGTTGTTAAAGGAAGCAGACTTCTTGATGACAACCTAAAAAAGGACCTGATAGGGAATGAGATGAGCCTCAAAAGACTAGTAATATTATGTTTTTAATAATGAAAGCATTAGCACCACAATTGTTAGAATTTTATCTGTTCTATCGTGAAATAAGGATCTAGATAGTATGCAGTAATTAAAGATGGACTTTGATATAGATAATCCATTTTAATTGCATTTTTAATTGTAGTGAAAATTTTATGAAGTACCATCTGAAAATGCTGATGTAGAAAGCTCAACTAATCAAGATCATGCCGTTGTATTTGAATCGCCAGAAAGAGACCAGGAGAAGAGTAAAATACATCTCTCAACTGCACACAAGTCCTTGTAATCTCATCTCACCTCCTGGAACAATGCAAAACAAATTAAAGCTGGTTCACAAAATGTCATACAATCTGGCAGCAAGATTCTAATTGATGAAGAACCGGCTTTTTAATGATTCTTTAACAACTACAGAAAAATTTCTATTACTGGGAATCGTGACAAAGGCTACCTTAAGGGGACAAAATTATTTCTACCAGTTTTTTAATCTTTTTTTTTTTTTCAAATCAACTCAGAGGTCCCCTGGACACCTTCTGACCTATTCAAACTCTACTCTGTTTAATGTGGTTGAATGGATGGGCACCAAACTACCTTTCCCAGACCCCCATTGCAAATAAAATAGATTCAGAAAACATAACTTGCAGTTACCAGGTTTACTTGACCTGTATCACCACTTCCCACTTATACCATCTTACTCAGTGTGGCTGTTCTCATGAATCCAGTGATCAATGTCAGTCTTTTACTTACTTACTTACTTACTTATTTTTTAAATGTTTTACTCATTTCCGAATTTCTGAGAGAGAGAGAGAGACAACATGAGCAGGGGAGGGGCGGAGAGAGAGGGAGACGCAGAATCTGAAACAGGCTCCAGGCTCTGAGCTGTCAGCACAGAGCCCAATGTGGGGCTCAGACCCACCAACTGTAAGATCATGACCTGAGCTGAAGACGGACGCTTAAGTGACTGAGCCCCCCAGGAGCCCTAGATAAACGTCAGTCTTGAAATGAGTTTGGACTTATGAAATGTGGTTTGAGTGGTACCCCTTCCATCTGACAGTCTTCCTCTGCTTTCCAGTCTTCACTGTGGCACTTATCATACTGCAGTTTTAAAATATAAATTTATTTTCTGTCTTTCCCACTAAATCAGCGGAACACAGTATGTGTTCAATACATACTTGGATGCTGAATAGATTATGATTTTCTTCTATTTGGATTAATAGTCTGATGTAATATTCAGCTTAACAGCTCTCTATGCTTCCCACATAAACACACACACACACACACACACACACACAAACACACTACTTAAAGGCAATACATATGTATTATATTTGCTTTGGGTATTCCATACATATTAGAGTATATCTGGAACCTGGCTCTGATACTGGGTGTATGACTAATCTATATAAGAGAAATACATTAATAATCTTTTAAACCTTTATATTTAAAGTTTAGTTTCTTCAGAAAGATGATAGCACTAAAAATCAAGCTTTTGTTAAAATAAAGAGTTGTTGTCAAGTAAGGTTTGAAGGTCGCTAGAAAGAAAAATTAAAGGACATGGGAAGAAGATATAATTCAACTGAAAATGAAAAAGAATTCAGATAATGTTTAATAAAGGTTATTGGATTGTCCTAAATTGTATATATTATGTGGTTTAGTTGGAATTAAAATCATATTCTCAATCTATTTCTCATCTCATAGTTCTGTCCAAAATAGGTATTTAACTTAAAAAAAGCATACATTCACCTGGAAAATTTAGATTACAGGAAAGCAAAGTCATTATAATCAACACATATTTTAGAAATTATTTCTCTAATCCCCTAATGTGTTTTAAATCATTATTACCAGAAATGAAAACTAAGATGTAAGAGTGCCCAGATTTTTTTTTTTTTTTTACTTAAGTATTTACTTAGCAAATACTATATTTTCAACTTCGGGTTTTATGCAATAAGCATTAGGCAATTCTAACGTTAGTGTGAATAAGACCTAAAGGCCACTGTTGAAGTTTCATATCTTTTTGTCCCACCCTTGGAAGATCAGCAGTAAGGCTCAGCAATCTGGAAAATAATGATATAACAATTATATAACACTTACATAACAATAGAGAGGAAATAACTACCATTTGGGATGGCAGAAAACTCCAATTATGATTGTTTCACCTATCACCAGAGTGAATACAATTGATATTTCATCAAAATACATGGGCTAAGATTATTTTCTGGCTGAAATGCTCAGAGCAACAGCAATGCTCTTCCATCTACTGCTCAGTGAGATGAAACACTGGATATTCGGAGAGTTTCCACGTGATGTCACTTTCGGAGGATGGTGTGGGGGAGGAGACGTTTATGAGCCCAAATTAGCTCTTAATGAAGTTGTGTCCTGAAGGGCATGAGGGAAACATCTCTGGTACTCTAATAAATCTTCCGTGGAGTTGAGAAACAAAACAGATGAACACAGGGAAAGGGGGGAAATAAAGAGGGAAGAAAACCACTCTTTTTAGTTTATTTATTTATTTTTGAGAGGGAAAGACAATAAGCAAGTTCATGTGTGTGAGTTGGGGAGGGGAAGAGAGAGAAAGAGAGAATCTCAAGCAGGCTCCATGCTGTCAGCAGAGCCCCATCTGGGCCTCGAACACACGAACCCTGAGATCAGGACTTTAGCCGACAGCAAGAAACAGATGCTTAACAGACTGAGCCACCCAGGTGCCCCAAGATACTCTCAACCATAGAGAACAAACTGTCCATTGCTGGAGGGACGTGGGCATGGGGTGGGGTAAATGGATGATGGCTATTAAGGAGGGTGCTTGTGATGAGCACTGGGTGTTTTATGTAAGTGATTAATCACTAAATTCTACTCCTAACAAGCAATATTATACTATATGTTAACTAATTTAGAATTTAAATAAGAATTTGAAATAATATAACAAAACCTAGATTCAACTCTAAAAAATAACTTTCA